>OY723391.1:27860546-28493046 GCA_963210295.1 Ophion ellenae | reverse complement strand
TTCAATATCGACGCAAAATCACTTCTTGATAAATAAAAAAATTCTTGAAATAATTCGTCGATTTATTGAAAATTTTAAAACTTTTAAAACTTCCATGGCCGAATTATTTTGACGGTGTTAAGATTTTCGGAGTTTTGGTCTTTCGTGTAAAATTCTTTCGGAGTTTTGAGCGTTCTGACCATTCAAAGTTCGGAATTTCAACCCGACAATTCGTTATTTTAAACCGTCGGAGCATTCAAAGTTTGGAATTTCAACCCGGCCCCGCTCCAACCTCCTTAATGCTGTTCGATAAATAAAATTTAGTAAAAACACGCTTCGTTTCTCGTAAATTAATCATTAATAAGTAATAAATAAAATTATTGTAAAAAGTAATCGTGAAAATGGCAGGTTCTCGGTGGCTCGAGTGTCCTAAACACGATGCTCTACATTCGAGGCAATCGTCGGGATTTCGATCAATGGGAGAGTTTCGGGAATCCTGGCTGGGGCTACGAGGACGTGTTGCCGTATTTCCGAAAATCGATGGATCAGCGAAATCCGTACTTGGCACGAAACCAAAGATATCACAGTACAGGTACGCGCGCTCGACGATTTTTCCACTCCTGTTTTACACGCGAGCGCGAGAACGTCGCTAACTGACTGGGGAACAAAAGAGTACGGAAAGAAGACACCCGGACATGTCGGTGATAGCGATTCGGCATATCGATGCTCTAGAATCAAAGGGGCGTATCAAGGGTCAGTGTCACGTTGGTTGAGCCCCTCTGACTCAGGGCCATCGACGCTCGCTGGAAAGTACAATGGGAAAGGTGCCAATTCATCGCGTTTACGTATGCGCCTCGATGCACTTCCGGTATAGATTTCAATACACTTCTTGACAAAACAAGTCATCGACACAATTTTACCAAAAAAATCGTTACATAATTATTAGTCGGAAGAACCGGGTTATTTTGTTTCTCAACAATTATTCGTCTTGTACAGAATATTTTTTATATTTTCTCAATGCGTTAGGCAATTATCGATTTTTAAACTTATTATTTTGTTACTTATTAAAGGTGCTATTTTTTAAAACTTTTGTGTTATTAAAAACTTCAAAATTATTACTTGTAATATACAAGTAATAATAAAACTTAAAAAAAATAAACCGTAATAAGTAATAATAAAACTTAAAAAAAAATAAACTTAAAAAGAACCGGGTTATTTTTTTTCTCAATAATTATTCGGCGTGTACAGAATATTTTTTATATTTTCTCAATGCGTTAGGCAATTATCGATTTTTAAACTTATTATTTTGTAGCTTATTATAGGGGCTATTTTTTAAAACTTTTGTGTTATTAAAAACTTCAAAATTATTACTTGTAATATACAAGTAATAATAAAACTTTAAAAAAATATATATGTCAAAAATACTAGCACATATAATAAGTAACTCCATAAGCAACAATTATTATTTATAATATTTATTATTTATTATTATTACTTATTATATTTATTATTTATTCTTATCACTTATTATAATATTTATGATTATTTATAATAATTGTTGCTTATGAAGGGACGATTATTATTACTTGCCTATTATTATTTATAATTATTACTATTGCTAAAAAAGCGACTGTTCTTATTACTTATAAATGAGAAATTTCGTTAAAAAATGACAACGTGTTTTTGCATCGATTTAAAACAAATGAAATAATCAAGTACAAAGGCAAGAGAGCGAGGAAAAATCAAGTATAATGTCACGCGCAGTCTGCGTCGTGAGAAATATCGTTACCGAGCTCAGTCGTTTGCAACACGGTGTACTATAGATTATTCATACGCGATCGTGCAAGGGTTCACGAAGGGTCGTCTAAACGCGCGAGACTTTCTTTTCCATTCCAAACGTTCGAGCTACTCTTACGCGCGTTCGTGCGTGGACACTGCGTCCCGACCTCGTTGCGACGAATTGAACCTGGTAGATTGTAATCACGTCACTGTCACTGTGTCGCACGTGAGGTGACCTTTTAAGATCCTCAGAGTTAATCTTTCCAAAGTTACCGATGATGTCAAAGTTCGCATCTTTGTACTGCAAGAAAATCTATTTTTCAAACAATTTCTGTATATTTATAATTAAACAATAGGTAGAACGGATTTGGCAGAACGATCATTTTGGATAAAGATTACCCATGATTTTGAGAAAACGTACACCGAGAAAAAAGAACACTTGGACCCGTGCAGAAATTTTTTGGGGAGTTTTCGGATTCTTCCACACCCCTATAGGCACTTATAGGGAGTCCACATTGGAATCCAAGTGGATTCCGCCCGATTTCTCGATCCACATCGTTTGAGATTTTTTTATTAGGACGTTGAATGAAGTTCTCGCTATTTTCCAACAGATGGCGTTACCAGAACTGCATGCGTGTAGTTTAAGATGGCATCTATAAAGAAGTACTATAAGCAAGCTTGAAATGTGGCTTATGTCATTTCACCGAAGTGTAAACAACTTTTTTTCATAGTGTTAAACATGTCAAATTTCGTGCCAAAAAGGAGTATTTGTGGGGAATCTTACTGTACGACGTTTTTTTTTTTAATCTGCAGCTAAAACATACTAAATTCTTGTTGAGACTTACGGCGACCATGCTCTGTCGGAAGCAACATGCAGAGATTGGTTTAGACGCTTCAAAAATAATCATTTCGATGTGTTGAATTCGAGGCATTACTTCATGAAGACTCGTGTCAGGTGCTAGCTGAATTTGCAGAATCATTAGGAGTTGATCACATAACAATTTCCAAACGTTTGAAAGCATTAGGAATGTTTTTCTAAAATAAAGCATTAATTTTCACGAGAAAACAGCGAGAACTTATTCAGCATCCCTATATTTGAAATTCTCAGCCGGAAGTTGTTGGATCTCAACAAAAAAAATATATCCTTGCGTGACCCCGTGCACGAATTTGTTGGAGAGCCCCAAGATGCACCCACATCTCTATAGGGATTTGTTAGGGATACCGCCCATAGGGAGTTCCCATTGCGATCCAATTGGATTCTCGTACGCACATGAGCGTGTATGTGTGTGGTGATATTATGTCAAAGTGCAGTAAAATAAATAACAAACGGTCATTACAGAGGATTTTCAGTCATGTGATTCAAATTGACTATTACGATTTACTTTTCTGAGCGATTCATATTTTTTCAAGATAACATGGATCAAGATGGAATCGTATCGGATTCTGTTCGATAATGTGGGGATCCTTTAGGATTCACATTGGATTCCAATGAGGAATCCCAATGAGAATCCAATGTACGAGGATGACGTTTTAGTATAGGGATCCAATGCTGACGCCTCATTGGATCCCCATCAGGAAGTAGGGCCACGTGCGGCCCCGGATCTAAGGGGGGGCAAACCGGAGTACCTGCCGCAAATTCATGTGTTTAAAAAAACTTGTTTCACTAAAGCGCCTAACATCCAGGGCGCTTTGGTGAGTTTCAATGGCGTCGTGATCCTAGCTATCGAAAATAAAACTGCCTAGGAGACGAACTTTGATGAGGTATTCCTTTAGGCGTCTTTTGAAAAACTGCTCGTGTTATAGCTCAACAGGTTATTGATCGATCTGACTGATATTTTGCCAGATTTCTCACTATAAGACTATTGAAAGGATATACCTAAAGTTTCAAGGTTATCGCGTAAATAAATTACTTTTTCGGGGTAAAAATTGTCGAGAAAATGGTAAAAAATATGAACATTTGATTACAAAGCCTACTTAATTTTTAATTTTATACCTTTTAATATTTTTATAGGTATATCCTTCCAATAATGTTATAGTGAGAAACCGCCGAAAATTTCAGCCAGATCGATCAATAACTTTTTGAGCTATACCATGAGCAGTTTTTCAAAAGACCCCCAAAGGAATACCTTATAACGCCGCTATTTTGTTTTGTTTAAAAAAGAAAAAAAAAGTTTTACCACTTGAAAGTTGTAATAAGATAATGTCAAAATTTTAAAATAATGCGATTATCTTATCCCATTTTTTTTAAATCATGAAAGATGACTTATTTTCGGGCGTCTAAAGAGATCTCCCCCCTTAATCTCAAATGCTGGAGGGGAGGGGCGCCAATGTCAAGTTTTTGCCCCGGCTGGGAAAAATCGTAAATCCGGGGCTGGCCACGTGTACGAATCGAATTGGATCCCTACGACAATTTCTATACGAAATGACCGAAATTGTTCACCAACGGGTGGTCAACGAACTATTAAGTTCCGAGTATTCGTTAACTCGATGAATAATTTCATAAAATAATATAACATTCCATCTTTTCCCAAAATAATACCTTAGCATCCCTCAATGATGGATTTAATCACCCCGAGTCACTTTTTCCCTCCGTGGATCACTTAGTTTGGGTTTAGTTGCCGTAGCCTAAGTGGTAGCTAAGCAAAAGTTTGAGCGATTCCGAAGAATGATTTCCATTGTATTCCAACGCTACAAGCTTCGCCATCATAGTACCGATCATAAAACATCGGCATCGTATACCCGCTCGAAGCGACGATGCCGCGTTAAGGAATGGCAACGAACGGCCAAGTGTCTACACTCACGGGGGCTGTCAACTAAACGATGGTTACAAATTACAGGAGGATACATGACGGTCCAGGACGCCCCGTACAACACTCCCTTGGGTGTCGCCTTTTTGCAAGCCGGCGAGGAGATGGGTTACGAGATCGTGGACGTGAACGGTGCGCAACAAACGGGTTTCGCCTTCTGGCAGTTCACGATGCGCCGAGGAACGCGATGCAGCGCTGCCAAAGCTTTCGTAAGACCGATAAGTCTTCGGCCGAACTTCCATCTCGCTTTGTGGAGTCACGTCACCCGAATACTGATAGATCCCGTGTCAAAGCGTGCCTACGGCGTCGAGTTCATAAGGGACGGTAAAACCGAAGTGGTTTACGCGAAAAAGGAAGTAATATTGTCAGCCGGCGCGATAAACAGTCCGCAATTGTTGATGCTGTCGGGTATTGGACCTGCCGATCATTTGCGCGATCTTGGGATTCCGGTGATTCAGGATTCACCGGGAGTCGGTCAAAATCTGCAGGATCACATAGCCGTTGGTGGTCTTGCGTTTCTGATCGATTACGAGATAAGCATAGTGATGAATCGTCTGGTGAACGCTAACACGGCGTTGCGTTACGCCGTCACGGAAGACGGCCCGTTGACCTCGAGTGTGGGTCTCGAGGCTGTCGCTTTCGTCAATACCAAGTACGCCAACAAATCTGACGACTGGCCGGACATCGAATTCATGGTGACATCATCGTCGACCAGCTCGGACGGTGGTACCCAGGTGAAGAACGCTCACGGATTGACGGACGAATTTTACAACGAGGTCTTCGCCGAGATTAACAATCGCGATCTCTTCGGCGTGTTCCCCATGATGCTCAGGCCCAAATCCCGTGGCTTCATCAAACTCAAGAGCAAAAATCCCCTGGACTATCCACTCATGTATCACAATTATCTGACTCATCCCGACGACGTGGACGTTCTTCGGGAAGGCGTCAAAGCCGCTCTGGCCTTTGGCGAGACCGCCACCATGAGACGATTCGGGGCCCGATTTCACAGCAAACAATGGCCGAACTGCAAACACCTCGAGCACTTCACAGATGACTACTGGAATTGCGTCGTCAGGCAGTACACCATGACCATCTATCACATGAGCTGCACCGCCAAAATGGGCCCTCCTTCTGATCCAATGGCCGTCGTTGATCCACGATTACGAGTGTATGGGATTCAGGGACTAAGGGTCATCGATGCATCCATCATGCCGACCATCACCAACGGCAATATCAATGCGCCGGTTGTCATGATCGGCGAGAAAGGCGCCGATCTCGTGAAAGAAGAGTGGGCGGCCGTTGAAGACAGACAGGACGATGATGTCATTGCGATGACGAATTGATGCCGAGCACAGAATCAAGACTATCTCTTTTTCTCTCTTTTGCCACATCTCTCTAGCCTTTTGGTAGCATCGAGAGAAAGTCGTCCCCTTTTTTCTTCAAGTTTGCCGATTTTTCGCGTCCGCTTTACACGGACTTCTGGTCAGTGGGCTCTACTCAGGACACTAACCGAAACACACTTCCGGACCCAGTCAGCTCCACTGGACACGATGCTCGTGCCATTCTCACATATTAAAATGTACAGATGAGAGAAGACATTTTATTACCACTTCTCTAGGACTTTTTTTGCAGGCTCCGATTGATTCGTTGGTAGTTTCCAATTTAACTTTGGTAATTATGCAGTATGAGGACTTTTCCGAAAAACGACGAGAACGTTTTTTCTCACCGTCAACTTGTTTGTTCCATTATATTGAGTGATATTCCGTCGGATGAGGCTGAAATTTTCCATTCATTCCATAAGTTATGGGGTTTTGAAGTTCGCGGAAACACGTGTTAAATCAGGCAATTTTTAAATATTTCGACGCCTATATTGGGGAGTTTGTTTGGGTTGGCCCTTAGGAAACACATAGCTGCTTAGCGATAACAAACAAGAGGCGTCGAAATATTACATGTTTCCGGAAACAGGACAGCTGTGATCACGAAATCAAAATATATACATCGTTACCTTCATAATACACTATCTATGAGGAAACCCGTAGCTGTTTAGCGAGGCGTCGAAATATTACATGTTTCTGGAAACTTCAAAACCCCATAACGTATGGAAATAATGGGAAATGTCAGCCTCCGCCAACGGAATATCACTTACTATAATGGAATGAACAACATCATGGCGAAAAACAAAATTTCCCGTCGTTTTCGGAAAAGTCCTCATACTGCAACCTTAACTTTTTATCAAGTTTGAGTCTTCTTTTTATTGCAGTTCTTTAGTAGAAAAAACGAAACAGGTACACTTGAAAATAAATGCAGATATAAGCAAATATAGAAAAAAAAAGCGGGCACGTACTTACCTTTGGAATCATTCATTTTTTCTACTCGCGTAAACCGTGCAGCCGGATAAATCGTTAGGAGGCAAATAAGTAATCTGGTCATGTCGACTATTGGGTGAGAACGGTCAGTGATAACGGGTAATTTATCATCTATTTGTATGTTCTAGAGAAAAAAAACTAACTTGACCCTAATTCTGCAAATAGAAGAAAAAAGACGAGATTTTTGAATTAACAAACTGTCACCTATTGCTGCCTTACCGATCGAATATTTGCGTCGTATTTTATTAACGTGCGTATGGACTTCGAAACAGTGTAAATAGTTTTTCAGGCTGGACCAGACTGTTGAATAGTTCTTAATGTAAATAACGCGATGTCGTCTTGTTAATTAATCAAAACGACGCAGCGAAGTATTTCTTTATATCAGGTTTTTAGCGAAACGAAGACATGACAGGTTTTTTCTTCTTTTTTTTTAATATCCATAGAATAAATGTGGAGAATGGAACAACCTGAGGTCAAGACAGCTTCGTTGCTCAAGTATATGAAAGTGTGTCGGCTTGGCGATACAATTACGCGTAAGCGGTGAAAATAGTACATATGTTTGACTGAATTGCGGATGTGTTGGCAAAAAAAAAATTACAAGGAACGAGTAAAGAGGTATAGAATGTTTTTTTTACGAAATACGGTACAATTGCTCAATATAGATCATACATAGGTGTATATATTGAAAACGCACTAGATACCGCTGGAATTAATTTCATCAGCCATAGCAGTCACTCTTGCCACATTGTCGAGAAAAAAAACTTCGCGATTATCGAATGCAGCCCTCCGTGATTTTTATAATTGCGGTTTGAAATGTTGCATTTTCAAATTTTGCAATAAAACATACGCTCTTACATGGATGATCGACGATTTTTTTTTCGGTCCAATTGATTCGTTTGAATTTGCATATTTACAAAACCTACACTCTATGGATACTCAATAATTACGTATTTATATTTTATACCCTGTGTTGCAAATAAAGCATTGAAAACTCAAATACGTTGTTGAATTTATATCAAGCCAGTGTACATCATTTTTCATACAAACACAATGATACACAAAATAATAAATATAACAAATTTATGTACTTTTTGTATGATTGAAGGTAAGTGTGTACGATAATGGTTCTCGTATACAGTAAAAATGTATATGGTATTGAAGTTTGCAGCGTTAAAATGCAACGAAAATTTATTTTGTTCGTACTTCCGTGTTTTTTTTTCGCCACATGCTACGTAAGTCACTGCAACATTTTTGAGAATCCTTGTTAACAATTTATAACCAAAAACTGCGAAAAAATCTTTTAGATAATAATGAAAATAAAGAAATTTAAAAAAATCAAGAAGCATTTTCTTAGCATTCCAACGATGCGAACTTCAACACCATAAATATCTTCCGTTTATGGGAGTGAAAGCTAGTTTTCCGAAAAAGTATGCACAGGGAAATAATATTTCGTTGTGTTGTCTTAAGAACCTAATGAAATAAATAATTTTTTGTTAAGTGACGGCAAGCAAGAAATCGCCTTGAGGCGGAATTGACAAAACCTACGGTCGATAAGATGTAAGCACCTGTACGAGTGCGCAGTCTGGAGGAATTTAGACAATGCTCGGGGCTCGCAAAGGATAGCCCCAATGGTAAGAAGCGAATGAATCTGGTTGACAAAAAAGTATAACTCGAACACGTTGGCGCCGAGCCTGCTGGACAGGAACCTAATCTCTCGCAGAATAAAAAAAATCGAACTGCTTGACCTGCGAGGCCGTTTTCATGCGGAAAACTAAACTTACCACGCAACACCATCGATAGCGTGCTGGGCTTTAAGGGGTTAGGCTACTGTGAAAATGACGAAGATTCGTTCGTTGTTTGAGGCAACTCAAATTGAAAAGAAAGGTCCGGCAAATGGTGCAGGAATCGCATATTGAAGGTAAACTTATGATTACAACTATAGAACTGCTGATAAACCTTTAAAGGGTGACACTTTCGAAAAATCGATTTTTTTTTGCGTTTTTCGACAGTTTATACTTTCAAGAAAATAATTATCATTTATATAATTTATATCAATATCATTTTATCTTTCAAAAATGGATAATTGAATCTTTCAACGCGTTTTTCTCTAAATTAGATTTTTCAAATTTGCTGACATTGGAACTCAAAGAGCCATTGTCCGATTGACTTGAAATTTGAACTGAGTACTCTTGAATATATTTACTCTACAATGACGTAGGATATTTTTGATTGGATAAAAATTCACGATTTGGCATTGAAAAAAACAACCATTTTATAGGCAAGAAAACGGACTTTTTTCACAACTACGCCATTTTGTTAGATTTTGGTATTTTTCGAAAATCCTACGTCATTGTACAAGAAATACCTTCCAGTTTAACGACATTTTTTCCTTTTTCGGTTTCAGCTACTCAATCGGCCGGAATCATGTCAGCAGTGAAGGAACTTTTTTTTTGGCGCCTCCGAAGGCAGGCTCAATCTCAATATTTTTCTATGAAAAAAATATGTAATATAGGTCAAATATAGCCAAATATATTCTCAATTTTCCGAAACATTTAATTGAGTACTTTTCTTCCAAAAAATTCCCGAAAATCACCCAAATTTTCAGCGTTCACACTGGTATAGCCTCTTAAACGCGTGTTTCTCGAAACTATATTTTCCAAAACGGTATGCACGATTTCGCCACATCTAATGAACGGATTGACTTGAAATGTATTACACTCATTCAGTGTAATAGTAGTTTCGTCTTGACCGATGCTTTCTTCTTAACATTTTTTATTTTCATTACTTATTAACAATAATGATGTCCATTTTCCTCAAAAAATCGAAATAAAAAATCCAAACATTTTTTTATGAGTGAAATACGATAACAGAAAAAAGAACTCTGTCAACTCCGAGCCAATATTATATATTTTGAGAAAAAAAATCTTTTTTTTTTTCTTTCAGATCAAACGAGTGACCAAAATCAAGTACGACGTTGAGGCCCTCACGATCGAAGGTGCTTCGCGAGTTTGTCTATAACTTCTTCAATTATTAATATTCTTGAATGAAATTTGTTACACAGCTTTCTTAACGTACATACAAACAACTGTCCAAACGATTTTTCAATCACTTTTTTTATTCCTTCAAAATTATGCAGTGCTAGATAGAATGTTATGTGCCATGAAAATGATGTATCATCACTCTCGTAATAGATTATAATTATTTTTTAGTAAACGTCAAATGAAATGAAAAAAGTATTATTTATTATTATATTGTATATTACACCTACTGAAATTTATAATCAATTCTCGATGCATTCTCATATATCCCTTTAAAAATCAACAGCGTAAAAATTAAAAAATAGTTGGCTTAATGGTCGGCATTAATAAATTTAAAAAAAACACGTATTATTCAGTTTTTGAACAATTTAATCAGGGGACTAGTTATAAAGCTATAAAGGGAGTGCGACAGACATGTTATATTGTGTCGTAACATTTCTTCTTGATGTATGAAATGCTTTGAAGCAGTTGTTTTGCTTCTTGTAGCACAAAGTCACTCCATATTTTGCACGTAGTTTTTGTCGTTTTTATATATTTTTTTTCGATTTTTGCAAACTTTACGCACACTCGAATCTTGCAATCTCGCGATAAGTGAATTTCGAACAAATTTAGATGAAACTAACGCAATCTAGTTTGCATGAATTGCACTAAAAATCATAAAACGTTTGTAGCCGTCGTGTCAAATTGATTTGAAAAAGGATTAAATGCCAATATGGGATTTCGTGAGAACTTAGATGGTTTGTTACAAAGCTGTCACACAGTGATATAAAGAGATATACTTAGCATGAGAATCTTCATTCTAAGAGGTAATATGTGCGATACTAAAATAATTATACCTCCATAGTATTTATTCAAGTACCGTAAAATGGGGTTACTTTGAACAGGTTTTGGAAGTGTTTTGTAGGTAACTTTTGTTAAACATCCTAAACACCAACTTTTTTGCTCCAATAGAACAATGTATTTTTTTGGCTATCAAATGTATAAGAAGTCAAGCCCCCCACCCCCACAATCTTATATATCTTTTTTTTAAGTGTCAAAGTAACCTCGAGTGTGGCGTTTCTTTGACAAGGCATTGAAATGCAACTTATGTCAAGGATTAACGGTTACTTTGACATTACTTTGATTCAAAACATTTATATTTTATGCATGATATATGGAATTAATTGAAAAGCAACAATGTTTTACAATCAAATTGTCATCTTTTTTAAGGAAACATTTTGCATAAAAATATCAAGTACCTAGGGTACTATTATAGGCACTTAATCAGTCTTATAATTATCAGTGAGATCAAAATCAACTTTAGCAACATTATGATAAACTTGAACAAAAAATTTGAGCAACGATAGAAAAAAAGTTAAAAAATAATTAATCTGTATACTCGCACCTACATTTTGGCAGTCTCTTAAAGTAGCTCCAAAAATTGTCAAAGTTACCCTTAATGTCAATTTAACCCCGTTTTACGGTATCCTCCCTACTCATTGGTATATACAGTGTGTAAAAAAAGTATTGTACATCTCACTCGAAACTGTTGTTAATTTGGCTTTATTTTGTTGTTCGTGTTTTCCCAAGATTTTTGTAGGACACCATGTATATTAAGGACAAGCTATCGAACACAGAAACTTAATAAAGCATTTAATTTTTTTCGAAGGATAATTTGAAAAAGACGACGTGTACAAATACTTGTTGTACCCACTTTATGTATGTAGCTTAAATTGTATAATATATAGGACAAATTAACATTTACACAAATAAATGTCTACGTGGATGAATGCGTTTCTAATTCTTTCGAGTTTAAATCTTGTGAACAATTTTTCTCCCCCCCCCCCCGGCTGCGTTTGTCATTTGTGTGCAATGTTGGTATTTGATCACGTCGAATATTCGCGAGATACGATCGCGCAAGTCTACGCGGCTATTATGACAATGCAGTCGCGAATTTCAGTGACCTCTCGTCCCATCCACAATGCACGAACACGTTATTATTTTAATTTACGCTAATGGCCACAAGTTGTTTCGTAATATAATTACACAACGCAGTTGAGAGGGTTCCAAGACCCGTTTGCAAAACTTATCGAATGTTCGTATCGCTATGAACGAAAAAAAAAAACTTGTCCTGATCATGTTTCTCTGTGAATATTCATTTATTCAATTTTTTGCGACAAAGCCTCTTGCATTCTCTTTTTTTACTGTTTTAGTAAAAAAAAGTGAACGTCGATTACCGTAATCGTGAGGACATTTTGAATGACTCTTCCTTCCGGAGCGTCGATAGGATTTTTTTCAAGTAAGATTTAACACTTTTTTTTCCTGCTATTTAATATTGTGTTGAAGTTCACATTGTTGCGATGCAACGAAAATTCTTCTCTGTTCTTATTTTATTTGGTTATTCTCATTGAGATGCAAAATCTTCTTTTGCAGAATAAAGTTGAACATCCCCGATATAAAGATCCTCGAAAACGTTTCAGTGATTTTCGTAGTCCAAATGTGGCAAAAAGATCGGGAATTACGAGAGAAAAAATGTCGTTGAAATTTGCATCATTGGAATGCAACGGAGAATTTTTTTTTATTTCGCGAATTTCGTTCGGCAGATTGGAGCAACGAAAATCGGGCGAACATTTTTTAGGATTCCTATTTAGCGATCTATAACAAATCTGCAGAATGTGATTGTGAATCATAATCAAAATGAGAAATTCAAAAGAACTTTCGTTGCATGCCAACGGTGCAAATTTGAATCCCATATAAAAATTGCATTCCAAGGATTCGAACTGCAATACCATTGTTTGATGTATCCCGACGAAATCTTGTCAATTTTAACTGCTATTGGATAATTTGAGGCGGGAGCCTGAATAAGAAGGTGCAAAAAAAGCGTTTTTTCGGGAATTTTTTTTAGAAAGGAAAAAAGAAGTGAGCTCAGTAAACATTGAGGTATCTTTTCATGTATATTTGAAATGTATAAAAAAATGTTTCAACATGAAACAATAAATGACTGCAGATTTATCAGCCTATTCCATGTGAGTCTTGCCACTGCAGTCCCCAATCGGCGGGAAAGATGCAGCTCGTAATTTTTGACTGAACCAAATAAACCAATAAAATTTTCAATCGTCATATATTTTTATTCTGGATACATTAATAAAAAGCTGAAAAAATCGTAAAATTATAATCTTTCTCAAGTTTGAAACAAAATGTGTTTTAAAAAATCACTTTAACGTGCTATAAAAATTCTTTAAAAAGAGTTTTTCAACGACTTTTTTAATTCACTTAAAAGAGATTTTCATACTGAAGAAAATAAACTTTGGTTTGATTCAATAGGTCGTTTAGTTTTTTTGCTATCACGCGCGACATTTACGAAAAATCGTGAAAATGAAAATTGGATAAAACGCGCTTCAAAGTTTTCAATAGGAGGAAATATCAATATCAAATATTCCTCCGAATATAAGTAAAAAATATACAATAACAATCGCTTCTCTACTTTTGGCCTTGTATCTTCGAAAATGTTTACAATTGACTTTGTAAATATATTTTTCGATAGTTTATCTATCAATTTAAGGGGCTATACCAGTGTGACACTTTCAAAAAATCGATTTTTTTGTCTTTTTCGACAGTTCATACTTTCAAGAATATCCTGTAAAAATGGTAAGGCCGTATCTCTAATCATTTTATCTTGCAAAAATCGATAGTTAAATATTTAAACGCGTTTTTCTTGAAATGAGATTTTTCAAATTTGCTAACATTGTAACTCAAACAGCAATTATCCGATTGACTTGAAATTTGAACTGAGTACTCTTGAATATATTTACTCTACAATAACGTAGGATATTTTCGATCGGATGAAAATTGACGATTTGGCATTGAAAAAAAACGACTATTTCATAGACAAGAAAACATACTTTTTTCATAACTACGCCATTTTGTTAGATTTTTATATTTTTCAAAAATCCTACGTCATTGTTCAGGAAATACCTTCCAGTTTAACGACATTTTTTCCTTTTTCGGTTTCAGTGGAGGAACTTTTCTTTTGGCGCCTCCGAAGGCAGCGCATAAGTCGCTTTGATCTCAATATTTTTCTATGAAAAAATGATGCAATATAGGTCAAATATAGCCAAATATATTCTTAATTTTCCGAAATATTTAATTGAGTACTTTTCTTCCAAAAAATCCCCGAAAATCACCCAAATTTTCAGTGTTCACACTGGTATAGCCCCTCAAGCAATTGAACAAAAAAAAACGATTTTTCGGACCGTCTAATTCAGGCTCCGGCCTCAATTTACCTCGATGCCTTCACAGAACTTATGATGTGATTTTTTAACAAAAAATTAAGGAATTGTGGTTTTTGTGTTTGTTTATGTAAATCTACCCCCCCCCCTCTCTCTCTGTCTCCGTTTTTTTTCCGATCTCTCCATTCCTCAGCTTTCTATGAACGTACGTGCGTCAACTCAGGTACATTCGACACGTACCTATCACAGAGAATATATACATACGTATACAAATATGTATACTGTTAACAAATAATAGCGCGTAACTTTTATGATATATCTGTGTACAAATATATATATATATGCGAAGTGTGTGCTTCGAATGTAAATATTAAATGGCTCGAGTCCCTTTTTCGATTACTTAAAAGAAGGGGGTGAGAGGCAGGGCGGGACGAAAAAGCGGGAATGCCATAAAAGTGTTTGGCGACAATTACGCAACCGGACGGCAGACGATTTTGCCACTTCTCGTAGAGAACCTTCGGGATCTGAAAATTGGACAAGTTCGACTCAAACAAAAAAATATCGTTTTTAATAGTAACTTTTTTTTATGATTAACGAAAAATATAGTAAAAAAAAAAAACAAAGCGTGAAATTGTGCACATCGTGCACCGTAGATTCTTTCTATCAAGTACAAGAGTTCCACACATGCGAGTGGTCGTATGCACACAGGAAAGTCGGAGCTCATTAGAAAAACAAGGACGCGACGGCTTCGATTGGATAATCAGGAGAAACTTTTGTGCGTGCTCGGTAAAAAATTGTAGGTGATGTTCGTTATTCTCAATTTTTTTTTTCATCCAATCTTTGAATCCCCTTTTTTGAATTCCAAACTTAAATTTTCCAGGCGCATTGCCACATTTCCCGTGAAAAAAAAATGGACATTGAACATTTTTCTCGTCATTTATTGAATTCGTTGCATTTATTTTAAGGACGGGGCAGAAAAAATCGATCTTTTTTCTTCATTTCCTCACAGTATACATATTCAAAAATGGGCGAAAAAAATGTCAAGTTATAATATTGAAAATTTACCAAATTGAAGACGATTTGGTGGGAGCAGGTAACGCAACGATTTACGTATACTAAAACGTTCAATCGCGTTTTTTTTTTCGAAACGACTTCTCCCGACCTGGCCGGAGTTATAACTCTAGCTATAATTAATCGATTTTCAATTTTTTTTAAACCAAAATTTCCGTAATTCCAGTACCTATCATTGAACGCAATCTTTTTTTTTTATTTACTATTTTTTAAGCCCCCGAATATACGTAAAAATTTCGCCGAAATTACACTTTTGTTTTAATACGCGCCATTTTTTGTTTTTTTTTTTTCGAAAATCGGCTACACACAACGAGAACTACATGTATATGGATTATCAAACATTTTTATTTTTCAGACGAATCATTGTCAAGCTATCAACCCGCCATTGGACCATATTTTTTATACAATTATTTTCAATAGATAATAGAAGATTTTTAATTTAAAATATTTCAATTAAGACTAAAAGATTTATTTTAATATATTTTAGAATTTTAAGATATTAAACAGATATTAACATTTTTAATTAATATTAAAAGATCATTCTTAATTATCTTTAATAAAAATGTACGCAAAGTAAGTTCAATCCACGCTTAATAACATAACTTTTTTCCAAATCCCAAATAAATAATCTAGTAGACCTTAATTTGATGAATTGCCTTAACTTACAATAATATTACAAATCATTATATATAATTGTATAAATTATTATAAATTGATTGCATCATTTTTTTCGCAATCAATATTTAATTTATTGCCACATTTTCGACAATAGTCGTCTTTCGAAATTGGCAATTATTTCCCGGAACACTCGATCCTCGAATGCCAAACAGGTAATTAATTACGATCACAGAAAACTGCTTAAGAAATGTCAAAATAACTGGGAACTCAGAACGCTGTAAATATATTTTTATATTTATTTCCTTTATTTACATATTTTATATTATATATTTTTAATAATAATAAGACAAACAAATAATATTTGTATTATTACTAAATTCTGATAAAGTAAATGATAATCTATAAATAATTAATTTATATTTGTTATTTTCTTTTTTTCCGATTCCTAATAATCGATTCGACAAGTCGATGATCATATTATTAATCAATTTACTATAGAATTTTACCGCGCGATCGTTTTCGATAAAACAATAAAAATTAATCTCTTAAAAATTAATATACGTGCACTGTACATGAATTTTTTTTTAAACGCACTTCGCAACCGAAACGCGCAAACTTCTGTTTATTTTATGACGATCATTTTTTTCTCTCCTCAATTATTCATTTTTATTAGCTGCGAAGGACATACGTGCGATTCGGGCTCCGCGATGGCGTGGCCCGAATGGCACGTAGGCCCAAGAAAAGAGAGAAAGTAGCAGAGGAGAGTACAGTGCGCGAGTCCTCTCTCTCGAGTTGCCCACGAAAGTTTTGAGAGAAAGATGCGTCCGGCGCGCTCTGGCTTATCGACTCCCCACGACTCAAAAGTTGAAGAGGAAGAGTACACGACCCATCTCCTTCAACCTCGTTCTCCTTCCGTGATCTCTTGCTTTTTCGTTCTTTTTTTTACCATTCCCAAAAATACGTAAAAAAAAGCATCGCAATATTCGTCGCCTGATCCGTCGTGATAACGAATAAAGTGAAAAGGACATTCTTCGTAGGAATTTCTTCAGCGGAAGTTTCGTTGTTTCGGAAAGAATGAAACTTTCTTTTTTGTGAGAAAACATTTGGTTTCGAATCGTGTAGATTTTTGAGACAATAAGATGATAATTTACTGGAAAAAAATTAATTCATTACCATGTAATATAATAATAACAATTACAACGATGAGGAATAATTATGTTAAAAACAGAATAATAATGAACGATAATAACAAACATAATAATGTTTTATATTATATATTTTTTATAATAATAATAAATAGAATATAATAATAAAAATAACAACAATGAGAATTATTATAATGAAAACAATAATAATGAAGGATAATAACGATAATAATAATTGATATTCATATATTATATATTATATATTTATTATAATAATAATAAAAGCCAAACAAATAATATTTATATTTTTACAAAATTCTGATAAAGTAAATGATAATCTATACATAATTAATTTATCTTTGATATTTGCGATTTTCCCGATTGCTAATCAACCAATCGACCAGTCGATGATCCTATTACTAATCAATTTATTATAAAAATTTTACGCGCGATCGTTTTCGCTAAAACAATAAAAATTAATCTCGTACGATTGTCGGTCAAGCGCGTGGAGAGTCCCAAAGAATAACGTGAAGTTGGCGACGAGACGCGGGGACTCACAGTGGGGAACTCGAACATGTTTTCACTCTCGGCATTCACCGCTCCGTCTTAGGTTACCGTTCGCACTCCAACGAGTCGCGAAGGCTCCTGGTGCGTGCTTCTACCTTGTAACAGTTTTTCAAACTCTTCCCGAAGTGTTTCCCTTGTTATTTGCAAGTTTTCACCCTTGTACATAGTCAATAATCTCCGGGCCACATGACAAGAGGAAAAGTGGATACAAGGTCGCGAAGGATGCCGAAAAAACTTTGGAAATAAAAGTCGATAGGGGAAATTACAAGTACGTATGTGAAAAAAATGTGCGAATTAATATTTTGTCTACCTATTGAATGATGGGAGGTACAACACTTCATGGTACGAATCAATTACAACCGGTTTAATTGATAGAGGTTATCGGAGATTTCTTTGTGAGTGTTACATGAGAAAATAATTGTTGACCCAGTATTAAATATATATATATATGCGTATTGCAAAATAGTGATAGTTTCTAACGTGATTGAAGGTCACATGAAAAGGTACCCAATATGATGAAAATCAACATTTTTGCTTGATTTCTGCCAACATCAGATATATTCATTAATTGTAAAAATATTAAATTAGTATTTAAAAAAATGTCCATGAGTAAGAAATGAAAATTGATATATTGCATAAACATTTTTGCCATCCTAATATTGCCATACATCGCTCTAATATCAAAATAAAACTAAAATTGCTTTGAATATTAATCTTATCACCATTGTCTCATTCATTGTTATTACGAAACTATTGTCATTATTATTATTATAGAAACAACGTAATAACAAATAAATGAGGAAAAGCTCGTGAATTTTCAAAGCGAAAGAAAAATATTTATCACACGAATTTAAATCGCGTGTGTTTTACCTGAGAATAAATAAAATGAAATCAAAGACACGACGCGAAATTTGGAGTAAAAAAATACATTGTCGTGGTAAAATAATCAACTTCTCTTTTTTTTATGGTTAGAGCGATCCAGACACCAAGGGAAAATTCGTTTTGCCTTATTTGATTACAATGGATTATTTTTCTTCAGGCCAGGTCGACTGCCGTGCCGAGAGCTTGATGAAAAGTGGATTTTTCCCACGGCTCGACGGGGAACTCGAAAACGAATGGCAGAGAACCGTCTGACACATGAGCGAGGAACAGAGAGCATGATAGAGCTGCGGAAGTAGTCGGATTTTTTTTTTTATGGATCTGGTGAGCTTAGCCGGCACCACGTCGCTATTCGGGCTGGGTATTATACCACTGGTGGCCATTGGCCTCACAGTGTATCGTTACAACAGCCTCGATCCCGAAAGTCATTCACCCAATGCGCGTGAGGTAAAGATAGAAATCGATTTGATGAAATTAGTTAATATTCTCGGTTTATAGTTCTCGTATGCGATACGAGGAAAAGAATTTTACATATAGATGGAAAAAATCATATACATATTTATATAATTTCTTCCATCTAAATCTAAAACTCTTTTCATTTTTACGTGAAAATCTCTCTTAATGCAATATTAAAATAATGGAAAACAATAGATAATAAATACAAGAATAATGAACGTGATTTAAAAAAAAGGATTTGGAAATATATCTATATATAGACTTATGTAAACGCCCTTAAAGAGTATCCGGGAAAATGCATTACTGCTACTGCTATAGATATACATGTATATATTTTTTTTTGTTTTTTTTTTTAATCTAAAACTCGATTCTTTTATTGTATCCATCATTCTTGAATTAATTATACGGGATGAGGCAACAACTATTGGCAGTAGTAATATTTTCTAACCTATATCAGGCTCAGGAGACAACTTTTCCTAAAAAAGTTGCGTAGTTCGAAGGGGGTGATCGAGTGGTGGCCACGAGATTCATCCACGTGGTGGCACTTCGGATATTTCGAGGTAACTTCCATTTTATTGAAATGAGACCACTGTTTTTATTCAGAATTTTGTCAAGAAACTAAAAATAAGGTCCCACGCCAATTTTCAAGATGATCGATCAAGATTTAGTATAACAAGTCCATAAAACAGGAATTTCAATGTGTTTAGCCTTAAATCGATTAAAAAACGATGCAAATACTCCTATAAAAGGTGCTCAAAATGATGACCACCACTTTTAAGGGGCTATACCAGTGTGAACGCTGAAAATTTGGGTGATTTTCTGCAATTTTATTGGAAGAAAAGTACTCAATTAAATGTTTTGGACACTTCAAAATATATTTGGCTATATTTGACCTATATTGCATAATTTTTTCATAGAAAAATATTTCGATCCAAGCGACTTATGCGCTGCTTTCGGAGGCGCAAAAAAAAAGTCCCTCCACTGCTGAGATGATTTCGGCCGATTGAGTAGCTGAAACCAAAAAAGTCATGACAAAAAGTCTGTTTTCTTGCCTATAAAATGGTCGTTTTTTTTCAATGCCAAGTCGTCAATTTTCATCCAATCAAAAATATCCTACGTCATTGTAGAGTAAATATATTCAAGAGTACTCAGTTTAAACTTCAAGTCAATCGGATAATTGCTCTTTGAGTTACAATGTCAGCAAAGTTGAAAGATCTCATTTCGAGAAAAACGCATTTAAACATTCAACTATCGTTTTCTGCAAGATAAAATAATAGAGATGCGGCCTTGATTTTTTTACAGAATATTCTTGAAAGTATAAATTGTCGGAAAGGCAAAAAAAAATCGATTTTTTGAAAGTGTAACGCTGGTATAGCCCCTTAATGCACGCTTGCAGTTTGATTCGCATCGATTGTAGTGGCTTATTAATCACGTCAGTCTATTTTAACAAACAAGCTCTAATTGAGGTTTCAATAGTTTAATACTGAGCAAAATCCCAGTAAGTCGTAAGGATTTGTTTACGTTGTTCCCACCTAACAATCTTATCAAGTTGTTTTGGAAAGAACTGAGAAGTCTTTGATTTCCATAATAAATGTTTGTTCTCTTCAATAAAAAGTACCACGACAGAATTTCCTTCTCTCAGTACAGAATTGAATTTGCCGCAAAATATTTCCTCATCAAGACATCAAACTAAAACCATTAAAATTTCATTTTTATCGATTTTTTATACTGAAACTTGATCAATCTTGAAATGTTATGGCTGAAATTATTTTTAGTTCCTTAGTAAAAGTCTGAAAAAATAGTGGTCCTTAAAAAAAAGTGGATTTGACCATGAAATTTCCGAAGCGCCTCCACCTGGATGAACCTCGCAGCCACCACCCGATTACCGTCTTCGAACTATGCAACTTTTGTAGGAAAAGTTTTCTCCTAAGTTTGATAGGTTAGAAAATATTTCTACTGCTAATATTCGTTGCCTAACGAATATTACTAACTATTACTGTTTATAATTTCTATATTTTTATTATTTATATATTCTATTCCAAATATTCCGTCATATACGCTTCCCGGCTTATCTCGCATGCCTCGTAATTTTACCATACGTTATCCACCACTTGCGGTGTCTAAGAGCCCCCCCCATGTAGGGTGATCGGTAGTGGCCAACGATTGGCCGATGCGCGACGCCGAGCCTGCCAACATTGGCACTCGAGCTTGGCCCGATCATCGACCGAGCCTCGGATGATAAGAGCGGCCCGATATTCGCAATCAATATTGGCCCTAGAATGGCTTATGAGAATCGGCCGAGCATCGCGTAGGAGTTCATTCGAGAATCGGCCAACAATCAGTCCCCGTCAAGATTGCCATCATTGGCACTCGAGCTTGGCCCGATTATCGACCGAGTCTTGGCGGATAATTGTGACCCGATATAGATCACCAAAATTGGTCCTGCACTGCCAAAAAAAAAAATTGATTCTTTTTGTATTGTAATTCGTCATTACCGGGTCTTTCGAAACGATTAGTTCGAAGAAAATATTTCACCTATATGGGACTCGAACCTTGAACCTACCTACTCATAGCCAAGCACGCTGCCCCTATGCTACCGAGTGCTCGTAACATTTGAATCGCAGATATGCCATAAGAGACCAAATGGATTCTCATCATTATTAGTATCGCATAAACTATATCAATTAGTTAATATCATCGTGATAATTAGAGAGTGTTATCGACTGACATGTTGGAGAATTTCCAAATCTAACCTATATATATATATAATTCCTCTCGCTCCACCCTCTCTACCCCCACAACCCTTTAATATGTGTGTTCCAATAAAGACAGACCATTTGTTCATTAGTTCGAGTTTAATTTGAATAAATAAACATATTTAAAATGAATAATTCCAATAATGGAATGCAATAGGAAAAAATTGATTTCACAAAAAATCTAGTTAATTCAAATAAAGAATAAATAAATAGACGCGGTTAGTTAATATTAATAGAATTTTTCTGTCAGTGTAGGATGGTTCATAAAAATGGGCAGAGTATCGCGTATGAGCTCGTTCGAGAATCAGCCAACATTGAGTGCATTGATTTGGTAGTATGGTTGTTAAGACTAATGTCCAATGGACTCGTAAAAAGTATTCATCTCGTCTCTCAATGACTTCGACGCGAAACAATGAATCGTCAATATACGAATTGCGGTTTGATCATGCGTTACTCGGCCGAACATTGGCCTCGTATCGGCAAAAACATGATTGGCGAGTCTATACTTCGCCAAACATCGACCTCGTATCGATAAGCCAATGATTAGAGAGCCTATATTTGGCCGAACATTGGCCTCGTATCGGCAAACCAATGATTGGCGAGTCTATACTTCGTCAAACATCGGCCTCATATCGATTACCCAATAATGAACGAGTCTATACTTGGCCGAACATTGGCCTCGTATTGGCAAACCAATGATTGGCCAGCCTATACTTCGTCAAACATCAGCCTCGTATCGACAAGCCAATGATTGGCAAGTCTATGTTTGGCCGAACATTGGCCGCGTATCGGCAACCCAATGATTGGCGAGTCTATACTTCGCCAAACATCGGCCTCGTATCGACAAGCCAATGATTAGCGAGTCTATATTTGGCCGAACATTGGCCTCGTATTGGCAAACCAATGTTGGCTAGTCAATACTCAGCCGAGCATTGGCGTACAATTGGGTAATCGATCATCGCCCCGCCAACATTGGTCCAAGTATTGGCCGTTACGGTTCGATTGGCGAAACCTACATGGGTATGCCTTCAGCCAAAAGAAGTCAGTATGCGTCAAAGCTCGTCCTTACTTGTTCAGTCAGCGCCAATTCTGGATCCTCAAAAGTCTCGGCCCCTCTTGCGGCCTAAGGCAGCAGCTCTACTAGTATAGTAAACTTGGTCAAAATACATTGATAATGGACAAAATTTAGAAAACGAAAAGTTAGTCGAGATTCTGCTGTGTTCCAGGGTGCAAGACGGATAATAAAAGTAAATTGTCATCCCATAAGCCACCCAAAGATAGTCTTTTAAAAAAGTGGTTGTTGGCTCTGAAAATTACTCTTCGGCCATCAAGGCGCGTCACTCCACAAGATTTTTCCATTCCAAGTGTGCATCTTTACAAATAATAAATTGAACAACATTACAACTATTTCTGTTGTATACAATGTATAAATAGAATTTCAGACGTCCGTTGTAAAAAGTATGCTCTGAAAAATAGAATCACTTCTTTTCAAAACCAGCGAGTGACTCTCATAACCTTAAAAATGTAAATTCAAAGCTGACAGAACTAAAAAAGAGCAGAAAATTAATGATTCACTGCAGTAGCATCTTTACAACCTACCATGGAGGTAAACCCACTCGCAGGAAATCAAAAACGAAGTAATTCTTCACGTTAGAGGTTATACTTTGACCGGCCATATTGAAATACCGCTGCGCCACCTCTAGGATGTGAAAACTGCGAATCGCCGGGTGTTTCCTGATTCCGAGCATGTGGCCATTGCATTCTGAGGGTCCACGTGTACTGATTGACTCCTTGTTCCGCAGCTATTACGAATGTACGACTTCATCGTGGTCGGTGGTGGAAGCGCAGGTGCGGTGATAGCCTCCCGGCTATCGGAGGTGCCCGACTGGACGGTGTTGCTTCTCGAGGCGGGTGGCGATGAGAACGAGATATCGGACGTACCGGCGCTCGCCGGTTACACCCAACTGTCCGAGTTCGACTGGAAGTACCAGACGACACCGCCAAACGCATCGGCTTATTGTCTAGCGATGATAGGCGACAGATGCAATTGGCCACGTGGCAAGGTACTCGGTGGAAGCAGTGTCCTGAACGCCATGGTTTACGTTCGGGGTAACAGGTAATCTTCGAGCTACCATTGGCAAGCTACGAGCCCCAAGCATCAAGTCCCAAGCCCCGAGGAAGTTCTCACGTCATTGCGAACTTTCCAGACGAGACTACGACAACTGGGCACGTCTGGGGAACAAGGGCTGGAGCTACGAGGAAGTGCTGCCCTACTTCATCAAATCCGAGGACAACCGGAACCCCTACTTGGCGAGAACAGCCTACCACGGCACCGGTGGTTACCTCACGGTCCAAGAGTCACCCTGGAGGACCCCCTTGTCCATAGCTTTCATGCAAGCTGGACGAGAGCTAGGCTACGATAATCGCGACATAAACGGCGCGAATCAAACGGGCTTCATGCTGACGCAGTCAACGATAAGACGCGGCAGCAGGTGTTCGACCGCCAAGGCGTTCCTTCGACCGGTCAAAAATCGAAAGAATCTCCATGTGGCTATGAAGGCGCAAGTTCTGCGCGTCATCTTCAACGAGGACAAGCGGGCCATCGGCGTGGAGTATCTTCGAGATGGAAAACGACAGACCGTCAGAGTACGACGAGAAGTTATTATGTCGGCTGGTTCGATCGGGTCGCCGCAATTGCTGATGGTCTCGGGTGTAGGACCCGGCGAACACCTTCGGGAACACGGTATACCGGTGATCGCGGATTTACGGGTCGGTGACAATCTCCAGGATCACGTGGGACTGGGAGGATTGACTTTCATAGTGAACGAACCTGTTACTCTGAAGAAAGACCGCTTTCAGACCTTCCCAGTTGCCATGGAGTACATAATGAACGAGAGGGGACCGATGACAACCCCGGGCGTTGAGGCTGTTGCTTTCGTGAATTCTCGCTACGCCGACAAGAGCATCGACTGGCCTGATCTTCAATTCCACTTTGCACCGAGCTCTATAAATTCCGACGCGGGTGATCAGATTCGCAAGATCGTGGGACTGCGGGATCGCGTTTACAACACCATGTACAAGCCACTAGTGAATGCCGAGACTTGGACCATCCTGCCTTTGCTTCTGCGACCAAAGAGCTCCGGTTGGATAAGACTGAAGAGCAAAGACCCCCTCGTCTATCCTGATATAAATCCCAATTATTTCACCCATCAGGAGGACATTGACGTCATTGTCGAAGGCATAAGAATCGCTATGGAAGTCTCCAATACCAGCGCCTTTCAGAGATTCGGCTCGAGACCCCTCACCATCCCGATGCCGGGCTGTCAACGCTATCCCTTCGGCACTTACGACTACTGGAACTGCGCCATAAGACACTTCACTTTTACCATCTATCATCCAACGGGAACCTGCAAAATGGGGCCCGCAAATGATCCCACGGCTGTGTTGGATTCGAGGCTCAGAGTGCGCGGCGTCAAGGGCCTCAGGGTTGCCGACGCGTCGATAATGCCGTCGATCGTCAGCGGCAATCCCAACGCACCCGTCATCATGATCGGTGAAAAAGTCAGCGATATGATCAAGGAAGATTGGCGAAGGAGAGAACGTTCGAATGGCAGATGATGACGTTTCTTCGGAAGACGAAGAATCCATGGTTTTTTTAACAGTTATTTATTGTAGAGAGATTTCTGTTTCAATTATTTATAAACAGGAGCCATACGGGAAGCCGAGGTGACGATGTACGTAAGAAAAGAAAGGGCTTTGATTGTTTTTTCGTTCGGTTTAGAGGGACGATGATTATGAGGAAGCTTGCATCGATATGGTGTTGAATTTTACAACGTTGGAATGCAATGGTGTTGGAGTTTGCATCGTTGGCATGCAACGAAAATTCTTTTCAATTTCTCATTTTCCGCAATATCGACAATAATATTTTGGAAATTATTTGTTGATCGCTAAATAAGAATCGTAAAAAATGTTTACATGATCCTCGTAGCTTGAATCCGTCAAAGCAAGTTTGGGAAATTAAGAGGTTAGGCCTAGAGGCCGAAAAAATACGCTTTTTGGGATTTTTTTTTTCAGAAAAACTACAAAATAAATCGAGATTACAAAAAAAGGGTGTTTATCATACGTGTGACTGCATACAATAATTTTTTTTAAGCGATCAATTTCAAAATGGCGGCTGGGCAGCGTTTATCTCAAAACTGCATTTTTTAAGTTGGCCGGAAACATAACTCGGACAATTTTCAACCGATTCACTAGAAATGTTGAATATATCTTGAAAATACATTGTCTATGGAAGTACGTAGGATTTTTTTATATTGCATAGTTCATTTATTATTTACAATTATCTGACGATTTTTTAGGCAAATTTTTCACTTTCCAAAAATTTGCCTCAAAAATCGTTAACAACAAATGAACTATGCAATATAAAAAAAAACCCTACTTACTTCCATAGACAATGTATTTTTCAATATATATTCAACATTTCAAGTGAATCGGTTGGAAATTGTCTAAGTTATGTTTCGCGCCAACTTAAAAAATGCACTTTTGAGATAAACGCTGCACAGCCGCCATTTTGAAATTAATCGCTTCAAAAAAATTATTGTATACCGTCACTGATATGTATGATAAACACCTTTTTTTGTAATCTCGATTTATTTTGTAGTTTTTCTGAAAAAAAAATCCTCAAAAAGCCTATTTTTTCGGCCTCTAGAGTGGTCCAAGGCCTTAAGAGCAAAATCATTTCCGTTGCGATCCACCGATGCAAACTTCAATGTCGTGGAATGCCACGGAAAATCTTCTTCATTCTATTATTTCTTTATTTTTATTGTTATTCCAAATCTTTTTTTGCAGCTTTTTTGGCTGTAAATTTTCACTAAGTATTTTCGAAAATGTCTCAGATTTTCGTCGCCTAAAGGTGATAAAAAAATACTGCAAAAAGAAAGAAAAAAAATGTTCGTCGTATTCCAACGATGCAAACTTCAATACCATGCATCGTTGAATTGGAACGCAAATTCTTTAGCATTATCGAAAGTTTTTGGTGTAAATTGAGGTTGCAGAGATCTCCAATAAGCATCCTAAAAAGAAGTTGAGTTATTTTTCTAGGATCAATCTGCCAAAAAAATCTTTGGATTATAATTGTTAAAATAAAGAAGCGAAACACGATGCGAAAAAATGTTGCATTCCAACGATGCAAACTTCAACACCATAGAATGAAGTAGGTGTCTTTTATTATTTGAAAGAGACTATTTTTTACTATGAAAATAGAAAGTTCACAGACTTTAACGAAAATGGAAGTCACTCTAAATTAAATAGCAACGAAAACTGGGATATTTTTAATTATCTTTGTACTTCACTGACTCGAACCCTCCGAGCCTACGATCAAGGCTACTCTTGTTCAGTCATACAAATGATAACGCTCGTTGCTCACGCACGAAGCTCTTAATATTTTGCGCGAGTGGTTGCCGATAAGAACAATAAAGATAATAAATTTGTGTGAGATAATTCAAAACCGGAAACGAACACGACTCGGTAATTTAGAAACGCATTATGCGTTTGTTTTTTGTCTTCCGTAAATCGTTATCATTTATCGCAAATATTTCTTCTCCGCATTCAGTTTCAGCAAAATCTTCAAATCCGAGTTTTCACGTTCAACGAGTAACGAAGAAAAAGAATCGAACTTTCGGAAGTAGAGTGAGGCGTTCGCCGCCAATTTCGATAAAAAGTTACTTTCAAAGCGAATTTTCTGTAAATTGTACTAAATGGAGCTGCTAATCAAAAATTGTTGTTGTTTTAAGTGGAAACTCCGATAAAAGATAGTGACGTTTCGACGAGGAAATACGGTGTTTAAATAAAACGAATTTTACGAAGGTCATCGATTTTGTTTTATCAATAAACAATTGTTCATAAAAATAACCAAATTTGTATCTGCTTGCCATGCTGATTCATTTAAATATTGTTCGTACACATTTTCCCTGTCGCAAGGTATTCGACCCTGAGATAAAAAAATTATTATTTCCATCCGATTTTTTCGTTACCTTCGAGCATTGTCCCACTGCGATTTAAAAAAAAGCCCTATTTCTGTCTAAGAAAAATGATTGATTGTTTTCCTGGATGCAAAAAAAGCATTCGTGCATCTTCCTATCTGCGAACTTTCTTTCGTTACTAAAGGGTGTCTCAGAATGACGTGACATTTAAATTTATTAATAAAACGTATTATTTATTTGAAAAGTACGATTAATTTTATTTGAATATAAGGTACAAACATGGAGGTTATGTGGGAAACACAATATCCGATAAATGGCCGCCTCGTCCCTGTTTGCAAACCTTCAATTTTTTGCCGAAATTTTCAATAACATTTTGGCATAATTGCGGACTAATTTCATTAACGATGCGTCCAATTGCTTCCTTGAGCTCCGGAATGGTCTGTGGACCATCGGCATACAATTTTTCTTTCAGAAAACCCTAATATGTCTTCCAAGTCCATGCCGTTTATGCCATTTATCAGATATTGTGTTCCACGCATAACCTCCATGTTTGTACCTTATATTAAAATGAAAATATTCGTACTTTTCAAATAAACAATACATTTTATTAATGAAATAAAATGCCAGCTCATTTTGAGACACCTTTATATATACTTATGAGGTATTCCACGTGAATCCGGTGGACTTTTTCCCTGACCCCCACCAATTCGATTTATTTTTTTAAATCTGATTCCATTGACTCTAAAAGACACCCTGAATTTTGTGTACATTTTTCGAAACACCACTCAGTAAAAAAAAAAGTTCTTCGAAAAAAAACGCCCCGATTTAAAAATCTGAAAAAATTCCCAAAAATCCGCGATTATATGTAAACATTTCCAAGCTATCACCCGCATTGGAAGTATGATTTCTTCTGTGCTTTCTGAGCGATTAACGTTTTAAAAAATCCGAAAAATTCAAGAGCCGCTTACTTGGGGCGGATACTTAAATATTTCGAGACCCACAATGAATTTTTTTGACCATTTTTGAATAACCAAATCACAATCATGGACTTTGAACAGTTAGCAGTTAATTTTTCGGATTTTTTTTAACGTTAATTACTCAGAAAGCACAGAAAAAATCATACTTCCACTACGGGTGATAGCTTGAAAATATTTACATATAATCACGCATTTTTGGGAATTATTTTAGATTTTTAAATCGGGGCGTTTTTTCGGAGAATTTTTTTTTACTAAGGGATGTTTCGAAAAATGTATAAAAAATCAGGGTGTCTTTTAGAGTCAATGGAATCGGATAAAAAAAATTGATCGAATTGGCGGGGGTCAGGGAAAAAGTCCACCCGATTTACGTGGAATACCTCATATACGAAACACTAATCGCATAATTGATTCGTTTGCAAAAACTGCATTGTGTTGCCCGCAGTGTGGCAGGTTGCGCCATCTTGTTGAAAGAATATGTCTGCCAAGTCCATGCCGTTTATGCAATTTATCGGATATTGTGTTCCACACATAAACTCCACGTTTGTACCTCATATTAAAATAAAAATATTCGTACTTCTCAAATAAATAATACGTGTAATAAAAAAAAATCGAAATATCAGCTCATTTTGAGTCACCCTCTATAGCCATTATTGCCCTGATGTATGCAGAATTTCGTAATCTGTCACAGCGTTTCTTTTTCTCAAGATGTTGTGCCATCATTTTTCCAATGACACGTTTCCTCCTTTGCCTGCGCGAAGTGACGGAAAAAACGGAAAGCGGTAATGAGGCTCGGGCGCGTGTCCGTCATAAGACGATTATGCACGGCTATAGTTGTTGTTACGCTCAAAGCAGCCGAGTAGCATGAGCGCTCGTAGAAATAGAACGCCGGGAGACACAGGAACACGCCGGGCATGCATATCAGCGAGACAAGTATTAGGGCACATTACCAGCGTATTTTTTTCCCTTTATTTCTTTCATTTATTCTTATGCGCGACGCACGATCGAGCGAATCGAGTCTAACAGGCGAGTAAAACGTGTAAATGCGTTCCCGCATAATTCGCTTCGTTGATACAATGAAAAAAGTATACAACCGCGCCGCACGGGATAATATACGTTGCGAAGGAGTTAACTCACTTGTACACGACAAGATTACTAATTATAAACTGATTCGACAACTTTTCCGCTGGGGTACTTCAAAGTCACTACTGTGCGTTTTTCTTTTCTTTCAATTTTATTCAATCCACGAGCGTCTCCGATTCTTAGTCATATTTCCATTTTGTGCAGTCGATTTTGCATGGAGGTAATAAACTAGCAAAGACAATTTACGGAAATAAAGCGAATTAGGAATAAATGGAACACTTATCAAAATTACTAATAAAATGCAATTTGATTGGACTGAATTAATTGGAATTAATTCAATTAAATCGGACTAAATTGAATCGGAATTGAATTCAATTAAATTGAATGTGCGTTTTTTTCTTTCAATTTTATTCAATCCACGAGCGTATCCGATTCTTAGTCATATTTTCATTTTGTGTAGTCGATTTTGCATGGAGGGAATAAAATAGCAAAGAGAATTGACGGAAATAAATTGAATTAGGAATAAATGGAACACCTATCAAAATTACTAATAAAATGCAATTTAATTGGACTGAATTAATTGGATATAATTTAATTGGAATTGAATTCAATTAAGTCGGAATTGAATTCAATTAAATTGAATGTGCGTTTTTTTTCTGTTAATTTTATTTAATCCACGACCGGTTCCGATTCTTAGTCATATTTTCATTTTGTGCAGTCGATTTTGCATGGAGGGAATAAAATAGCAAAGACAATTGACGGAAATAAATTGAATTAGGAATAAATGGAACACTTATCAAAATTACTAGTAAAATGCAATTTAATTGGACTGAATTAATTGGATATAATTTAATTGGAATCGAATTCAATTAAATCGGATTAAATTGAATCGAAATTGAATTCAATTAAATTGAATGTGCGTTTTTTTCTCTCTCAATTTTATTCAATCCACGAGCGTCTCCGATTCTTAGTCATATTTTCATTTTGTGCAGTCGATTTTGCATGGAGGGAATAAAATAGCAAAGAGAATTGACGGAAATAAATTAAATTAGGAATAAATGGAACACTCATCAAAATGTAAATAGCGTGAAAATTACTAATAAAATGCAATTAAATTTAATGCAATTTAACAGGACTGGATTAAATTGGATATAATTTAATTGGAACTGAATTCAAGTAAATTTCATTAAATTAAATTGGAATTCAATTCAATTATTGGAACTTAGTGATGACTTAATAACAATGGAAATTTAATTATATCAAATTCCAATTAAATTGAACTTCAATTGGAATTGAATTCCAGTGAATTCCAATTAATTACAATTGACTCAATTGAAATTACTATACCAATTTATTCCGAATAATTAAGAAAAATATTGATTCAATTGAATTTTTAACAATAATTTACCTCTAATTTCGCTTCAACTAAGAGAGACATTATTCTATATTCTGAGTTGTAATTGAATTGATTAATCAATGATACTCCAATAAAGGTAAATTTAGTAACCAGTTATTTTTAAAGGCAAATTAAAATGTTATTACTCTAATTAATAGAAATTATCTCAATTATTTTAAAGCTCCGTGATTTCATTCTAAATATAAACGCAATAAAAAAAATAATGCATACCAATTTTATCAAAATATTTGTTTCCATTGAATAATACAAGTATGATGGAATTCGTGAAAAAAAAATTCAGGATGAAACATTTATACAACTATATAGAATTGAATAGAAAAGGAAATGCGTTTTCAACGAAGAAAACACCGAGCCTTCGTTAAAAAATGTTTTACTGCAAATTGTCTTGTTCAGCTGATCAATCAATGCCTCCAAGACAATGCAGTGATAATAGTCAATCGTTTTTTATCATTCTCAATCAAAAGCAATTCATCGTGACTCGTTTAGAAAACTTGTTTCAAATGCTGGAGAAATATTCTCGTGTCTGGCAACCACTCGTGTGTTTATTGTGTTCAATACGTTATTATCTGTATGACTTTCTTACAAAACAATACGCGATATTTTGTCAATTTTAAGTAGCATTCTCTTTATCTTTCAACGTTTTGCATAAATTGTCGAACGACACTGCGTTCCGTAATAATCGTGCAGAGAGAACACAAAGGTTTGCCAGTTTGGACGTGGCTTTATGATTTTCTGGCCAAGAAGAAAGATCTCGCTGGTCGTTAAAAAACTTCTTCACTTAGCATCTCTCTGTTTCTTCCTTCGCACCTCTTGCTATATAAATTTGTACTCGTAAATGCTGCGAGACTTGCAAACCGTTTTGTATGAAAAAAATCAAACTACGAAAAATGACTATGATTATTTTGAAAATAGTTTTTTTACGTACTTAATTTTTTTTAGCTGAAGCTGTTTTTTGCGAGTTTTCATTGATCGAAGTTTTAATTGCACTTATAATTGGTTTCTGCTTCTTGCCCGCTCTGCAAACTTGAAACATTCGTGAAATTCGTTCCGACAGCTCAGCATTTTTTTATTTTCACGCTCGCGTTTATTTCGTACCGCGAGAAAAAAAAATGATGAAGGTTAATTTGAGGCTCCGATCAGTCAAGGTCGTGCCTGGTGGTTCCGACAGGCTAATTGCCGGTTCTGAAAGATTTTGCAAAAATTTCATTGCGCGGAGGACAAAATAATGTGTGAAACTCGAATGGTCATTAATATCTGGTCTTTTTTTGCAGTTAAATTTTTTTCTTTACGGACTTTTTTTACGCGATGCTCCTTCGTAATTATTTCATAGAATTATTTATCGAAGTGAGTAGCAGCCTGCCTCTCTCCTCGCCACAAAATGTTTTCCTTCCTTCTTTCCTTCCTCTATTCCAATCCTATCTTTTCATTATTTTGACTACCGAGTCTGTTTATGACCATTTCTAAAAAAAATAATAAATCCAATAGTAATTTAGGACGCAAGCTTATGGTCTGGCTGATGAGAAGAAAAAACTATTCAATCACCTGTCGCACGTGGTAACACTCGTCCGTTTCGTAATTTACCATCCATCAGTCTATTGCATCCTTTCGTTGTAGTGCGCCGACAGTTATTCCACGATCTTTTTTTTAATCGCGGGACTTGTCGCTTCCCCCTCGTGGACCCGTCATCCCATCCTGGCTCAAAACTTTCTCCGAGAAATAAATTACTCGGGTATCCATGTAAATACGCATGCGAAGCGCGCCACCACAAATTTTCAATTTTCTTTTTTTTTCGAAATATTTTTTTAGCTACGTTATCTAACAGTCGAAGAGCAGGCGATTTTTTGGAAAACTTTCTCGAATGTGATATAATGATTTTTCGGATGTTGACCCCTTTCAATAAAAATCTTAGTCATAATTCTTTTTAAAAAATCTTATGGAATGTACGAAGTTGGTATTTGAGAAATTATTCACATTTGTGTAAGAATTTCCGTTTTTCCAATTGCTTACGAATCGATTTTCCCTTTTTCAAATTCGATTATTGATTTCGTCAGTTTTTGTTTTATTTTTTCATATTTTTTTTATCTTTGTCACTTGGCATAACGTTTTTTTCTGGAAAAAATTTACGAATGATTTAGTCATACGTTCAAAAGTTATTGATTTTTCTTCGTGTATGTGAAATTTTTCCCAAAAATATTTCCTATTTGAGAAATTAATCACATTTGCGTAAGAATATTGCGTAAAATATTTGCGTAAGAATTTGTTACGAATCGATTTCCTCCTTTTTTGAATTTGATTACTCATTTCTTCAGTTTTTATTTTATTTTTTCATATTTTTTTTATCTTTTTCACTTGCCATAGCGTTTTTTTCTGGAAAAAATTCACGAATGATTTATTCATACGTTAAAAAGTTATTGATTTTTCTTCGTGTGTGTGAAATATTTCCCAAAAATATTTCCTGTTTGAGAAATTATTCACATTTGCGTAAAAATATCCGTTTTTCCAATTTCTTACGAATCGATTTTCCTTTTTGCAAATTTGACTATTCATTTCTTCAGTTTTTATTTTATTTTTTCATATTTTTTTTATCTCTTTTACTTGTCATAACCTTTTTTGGAAAAAATTGACGAATGTTTTTCTCCATACGTTAAAAAGTTTTTGGTTTTCTTCGTGTATGTGAAATATTTCCCAAAAATATTTCCTATTAGAGATGATATTTACATTTGCGAAAGAATATCCGTTTTTCCATTTTCTTACGAATCGATTTCCCTTTTTGCAAATTTGACTATTCATTTCTTCAGTTTTTATTTTATTTTTTCATATTTTTTTTATCTCTTCTACTTGTCATAACCTTTTTTTGGAAAAAATTAACAAATATTTTTTTCTATATGTTAAAAAGTTATTGATTTTCTTCGTGTATGTGAAATATTTCCCAAAAATATTTTCTATTAGAGAAGTTATTTACATTTGCGTAAGAATATCCGTTTGTCCATTTTCTTACGAATCGATTTCCCTTTTTGCAAATTTGTCTATTCATTTCTTCAATTTTTATTTTATTTTTTCACATGTTTTTAATCTCTTTCTCTTGCCATAACCTTTGTTTTGGAAATTCCGAATGATTTTTCCCATACGTTAAAAAGTTATTGACTTTTCTTCGCGTATGCGAAAAATTTCCCAAAAATATTTCCCGATAAAATAAAATAATGATCATAGAGAAAATGTCGAATTTTGCGAAATGGGGATTTGCTTTATTTTGATTCATGGTGCGGAACATTTGTGCGATTATCGACAAGGGCGGCTAAGATCGAAGGATACAGAAAGGAATTTCCGGGTGAGAAAAATGTGTAATGCAGTGAAAGTGTAATGTTCGGTAGTTTTGTATTATCGTTCCAGTTTGATGCGGACGAAATTTTCGCCTCTGGCTATTTTCTTCCGGTCCGAAACAAATTCCGGAAGTTCACTTGTTAATCGTTGGATTTCGACAGTTATAAGTCTAGGCGATTTCTTTTGTGTTTTTTTTTGCTACGCGTCTAGCGAAGCGAGTGAGAAAAATGGACCGAAACGCGTGCACAGGGCGAATGAACGAAGATCTAAATTTTCAGACCATGTAACTAAAGGCTGAAGGAGTACAGAAAAGTGTCTTGAACAAGTTTCGTGATTGCGTGAGGTGAGAAATGATTTTTAAGGGGTCATCAAAGTGTAAAATTTTCGAAAAATCGATTTTTTTGCATTATCCGACAGTAACATTATACCACGATTATAAACATTCTGTTCATATACTGACATAAACGTAAGTAGACAATTTATATGTAAATTACGCACTGGAAAATTCACGCCATTCTTTATCTTGCTATGGAAGTTTTTCTTTTTAATCTCCATATTTTGTTTTAACGAAAAACTGTCAAAAAAATAGACTAAATTCGATACTTTTTTTTTTAACGCCGCCGTTTTGTCAATTTTTATTTTAAAAAAACCTTCATAGCAAGATAGCAACTTTCATACTGATTAATAATCTTTGTAAAAATTTTGTTTCAGATAATATTTACGGCCACAACCGTGTACACCGTGAGTACTCCTTTTTTTCGAAGGCATTTTCAACCGTAATTTTTTTTTTTAATGTTTAAAAATGTATTTTCCGTTCTTCATGAATGCTTTGATTTGACATAAGAAAATCAGACTGGTTAGCGTATTTTACGTATCGAAAAAAAAATCGCGAAAATCGGATATTTTTCGACCTGTTGCTGCTTCGAAAAAAAACAAAAAGATTCGAGTAGACTAAAGATGGAGCGCAAGAAATAAACGACCGTCGATAAACCGGCCCATTAATTCCTTAATTAATAAATTATAGTCTTAATTTACTACAGAGAGCGGAGCACAAAGTGTTTTTTTTTAATCCGCGAGTGAAATTTACGAAATTCGCGGTTATAATTCAATTTATTAGAAAATTTTAATTAAATCGAACGACGCTAATTATTTATTCGCTATATCGGGTTTTCTTCCTCGAGAGCAAATGCGATGCTCGCGCTTGCCTCGTCTCAATTGAACGACCGACTTTCTTTCTCTCATCCTCTGCCGCGGAATCGGCAGTCGGTGATTTTCGCCACGATCCGGATATAATTTTCGTCTCTTTTCTCCCGTTTGCAGGGACGTCTCTCACGGCACATATTAGGCCACGTGTGTGCGCGAGCTCTTTGTGCTTCTGAGCCTCGACTGAAGCGATCCACTTGAGCCAAAGAGGAGCTAATTATTTGTCATCATTTCTACAAACACGCACTACAAACTGTAGAAGGCTTATTGCCAATAGTAAAAGACACTTCCGAGATACGAAAAAAAATCAGTATTAATTTTATCCAACAACGAACTCGCAGTAAAAAAATTGTTTCGACCTGCTTTTTTTATTCGATATTTAAAAATATTTCCCAATTTATTCATATAGACACAAGTTGTACAAATTGGAGATTCATTGTGCATTTTTTATTTTTTATTTATAATGGTGTTGAAGTTTGCACCGTTGGAATGCAACGAAAATCCTTATTTATTTTTTCATTTCTTTATTTTTAGTAGAGGAAAGGACGGATATTTGGAATACTGCTGGTAATTTGGAATAACAGGGTTTCACGGAAACTAGTAGTGCCATCTCGGTTTTATGGCCGTGAAACTTTCAAGGGGCTATACCAGTGTGACACTTTAAAAAACTCGATTTTTTTTGCCTTTTTTGACAATTTCAAGAATATCCTGTAATTAGCAGTTTTTATGGTAAATATCATTTTATCTTGCAAAAATCGATAGTTAAATCTTTAAACGCGTTTTTTCTCGAAATGAGATTTTTCAAAATTGCTGACATTGTAACTCAAAGAGCAATCCGATTGACTTGAAATTTTATCTGAGTACTCTTGAATATATTTACTCTACAATGACGTAGGATATTTTTGATTGGATGAAAATTGACGATTTGGCATTGAAGAGAACGACCATTTTATAGGCAAGAAAACAGACTTTTTTTCATAACTACGCCATTTTGTTAGATTTTGATATTTTTCGAAAATCCTACGTCATTGTACAGGAAATACCTTCCAGTTTAACATTTTTTCCTTTTTCGGTTTCAGCGACTTAATCGGCCGGAATCATGTCACAAGTGGAGGAACTTTTTTATTTGGCGCCTCCGAAGGCAGCGCATAAATCGCTTGGATCTCAATATTTTTCTATGAAAAAATCATGTAATATAGGTCAAATATAGCCAAATATATTTTTAATTTTCCGAAACATTTAATTGAGTACTTTTCTTCCAAAAAATGCCCGAAAATCACCCAAATTTTTAGCGTTTACACTGATATAGCCCCTTAAACAAAGTCATCACTTGACGATATGTACACCGGTTCGTTCGCGACTTTTCTAAGCTGTGGAGCTGAGCTCGAATTATGAAGAACTGGTTTTGAAAACTTTCAATGTACGTGCTTAATGAGTTCAAATCGCTAAATTTCCATATGATTATGTTGTTTAGCTTTATGTGTACTGTAAAATAGACCATAAACTTCGTATATTGCTTTAATTTCAAAGATTTGTATATTGATAAACAAAACAATAGAGCTCATGCTCGACAACGTCTTGTTGCTAATTTGGAATACCCGATCTGATGATAATTTGGAATATTCCAAATTACCATCAGTTTTGTAACTAGACGTAGATGTAATTAGATGTAGGTCCATCTCACTAATATATAAAAGGGAAAGTCTGTCTGTTGGTATGTTGGTATTTTTCATCAATATAGGGAACTCATTTTATTTACAGATTATGCCGAAACAGAAAAACAGAACCTAAAAAAAAAGAAGTTTGCATCGTTGGAATGCAACGAAAATTCTTCTCTATTTTTTCATTTCTCCACCTTTATTAATATCCAAATCCTTTTTTCCATGTTTGGTTTATGGAACCCTAATATGATATTGACGTTTGCGTCATTTGAACGCAAAGCATCTTTTCCTCTTTCAATTGCCTATTTTTTCCTGACAGTTCGAAGCTGCGGCAAACTTTTTTAAGGCCCTCATTCTAGACCTACAACCTTAATCTATCGAGCATGGTTTTGAATGGCGATAAAAATGAGAGAAAATCAATTAAAAAGAATTTTCGTTGCATTCCAACGATACAAACTTCGACAGCATGCCCTAAAAAGGATCTTCAAAAATGTTTCAGTGATTTTTGTAGTCTGAATGCATTGAAAAAAATTGAGCAAAACGAAGAAGAGAGAAAAAGATTTTCGTGACATCCCAGCGATGCAAACTTCAATGTCCACAGATTTTTTTCAAATTTCACATTCTTCCTCTCCTCCTATGCCTGGGGCGACTCCGAAAAAACTTTCAACATTCGTGTCACGTATGCACGACAGGACGAATAAAAAGAAAAGCCCCAAAGCATTAAGAGTGGAGAGTGAAACTAATAGCAATATAATGCATTAGCCCATCTAATTTGACTCAACTTCATCCAATTTGGCAAATCTCAAATCCGTGGTCAACTTTCTTCGGTACAGTGCCCTCTACGGCCGCGATGTCCCTGTTGGATGGCTCGTGGGTGACGGTTCCGCGCGCACCTTGGTCGCGACGTGCGTGATGCCACGTCGCGCATTTTTTTGTATCTCTCTGTCACTCGGTTTTTTATTAGAGAAATCCACTCCAGAGTTCAAACGAGCGGATTCGTAAAACATATATAGTGAAAAAAAGGGAACGTGAGAAGATTTGGGCAACGACCCAGTCGTAGGTATCGCAACGTTCAAGGATGGATACGAGGAACAGTCACGATCCAAAAATCACCTTTTTATAGGATTCGTGAACTTTTGCAGTACAAGATACAAAAATTTGGGGAAAAAAATGAAAAAAAAAAGTCACCGACATTGCAGAAACGGCGAAAATTAAGTGTCGAGGAATAGAAAGTTGGAAAAATGGTTAAATACTCGAACACGTATTATGTATATTTATAATATTATAATAGATTTTTTTTTCGTATCTTCCACCATTTTTTAAGGGGGGAGATAGCTTTAGGCGGGGAGAAAATTCCTGATTTTCATAATTCTTTTTTCAAAGGATAGATTTTTTTACCATTTTTGAGACTTAAGGTATGTTTTATAACTACTTTTGGATTTTCCATGGTATTGTTTACTTTATTAATCTTCAAAAATGGCGGAGTTACGGCACAGACTTCTAAACGTGTTGCGGAGAATGTTGTCAGACGGCGTGACGCGTAGTGTCGACGGGATTAATCGGAAAAAAAAACCAAAGACGATTTTTATTTCATTAACACTGATACGCAGAATATGAACCAAGAAAAAGTGAGAAATATTGAAAATCGATTAAATGGTACGCTTTGAAACAAAAAGATTGAATTTTCCGAAAAAAATGCACCATTTTGCAATGAAAAATACTTTTTTCATTGTATTTTTGAAAACATTTAGGTTCGTGGATTGAACAATAAGGTTAGAAAGATTTATTCCAAATTTGATCAGAATCGGTCGATTAGATTTTTACCTATACGTCACGCCAGTTTTACAAATGAAGTTTGGAACGCCGTGCCGTACCAAATATCATGAAAAGCAGCATTTTTTACTCGCCTAAAAGTATTTCCCCCCTTAATTTTAGTGGTTTCTGCGATGTCGGTTATTTTTCTGACTATTTTTTTTCGAATATATCTTATCTTATCTTATCTTATCACCCTTATATTTATAAAATGTTATTATATATGGATATATATATATTAGGGTGACCGTTATTTTGGCTTCGGTAAAAAAATTAACGTCTAGCAAAAAAACTAATCAAGATATGAAAAAAAAATATCTGTGTAAAATTTGGACGCGCTGAGATGAGCAGAACACGTGCCACCGAGTAGTTTAATTTTCAAAAATACATGCATTTTTTTAATGGCTGCACTGAAATATTTATTAGTCTCATAATATTAATTAAAAAATCTGGAATTGGGTACATTGATTATACATATTAAGAGTTACAAAATGTATTATTTACTGATTTTTTTCCATCAATCACGTACCGCAAATTCGTACCTTTACATGAAAAATTACATAAGTAATAGCAGTTCATCTATGAAATGATTGAAGTAGAGTACATTTGTTTACGTTCGCAATTTTTTTTTGATATTCGGCGACAACTTGAAGAACAAATTGTATTCGATCTTCATCATAAGTCAATCGATTGTTATAATCGGTGATAAGTTTGATCCCCCGCTCCGCTATATCATTACAGACTCTTATTTTTTTTATCAATTGCGCGCCCATTTCGACTCTCGTTCGAGTCCCCAACAGATACATCGGTGTCGAGAAAAGTACAATCAATTTTAAATAATTCAAAAAACGCCATAGATTCGGGACTAATAAAGAAATCAATGTCTTTATCGAGCAGAAAAGTAAAGTCTGACTGGAAAACCTGATACCGTTTGGAACGGCATCGTAAAATCGAAATAAATTTGCAGAAACGTAAAGATTTCACGTGTTGTATTTTTTTTCTATGTCCAACAATGGCAAACCAACTCGGTCGGTAAAAATGAGCGGACGAAGCGCCACGACCAAATTTGTCTGCACTATATTTTGTATTATCGCCAGTACAGTTGTGAAATTATCTCGCAGGCTCAATAAAAAAATATCATTTTGAAGCATCCAATACACAATTATTACATTATTATTTGCATAAAAAATCCGCTCCGCTTAATTCACTGCTTCGATTTCCCGCCACAATGTGGCCAAACCGCCACGTCCGTTTTCAAATTTTCTATTAATTTTTCAATCTGCTCACAACTGTACATAATTGATGCAAAAAAATCAATAAATAATATATTTTGTACCTTGAACTGGTGCGATGGTCTAGTGGTTAGCGTGCTCGCCACTAAACCAGCGGACCGGGAGGTCGCGGGTTCGAATCCCAGTCGCGTACATTTCGTCGTGAAATGTTTTTCTTCGGCATTTCGCGGCGAAATAAGACTAGTTCCACGACTGGGGGGCGAACTCGATGACCGGCTGTATTGGTATAGGTTTTCCGCAGTTTCCCTATACCCATGACAGAAATGTCATGATGAATATAATACAGAGGGGGAAGTCGGCTGCGGCCGCAACAGGGGGGAACGGGGAGAAAGATGGAGACAAAAAGGAGTTAAACAGAGTAGAGGAAAGAACGGTATAATGATGGGAAAGAATAGGTAACAAACGCGAAAAGCGTGTACCTAAGGAAAAAACCAATTAGATTATATTTTGTACCTTTTAATATGTATAATCAATGTACCCAATTCCAGAATTTTTTATTAATATTATGAGACTAATGAATATTTTAGTGCGGCCATAAAAAAAATTCATGTATTTTTGAAAATTAAACTGCTCGGTGGCACGTGTTCTCCTCATCCCAGCGCGTCCAAATTTTACACGGATTTTTCTTTCATATCTTGATTAGTTTTTTTGCTAGACGTTAATTTCTTTTTACCGAAGCCAAAATAACGGCCACCCTAATAAATATATATATATATATATAGGCTATCGGAATTGATACTGGACACTCGTCAAATATTAAGTAGAAACATTATAGATCGAAATCAAATAAATTGCAGTATTATTTCGGTGTACCAGAATATACATTTTCTTTGTAAATGTCAAAAAAGCTAATTTCTATTAAAAGTGCTCACAATTAATTTCACTACTGTACATGTAGAAATAATGTTTGAACCGTTTTCTAAATATATGTCTACATTAATTATCTTTATGTGAATATGCTTATATTCATCCGCAGGGGATTTTGAAGACATCGGAGCGTACATGATGTTGAGTTAGGAGACAATTCGCTATGAAGACGGTCCGGGAAGTCAACTGCCTTCAAAATCACTATATATTTATGTGCGATATATACGTCTTGACACTAAAATATTGCACACCACTTTAAAAATCACGATGCACTCGAATTAAGAAAATACATCGCAAGGCGATTCAAGACCCACGTGAGTCACGAATTCCTGCGAGAGACTGCGACACGGCGATCGAATGAACGCGATCAAATATTGCACGAAAACTGTGTCCGGCCACTCCGGATGATGACTGCTTTTTGTTTCAGAAATTTTTCAGAAATTTTTTGAAAAAAAAGGAACTACACCCCATTTTATATTTTTATTCTTCTCCGAGAAGGATCATCACTTTGGTGCCGCCCTTGATTTCCTTGAAAGTCATGTATACGGTAGAGCGTTAAAAATCATTAGATACGTATTTTTTTTTATCGACGGGAAAACGATTGTAGGCGGTGGAACCACCCCTCAGAGTGAAGCATGTCAAGGTCTCTGATGTTGCAGTTCACGCGGAAGGATGCACCCGAATGTGTATGGAAACACGTTTTTTTTTTGTTTGACCGGCGTCATTTTGGGCTTTTGCAGAAATATTCGTAATCAATGGAAAATTTTCTATCGGATAGATCCTTGAAACTTTGTGAGAGAAGAAAAAAAGTTTCCTACCTTACAACCACTTTTTCAAAATCGTCAAAATTGCCAAATTTCAAACAGCCGTAGCGTCGATTCTCTCCGCGTGACATAAACTTGATGGGAGGCTTTCGGAAAGAATTTTGATAGACTTAAAGAATGCCGTTGGATTCATCTTGATATTTGGATGAGTTTTCTCGGAAAGTGGATTTGAAAAATGGCTGATAAAGAGGCAAAGGGGTATGAAAAAATTGGAAAAATTCAAAACTTCGGCTTTGAAATTCTGCCGAAAATCGAATAATAATCAGAGCTTGATGAATCAAACGGCAAAAAAATGCCCGGCAATTCACAAAGCCAACAATTTTTTGCCAAAATGCAAAACAAATTGGATTTCTAACATTTTTCTTAAGGGGGGAAATCCCTTTAAACGCCCGAAAATGAGTCATTTTTCATTAATTTTTTAAAAGGTGATAAAATAATCGCATTATTTTACAATTTGGACATTATCTTATTACAACTTTCACGTGTTGATTTTTTTCTCTTTTAAACAACACAGAATGGCGGCGTTATAAGGCATTCCTTTAGGCTTTTTTTGAAAAACTGCTCATCTTATAACTCAAAAAGTTATTGATCAATCTGGTGGACATTTTGGGAGGTTTGTGACTATGACATTATTGGAAAGATATAAAAATATAATAAATATATAATAATTGATATACCTATAAAAATATAAGAAAGTATAAACCAACAAATTAAGTAGGCTTTGTAATGAAAAATTTATATTTGTAACCATTTTCTCGACAATTTTTACTCCAAAAAGGTCATTTATTTACGCAATGACCTTAAAACTTTAGGTATATCTTTCCAATAATGTCGTGGTGAGAAACCTCCCAAAATTTAAGCCAGATCGATGAATAACTTTTTGAGCTATAACATGAGCAGTTTTTCAAAAGACGCCTAAAGGAATACCTTATAACGCCGCCATTTTGTTTTGTCTAAAAAGGAAAAAAATTACACTTGAAAGTTGTAATAAGATAATGTAAACATTTTTAAATCATGCGATTATTTTTTCACCTTTAAAAAACTTTATGAAAAATTACTCATTTTCGGGCGTCTAAAGGGATTTGCCCTCTTGAGTCCATATCGATGTATTTTTACCCCCTGAATAGGAATTCACCATCAATTTCCCCCAAAGCCCTCAATTTTTATCAAAAATCGTTGTAAATGCATAAAATGTGGCCCCTTAAGCTTTTTATCCGGAAAAATAAAAAAAATACGTAAAATTTGAGTTTATCTCGCCTTCAAAATGTCACCCATTCAATTTTAAATGTGACGTGAAGGAAATTAAAACGATGGCGTGGTCCCTGAATTATTTCCCTTAATTTGTTAAAAAAATATTTTATGTATCCATAGTGGATTTCTGATAATTTCGCAATCAGCAAAATTTCCGTCTCTGTTTCACAAAAATCGGCGGACCACGTACGAGTGATACTGCAGAATCAGCCCTTGACATGTTTCACTCCAAGGGGTGGTTGCACCCCGAAAACCGGTTTTCCGCCGTTAAAAAAAAATATGTACCTGATATCTTTTAATCCTCTACCATATGCATGAGTTTGAACAAAATCAAAGGCGGACACCAGAGTGATGTACCTTGTAAGTTGAGTTTTGTGCGTCGTGGTCTCTGCGGGGTTACCACATCGCCAGGAAGGAGAGGTGTGCGCTCTTAAATACAGGAAGAGAACGCTTTCACTGCCAAAGAGTGAGCGCACGACGGCGAGGTTCGCGAACGCGCGGCGTCAGCACAACATTCGTTTGTCGGGCGCCGAATGAGGAAATCTTTGAGAGTCGCAATGAGGACGTTCGCGCTCGAGGTCGCCTCTCGTACCTCTTGCCCTTATACCTTGTTTCCACAACCTTTGGCTAAATATTATTCGCACGAACGGGTATCAATGTATTACAAAGAAAAAAAAAATGTTTGTTCGCGTAAGGTGGAATAACTTTGAGCAATATGGTATCCAAACCTCATGACTTTCTACATTTTATTTTTGGCTCCTCCCACGAAACACTAATCGCACGATTGCGGCGAAAAATCAAGGACGGTACGCGAGAATGTTTGGGCGAAAAGATCTCTGTTCACCCGAAAAAAAATCAACCAACACTATCTTTTATATATATAGAAATTCCACGACATTTCACATTCATTTTTGGTTTTCCTGATTTTTTTTTTTGTAAAATTGTACCCCATAAAAGAAATATCCACACCAATTTTTATACTTTTATCTCTTCTCTTATAGGAATTATAATTTTCCGAAAAATGTCGATTTCGAACGATTTGGAAACGTTTAAACGCTGATAACTCCTGAACGAATTGAGATATCGACAAATGTCACGATATAATTCTTTTTCATTTTGGAGCATACTTTCGTTGAAAAATATGAAAAAAATGATCAATCATCAATGTCAAGGTTTTTTTCGCTTCTAAAGTGAAAACTATTTTTCTTAAAGATGATTACCATTTTTTATTTTTTTCAAAAAATTCTCTAAAATAGAGTGACCCGTTCTATGATTTTTAAGACTAGTCTCATCGTGGGCCCATTTTTCCTGCTATTTTTTTTTCGAATTAATCATATTTTTCTCAGAAGAGTTTTATTATTTCAATGTCCAATAATGCTTTTAATGATTTTGTGAGTTACAATTCAGCTTCGACAGGCCTGGAACGATTTATTTTTAATTTGTGCTGAATTTAACGAATAAAGATGTTTTAATTAAAAATCAGTTTCTTCGTTTTATTTTTATATAAGGTACAAACATGGAGGTTATGTGTGGTACACAATATCCGATAAATGGCATAAACGTCATGGACATGGAAGACATATTCGTTCAACAAGATGGCGCAACCTGCCCCACTGCCGGGGAAACAATGCAGTTATTGCAGACGAAGTCTCATGAATTTGCCACCAAGATCGTGCGATTTGACTGAAAGAACAAGATGACTGAAAGCCGGGCGTGAGAGCGCAGTAAATTCGTTCAAGAATTTACGATTTGCTGCGTACATTTGCGCAATATATCGTTGAAGTATGCATCTTTAGAATGCAACGATTTTTTTGTTAATTTTTTATTTCTTCGTTTTTATCATTATCCAAAGCCTTTTTTGCAAATAAAGGTCGAAAATCTCTAATAAAAATACGTAAAAACGTTTGAGTAAGTTACACAGGCTAAATCGGATGAAAAAAATTTGAACAATTAAAAATAATTAATTTTCGTTGCATTCCAACGATGCAGGCTTCAACGTAATCAATAAATGCCAAAACATTCCGACCTACCGAATTACAAAAGCCTAAAGTATTTTCCGGAATCCAGTGTTACATGCAGGTGAATCTGCATCAAGATCGGTTCACAGGTTCCGGAGTTTATCTCTTTATGCCCATAGCGTTGAAGTTTGCATCCTTGGAAGGCAACAAAAATTCTTTTTTTTTCTCATTTTTATTACCATCTAAACCCTTTTTTCCACATTAAGATTATGGAACCCTAATAAGGATCTTTAAAAATGTTTCGGTGATTTTCGTAGCCTAAATGGACCAGAAAATATCGGACGAAACGAAAGAAAAATTTTCGTTGCATCTCAATGATGCACACTTCAATACCATTTATGCACGTAGCTACCTACAGGCAGAAATAGTGTTTTTAGGATGTAGATATTTATATATGCAGTACGCTACCATGAGGACGATCCTCGAAGTCAAACGTTTTCAAAATTACTTTTCCGCATATATATATATGTGTGTGTGTGTGTATGTTCAAAATCAACGAACGTTCGACAAAATTAAGCCCTATTGTGAACACAGCAAAATATACTGATAACCAACATTGCCCACAGATATCGCATTGAAAATATTATTTTGTCATGATATACATGTAAAATGATGAATTGTGCATACTGTGCACCAAGTAGCTTATCATATACATTTATATTTATATATTTGTATGTGCGTATGTGTATACATATGCAAACACCCACGTGCTACCCATGCATGCATACATACCTGCATATACATATATATATATATATAAATATTTATTGGTTACAAATAAATATATACAGGGTGTCCTGTTATGAATGGATAATCTTGCAACTGTCGATAGATCAGATCGTGCCACACAATATGCTGGAATTTCAGTTTAGTAAAAGTTCCACCGTTTTCGAGATAAAAATAATCTGCTTTTGATTTTTCGCATGCCATTTCTACAAATGATAACTTTTTTCCACCGGGTTTAAAAAAAAATACTCTTGGTTATTTGTTTTATCTAGAAAAGTCATCGTTTTAAACTTAAATATTAACGAAACTTTATTTAAAAAAAAGATCTTATGCAGAATTTTCATACAAACCAATTCAAACATCTGACTTTGATAGGCTGCGGTGTAAAAAAATGTACTACGCATACCGTGGCAATTACTTTAAAACGTAGCTTAGTTATTCTCGATTCATATCATTTGTAGAAATGACATGCGAAAAAACAAAAGCAGATGATGTTTTTTAAAAAAATAACATAGAGACCAAAATCTCGAAAACCGCGGGATTTGCTAAACTGAAATTCTAGCATATAGTAAGACATGATAATCTGGCCTATTGACAGTTGCAGGATTATCCATTCATAACAGGATACCCTGTGCGTGTGTATATAAGGGTGTCACAATTTTGAGCTCTGTTTTTTTTCCCTTTCTCACCATCCAATTATCTTCAAAAAAAAAAAAAAATTGTCGCGAAAGCTGCGAGTGGTCGAAAAATATTTGGAGGTCGCTCGAGCCTTCCAAAAATTCAAATTTTCATTAAAAAATCGATTTTTTTCCGTCCACTTCTCACCCATGAGTTTTACGCTTTATAATTTTGAAATTAACCTCACGAAAGCTCTAGCCGGCCAATGAATATTTAGCGGTCGCTCAAGAGCTTCGAAATTCCCAACTCTCGCCAATTTTTGTTTACCCTTCTCACTCATAAGTTTGACGCTTTGTAAAATTTTCAAAACAGTTAATCCATTTTTCTTTGAAAAAAGATTTTTCAAATTTACCTCACACTTCTAACCCAAGAATTATAATCTTTGTTCTCATAAAATAATTCTTTAAACCTCTTGTCCGTAAACAAAATTACAGGTCGTTTTACTCGTGACGAGCGACGCCATAATACAATAATACAATAATACAATAATACATAACAATACATAGTAACACATATGATCTAATTGGCGTTTTTTACAAATTATTATGATGAATTATTCAGAGAATGTAACACTTCGCTGTTTATTTTGTTTTTTACTACTAGGAATTATCGTGCATGCGAGATTTATTTTTTGGCGGAAATTCAGAATTTCGAAAACCTTGAGCAACCACATTTTCCTGGCCGGCTGAAGCTTTCGCGAGGCTAACTTAAAAATTACAACGCGTAAAATTCATGGGTGAAAAGTGGACGAAAAAAAATAGATTTTTTCATGGAAATTTGAATTTTTGGGAGGCTTGAGCGCCCTCTAAATATTTTTTGACTGGTCGCAGCTTCAACGACAATTTTTTTTCTCTTTAAAGAATATAAGTAGATGGTGAGAAAAAGGAAAAAAATAGAGCCAAAATTGTGCCACCCTAATGCACACACACACACACACACACACACACGCACACGCCCACACACACACACAATAAAATACAAGGCATTTTATTATATGCCTATATATGTATATATGCCTATATATATATATATATATATATATATATATATATATATATATATATAAAATATATATATATATATATATGTGTGTGTGTGTGTGTACGTATAGACGTAACCTCAGAAACGATCATGAAGCCAACAAATACACCGAGGGGGGTAGGAACATAGTAGACCGAAACAAGAACCTCGACAGAGTCACAACTCTCGAGTGAAGCAACGCGTCGAGACCACGACGACGACGACGACGACGGCGACGACGAGTGTGCAGGCAAGCAAACCAAAAACAGTCGTTCACGCCAACTTCACTAAGTCGACACTCGGGGACGAACCTTTTTGCAGCGAGCCACTTTACGAATATTTCGCTTCGAAATTTTTTCATAATTTTTTTTTTTCCATCTTCCATTCACTGATATTCTTTTTTTTCCTGACATTCCCCTTTTTCCCTAATTTTGTTTCGTGCCCACGTGTGGCGCGTGTACAAAAAACCGGTAATTCGCGGATGTGCGATCGCGAGCTCGTCCGCGCGTATACGCGTGCGAAAGGAAAAGTGAATGCGCCGACGCGATCGATCGCTCGAAGTTGGAGTTTTTACCGATCCTGATACGATTTTGTGCCGGCCAGCGTTCTCCACACGATCTCCACGTACAGTGAAGTTTACATCCGTTTTAATGCGAACAGCTGATTTGTTTTTTGTTTTCGATCGCTTTTTTTCTCCATTGGGAGGATCGTCGCCGATTAATTGTGTGTTTTTTTTTGCCGTTGCGGTGTTCGAATGAGAAGTGCGATACTCGAGTGACGTGATCGCGCTGGGAAAACAAAAAAATGACGCACCGTTTTGTTGGGGACTTCATGTGAGGAACTCGGTGTGGTATCGATCAATTGCTCTTTCGTGATTACACACGAGTGACCGGACGTCCGCGCGTGCTTTTGTGCAACTGTGACGATTGTGTAACGCTTTTATGATTTTTTTTTTTTCATTAAATAAAATGGAACATCGATTTTACAGATTGTTTGACGAGATCGGTTTCCAAACAATTGCGCGAATTGTTCGTTTGTTACAAGTTGCAGGAACGAATGTGTTTTTACTCATTGAAATTTTTTTTTTAATGGCATGTAAATCATCTTATGTACTTTTTTTTCGCTATACACTGACTCGAGGAGAACTCGATCGCGGTGGTGAAATAAAGAATACTCAAACGTGTTAAGCCTCTTGACCTCACGAACCGTGAAAATCTCTAGGGAACGCTGGGTGGAATGTCATTGGACATTCTATCCACAATGGACAGAACAAACTTATAAGTGACAACGAAACTATTGAATGTCCCCTCACTGGAATATTTATATATTTGTATTTTTTCATATATTTTTCAAAATTATTAAATATAGAATATTATTTTAAAATTAAATTTAAAGTAAATATTTTGAAAGTGAAAATAAAATCAGTTTATTCGATCGATTGGGCATCATGGGCATGAATTCCCAATCGCGGTTCTGTATGTTTTCGGTTAACCCGGATCGATGTCTTATATAATCGAAAAGAAATTCCGGGTAGGTCTTCGAGAGTAGCCCTCACGAGTGCCTCGAGCAAGAGGAGCCAACGACTTTCGTTTTTCTTGTCGCAAGGCCGTTCCGCGACGAACTCGACGGATCTACCAATAATAACACACACACACACACACGCATTTAGGCCACAGTAACGGGTATAAAATCATGTGCGAATTTAACAATTTTTTTCGCATGAAAAAGTGATTCACTCGTAAAATTAATTACACATCTATTTGATATGAATATCAAGCTGTTAGAAAATATATATATATTTTTTTTCGATATACAAAATGGCCGACTACTAATATTTTCTTTTGTTATCTTTTTTTAGGCGCTCCGCGGCGTGACATTTAGCATTCGCAATGTTTTACCTACAACAAAAAAATTCTCGTCAATCTACATTAGAATACCCAGAGAAGTACGTACGGAATTTGAAAAATATTGTTTTATTCAAAAGTTGTAGGTATTTGAACTTAAGAAATGAATTTTCAGTGAAAAATTTCGTTATAACTTCTCATAAACTGCTCATAAAATGAAGTTTTCGATTAATCAGAAATTCCGCACGTACTTCTCTGCGAAACGCAATTAGGAACATAACATTTAAATTTGAAGTAAATCGAGTGAAAATTGTTGAAGTTATTTGTCACGCCAATTGGAAAAAAAGCTGTTTCGAGAAGTTTCGAGTAGTCGGCCATTTTGTACATCGAAAAAAAAAAATATATATATTTTTTTAACAGCTTGATATTCATACTAAATAGATGTGTAATTAATTTTATGAGTGAAACACTTTTTCAAACGAAAAAAAATTGTTAAATTCGCACATGATTTTATACCCGTTACTGTGGCCTAAGGCCTTAAGTTGTATGCTTTACATACGCACCCACTTATTTACTTTACCTGTAGTATACTCCATTCATACAAAATCCACGACTTGCTCGTACAAATCAATAACAATGTAGAAGCAATGCACACCATACTGCCTGCAAATGCACCCACGAATAATAAATCCTTCGCCCCTTCCATTTCCGTCGACGCTCCCAAAAAGCAAAACCCGTAAAATTGCTAAATTTCCCGCCAAAATCTGGCGATGTATCGGTGGCTGATCAAAATCGCGCACCGACATCCGACTGACGGTGAATAATTATTTTTTCATTTTTTATTGCAGAATAACGAGCGGTAGAAAAAAGCAAAGCCCGTAGACAACAGCGTCCAAATAGGCGCGATTTGTGTGTTCGGTTTTCGCCTTGCCGTAAACGAAGACTGAGGAAGTGCCGTACGAATGTCCGGAAATTTCGCACATATCGTAAAAGGTAATGAGAATTCGTTTGTTTTGCGTACAAATACGCACTATGCGCGCTTAGATTAAAATCGTTCAACGCCGGTCGCGGGTAGTTCGTATACTCGAGCCACGCGTTTTCCGTTCGATACACGGTAACGAGGTGATAATGAACAATAAATAAATAAAGACATACGAGAGAAGGCGCGCGCGATGTGCCTGAGAAGTTGACTTTGTTTGCACGAGTTCGCGTACTTTTGATATCCATCGTTATTGAGACTATCGTTAATTAGCATCGACAAATGACATCATTATTTTGTGCATTTTTTAAATTGCAATGAATTGTAATACATTTTTGCAACAGCTTAAAGGATATTACCTAATTACGTAAGAAATAATCATTATTATCATTGTTATGGTTTTTTTGCTATTATTTGTTGCAATTTTATTGTTATTTTTATTGTCACTATAAAGTAATATAATTTCAAAAATAATGATGATTTGTTGCCATTTTGTTATTATTTTTATTATCAATATAAAGTAATACAATAAATTAGAATAAAAGACAGTACACATCATTAATATCATTATCATAACTATCATCATCATAATTATCATTATCATTATTATCACTTTCATAATTATCATTTTTATCATTGTTATTGTGGTTTTTTTTCTATTATTTTTTGCAATATTCTTCTTATTTTTTATGGCTATAAAGTAATGTAAAAAATAATAATAAAATAATAGATAGTAGACATAATAATGCACGAGTCATAATCTTCATACTATTAACATGAAATGAACTTTTATATTCCGTTCTCATTTACTATACTTGTTGTTATTATAATTAAAGTGTAGATTAGGCAGGAAGATTAGAGTACATTCCCGTATCATATGAGATTCACGCGTGCCTCCGTCAGTTCCTGAAAACACACATGCCACGTGACTAATGTAATTCAGCCGGAAATAGCACTTTCCGTCTCTGATCTAATGAGCTAATGAGAGAATCGCGGGAGGAGAGACTCGGACGCCCAAGAAGAAGAGATTGTTGCTCTTCCGCATTACTAACGCGAGCTTGCCGTGTACATGCACATATATATATAATACCATGTAGATACACGTAGGCACCTTCGGTCTCGCTTTATGTACATTACATTCAGCGTACGTGCGGAAATGTTTTTTTTTTATTTGTTCACCGAAGAAGGCATTTTTTTCTCCTTTTTATTCGAAAGTTACGAGGACGTTGGCCACCGGAGAGCTAGAGAATTAGATGAGAGATCGGATGTTTACATTCGCGAGCAGAATAACGCACAGCTTAATGGGGCAAATTGGGTGATTCGAATGTCGGGAATATTCCTGTTCATAAAACAAGATGGGAAATTATTCAAGCGCCGTCGTGACTATACCGCTTAATTCTATTTTTATATGTAAGTTTTATCCATTTTTTTCCGTACTTACGATTTTCGTCAACTCGCATATATTTTTTTGTTTATGTATTTTCTCGTCTTCGGAAATTCATTTCCAAAAATGCGAATCTAAATGGGGTCGACGTTTACATCGTTGGACAGCAACGAACATTCTTATCTGTTTCTTATTCTTATTATCCGAAATCATATTTTGCAGATTTAAACTGTAAATCGCTAAATAAGATTTGGAAAAAATGTTTGCGCGACTTTCGCACCTTAAGGCCTTAAGCCACAGTAATGGGTATAAAATCATATGCGAATTTAACCATTTTTTTCGTATGAAAAAGTAATTCACTCTAAAAATTAATTACACATCTATTTAGTATGAATATCAAGCTGTTAGAAAAAATATATATATATTTTTTATTGATTTACAAAATGGCCGTCTACTAATATTTTCTTTTGTTATCTTTTTTATTAGGAGCTCCGCGGCATGACATTTAGCATCCACAATTTTTTACCTAAAACGAAAAACAAAAATTCTCGTCAATCTACATTAGAATACCTAGAGAAGTACGTACGGAATTAAAAAAATATTGTTTTATTCAAAAGTTGTAGGTATTTGAACTTAAGAAATGAATTTTCAGTGAAAAATTTCGTCATAACTGCTCATAAAATGGAAAGTTTTCGATTAATCGGAAATTCTATACGAGCGAAATGCAATTACGAAAATAACTTTTAAATTTGAAGTAAATCGAGTGAAAATTGTTGAAGTTATGTGTCACGCCTATTGAAAAAAACTGTTTCGAGCAGTTTCGAGTAATCGGCCATTTTGTACATCGAAATTTTTTTTTTTCTAACAGCTTGATATTCATACTAAATAAATGTGTAATTAATTTTATGAGTGAATCACTTTTTCATACGAAAAAAAAATTGTTAAATTCGCACATGATTTTATACCCTTAAATCTGTCAAAGGAAATTTGGGACAGTAAAAAAAAAAAACAATTTTCGTTGCATTCTAACGACGCAAACGTCAACGTCATAGATCTAAGTATTTAACATTGTGATCGTTTTCGAGCAAATTGAATTCCTTCAATTAAAATTGAATTACTTTCATTAAAATCGAATTTCTGTAGTTAAAATTAAATTTCCTCAGATAAAATTGAATTTTCTCGGTCAAAAAGGAATTTCGTCGATTAAAATCGAATTTCCGCAATTTAAATTGAATTTCTACAATTGAAATAGAATTTCTTCAATTTCAATTGAATTTAGTCAGATCGAGCGCGTTCAATTTTTTCACGCGGTCCGACGCGTAAATACACGGAAAAAAGAGCACGTATTAGCCTTGATCTTTTTACGCAACATTGCGTATTATTTGAAAAAAAAACGGATCTCTTTATGGATGCAGCGAAGCAAATAAAAAGTAACAAGAGTCGATAACGATTAGCGGATTAACCGAAACATTGGAATAATCGTTTTTTTCCCTCGTTTTTCAGAGGCAGATATAACGAATAAAATAAAAATCCCCACAGTTCCCTCGCGAGCTCCGGTCGGTGGGAAAACGAGTAATTGATGCGTTATAATATTAATAGCGCGAATGATTGAGAAATCCTAACGTAACCGTGACTTTCATGCGCATGGAGAAGGAAAAAGATGCCGGTAGAACGATAAACAGAATCGGGTAAGAGAGGAGGGCGAGGCAGGGGGATTGAGAGGGAGTGGTGGTTTTACAACGATGAAATACTTTCACCTTTCCCCAGTTATGAGATCACCGTCTCCTTTTTCTGCTCGTGAGAGACCGCTCCCCTCCCCTTTCCCCGGTCCGGAGATACGCGGCATATCGCGCGAATATCTAACAGCCTTGCTGGATTACATGTCTTTTTTTCTGCGTGTGAACGGACGGTAAATCAAATTTGGTAACTCCGAATTGGTGCAAAGAAACCGAACGCGTAAGAAATAACGTTAATTAACGAAGGTATTAGTTGAATCACAACTGTGTTTACGTCGTTGACCATTTGAGTTCATGATCGTATTAACGTACATTGCTTTTTCCAATTTAGGGCAAACTGTACTGACCCAGAATTTGTTGGAAACTATTGACAGCCTTGATTCATTTCGATTTTATACGATGCGACCGTTTTTGTTCTTCTCAGAACCGTATATGTCTTTGGAAGGTCGGAAAATAACGCTTTTCTCGCATGTAAAAAAAAATACTAATAAAGGAATCCCGGTGCGATGGTCTAGTGGTTAGCGTGCTCGCCACTAAACCAGCGGACCGGGAGGTCCCGGGTTCGAATCCCAGTCGCGTACATTTCATCGTGAAATGTTTTTCTTCGGCATTTCGCGGCGAAATAAGACTAGTTCCACGACTGGGGGGCGAACTCGATGACCGGCTGTATTGGTATAGGTTTTCCGCAGTTTCCCTATACCCATGACAGAAATGTCACGATGAATATAATACAGAGGGGGAAGTCGGCTGCGGCCGCAAGAGGGGGGGGGGGGCGAGGAGAAAGATGGAGAAAAGGGAGTAAACAGTAGAGGAAAGAAACGGGCACAATGAAGGGAAAGAATAGGTAACAAACGCGACTAGCGTGTACCTAAGGAAAAAACCAATAGAAAAAAAAAGGAATCAAAATGAGGGTTGGAGGGCTTATTCTACATATCTGTAGGTACGCAAATCAGTTTTTTTATTAAAAAGAAAAAAAATACAACGTGCGGCCCAGTGGCCGTAGAAAGAGAACGCCTTTTTTTAAGCCCCCCCCCCCCCCCCCCCCCCACGGGCGAAGTCGTTAAAAACCCACATGAATAACCAAACCGAGAAATGATTTTCTTCCGCAATTTATATGAATTTTGCTAGCAAAGTACACATGATTATTGCAAATAATTGATTTGTGCAAATTTGGCATCATTTTGAAAAAAAAAGTCGCATCTTTTACTAAAAAATCGGCCTTATTTGTTCATAGAAACCGTAATTGTTGATCGATCGTAAATATCGTGGGTACTTGGTTTGAAAAACTATCTAAGGAGGTACAGTTGAAATTTGAAGTCAATCGGTTGAAAATTGTAGGAGCTACGAGTCCGCTCGATTTTGAAAACATGGTTTCAAGGAAGACGCGTTTAAAGTTTTCAAACCATTTTCCTTCGAGCCATATCATTCTTGGAATGTTTATACATCAATTAAACCAATGAACAAAAAAACTATCAATTTTCTTTTTCAAAGATATATAAAGTCATTCTCATTTTTTTAGACTCTTTGCCGTTCTACCGGTCCAATTTTTCATTCTTCGTGAACCTAATTGTTTTGCTGTTAAAAGAACATTTTAAGGATTCACGTGAAAATGGGTAGCACTGTGTGTTTATCGCCGACGAATTCCAATTTTCTCGCTGTGAAAAACAATTGAAAATTTGTCATCAAAATCCATTGCAATATGTTTTCAACGATGATGACGAGCTCTGATTTTTCCGATGTCAAAAACAAAAGATTCCACGTAAAAACTCGTGGCCATGTGTCTTCAATGATGATGACGTTCTCTGATCTCCCCAAAGTCGAAAACATTTGAATATTCCACCCAAAAACCCGTGGCAATGTGTCTTCAATGATGATAACGAGTCACGATGTTTTCGATGTCAAGAACATTTGTCGACTTCTCGTAAAAACCGATGACGAAGTTTGCTTCAGCAAGAACCAAGACTCCGTCGCTGGAGCCAAACTCTCAAGTCCGATTATCATTCCAGGTAACATGGGGATGCGCCCACCGATCCAGTTGGATCATTGACGGCAGATCAACGATGTATAATCGCGAGAGTGGACGCGGTCTAGAAAAAATTCGCGCCAGGCCACCGGACAACTACTTCCGCTCGATCGAAGAGAGGATTGTAATCACGAAGGCTTGTCCCGACGAGCGGGAATTGATGTGCGCGTTAATCACGAGCTAATCAGAAATGGTGCTAAGCGCGATAGTGGTGACGTCAGCATTGAAGGGAGCGATAGGGCTGGTTGGAACGGGTCTGTGGTTGGTTCCTCTGCTGATAGCAGGCCTGTCCTACTACCGTTACGACCAGCTGGACCCGGAGAGTCGTCCCATCGATAGATATCCCCTCGAGGCCGAGTACGACTTTGTGGTGATCGGTGGAGGTTCAGCAGGTGCTGTCGTCGCGAGCAGACTTTCGGAAAATCCGAACTGGCGAGTTCTTCTGCTGGAGGCAGGTCCGGACGAGAACGAGATAACGGACGTGCCTTCGCTCGCGGCTTACTTGCAACTGACGAAGCTGGACTGGAAATACAAGACCGAGCCGACCGGTAAAGCCTGCTTGGGCATGAAGGGGTCGAGGTGCAACTGGCCGAGAGGCAAGGTCTTGGGTGGCTCGAGTGTTCTGAACTACATGCTGTACGTGCGAGGCAACAGGCGCGACTACGATCATTGGGAACAGCTGGGTAATCCAGGCTGGGGCTATCAGGAGGCCCTGTACTACTTCAAGAAATCCGAGGACAACAGGAATCCCTATCTGCGCGAGAGTCCTTATCACGGCACCGGAGGTCTCTTGACGGTCCAAGAGTCACCTTGGAAGACGCCATTGGTGGTGGCTTTCGTCGAGGCCGGTATGGAATTGGGCTATGAGAATCGCGACATCAACGGGCAACGACAGACCGGCTTCATGATAGCCCAAGGTACCATAAGACGAGGCAGCAGATGTTCAACCGCCAAGGCGTTCCTCAGACCCGTCAGACTCCGCAGAAACATCCACACGGCCATGAACAGCCACGTGACCAAGATCGTTATCGATCCCCTCACTATGAGGGCGAAAGGGGTCGAGTTTTATCGGGACGGTAGGAAGCAAACTGTCTGGGCGAAAAAGGAGGTCATCCTGTCTGCCGGCTCCGTCAACAGCGCACAATTATTGATGCTATCGGGAATAGGGCCCAAGGATCATCTTCGCCACGTAGGTGTACCAGTCCTCAAGGATCTCCCTGTTGGCAATAACCTTCAGGATCACGTTGGCATCGCCGGGCTGACCTTTCTCATCGACAAACCCGTGGCCATCGTTCAGGATCGCCTACAAGCTGCACCCGTCACGATGCATTACGTTGCCAACGGTAGAGGACCAATGACGACGCTAGGTGGCGTCGAGGGTTACGCCTTCGTCAATACGAAATACGCGAACGAGTCGGACGACTATCCGGACATACAGTTTCACGTAGCACCTGCCTCAATCAGCTCGGACGGTGGAGCACAGGTTAGAAAAGTGTTGGGCATCACTGACGAGCTCTACGACACCGTATTCAAGCCCATCGTCAACAAGGATGCCTGGACCATAATACCTCTCCTTCTCAGACCAAAGTCACGCGGCAGAGTCAGACTGACGAGTTCCAATCCATTCAGAAATCCCGTCATCAACGCCAACTACTTCGCGGAGCCCCGGGACATCGCCACTCTCGTGGAGGGAGCCAAAATAGCTATCAGAGTCAGTCAGGCCAAAGTATTCGAACAATTCGGTTCGAGACTTCACCGGATCAAATTACCCGGCTGCAAACACCTCAAATTTGCCTCGGACGCTTACTGGGAGTGTCACATCAGACACATGACTATGACCATCTATCATCCCGTGGGCACGGCCAAAATGGGACCTCCTACCGACCCCGAGGCCGTCGTTGATTCCAATTTAAGGGTGTATGGAATTCACGGCCTTCGAGTAATCGATGGTTCGGTCATGCCGACTATTAGCAGTGGCAACACGAACGCGCCGATCATTATGATTGCCGAGAAGGGAGCCGATCTCATCAAGAACGATTGGCTTGGAAGATAGCGGCAATCTTCTCACTGTCTTTCATTTATTTTTACCAATGACCGAGTGTACGAATTTTCTTTCAAACGCCAATGACAACGGTGCGAATCGAATAGTCCTCACAATTACGTATCGCTGAGGATACCATGATAACGTACAAATTCAAGAGACTGGTAACGATGGAGATAATTTATTTTTCTTTGCACTCGACTAGCAATTACCAATCGAGTTCTCGACATACTGAAGACTTTATGGCCCATGTGGCAGTGCGTAATCGTTATTATTCGTCATGATTAATCAATAAGAACGAACAACAAACGTATATACCTCAAATGACATTAAGAGTCAGCACTACCCAACGCGGTCACACAATGTTCGCTCCATTCTGGCACATCCTTGAAGGCCTCGTTTGTAAATGTCGCCTGAGAAAAGCAACGACGTAGAAAAAAACCGCGTTTTTCGCGTGCCATAATCGGTAACCTATTTTTTCCCTTCTTTCATTTCCCATCTTCCGTCACTGACGACCAAGAGTTGAACGATTCAAGGGACAGGAACAAAATTACGAGGGGCATGCCTCGTGAGAATCGATTGGCCAAACAGTTCCGATATTGTAGCTGTATATACGTGTATGTGGTATGTGTAATATAATGGTATGTGTGAGTGGTCGAAACGGAAGGGGACGAAGCTGTAAATGAAACCAAAAGTGTCCTTGTCTCCAGTGCGAACCGCAGTGAGTGAAAGTTTCCCGGATTCTATAACCTTGATCCAAATTGCGCGATAATGTATGATAATGTAATAGTCGCGTAAGTGAATTGAAGTCCCTCAAGGTGATCGTTAGCTGATAAAGAACCAATTACGAGCAGATGACCTGTTAATTATATCGCAACAAGTAATTTTATTAAGAAATTGTATATCAAAACTGTTGTAATTGTTAATATTGTTTTGCGAAGGGGATGATAATTAAAGAATTTCAATATTTTTACAATGAAATACTTTTTTTATTCAATTAACTGCCATTATCATCGAACTATACGAATTAGTCCAGCAGACGTAAAAATAATTCCGCTTAATAGCAGACAGTTAAATATTAATGATGAATGGATAGCTACAAGGAATTTTCAGTGCTTCACTGAATCATCGTAACTGTTCACGAGTTACATGGCCGGATACGATTGGAAAAGCCAAGAAGCGGACTATAGCGCGGCCAAAAGTTCACGTTTACCTTCAAATCAATTTTTAAACGTTCCTCACAAGAAGTTTTTTCTGCTTTGTCTACATTTTTTATTGGTTTTCCAACGTGATTATGTATCCTGGAATTGCTGCGTTTTGCTGATTATCAGTTCGAAATAAATTCGCTAATCATAGTACTCACATTTTAAGGGATCTGCATACGTTTTAAGGGGTAATAACACCTTGTGGGAGCGAAATCAAGGGTCATTGTCTTCAATTTATTTAAGAAAAACGAACCGATAGTTTTAAATTCGGTTTGCAATACATATTTATATAAGTCTTGAAGTCCAAGACTTTTTTCTTCTCAATGATTAAAAAACAAAATGGCGGCGCAGTGGCTGATGAAAGGAAAACTAGCGCCTTCAATTTTCAACAGATCGACTCCAAACTTTAACTGTAGCTTCCTAATAACATTTTCTAGTGAGGTAGGTAGGTTTTTTTCGATGAACTAAAATTTAACAATTTTATGGCTGATTTTTGACCGATTTTTCCATGAAAAAGATACTTCCCTCTTCTTCCTCGATCGAGAGCACCGCCCTCACATCCGGCAGTGGAGAGGCATCCTTCTCACAAGTGCGTTGTTCAATTGTGCCCGCTTTTCTCGCGCGAGAATATTTGAGCTATGCACATTTTTATATCGGGTGGGATCATCCCGTTACAATATCTCCCTTCTTTATGCGAGGGGTGTAGATTCTTTGCACCTTACCCGAGAATAAAGATATTGACTGGTCTAGCGCATTGATATAATTCAATTAACGAATTCCCGGAAGGGACGCGATAAAAATAATGAGAAGAAAATAAATACATAATTAATATAAAAAATACACTCTTAACAATAGCCGAGAGCTTTGAGACTGGCCACTTGATTAATTTGGGATAATTGAATGAACTCATTCTTTTTATTATATGGTCTTAAATGGATTCGGTTATAGACCCCTTTTACTTGGCTTTCGTTTGTCAAATCCAGCAATCGAAACGCGTTGGCCCTATAAGCTTCACTGACTCAGTACGGTCCGTAATGGAAATGGAAAAACTTCGATGTAACTCGGTCTTCTGCATTGAAAGGATGTAGTCGTCTTAACATAACTAAATCACTCAGTTTGACTTTATCTGAAACAGATCGGTCTTTTCTGTCGTTTTCTAAAGGTATCGATTATAAATTCATTGGCCAGGACTATCTTATGTTCGTACGCCTCATCGGAAGAAGTCGGAACGTCGGTCAGCGTGGATAATTCGTTTCGGGGGTTCTCACCTAGGTCCAACTCATGCTGAGTACATACCCTGTACTCGAGTGGACAGTCAGATTTAATAATATTTCGATTTTGGGAACAAACCGGGCTCATAAAACAGAATACCCGAAAAAAGCGACCAAGCTCCCTCATCACTCTCTCTGTCGAGTTGCTCTGGGGATGCTATATCGAACAGAATCGAACGCGAATGCAGGGTCGATGTCCATTTCGCGGCAGTGAATTGCGTACCATTGTTTGCCAATAAACGTGTCCATTTTAGGAAAATGTGGTTTCTCCAGCCACAATAAGGCCATAGCAGTCGTCGCCTTTTTTAACGGGTGTAACTGTACATATTTTGACAACGCATCCGGAACAACAAAAAGATATTGTACCCTTGCCGCTGAACGGGCGAGTGGGCTACAAAAATCGATAGTGACTAAATCCCCGGGCTTTTCAGCCTTGACTAGCTGAAATTCGCCCTCCAGTGGATAGTTGATCGGCTTCACCCGTTGGCATAAATGACATCTCTTGACGTGAATCTGGACATATCGCCGCATGTTTTTCCAAGTGAAATTGGTACGGAGATACGCCATAACGACTCCTGTTGTCTTAGACCCTCGTGCACATAAGTCAAGATATTAAGAGCTAATTGTCGTGGCGATGCCACAACCCATTGACCGAATGGTGGCATACTTTGGAAGAGAATGTCGTTTTTTAGTTGATAGATCTCCAAATATCGACCTTTAAAAACCTAATTTTCTAATCATAATCTAATTTGCGCCCAATTAAATACCTCCGACATTTTTCTACCGAATACACGATGCTAATCGTTCTTTCTCGGTGGTTCCGTAATGCTTCTCGGCGGAATTGAGGCATCGACTCACTAAGGAGTTCACACACCGATGTTGGTACTCACTAATTTAGTACAAACCTCCGCAAATCCCATGGCGGACGCATCGGTCTGCAGTTTGAATGTTAAATTTGTGATGGGGCATAATAGCGTTAACAGAGTTGTCTTTAAGTTTCGCAAACGCCCGCTGATGATCCACAACCCATTTCCATGGCTCTTTGAATTTTAACAGACGATAATGAGTACAAATCCCGATAAATTGCTAAAGCTGTTTGCGCTTTTTAGGTTCTGCGAAAGTACGACTAACTACCAACTTGTCAGGATCGGGCCAAGTCCTTCGATCGTTAGAACAAATCCAAGAAATTGCACGGAGAAGCGACAAAACACGGATTTATCCAGTCGGACTGTGAAATTCTTCTCCCCTAAAATGGTAAACACGCGATCTATACGTTCGACATGTTCTTCCCACGACTGGGACGTTATTAATAAGTCGTCGATATACTAGGTGAGAAAAGAATCAAACTCTCTACCAAAGATTTGGCTAAGCGCTCCGATGAATCTGCCATGTACCAATAGCGAGATCTGAAGTCGTTCCAAGACGAACCCCATCGTACTTTTGCATTATTTCATCAATAAGTGGCGGAGATTCGTTATCGTGTTCAATTACAGTATTCAAAAAGCGAGTATCAAGGCTAATGCGTAATCTACCGTCCGATTGCCGCACAATTCTGAGGGAGTTACGATAAGCGCTAGTCGATCGCTCAATCACACCCTGTTGTAGCATCCCGGCTAAATCCCTCTGAAGAGTTTCTCTGTAGTCGGCTGAGCTATCCCCCTACCCCCCTGATGATGGTTGTGGCGAAAATCAGCCGTCCCGTCCCGGGCCCGAGCGTTGCTCGACCTTCGGAAGTAGCCTGCTCGGCTTTGTTTTCTCATGGCCTTGGCTTTTGAAAGGAACTTTAACGGGAATCGAGTAAAACATCTTGCAAAATATTATGCTTGAATGAATCGACATCTGAGCACACATTTCTCTTGGCATCAAACCAAATTGTAGCCCGCCCTTCCAATGCGTTCTCGACAACGAGCATCTCCATCTCACGGTCTATTGTACGAACTAAAAAATATCGCTCTAAACGTTTTATGAACTCCTGAGGATGGTGAACCGATTCGTCTTTGAACTTAGGAGAAGGCGCGTCGATTTTCATTTATTGGAATCCTCTCAAAACCCCATTCAACATACTTTGTTCATTTACTGGTGTTTGTGGCATTGCGCCCATTGAAGCTGCGACTCAATGGGCGCGGCCCTTCTTGTCTCTCTCGGAATATGCTCTCAGCGTTGGAGCTCTTCGGCATTTCCGTCAGCAATTTTCTTTCGCAAGATTTCCATCTCAATACTCTCGGCTTGTAATCGCATTAGTTTCTCTCGGATTTACTTCCAATCCTCCGCAACACCTATGGCATTATTTATATTAGCTCGCAGTTTATTAGTTTATTAGATACCGCCTGCGGCTGTATTCGTTTAGCTTCGACAGTAGGCGGTTCCGGAGATGGAGACACCTGGGTATTCCTCTTCTCCGGAGTCCGTGGTTATGTTCGATCCATCAACATTGTCCCCTACGGTTTACTTATAATAAAGAAATAGAAGAACAAATGTTTCAAATCACTATTGTCAGGCAAATTTATACAGACTAAACATTTCTCGAGAATGGGCACCGATTATTATAATAGAAGGGTCTCGTTTCCACAATGATTATCTCTACAAGGCTGCAAGTCCGTTTTTCAACTTTACAATGACTTTATCTCTCATCTGTTTAAACTCGGAAATCCACCAACTGTACAAGAGTCTCAAGTTTGCAATATTGAACCTCTACAACGATGTAGCTTTACGATTATCTTTACAACGTATTCGGATTTGCATCAACTGCACAATACAAATTTGCAATATTGCATTAATTCTATAATGCATCAACTCTACAAGAACTTTGAGTACCCAACGTTCGACTGGGCAATATTCTTGTTAGCTCTATAACAGCTGGTATATCAGGTGTATTCTTTATTGAAGAAGGAAAAGACATATATATATAAGAATATAAATATACATTGAAAATATTTTACATTCTCATACGCTGCATGAGGCAAATTCGTCAATTTTATATCAAAATGAGAAAGAATACGTTTTTCAGCGATTAAAATTATTTTTTCATTAGTGCTGTTCAGCGTTATTCTCACTCAACCGCACATTTCTCGCGGCCAGTTAGTGAGATCGCTTTTAAGACGTCTGGCCACCCTGGCCGCTCGAAAAGTGGGTATATTTAAAAAAAAAATAATAAACTCGAAAGTATGGCATCGGATTTTTTTATATTTTTTTATACAACGTTAGAAAGGGCTTTGAGAATAACGTAAATAAATTTCCCTTAAGAATATTATAAAATGGCGGCGTAATGCACATTTTCGCGGAGGTCCTCTGCACGATACGCGCGGTTGTTTTCCCACCTGTTACTCGGTCATGTAGCATCTGAAAAAAAAGTTAGCTCATTCGTGAATAGCGATGCTACAATGTAGCGTAGGATTTTTGAGATAACTTGATTTGTGTTTTTTTTAATTAATGTTTTTGCTCGTAAAATTTCGGTGAAAAATACAAACTTTCCTCTTCGGCTCGACATAATTATTTAATGGTCCAAAAAAAACCGCTACGCTGCCTTGTAGCAACACGTCACGAATAAGTTTTTTTTTTCAGGTGCTACATGACCGAGTAACAGGTGGGAAAACCGCGCGTATTGTGCAGAGGGCCTCCGCGGAAATGTGCATAACGCCGCCATTTTTAAATATTTTTTAGGGAAATTTATTTACGTTATTCTTAAAGCCCTTTCTGACGTTGAATAAAAAAATAAAAAATTTCCGATTCATACGTTCGAGTTCATTATTTTTTTTTTTTTAATATACCCATTCTTCGAGCGTCCAGGGTGGCCAACCCCTTAACGGATTCTATTATCACCATATAAACGAGTATACATAAAACGAGCGCGCGTGTTTCGTTACGAGACTTTAATATAAACGAGTATACAATAAAACGATCGTGCCATTTTCGTTACGCTAATTTAATATAAACGAGTAAACAATAAAACGATCGCGCAATTTTCGCTACTCATTACACAAACGATTAAATATTTAACGAGTGCGCGAGTTTCGCTTCGCGACTTTAATATCTTTTTATAGTGGGCGGGTGCGCGACTTTTGTTACGCGACTTTAATACGTTTTTAAATTCGGCGAGTGCGCGAGTTTTGATATGCGACTTTAAGGAGCCAGTCCACTTTGGAGCAACGAAAAAAAGCTATTTTGCGATTTTTTTTAGGATTTTATAAAATATATGAATATTAAAGTTGTAGGGCTTGATAAATTAAGTCTTGAAATACATTTTTTTTTTAATTTAATTTATTTTTATTTATTTTTAAGTACAAAAACTATAGTTTAACGTAACGCCTCAAAAATAGCTGGGCTAGGTAGCTCCATCACAACTCGGCAACAGCTTGTCTCAAACAAAAAAATCAAAGTGCATTAGATTCAGTATGACACCAGCTACAAAAGAACCCTCGGATATAAAGTTGTATCAAAAAATAAACAAAATTGCAGATAAAAAATCAAATAAGTAAAAATCAAAATTTTAAAACCATCGAGGGTCATCTTGTTGCGAATCATGTTTACAATATGTGGTTCAAATTTCAAGAGAATCGGTTTATTAGTTTTAGAGATACGATGGAGCTAGATTTTGAAAACGTTGTTTCGAGAAAAGCGCGTTTGAAGTTTATACTATGAAAAACTCTTACCTAAACTCAATCGGCAATTCCTGCCCCGTATAAAATTCCTTCTGATTGCTCATCATCGTCGATTTCTTCAAGTCTTGCTAGCTTTCGATTTTTTGATATTTTCAAGGTGGACTGGCCCCTTAATACATTTTTATAGCATTTTTATACATACTTTATTTTAGCTCTTTAACGGCCACGCCTATTTCTGGATGGCTCAAAATCATTCCCTCTAGTGGTATATCTAAAAAAGCGTTAAATATGAATGTCCAACCATAATTTTGTCGATGAGGGCCTGGGAAGTAGTATTTTCGGAATGTAGCAAATTTGCTACTAACATTTTCACTCGCTCGGTTCGAACTATTATCCTAATTCAATAAAAAATCTTCGAAGCCTAGTTCGTCCAGTCAAGCTTCCTTTACACAATTCTATCAGCAAATATTTCAAGAATGTCCGTTTACTTACTTTTTTGGACAAAAAACGGGCAGCAGATCTAATGCTGGGGCAAGCGTCGTAAATTTTCACGACAACATTGTTGCCATATTAACATAATATACGACGTTTTGACGAGGAGACGACGTTTTTCTTGGAGCATTAGAAACAGAGCTTGCCTTCGATTTCACGGGTATTTCACAAAGTTTGGGCCCATTCGCGCAATTCGTCCATCTTGGCCCATTCGTCAGAACTTCAACGATTTTTATGGCGCTCGTGGCGTCGCATGACGCCCTCTCGACGGAAGGCTTTCAGTCACCCGATAGAATCGCGATGAATCCCACCGTCATTTGATAGAGACTCGTTGCGTTGACGCTCGAGAACGGAATCAGCCGGTGTGAACCCGTGGCCGGTCGGTCTCGATCCGAGCCTCCTCGCTTGAAAATGGAATCCGCCGGTATGGACCCGTGGCAGCAACGATCGACCTTGTGGCCGGTGAATCTCGACCCGCGGCCGATTTTACTGTGTACGGGGGACTATATTTTCGTTCCCGTAGCTCCCGGATCACTTGTACTTTTATTTGCCACCGCGGGTCGGACGCTTCGACAGACGCGTCCGCTCTCTCTCTGCGAGCACGTATTCGAGTGGAACGAGACTACCGGTCTCCTCTTCTTCCTCGATCGAGCGCACCGCCCTCTACATCCGGCACTGAAGCGCACCCTTTTCACGAGCGCGCTGTTCAATCGCGCCCTCTTTTCTCGCGTGGGAATATTCAAACTATGCAATTCTTTATATCGGGTGGGATCATCCCGTTACAACGTATTGCATGACCGAATTTAAAAATATCGCTTCGTTTTTCGTCAGTAAATTAGAGAAAATGATCCCTTAATTCTCAAAAATACGATTTTTTTATAGCCTATACCTTTTTTGCAACGAGAATTTTGTAAAAATTCAAAAAATCGACCGAGTTGTGGTGATTTTTTTGAAGAGCCAGATCATCCACTACGTTACGGCAAACCGCCCCGCTGCGATTTACCCTTTTTCAGGAAACAGTGTAAATCGTATCTCAGAATCTATTCGTTCGATTCACTTCAAACTTGGACAGAGTACAGTCTGCAACATTCTCTATCGTACGATCTGATAATTTTTCGTAATGTTTATTCATTTGTTAATAAAAACTTATTAAAGTTCTTTTTTTCGTATAAAGTTCAATTTTTTTCTATATCTTGCCATTTCCATCTTACCATTTTCTCGTAATTTTTAGAATTTCGAAAAAGTATTTGGTTATACGAAAGTTTTATCATTACACTAAGGGTGCATTTTTTATTTTCCCCTTCAGATCACCCTAATCGCCGGAACCACCAGCACCGATCGGCCATGCAGCAACAACGGCTCTTTGTTCAAATAACGACTCCATTGTCTATCACTATTTTTCCATAAACAAAAAACTCAAACTCGGCACGACTATGGACCAATGGTGTGTAAAAACCCGACTTCGTCATCTGTAAACTCTCACCAGAAAAAAAAGATCGCAAATCGGACTGCTTTTGTGGTCCACGCTCACGCAGGCCCGTTAAGGCGGGATATACATTTAGACAGGAAAAAAATAAGCAATATTGAGGGATTTTTTGAACTAAGAAATAATAATTCTTCAATTATCAAACTTTGGGTATACTTTAATAGTATATTTAAGGATACAAAACAATTTTTTTGATTAATTCATCATCAAAATGGCGGAGATGTGAAAGAGTGTTACAGCAAGATCGTAACGTTTGAAGTTTTTCAAATTTCGCTTTGAAACTTTGGAAAAATATTCTACACATACAGGGTGAGGCACATGAAGTGTTACAGAGCAATAGCACTCAAACTATTGATCATATCCAAAAATGTTTCAGACAAAAGTTTCAGTGTTCGAGAAGGCTGTCATACTGGACCACCATATTTTTTGTATCGGTGGAGGCGCTAAAGCTACGTCAAAGTCAACTCCACTTCTTTAAATGGGATGGTACATGTTTTTAAAACCATCTTGTGGCGCACCTCAAGCCGCATAAAAAACATTAAGCGGTCAAAGTCGTTCAAGGTCATTCAAGGTCACCTATTAAAATGAAATACAAAACTAAATATCTCGGATCACTACCAAATATTTGGTAGTGATCCGAGATATTTAGATTTGTATCATCGATACTGACCTTGAATGACCTTGAACGACTTTGACGCCCCCCCCCCCCCCCCCCCGATGTTTTTTATGCGGCTTGATGTGCTCCACACATCCACTTTGAAAAGTGGAGTTGACCTTGACGTAGCTTCACCGCCTCCACCGATAAAAAAAATTATGTGGTCCAGTACGACGGCCTTCTCGAACACTGAAACTTTTGTCTGAAATATTTTTCGATAGGATCAATAGTTTGAGTACTATTGCTCTGTAACACTTGATGTGCCTCACCCTGTATAGTACTAACGTTTAAAGAAAAAGAAAAAGAAAAAGAAATCGATTTTTTGATCGTTGTAAATGTATAGCCCGCCTAAATGGGTTCGATCGGCAGTCTGCAATTTCGCGAGCAATTGGAATTAATTAAAAACCAGATAAAACGACAAGCGAATCGAGTGCGATCACTGTTCAACGAACGTCGCCGCGATCCGGAAAGATTGTCCAAAAACTACGATTTTTTAGCGAATCGCCCGTCTCGTTCCAAAACCGACCAGACATTAAACAAAAAAGCAACGTATTTGTCGGCGATACAACGAAAATCGAGGAAAAAAATCGTTCCAACAGGTGGCACGGTGCAAAGACTGCCCAAGAGTGTGGATATGCCAGAACGCACGTGAACCTTCCGAAATCGAATGTGGCACGTCACATATACGCGAACGGCGAACGGGAAAGAAAAAGAAGAAGAAAGAAAATGACGCGAGGAGTCGAAGTTTCGATAGTCCAAGAAATCGTTGTTTCTTGTCACGATTTTGTCGCGTCACACCGATGCTTCGACAAACGAAGATGCATCAAGTGGGAGGGGGTATATCAAGGTGGACGCGAATTTATACACATACGAAACGTACGTATGCCGAACGAATAATGATTTCGACGTCTCGTGTCGACAATCGAGCGCGGATCTTCGCTCCCACCCCCGTCCTCGGGTACGCTATGTTTTTTTTTTCTTCTCTCACCATTGTTCCCTCTCTCCTATCGATTGTCTAATATCGCCGAGTCCTCTAGTAAAAATAAACCAAGAGACTAGGACTGGGGAGCAACGGTTACAATGAAAAATCGGTGTGGGGAGAATTGGCCGTTGTGATCGATAGGGAATCCTCGCTGGTCACGTACTTAATGAAGTCACCTCCATATAAAACGGATCGAGGGAGATAGCGATGGAGGTGGAGAAAGAGAGCGATACAAAGGAGTATAAATACGATGCCCCGAGGTATAATCGAGTCAACCCTCGTGGAAAAACAGTCCGATCGTAACGCGAGCAAGTGAATCAATCGGAACGATGAAGCCGGCTCGTCCGTTCTGCACTCGGTGTCATCAAAGATCCTTCTTCTTCCTCCTGCTTCTCTGCATCGTCCAACTGCTCTGTGTGCTCCCTAGCTCGCTGGGCCAACGCCGTTATCCGAATCTCTACGGAAAAAGCCAAAAGTTGTCGGACATCCCGAGAAACGCGGCTGACTCGTTGACCGGTCTGCTTGAATTTCTGGTCGAGGGCATAACGTCGCGGGATCCGCCGGAAACAAGTGCGAACATTGCAGCAGGTACGAGCTACGACTTCATAGTGGTGGGTGCTGGAACAGCGGGAGCAACGATCGCCTCGAGGCTGAGCGAGATCAAAGATGCGTCGGTTTTGCTAATCGAAGCCGGTGGTGAAGAGAACTTCCTGATGGACGTGCCCGTGTTGGCGAATTTCTTGCAATTCAGCGACGATCTCAATTGGCAATACAAGACGGAATCGTCGAACGCCTACTGTCTAGGCATGAAGAATCATCAGTGCAACTGGCCCCGTGGACGAGTTATGGGTGGCAGCAGTGTTCTCAATTACATGATCGCGACACGTGGCAATCGGGAAGATTACGATCGTTGGTCCCGAAATGGCAATTACGGATGGTCGTGGGACGAAGTGTTGCCGTACTTCAAGAAACTCGAGACAATGGGCATAGCGGGGTATCGGAACGACACGAAGTATCACAACGTTGGGGGACCCGTTCATACGGACTACGTGCCGTTTCACAGCCCGATTGCCAGGGCCTTCGTTCAGGCAGGCCAGGAGCTCGGCTGGAAAGAGGTCGATTACAATGGCCAACACCAGACCGGATTCTCGTATATTCAGACCACCACGAAGAACGGCATGAGGGTTAGCAGCAATCGTGCTTATCTGCAGCCCGTTAGAACTCGCAGGAATTTATTCGTGACGAAGAGAAGTCTCGTTACGAGGATCATCATCGATGAAAACCGGAAACGCGCAGTTGGCGTCGAATTCATCAAGAGGAACAAACTGATCAAAGTATGGGCGCGCAAGGAAGTCATAGTGTCCGCCGGGGCCATAAACTCGCCGCAATTGTTGATGCTGTCGGGGATCGGCCCCGAGAAACATCTGCGCGAACTTGGTATCAGAGTTATGAGGAACGCAGCGGTTGGCGAGAATCTTCAGGATCACATAGCCTACGGGGGTTTGGTGTTCAAGCTTCGACAACCGGTAGGCATCGCCATCGACGATATGATCAATCCCGGCTTGCCGTATCTTCGCGATTATGTGATCGATCGGAAAGGACCACTCGCCACGCCAGGTGGCGTTGAGGGTATAGCCTTCATCGATGTCGACAATCCCAAAGATCCAGCGGACTATCCGAACATCGAGTTGTTCTTTGTTAGTACCTCGATCGGCACGGCGCCCATATTTCGCGAAAATTTGGGCCTCGATGAGGACTTCTGGCGCAAAACATTCGGCAATGTTGATGCCAAGTACTCGTGGACCGTTTTTCCAATGTTACTCAGACCTAAAAGTCGCGGAAGAGTTCTACTTCGCAACACCGATCCGCGCTCTCATCCACGCATCATCCCAAATTACATGAATCATCCGGAGGACGTGAGACTGCTCGTTAAGGGCGTCAGGTTTGCTATGCGACTCAGCAAGACCAGAACCATGCAGCAATACGGCTCGCAATTGCACAACACACCGATCAGCGGATGCGAAAAATTCGGATACGACTCCGACGATTATTGGGATTGCGCTGTTCGAAGCTTGACCATGAACATTTATCACTACTCGGGGACTTGCAAGATGGGACCCGAAGCCGATCCAACTGCTGTCGTCAATCCGAGATTGCAGGTTAGTTCGAGGAATTGTCGCAACACGAAACATCGTTATTTGGAACATTGCTTTTTGATGACGTTGAAGTTTGCATCGTTGGAAGGCAACGGAACAACTTTTTTAACTTTCACAGTTTCATTGAGTAGATCTATGCAACGAAAATAAGGGAATCATGTTTTAGGATCCTTACTTGGCGATCTGCAAAAGGGGATTTTTGTTGATAGTAAAAGTGAGAAATGAAAACGAATTTTTGTTGCATTCCAACGATGCAAACTTTAACTTCATGCTTTTTGGCTCTCTGGCCGTCTCGACGTCGAGATTATCCTCCATGCCCAAATAGAAAATGATATGAACATCATTTTGGGATGACTTTTCTATACCTTGGGAATATGAAGAAAATTAAAAGTCGCAAGAGGACATTGTAACTTTGAGCAAGCATGCTGTTGACGTTTGCATCGTTGGAACGCAACGAAAGCTTTTTTTATATTTCATTCTTCATGTATTTGTTATGATAGAAAGTAATTTTTTATAGATTTATATTGTAGATCGATAAATGTGTAGCTTAAAAAATGTTTAAGGCGGGATATACATTTAGACAGGAAAAAATAAGCAATATTGAGGGATTTTTTAAACTAGGAAATAATTATTCTACAATTATCAGACTTTAGGTATACTTTAATAGTATATTCAAGTATACAAAACAATTTTTTTTAATTAATTCATCATCAAAACGACGGAGCTGTGACAGAGTGTTACATACAAAAATACATTGTCTATGGAAGTACGTAGGATTTTTATTTATATTGCATAGTTCATTTGTTATTAACGATTTTTTAGGCAAATTTTTGGAAAGTGAAAAGTTTGCCTAAGAAATCGTCGGATAATTGTTAATAACAAATGAACGATGCAATATAAAAAAAAATCCTACGTACTTCCATAGACAATGTATTTTTCAAGATATATTCAACATTTCCAGTGAATCGGTTGAAAATTGTCCGAGTTATGTTTCCGGCCAACTTAAAAAATGCAGTTTTGAGATAAACGCTGCACAGTCGCCATTTTGAAATCAATTGCTTCAAACTGTCTGCAAATTATTGTAGACAGTCACTGATGTGTATGATAAACACCCGTTTTTTGTAAACCCGATTTATTTTGTAGTCCTTCTGAAAAAAATCCCCCAAAAGCCTATTTTATCGGCCTCTAGAGTGGCCTAAGGCCTTAAAAGACTTTTGGCGGCATAATCTGCCAAAAGAAATTCAAAGAATTCGGAAATATTAATTTTCGTTGCATGCCGCCGATGCAAAGTTCAACCTCATGCGCAAGCACGAATGTAAACATACCTACTTACTTTTCGTTCTCGTTTGGATTTATTTGAGTTGGGTGCTCACTTTTCGTTCTTGTTCCAACGAAATGTATCGAAATTGCCAAAATGTGAGATTGATTCTTGATCTACGACTTGTTCACTCAGGTAATTGGAATCGGAGGATTGAGGGTTGCCGACGCTTCGATAATGCCCGAAATTCCAACTGGACACACCAACATCCCGTCGTTCATGATCGGCGAGAAATTGGCCGATATGGTCAAGCAAGACTGGGGTTATCCAACGGATCCTTTGCCATAAAAGTGCGTTGCTATCACCCCGCACTCAAACTATGACGGCCCAATAGGATGAAATTGCTTCGGAGCTCGTTCTACCGATTAATTGTTCTAGGTTTACTCGCAGGTTTGACGTTAATCAACTTCTCTAGTCTATCGACCGTTTCCATGACTTTTCTCCGCAATCTCGTCGTTCTTACCACCAATTGCAGAAGAATCTTCATTGCCACGCGTCATTCAATCTCGAGGGAACTAATTTACGATTCGACGGACGTGCTTTATTTAATTTTGTCCAAAGATTCTTTTCGTTCGATCGTGAATTATCTTCCTCTTGATTGGATATCCGTGATGCGATAGATTTTCAAAAGAAACTACCAACCAGCTTCAATCTCAGTGAGAATCAATAGCCGTGACAAACCCATACTTCCACTTCAATCGTGGAAAAAGCCAATGCAGGAAATTATCATCCGTGCACTTTGCATATTTGAAGCCTTGACCAAGTGACTTTAAACTACCAACAGCCTTCAATCTCAGTGACAATCAATAGCCGTGAAAAAAAAACCCATAATCTAGATTACCACTTCAAACGTGGAAAAAACCAATGCAGTAAAAAATTAACCGTGCACTTTGCATAATTGAAGCTCTGACACAGTGACAAACAATTCTTCCTCAATGTCGAATCTCGAGAAACATTTGTTCGTTCGTAGTTCTTGGATCTCACTGAAACTAAAGATTCCGTGCCGAATAAACGTGAAGAGGAAACGAATAACAATAGTAACTGACCAATTGTCCATTGCGGAAAGTATATCCCGTTCCGCGATTAACGGGAATCATCGCGAGAACGTCACGTCCACATCCGGACGTGACGGTTCGGACGTCGATCACCATTAGAAACGAAAATGGAACTCACCTGAAACAAAAAGAAAAGTATCGGCCATTACTTCATTTATTCCGAAGAACAAACAAATCGCTTCTCCCTGATTGCTTTTAAGGGGCTACACCAGTGCGAACGCTGAAAATTTGGCCGACTTTCGGGAATTTTTCGGATGAAAAGTACTCAATTAAATGTTTCGGAAAATTAAGAATATATTTGGCTATATTTGACCTATATTACATATTTTTTTCATAGAAACATATTGAGATCCAAGCGACTTATGCGCTGCCTTCGGAGGCGCCGAAAAAAAAAGTTCCTCCACTGCTGACATGATTCCGGCCGATTGAGTAGCTGAAACCGGAAAAGGAAAAAATGTCGTTAAACTAGAAGGTATTTCTCGTACAATGACGTAGGATTTTCGAAAAATATCAAAATCTAACAAAATGGCGTAGTTATGAAACAAAAGTCTGTTTTCTTGCCTATAAAACGGTCGTTTTTTTCAATGCCAAATCGTCAATTTTCATCCAATCAAAAACATCCTACGTCATTGTAGAGTAAATATGTTCAAGAGTACTCAGTTCAAATTTCAAGTCAATCGGATAATTGCTGTTTGAGTTACAATGTCAGCAAATTTGAAAAATCTCATTTCGAAAAAAACGCGTTTAAAGATTTAACTATCGATTTTTGCAAGATAAAATGATATTGATATTCTTGAAGGTATGAACTGTCGGAAAAGGCAAAAAAAATCAATTTTTTTCAAGTGTCACACTGGTATATCCCCTTAATCTGCAACGTTTTTCGACAACTACCATCGGTAAGCAAATGCATAGTTCGATGAAGGCTGGAGTGCACGGAGATACGAGAAAAACTCAGAAGCAATTCAGCCTCCTGTAAATGCCACGAAAATGTTGATAATAGCAATAACCAATGGCTACATCTATTTATCAACAGCCGGTAAAAAATGTAAATAAATGTTGAAATAGCGATAGCAATGATAGATATTTTTATAGCGATCGTTTGCGATAAACACAAGCGCATAACAATGGTAGTGGCATAGATATCAATAATAATTATAAAATAAGATACAGGAATGTGATCGAAATGGGGTGTATACCGGAAAAAAATCATTAGCATTGACAGCTCCGTGTGATTATATCGTACAGGAAAGAGGACGCGATCGTAACTCGTGCCACAAACACGACGAATACCGGCTTTCCATCGGGTATGGAATTCGAATTTACACGGAAACGAGTTTTTTGCGACAACACACCCAAAGTCGCGTCTTCGGGTAACTTTAATGAGAGGAAAAATGCTCAACGCTCAATGCGAGAACAAAAACCTGTCGACTATACTACCCGAATTCATTTGTAAACCATAAAACAAACAAAAACGTAAATTCCTGATTTTTTTCAGAACAATATAAAAATGCACGCTCATTTCGAACTGTGCCAAAATTTCTGCGAAATACGCTGAAAAATTATGAAGACGACTTCGAGTTACGTCCTCATGGTAGCATTTGTCTCCATACTCAATATTTTGTAAACACCAATGGCGTAAAAATCACAGATAAATGTAACAATATTTATATGAAAATGACGTTGAAGTTTGCGTCGTTGGAATGCAATAATATTTTTTAGCTTTTGCATTTTTAATTTCTTCATTTTTATCATTATCCAGAAACTTTTTTTTTGCAAATTGATGTAAATTTCTACGAGAATACGTAGAAACGTTTAAGCGATTTTCGCAGCGTAAATCGGCCGAAAAACATTTGAGTACTTAAAAATAATTGATTCTCGTTGTGCTCCAAAGATGCAAACTTCAACGTCGTTATATAAAGGCCATTTCATGAACCACTCTGTACCTAAAATCAGCGACTTGATTTAGGATATTTTATGTACCGTCCTCACAAAAAGTAAATGTGCTGAAAGCGAACATTACAAAGATATTACGGGTTAAGAATATACTTTATGTATATATGTATTTATGTATGTATGTATGTATGTAAGTATGTATGTATATATGTATTTATGTATGTATGTATATATGTATATATGTATCTATGTATGTATGTATATATGTATTTATGAATGTATGCATGTATGGATATGTGTGTGTGTGTATATATATATAAATCTTATGTGTATTTATTGTATATTTATTTTTATGTTGTAAATAGTGAATGATAATAAATGATAAATAAACTACCATCAGATAGAACAAGTTTTTAGCGCACAAAAACCTCTTGAGGAAAGTGAATTTTGAACATGACGCATGCGCGTCGTAAACAAATTAACATCTTCCTTATTAGTTTTATTTTTTTTTTTAAGCATCGTATAATACCCGTCCACGAATTCACGAATAATCTCCACCGGAATTTTATGATGTTGAAGTTTGCATCGTTAGAGCGCAACGAAGTTTTCAAACTTCATTGGCAAACTTGGGATACAAAAATTAGTCAAAGGTTTTTTGGGATCATGGTGAGAAAAGGACAGCCCGAATTTGCATGCTGTTGAAGTTTACATCGTTGGAATGCAACGAAAGTTTGTTCCTATTTTCCTTTTTTCTTCATTTTCATTGTTATCTAAAATCATTCTCGATATATTCAGGTTGCAGTTTTCAAATGAGGATCTTTCAAAAAGTTTGCCGTACTTTTGCCAAAGGCGACTAGCAATTGGAAGACAATATTCGCGTTGCGTTCCAAACTTCAACATCATAAATTTGCATGATTAGATTTTGGATGATAGGGAAGATGAATTAAGAGGGGACATCATTGTAAAATTTTCGAACAATCGTTTTTTTTTTTGGAAAAACTTTTTAAAAATCCTTTCAACCTTCAAAAATGTGATGCATATTCGTTCATAGCGGAGAAATCAGTTTTGAATTGGTTTTCAAGCTGTTTTGGAGGGGAGTCTCGGAACGCTCTAAAGCGCCTCCGGCGATGCCACGCCGGTAGACGCAGTGCTCGACTATTGTAAGCATATTATCTGTGGGGAAAAGTTACCGACTAAAAATAGTTGTATTTTCTACCAATAGGTGGCATTAGATTACGAAAAAAAAAATCGGTAAATATTTACAAGTGGGGCTCCAGCTAGAAAAGTCGGGCGAAGACAATTTGAACCCTTATTTCATAACCCAAACAACCCAAATGAACGTATGTCAGAAATCGAATATTTTCCGGAAATATTTTTTTGTTAATAAAATACCCCTCCCCCATCATAAAACTCAATTTTTCATACTACAGAATAGCCCCGAACACGTGAAACATTTTTGGAGCCAATTAGGGCTGGAGCCCCACTTGTAAATATTTACCAAAAATTTATTTGCTGTAGCGTTTATAAAACCGTTGACTTCAAAAACGGTTTTCTCAAAACCATGTTTTTGAAATCGGCACGCAGCAGAACTCGAACAATTTTCGTCCAATCGACTTGAAGTTTTCGCTGTAGCTTCTTAGATTGCTTAAACAGTCAAGTGCGAGCGCTTTTATCGATTAATTGAAAATTGTAAAAAAATATATCACTTTTTATATGAAAATTATTGTTGAAAAAGCGAACTTTTTTCCAACATGTCTCTATTTTTTTTTCATTTCTCTCCGTACTTGACTGCTAAAACTAATATAATTAACGAAAATATTTTACTCTCAGTTCCAGGATTAAATTCACGACAGTTCTACTGCGTGCGCCGCCATTTTGTATTATTATGGCAAATCACTTTTTTCATTTATTTCAATATATACCTAATAAAGCCTGAATGTTCTTTTGACCATGTATTTTATTCGTTTCTTTGAAAAAAAGACCAACGAAAACGGTCGAAAATGGGCAGTTACGTTGGTGTCCTGCCTTAACCCTCCTTGGTTACCGTGGGTAAATTTTACCCAAACCTAACTTTGTGTCTAAATATCTATGGGTCCTAGTTTCAATTAAAGGTCGGCCCTCCAAGATGAGAGGCTTTGAAGTGCCACTATGCCACTATTTTTTCCCTAGAAGTACCATGTGTGACGAGTATCCTGTTCCAATTTTACTTGAAAATATCGAAAATTCAGAAAGTTATGATTTTTTAGTGAAAAGGTGTATTTTTTGAAAAATTAATCTATTCTCGATTTTTTTTAAGGCACCACCCCACGGTAAAAAAATGTGCGTCATGTTTTTTTTCACTTTCTGAAAGATACATTTGTTAAGAATGCGCTCATCAATTTTTTAAAAGAAATTTGTCAAATTGGCGGAGATACAGCACTTTATGTGAAACCGTTCGAAGCGCACGACCGCGCCGAGCGGCAGATGTGCGGCTTTGAACGCGTTTTTCTCGAAACTACGTTTTTCAACTTGGTTGACAATATATTAAAAAAACTGTTCATCCGATTTGCATGCGCCAAGTCTTAAACTGTTCGAAAATCCAGCCTCTATGGCACCACGTAGGGATTTTTTTATAAAGGGCCCCTTTTAATTTTTTTTTAACGAACGATGAAAATTGTCCGTGAACATCGGAAATAAAATTCGCTGGTCCGCCATTTTTTTAGATATCGAAATTTCCCTACGTGGTGCTGTAAACCTATATGTCTAGTTTCTAAATATATTTTTATTTTATTTTTCAAATGAACCGTATGGCTCAATCGCTGTCAACCACCGAGCAGCAATTTCGTCGGAGTGTCCTCTTAGAAGCGGCGTACACGGCAAACTATACTTCAGATTCGAGTACAAAAAATTGTATACAGTCTTCTATATGTATATATTGAATATGAGTATCAAGGGGCCAGTCCACTTTGAAAATTTCAAAAAATCGAAAGCAAACAAGACTTGAAGATATCAACGATGATGAGCAATCAGAAGGGATTTTGTACGGTGCAGGAATTGCCGATTGAGTTTAGGTAAGAGTTTTTCATAGTATAAACGTCAAATGCGTTTTTCTCGAAACAACGTTTTCAAAATCTAGCTCCATCGTATCTCTAAAACTAATAAATCGATTCTCTTGAAATTTGAACCACATATTGTAAACATGATTCGCAACAAGATGACCTTCGATGGTTTCAAATTTTGATTTTTACTCTTTTTTTGCGGAAAACTGCGAAAAAACGCGTTTTTTTTTTACTTTTTTCGTTTTTCATCTGCCATTTTTTTATTTTTTGATAAAACTTCATATCCGAGGGTCATTTTGTAGCAGGTGTCATACTGAATCTAATGGACTTTGATTTTTCTGTTTCCGACAAGCCGTTGCCAAGTTGTGATGGAGCTACCTAGCCCACCTATTTTTCAGGCGTTACGTTAAACTATAGTTTTTGTACTTAAAAATGAATAAAAGTGAATTAAATTTTTTTTGGATGTATTACAAGACTTTATTTATCAAGCCCGACAACTTTTATATTCATATGTTTTATAAAATCCAAAAAAAAAAAATCGCGAGAATAGCCTTTTTTCGTGGCTCCAAAGTGGACTGGCCCCTTAATAAAAAAAATTCCATTCATCGTTTGCTTGAAAATAATTACGAAAAATGCACCCTCGTATCGCGCACGAACCGTGTTGCGGTGCCTTAAACTTGTTGTCATTTGAATGTTGACATACCGCCTTTTCACACATGTCCTAGAATACTTATAGTATTTTCCAGTATTATTTTCAATCCCGATCGGACTGGTAGTTTTCGGACGGCAATCATTTGGAACTTGGCCAGGTAAATTTTACCCAGTTCGACTATGTTATTCTACCGAAGTGTGATCACGGAGGTTCAACAATAACACAAAGATTTTTCGTCGCGTTCCAACTATGCTATCAACATTATGGAATATTATCTCGCGCGCGTGACGTCGTTTCTTTCTAACTCGTTGGAATAATTTGTAAAAGTACGATAAAATGCACGTATTTACGATAGACGGTCGCTCTCGTCGTGCAAACTCCCACCTTTTTTTTCACGGTGTGCCCATCGTCACTCACCGATATTACGCGAGCAAAAACGCGAGAAAGCGCATTTCTCCGACAGATCCAGAGACGTTCCGGCCCATCCGACTGTGCCGCGCGCGCTTAGTGTACACAAAATTTCAACACGGAGATAAAAAATAATCGACTCGACGCGAGGCAAAACAAAAAAGCACGAAACACGGCGCGTCTAGTACGTAACTCGCGTACTTCCGGCTCGCTTGAACGACGATTGAACAACGAACTAAAATGTGTTACCCTACGAGACGATAGAAACATTTGTATGGGGTACAAGTGCGAAAATTACGAAGAGGAGGAACGAGGAGGATCGAGTGGTCGAGAAAGCAGCGAAATTGTAAGCTTAAAAATTCGCTTTATTTCGTAAACAATCTTGAAAATTGATCTTTCTTAAGGCGTACCTTTTACGAACCCGAATATTTAACAAATAACTGATTTTCGTCTATAATAAAGTTGAAATACTTCCAAGTATACTGGTTACATTTATAGCCAAGTTACCGAACTTCTAACGAAAAATTACGACTCCACAAATCGTCTTATGTATACGGCGCTTTATGGAGATGACACAATGGCCACATTTCTTTCTAATAATTTATACACTAAATAACTATCGATGGCTGATATAAATTGGTTACACGTGTAAGAAAAAAAACCTAAAGATTCCGTATCGACAACAAAAACAGGTGTTCACCGAATGTTTAAAGAAGACATCAATGATAAAAGTTGGAAAAATGTGACTAGCAGAAGAATTTTCGTAGCCGTGACGTTTCAAAGAAAATGAAAAAATGTCTTAATCTACCAAATTTGCGCGAACTTTTCAATTCCAGTTTGTTTGTTGGGTGTAATACTTGATTGTAACTTATTTTTCATTAAGCGCCACTGTAATTTACCGATGATTCTAAGCGGCCCTGCTTATGCCTCCACAAAATACGGCCCTCCGCGAAAGGAATACCTTAATGAACTGAAGAGATATTTGTTTCGTTGAAGTTACTGAATTTACGCGTCCAAATAATAAGTTACAGGAGCGCTTAAGGGATCTTCTCACTTTAGACGCTAAAAACAGGCTATTTTCATGAATTTTCTGGATAGGTTCGTATTATAGATATTGATATAAAAGTTGTTAGACTTAAGGGGCTATACCAGTGTGAACGCTCAAACTTTGGGTGATTTTCGGGAATTTTTTGGAAGGAAAGTACTTAATTAAATGTTTCGGAAAATTAAGAATATATTTGGCTATATTTGACCTATATTACATAATTTTTTCACAGAAAAATATTGAGATCCAACCGACTTATGCGCTGCCTTCGAAGGCGACAAGTTCCTCCACTGCTGACATTATTCCGGCCGATTGAGTAGTTGAAACCGAAAAAGGAAAAAATGTCGTTAAACTGGAAAAAAATTCCTGTACAATGACGTAGGATTTCCGAAAAATATCAATATCTAACAAAATGGCGTAGTTACGAAAAACGTCTGGTTTCTTGCCTATAAATCGGTCGTTTTTTTCAATGCCAAATCGTCAATTTTTCATCCAATCAAAAATATCCTACATCATTCTAGAGTAAATATATTCAAGAGTACTCAGTTCTAATTTCAAGTCAATCGGATAATTACTCTTTGAGTTACAATGTCAGCAAATTTGAAAAATCTCTTTCGAGAAAAACGCGGTTAAACATTTACCTATCGATTTTTGCAAGATAAAATGATTAGAGATACGGCCTTGAAATTTTTACAGGATATTCTTGAACGTATAAACTGTCGAAAAAAATAAAAAAAATCGATTTTTTGAAAGTGTCATACTGCTATAGCTCTTTCGAAATACATTTTTTTTAAATCTTCAATTAAGTCGCTGTTTATAGACGAAAATGGTAGTTAAAAAAATGTCCTAAAAAATTGTGGGTCTGCGCTGTTGATGAAATCTCGGAGATGGATCATCCGAAACAAAAAAATCAAACGGTTTTAGATTCAGTATGTCAATGGCTATACCGCATATCGTACGATTTTTTATATATGCAAAAATAACAAAATAGCGGACATTTTTCGAAATAGACAAAAAAACGTGTTTTTTTTCGTTTTTGGCAACAAAAAAAGTAAATATCAAAATTTTAAAAATCCTGAATATGCGCTATAGTTATAGTTGTAAAGAATGTGTGGTTAAAATTTCCCAAAGATCGGTTCAGTAGTTTCGAAGATTTTATTAGCAAGCCGTCGAAATACGTTGTTTCGAGAAAAACGCGTCAAAAGTTTGTTTGGGTTATTATATAAAACATAAAAACACTAATTTAAAAAAAAATATATTTCGAAAGTGTATTTATTAAGTGTAACAACTTTTATATCGATATCTACAATACCAACCTATAAAAAAAAAAATGAAAATAGCTTTTTTAGCGTCTAAAGTGACACCTTAAGGTAGTACATGCAAAAAATGGTGTGAGACGTCTCGTTATCGAGATAATCGCTCTTGAAATAAGCATCTCTAACACGCACTGCATAGGACAAGTCCCAGAGAACATCATAGTTCTGTTGATAATGAAAACATGACGAGACGGAAGCTCACAAAAAGCGGTGGAACGATAGATGGATGTTTGACGGTTATTATGGAAAAAAAAATAATCACTTTTGACCTTTTCAATTTATGAGTGCCCAAGGTATGCAACACGTGATGAAACGTAATCGGCCGAATGAGTCGATGCGGACGACTTGGCAACGCTGCGATGCGCCTTCCATGGAATGCTTTTTCAAAACTTTCATCCTTCAAAACGTCCTTTATAGAGCAGCCGAATTTCCATTTTATTAAGTCATTGATTCGTAGACTGTACGAGTTGCAAGAACTGCACTTTCGACAACGGTAATAAGTATGGTTAGGGTAAGGGATTGATTGTGCTCGTCAGCGACGTTGCCAAATGTACGGACCGTGTGTTTGGATGTAAGTATGCGAACATGCGTATGCACAAACTTTCTAAGTGTTGGCATGTGTCCCGGACAAGCTTCGCTAAAAGTTCGCTACCACAGAAGAGAAGACAGCTCTGAAACTTATTGTCAGTTAATTTACTATGTCATTCTTCAACTTCTAAGTAGTAAGATATTCTACGTGTATAGTTGGGAAGTAGGTAAATTCATTACTTTATCAAAAGTACTGCTCATTCGAAAACTTGAACGTATGCTTCCTTGAGAATGGAACTGTCTCGCCTGTACTATCTTTCAAAAATATATATAAATATAATGTACGTGTGTGGATCTCCTCACAGCATCCATATGCGATTAAAATTCTTATATTTTTTTCTGAAGGCCTCAAGCCACTCTAGAGGCCGAAAAAATAGGCTTTCTGGGAATTTTTTTCTTCAGAAAAAGTAGAAAATAAATCGAGATTACAAAAAAGGGTTTTTATCATACATATCAGAGACCGTATACAATAATTGTTTTTAAGCGATTAATTTCAAAAGGGCGGTTGTATAGCTTTTATCTCAAAATTGCATTTTTTAAGTTGGCCGGAAACATAACTCAGTCAATTTTCTACCGATTTACTTGAAATGTTAAATATATCTTGAAAAATACATTGTCTATGGGAGTACGTAGGATTTTTTTTTATATTGCATAGTTCATTTGTTATTAACAATTATCTGACGATTTTTTAGGCAAATTTTTCACTTTCCAAAAATTTTCCTAAAAAATCGTTAATAACAAATGAACCATGCAATATAAAAAAAAATTCTACGTACTTCCATAGAGAATGTATTTTTCAAGATATATTCAACATTTCAAGTGAATCGGTTGAAAATTGTCTGAGTTATGTTTCTGGCCAACTTAAAAAATGCAGTTTTGAGATAAACGCTGCACAGCCGCCATTTTAAAATTAATCGCTTAAAAAAAATTATTGTATACGGTCACTAGTTTATCATTGTATATGATAAACACCCTTTTTTGTAATCTGAATTTAATTTGTAGTTTTTGTGAAGAAAAATCCCCAAAAGCCTATTTTTTCGGCCTCTAGAGTGGCCTAACCCCTTAAACACTTATTCACATGTTAGAAATAATAAACAACAACAATAATATCAATATCAAAGGATAAATGAAAATACATTGATATTGAAAAAAAATGTCGTGCACAAAACCTCTTGAGAAAAGTTGCGATTTTGACGTCAATTCTATTTTATTTTCTAGAAGAAAAAAACATAAAATCGCACAGTATACTATTTGAATAATTGCCAAACGCCTAACGTTATATGGAAATAAATAATACACGAAAATATATTCATATTCATTTATATACCCACATACAAATTATATTTAAAAATGTTTGCAACATTTTCCTTGCTATTTATTCACGTGGCTAAATAACAATTGTGCTGTACGAGATAATTTTCTTCAGAATAGAAATTGTTTGAAAAACAATCTCGAGGATTCCGTGGTTCAATACTCGAAATTATATGAATCGTGAATAAAAGTGTGATTTCGGAATTAATTTTTCGAGAATACGAGGAATGTATATTTTTCGCGCATAGACGACGGGAAAGCAAGATATTTTTCTTTTTCGAAATTGATAAGGCTCGAGAGATTGAGCAATCGCAATATCTAAGGACCCGGAGGAGAAAGTGTTCATTAAATTTCCATATGAGGTCCGTAGAGCTGAGATGAAGATAATAGTTACGAGATACCCGTTCACTTTACGTACGAAACGTTCAATAGGAAACGAAACTTTAGTTGCATCGATCGGGGGATTAAAAAAAAATGATATTGGAGTAGGCATCGTTGAGCTGCAACGAAAATATTTTTCTTTCGTATTCTCCGATATTTTCCGGTCCATTTAGGCTACAGAAATTACCGAAACATTTTTGAAGATCCTTATCAGGGTTCCATAATCTAAAATTGGAAAAAAAAGTTGAGATGGTAATAAAAATGAGGCTTTTGAAATTAAGTAGGTCGGAATACTTGGGCATTTATTGATGATGTTGAAGTCTACATCGTTGGAATGCAACGAAAATGAATTCTTTTTAACCCTTCGAGTGCACACCTCCGCCGCCAACCTATAAGTGCACATTGGGTCAATCTGACCCAAGGCGTTTTTCAAATCGTTGTATTCCGGTAAATATGCATTTTTGGTTTTTTTTTTTGTAGAGACGTTTTTTGTAGTAAATTATCCATATTTTATGGCCCTAAACTTATTTTTTGACGAAAACGAAAATTAAATGCCAAAACATTCGTTTAAAGTGGGGCATACGTTGAAAAATACGTACTTACACGAAAGAAATCACTGGGTCAAAACGACCCAGTGTGCACTCGAAGGCTTAATTGCTCGAATTTTTTCATTCAATTTAGCCTGTGAAAATAACTCAAACGTTTTTACGTATTTTTGTGAGGGATTTACGACTTTTATTTGCAAAAAATGCCTTTGGGTAATGATAAAAACAAAGAAACGAAAAGTGAACGAAAAAAACCGTTGCATTCCAACGACGCAAGCTTCAACGACATTTTTTTTGCCTTGAAAGCGAGAAGAGCCTTTCCATTGGCTCAAAAAATATATATCCATCCGTATGTTCATTGCACTTTGTAATCACCATTCAAAGCAGGCTTATCATTATTATCGGGAAGCAATTTTGCCGCGCGCACATCTGGGGCCGCGAGGTGAGACAGAGTCGACCTAGCATAACGCGGTCCAAAAGTAACAAAGTATTTTTGCCACTAAGTACAGCCTTGCCATCCAACTGAGTCAACAAATCAATTTTTTGCTTTTCGCAACAACATATCGCCCGATTGGTCGAAGCGATAAAATATTTATTGTACGGCCGAGGGTATCGCGTATGTGAATAAAATGCTTTCTTCTTGATTATCGACAAAAACGCTCGTGAAATCGTGGGAGGAAAAAAATGAGAAACGAAATAAACATCTTGTATTGGCCCTCATTGAATGGTCAATAAGGAAAAAGACGGCTTTGAATGAGAGCCGACAATAGTGGAGGCGCGGTCGGAGGCGGCCGCGGCGATCTCCTCGAGTAGCCTCCGCCAATACTCGGATGGGTGACCGCTCAACTGCGAACTGGATCGAGCTCCAGGTAGGACGGCAATTTTAAGGAGGTACGGTGATTGGAGCGAGTTCAAGATAAAAGCCCGATTTTTTGTTATAGCATTGTCGAGACCTTCGTCCATGCGTATGCGGAGTTTCCACGAGATTTACCGTACACTTTCCGAGTTATTAATTGTTAAAGTTGGTGAATTAGTCACACGTAGACGACAAAATGTGCCTGTCCTCTCATATATTGATTTTTTTGTGCTACTTGGAGCCAAGAAACACGCAAAAAAAACTGATGGTTGCGTTCGTTGAATCTTTGTGATCGATAAGGCACCTTGAATTGGAAAGCTCACAGCAGAAATAAGCAATAAATTTAGTAATAAAGTCGCAAAAACCGAAGTTTTCGGAGAGCGAGACTTCTCGTGACGTAACAGCAGCCATCTTGCTCGACGTGTGGCAACGCCGGATACCCGCGCAAATTTGATTCGTCTATCGGATATTTTCAATGCGAATTAAAAATATGATTGTGCGAAGCCGTACATTTTTTAATGGATTATAAAGGGCCTTTCGTCGATATTTACTTGAAGTTCTTTTACGTACAGCAAAGGCAACTCAATTTTTCTGGCGACATGTACCTATACAACGCATCTATATAGAAATTCAGCATGGGAGAACCGTCATATAAAATAAACGTTCCTTTTTATACCTGCAAATATTGTGAAAATTGGAAAAGGGAAAAATAACATAACAATCGATGAAATATGTTTTGACTTTGGACAGATTGGACATTGGACATCGAGGTTAACTTCAACGCGACGTTTTTTATTTGCAATCGCAATATGATCTTTTCATTTTCTAATTCTTGTCCGTCAGAATCTACATTTGTCTCTAAACTGGACTTCAGGTACAATCCCGTTACTCTTTTGATAAACTTCCACAGTATTTTCATTCTCCATGTTAACCGGCTACAAAAAATAATAAGCCGAGCGCGTGGAACCGATGACAGCCACCGAAAATGCGACGATGCTACACGTCAACGATATGGCGTACTACTGAAGTCGAGTAGTAGATTATTAAGGTTGTTTCCATATTATAAAAATAATAGGAAACTCGAAATTCAATACTTAAAAAATATTTCTCGAAAAATAGGCCATATACATATATCTAAAACGTGGCAGTATTGCGGCGTGAAATAGACTCTAAGTTTACTAGCATGGTCATCACCGTACCTCCTTAACGAGTTCCCGATTGTGAACGTACCTGACGAATTCAGGGAAAAGCCGCCTATGTCGGCACAAGTTTCGCACAGTTTCCACGTGCCCTCGTGCAAATTCGATACGCTAGTGAATTGCGAAACGACGAGGGGCAGACGCGGGATCATTGTAAATTGGGGGCCAGGTTGAAAGTCCGAACTTTCAATGCTCCGACGGTGTAAAATTGCGAATTCTAATGTTTCAAAATTCACGATGGGGCCGGGTTGAAATTTCGAACTTTGAATGGTCAGAACGCTCAAAACTCCAAAAGAATAGTACCCCGGAAGATCAAAACTCCGAAAGAATTTTGCACGATAGACCAAAACTCCGAAAATCTTAACACCGTCAAAATAATTCAGCTATGGAAGTTTTAAAAGTTTCAAAATTTTCAATAAATCGACGAATTATCTCAAGAATTTTTTTACTTATTAAGAAGTGATCTTGCGTCAATTTTGAAATTTGTCTAGACAATGTTATACGTTCTACATCATTTACAGTCAACTGTGTAGACTTTCGCGGGCATGATCTTGACATAAGGGCCGGGTTGAAATTCCGAACTTTGAATGCGTCGAGGGTTTAAAATTCCTAATTTTAATGGTCCGAAATTACAAGGTTCGTCAAGATTATGCCAGCGAAAGTCTACACAGTTGACAATGATGTAGAACGTAGACAATGATGTAGAACGTATAATATTGTCTAGACAAATTTCAAAATTTACGTAAAATCACTTTTTCATAAATAAAAAAATCATGAAATAATTTGTCGTTTTATTGAGAATTTTGAAACTTTTAAAACTTCCATAGCCGAATTATTTTGACGGTGTTCAGATTTTCGGCGTTTTGGTCTTTCGTGTAAAATTCTTTCGGAGTTTTGATCTTTCGGAATAGTATTCTTTCGGAGTTTTGAACATTCTGATCATCTAAAGTTCGAATTTCAACCCGGCCCCGTAAATTAGTGGTGTTGAAATTTGCATCGATGCAAAGCAAGGAAAGTTCTTCTTTGACACCTTGTTTGTTTGTTTTCATCATTACCAAAAAAAAAATTTGCCGTTTTAGATGGTATATCTCTAATGAAGTTCTTGGAGAAAAAACGTTTGGGCAATTCTCGTAGCCCAAAACTGCCGAAACAGAGTAGGGAAGATGAAGAAAGTTAATTTTCTGTGTATTCCAACGATGCAGACTTCAATATCATGTAGATTGACAATACGCCACTGTAAAGTAACGTTCGCATCGTTCAAGTCCAATGAAAGTTCGCTTTCACCTGTGGCCTAAATTTATTTTGGCAGATTGCAGCTATGAATATGACTCGCACGTTTTTGGGATTAGGGACGCGCGAAACTTGAATCTGCGTAGAAGGTTTTAAGGTTCGTATGGGGTTAGCCGTTCACGGCATGATCTTAAGTACATACAAGTCTGGAAACGAAGCCAGGCACCGTTACGAGATCCACTTTTTCTTTCGCTCGCCGCCACATGCGTCGCTGCTATCGGAGGGTACCCCCCACCCACGGGCTTCTGTGATCTCGTCCTACCCCCCTTGCCACTTATTGTTTCCCGTGTTGTCATGTGAAACATAACCTCGGTCCGTGTATCATCCCATGCTCTTGAGGTTGTTGCTAAATCATATTTGAAGGGTGGAGGGAGAAACGAAGTGCCTAGGCTAATACATTGTATAGCGTCACCGGTGCCAACTTATTGTAGCAAAATATTAATGACGTGTAGGACTGAATATCGCGAAAATTTCCAAATGTACGGTAGATAATCGTAATTATTATTCACATATATGGTGATTTGAAGGGGTTAGGATTATCAGAAAATTAAATGTTGATGTTTAAAAATACTATTAGAATAGACACGAGCTTTGGCAACGTCGCACGATTCTGTCGTACTTTAAGGCTGTTAAGTTGGTCGGCGTTTTCAGAGGTTATGTCAGAGCAAAAGGAGGCAAAAAATGATTCAGAAAAAAGATTAGTGCGCCGCAAAGTTTTCGATGGAAAAGACGATTTGTCAGTGCTCGTGCCTACAAGCATCGTGCTATGCTCACCGAAGCTGGACAAAAGAGAATACATCATAATAAATAAATGAATAAGTTCCCCTTAGTCGCATTTCACTTTAAGGGGCTATACCGGTGTGACACTTTTAAAAAATCGATTTTTTTTTTGCCTTTTTCGACAGTTTATACTTTCAAGAATATCATTATCATTTATATCATTTTATCTTGCAAAAATCGAAAGTTAAATCCTTAAACGCGTTTTTCTCGAAATGAGGTTTTTCAAATTTGCTAACATTGTAACTCAAAGAGCAATTATCCGATTGACATAAAATTTGAACTGAGTACTGATGAATATATTTACTCTAGAATGACGTAGGATATTTTTGATTGGATGAAAATTGACGATTTGGCATTGAAAAAAATGACAATTTTATAGGCAAGAAAACAGACTTTTTTTCATAACTACGCCATTTTGTTAGATTTTGATATTTTTCGAAATTCCTACGTCATTGTACAGGAAATACCTTCCAGTTTAACGAGATTTTTTCCTTTCTCGGTTTCAGCTACTCAATCGGCCGGAATCATGTCAGCAGTGGAGGAACTTTTTTTTTGGCGCCTCTGAAGGCAGCGCATAACTCGCTTGGATCTCAATATTTTTCTATAAAAAAATTATGTGATATAGGTCAAATATAGCCAAATATATCCTTAATTTTCCGCAACATTTAATTGAGTACTTTTCTTCAAAAAAATTCCCGAAAATCACCCAAATTTTCAGCATTCACACTGGTATAGCCCTTTAACGTATTTGAAATTCGCGCGCTAGGTTTTCGATTGGTCCTGCTATTCCCATAGTTCCGACGTTGCCACATTTGAATACATACTCCTCAACAAGCCTCACTTTTTCGCAAACTGGTCGCATATTTTTCATACATTTTCATTAATTAGATCGACAACGTGTCTATTTTTTTTCGGTAATATTGTTCTGTACACTATCCTGCACACAATATTCGTTTTTTGGATCACTTTCTTCATAAATGCGGAAGGTATACGCGAGAAACTGCAATCGTAACGACGTTGCCCCGTACAATCAATGTGATCAAGTGGAGATTGATGTAAACTTTGACATTTAATATTTAATAAACGGGTGCAGAAACCTTCGTTCTTCTTTTACCAGTAAATTCAGAAAATATACCATAATGGTTAATAAAATTTTCATTTATATCTATTCACCCCAATATTTTTAAACAACAACCTTGAGATCGTGTTAACGGAATCTACATTTAGTTACACGAGAGTTTGGATAATATTATCGCAGATAGGGAAGGTCATTTGGTGTTCCAGTGTGTCTGCGAAAAATTTGTTAACATGCCTCAGTCGTGCGCGATCCGTATACAAAAAGGGACGAATAAATGTAACAAAAGATCGAATAAAAACAGTATTTAACGTATCCGAATTAATAAACACTTTTATTACTTGAAGATAAAAAAAAACATCCTGTGCAAGAATCAAACCCTGACGTTTGGGTTAGAAAACTTGACACTAACCATTTAGCCAAACTGCGACTTCATAATTCAGAATAAAGATCGATTATGTTCATCAGAGCTCCTTGGATGCCACGGAATTCCTATATGACACGCAGGTGACCTCGATTACGATGGTGCCTATCAATCACGCTGGTCTTATTTATTCATTTGAGTCTTTTATCCATACCCCCATCAAGTATGCGATAAAGTGGGTAGGGTGTAAGGTCGACGGCGCATGCGCCTCGATCAGGAGAGTGAGAGAGACAGACAGAAAATATTCTGTCCTTGTCGCACACCCTTCAACAGCAATGCCACGTAGTGGCGAAAACTGTAAAGAAAAGTGCATCGGCTTAGCGTGCCAACCATATCGTGGTCGTTTCCAGACGTGTAGATAAGACCTTGGTCGACCGTGACGCACGAGGGGAGCGCCCTATTGCATATGTATGGGGCCGATTAAGGTAGTCCTATCGCTAGGCTTCAATCCTTTGCAATTATGAAAAATTATTTTCATATTTTTTTGTGAGCTTCACTAAATATATTAATAATCGTTTGTGCAAAATTTCAGGGTCGTTCATCGACCTAATTACAGAGAAAAGAAATATTAAAATTGCGTATTTTTGTGAAGGAATTCCGAGACGACATACAAAAACCCAATTTCCGGTCGCTACAGAAGTGTGTATAATAGTGGGAATCCGTCAGATTCTTAAAAATAATCAGATTTACACACTTAACACTTGTAGTAATCCAGTGCTCTCGGAAAAAATTACGCTTATTGACCTAATTTTTATGTAATATCAAGTTTAATTTGAACTTCCGGTATTGGATTTATTATCACTTGCTACGATAAAGAGACGTGACAGCAAGGCAACAGCTGACTGTAGTCCTAACCTCATCTCACTCATTCGAATTTCCACACATATTTCATTTTTAATCGACATATGTCGCCAATACAAATTTTCCACGCTTTTTACCAGTCGTGGCGAGAATACAATGCTTTATATTTCCCGCACCTGACATTGTTTTGACAAGTCGACGTTGAAAAGCATGGAGGCCAAACTCGCCTGGTTGAGTAAAAAAAACGGAGATAGAACCAATATTGCCAAATATCAAACCTAGAAATACTGCGCGAGTCGTTGGAATAACTATTTTTTTATTTTTCTAATTGAATGTGAACGTTAATTAAACAGTTTACACATGGAAAATGTAGTTATTACAATTTTTTGCATATGTTAAAAATATGAATTGTACAAGTCTCAAGTATGATCAGTGGTATGACTAGTGTGAAGCGATAGGACTACCTTAACTGTTACCAACTATTAGCTATCAAATAATCGTCATATTAAAGTACGTTTTCGAACAATTTTATTACACCCACTTATAAAAATACGCATTTTTGAACGTTCGATGATCACATGAAAGATTTTCATTACTTTGTAAAATTATTTTCTATAATTCTTTCTCACTTAATTAACGCGAGACGAATTGGCAACGTCGTACATCGTGGTATATGATAATGCTCAGATTGGCAGAAGTGTTGCGACGTTATAGACACATCCGCTCTGTTCATAACCTCAAAATCGGCGCGCGGAGCTATCAACAATGAGCATCAGTCCGAGTAAAACATTTGAACGGAAAAGTGTGTACTGAAGCTGTCTACAATCTGAAAGAAATCGAAAACTTGAATAATTTACCGATTATAAAAAAAAACTCTGCTGTTTAACAAAAAATTCCGCCGTATGTTGTTTTTTTCTAGAAATGTCTAGAATATTACCTTTTGTGAGCGTAGGTATCAAATTGATATTAAGTCATTATAACTAATTAAGGGAATAAGAACAAAAATATGTCTCGTTGATTATCCTGAACGTGTTCGACTCCCCAGGCATAATAGCCGAATGTGGATAAAGTAGGTAGCATTTGTGCCGTCTACGGCGTGGCCATGTTTGCACAGCCAAAAATTTTGTGTGCTTGGTTTTCGCTCGAAATTCGCGGTTAAAAAGAGTATCGTCATAAAATTATTAATTTTATAACATAATATTGTTATAAAATTATTAATTTCATAATATATCGTTATAAAATTATTAATTTTATAATATAATATCGTTATAAAATTAATAATTTTATAACGATATTAACGATGCTGTAAATCCTCATTTTCACGACACCAATAATTAGTCGAACCGTACCTATTTTTTTAGCTCCGTGGTAGCATTTTTTGGCAAATGTAAATAGTATAATTTAGCAGATATAAATAAAGATCGGGAGGTTTTTATAAGCGTAATGTGATTATTCCCCGAAATACGTCGATCTTCCGATTTTTTTCTAAACAACGCTACCGTGGATCGTGCCCAATCTACACAGGGTGATCAGCATAGTAATTACATACTTCCGGAAAAAAAACCGCTCGGTGGTATCATTTTAATGTAGCCCGATACCAACTTTAAGGGGTGGGGCCACAGTAACGGGTATAAAATCACGGCGAATTTACCAATTTTTTCCGTATGAAAAAGTGATTCACTCATAAAATTAATTACACATCTATTTAGTAGGAATATCAAGCTGTTAGAAAATCTATATTTTTTCTCGATGAGCAAAATGGCCGACTACTAATATTTTCTTTTGTTATCTTTTTTTTTAATTTAAAAAATATTGTTTTATTCACAAGTTGTAGGTATTTAAATGAATTTTCAGTGAAAAATTTCATAAAATGAAAAGTTTTCGAATAATCAGAAATTCCGTACGTACTTTGCTGCGAAATGCAAATAGGAACATAACTTTTAAATGTAAAGTAAATCGAGTGAAAATTGTTGAAGTTATTTGTCACGCCAATTGGAAAAAAGCTGTTTCGAGAAAAACGCGTTTAAAGTTTCAGGTACTCTATGGCCGTGCCGGAGGTGGACTTACGTTATACGCTCAAAGTCGGTGAAAAAAAAATGTCTTGCTATAAATCGAATAGTAACTTATTCTTATCATGATAAAGCACCGTTTTAGCGGAAAAAAATCGATTTTTTGAAAATTCTACCGTGGCTTTACCCCTAAAATGATAACATTTTTTTAAATCGTTGCCTTCCATTCAAAATCGTACTTTAAATGCTTGCAGCGAGCACGGCAAACATGTTGAGGACGAAGCTTCTAATTTGGACCCTTCTGCTGTGGACAACCACGGTGACGAGTTCGTCCCCGACGTTTCTGGACCTGCTGACGAGCTACGGTATCGGCAGCCACAACATAAAAACCGTGGCCTGGCCGATCTTCAAAAAATACGACTTCATAGTGGTCGGCTCGGGTTCCGGTGGCTCGTCCGTGGCGAATCGCCTGTCGGCGAATCCAGAGTGGAGAGTCCTTCTGCTCGAGGCAGGACGTCCCGAGGGCCTCCTCAATCAGATACCAATCCTCGTAAGCGGCTTTCAGCAGACTGACTACAATTGGGGCTACAGGGTACAGCCGCAGAAGAACGCGTGCCTCGGCATGAAGGACCGACGCTGCACGTGGCCGAGAGGCAAATCTCTGGGTGGTACGAGTACCATCAATTACATGATTCACACTCGTGGAAATAAATTGGACTATGAGGACTGGGCGGAGCTCGGCAACGACGGCTGGTCTTGGAAAGACGTCTTGCCGTATTATATAAAGAGCGAAAGATTCAGAGTACCCGGTAAGTTAAAAGTTGGCGTTGTTTCTTTTTATTTCATCCCCGATAAGGGCTTTTGCAATCCCTTTGGCACTTTTACCCTATGGTTTTCGGCTCCTTGAAGACCGTCCGACACGTTGCCCATAACCAGTCGTTTTCTATGATGTTGTAGTTTGCATCGTTGGAACGCAACGAAAAGTTCGTGGTGCAATTTCGTTCGTAGCCCTTCCAAATCCCTTAAGGGGAGATACCTGAGTAAACGGCGAGAAAAACGGGTAAACTTCGGGAATTTTTATCTCAAAAACTAATGTTTCGATTGGATCCGGGTTTTTTTAATTGGAAAATATGTACATTGGGTATGTTTAGGAATTTTTTAAAATACATTCGTTGACTGGAAGCGATTCAAACGCGATTATCTCGAAACATAGTTTTCAAAGTCGGTGCCAGATGTATCTCGAAAACGGCTTGTCCGATTTTGTCCAAATTTGGATACAATATTCTTCGATAGTTTGTCTCGTTCGCCATGTAGGATTTTTTTGAAATTTTCATTTTTGACGGAATTGCGACCGTTTTCATTTAACATTCATTTACGTTCGCAATTTCCGACGATTTTGGATTGCATACACATTGCATAAAAAAGCAATGGTTCAATCAAATGAAAAACCCCTACGTGGCGAACGAGAAAAACTATCGAAGAATATTGTATCGAAATTTGGACAAAATCGGACGAGCTGTTTTCGAGATACATCTGGCACCGACTTTGAAAACTGTGTTTCGAGATAATCGCGTTTGAATCGCTTCCAGTCAACGAATTTATTTTTAAAAAATTCCTAAACATACCGCAATGTATATATTTTCCAATTAAAAAACCCCGGATCCAATCGAAACATTAGTTTTTGAGATAAAAATTCCCGAAGTTTACCTGTTTTTCTCGCCGTTTACTCAGGTACCTCCTCTTAAAAGTTTTTCATTATCCTCATTGAAGACATTTAGCCCAAATATGCAAGAAAAGATTTTGGATGGTAATGAAAATTAGGGAACAATAAAATTAAAAAGAATCTTCGTTGCATTGCAATATTATCCGCGTTATGTTTTTATCTAATTTTTTGTTGGTGTTCAGCCTTTATTTCTTCGACCTGTTATTCTTCGGTAACCGTTGTCCAAACATTACATTTAAATATTTATCATTCCGCCGAAGAGAAGAATTTTTCCTGTAGAACATCTTACTTCCTCAAGAGATCTTATCGTTGGTTTTTTTATATAAGCTAGAACGATTTTTTTCGAAATTCGCATGTTTGTGATGTTCGGACCTGTTTTGGATACGACCCGAAAGTTGGCTAGCCGAAAATGGTCCTTTGAACTTCACGGTGCGGGCGTTTATAGGCCTGGATGGTGTTCGTCACGGTTGCCCGAGTACGAGGCAGTAGCCGTAAAAAACAGGGCACCTTTATTCGAGATCTTAATTTATAGTGGAATAAGAAAGTAATGAGTAATAATTGGAGTGAAAAATCCGGTCCTTCGACGGACTTTATTGCGAAGTGAAGATGAGAGGATTTTTAGTTATATAAATATGGCAATTTTGAATAATAATTTCGGGGGGGGGGGGGGGCGGGGGAATGAAGAATAGTATATGTTCTCTTACTTTATTGTAACGTAAAACCTGAAGCAGTTTCAAGAAATAACATTGTGGTAGGAACATTTGAGAAATTTTATTGGACATCGTACTTTATTGTAAAATAAAAAATACATTTTGAAGTTTGCATCGAAGGAATATAACAAAATTTTATTTTTATCTTCCTTCTCCAGTTTTATTGTGATAAAAAATAATAATTAGATTTAGGTTGTAGGTCCCCAATGAGGAAATTAAACACAGTTTGTCGTGGCTTTGTTCTGCCAAAAAAATGGCAATCAGAGAAAAATTATTTTCGTCGCGTTCCAGCGATGCAAACTTCAATATCATAAAAATACGGCAATTTTATTCGAGACAATTTTGAAATTTAGATCGTTGAATTACGACAAAAAATTTTCTGTTTCCCTTCATTTCTTTATTTCCATCATTACGAAAATATTTTCTTGCCAATTAATATTGTAGATTTTCAATAAAGATCCTGAAAAACGGAGCGATTTTTGTAGCCCAGATGCGCCACAAAAACATATATTTTCACAACCAAAAAACAAATTCGTTTTCGTTTCGTTCCAACGATGCACACTTCAACATTATTATTCGAGATCTTATTTTACTGTGAAGTAAATAATGCGGCAATTTTAAGTGATGATTTTACGTGAAAACTGATGCCATTTTATTGGAGAATCTACATTTCTCTGGAGTTGAAAATTAGGCAATTACACGGAACAATTTTAAGTGCATAGTAAGGCAGTTTTAAGTCATAACTTTAAATCCAAAAGAAGGCAATTTCATTCAAGATCTTACTCTGTTGCAAAGTAAAGGAAGATGCAGTTTCAAGCAATTATCCTAAGTACATGATTTAATTAAGTGATGCAATTTTAGGTCACAATTTGGAATCCAAGATAAGGTAATTTTATTTGAGGTCGTACTCTTTTAAAAAATCTAGTTTTGAGTTCCAAAAAAGAAAGGGTCACTGACTAATAATAGGCAATAAAAAAATCGCCGAATTTCATACGAGATCTTAGTCTATCGAAAAGAAAAAAAGTTGCAGTTTTGAGGTCGAAAAAATAAGGGTTCATTACTAATAATATCCAACAAAAAATACGGTAATTTTGTTCCACGTCGTTCTTTATCGCAGAATAAAAAAGAAGCCAATTCCAAGTAACAATTTCAAGCAAACGGGGCCATGTTTCCTCGCAATCTTCATTACGAATTAAAACCTAGATAGATTCATCCCAGTGAATCCTAGTGAATCCACATTTCCATTGCACTCGCGACAAATAATGGGGTTAAGTTTGCATCATTAAAACGCGACGAAAATCAACCCAATTTCTTGTTATCCAAACCCCTACTTTGCAAATTCGTCGTAGATCGCTAAATGAAAATCCTAAACAATGTTTGCGAGACTCCCGTAGTTCGAACCAACCAATAAAGGTAGCGAAACTAATTTTAAAAATCACTTTCGTTGCATTCCTACGATGCAAACTTCAAAGTCATGACAAATTTCACGACCATGTAATCCTGTCGTAACAGCGACGAGCACTCAGCTCCAATGGTATTGAATATCCCTCATTTGAATGAAACGGGTTCTTTTTCTTTCGTTTTGCCATTTTTTTTTCTCACATTTAGGCAACGAAAATCATTGAGACATTTTCGAAAATCTTTATTCAAATTGTATAACCAAAACTGCAAAAACATATTTGGGATAATAATGAAAATGAATAAATAAAAGAATCAAGAAGATTTTCGTTGCATTCCAACGTTGTAGACTCCAACACCATCAGTTCCACGCTACCGTGCGCTGCGCCATGACCTAAAGCAGCCCTTTCCCCGTGTAGAAATTTGAGTCGGCAAAAAGTACTGCCCCTGATCTGCCTTCCCGAGATAATATCAGGATCTGATCGGGCCTTCCACCCTGGAATAGGTTCGTAATGTAACGGGTCTAAGGTTAGGTCCCGATCCGCCGTTCCCTTTCTTGGGAACTGATCTGGAACGGGCGGTAAATGACCAGGAAAATAGTAGGAGTAGATCGGGAACTGATCAGGAACGGGCCGGAGAACAAGCTGTAAATGACCAGGCAATGTCGATAAAACCATCCTCGAAACTACTTTTGTCGATATATAGAGGACAAGAAAAATGAAATAACATTAACGTCGGCGTCGTACTATAGATATTAATAATTCACCGTGATAATGTGATTACGTTTATTGTAATCAAATCCTCCATTATATCAGCATATAATTTTCGTTGACTATGATAAATCATTCTTTATGATAGCATTGTCAGGCGTCGATTATTGTTGAAGAAAATATTATGATGATAAAACAGAGTATACAATTACAATAAATGTAATCATATTATGACATTCAATTATTAATATCTTTGATGACGCAAAAAGTATTATTTAATATTAAGTTGGGATTTAATATTCAGGAAATGTCAATGTTCTCCCCAGGAAAAGGTCTTGTGATATTCCTGGTCTCTTCCACGAAAGGGCCCGGTTAGGTAAATCGGACGAGGCAAGCCAGGCCCTCACCCCCCGTTAGCGGTGGACCCTTTAGGCCTCGTTCCTCCATTTTGTATCTCTGTTCATGTTGTCCGCGGACCCCGGATTGGGAAACCCTGACCTAAAGTGAAAAATCAATGCGCAGGTGAATGGAACTCGAGTTACCACGGCACCGATGGTCACCTGTGCGTGGAGCACGTGCCTTATCATACGGTCCTAGCGACGGAGTTTTTGCGTGCCTGTGAGGCGTTGGGTCATCGAGTCCTTGATTACAACGGACCGGATCAGCTGGGTGTCTCGTATCTCCAGGTGAACGAGGACCGGGGTGCACGATGCAGCGCCTCGAAGGCTTATCTGCGGGTAAATCGGCCGAATTTGGACATCGTGACGGAGGCGCGAGTGACGCGGGTGTTGATAAACCGTCACAAGAGGGCTTACGGTGTCGAGTTCACGAAGAAGGGTATAACGGAGCGGATACACGCGCGTAAGGAGGTGATTTTGTCCGCGGGTACAATCGACTCGGCCAAGTTGTTGATGCTGTCGGGTATAGGGCCGCGCGATCATCTCGAGGAATTGGGCATCGAGGTGATCAAGGACTCCCACGTGGGTGACAATCTTTACGAGCACATTGGCTTTTTGGGCTTGACTTTCATGGCGAATCAAAGTGTCACGTTGCTGCAGAAGCAAATGGCCAATCCCAAAGTCATTCTGCGTTACGCGTTCGAGCGTAGCGGCCCCATGTCGATACCCGGGGGCGCCGAGGCCCTCGTCTTTCTGCGCACCAAGTACGCCCAAGATTCGAGGCCCGACATCGAGTTGCTCTTCGCATCGGGCTCGATCGCGTCCGACGACGGGACGAGCGTTAGGTACGGCCACGGTATCTCGGACGAGGTGTACGACACCGTGTTCAAACCGATCGAGAACAAGGACGCGTGGACGATATGGCCGATCCTCCAAAATCCACGCAGCCACGGTTGCATACGCCTCAAATCAAAAGATCCCTACGACCCACCGATCCTCAAGCCCTATTTCTTAAGCCACCCGGCCGATCTCGAAGTCCTACTCGAGGGCGTCAAACACGCTATAAACATCTCCAAGACTTCGCAATTTCAAGCCTACGGCAGCCGAATTCACGACATCAAAATTCCCGGCTGCACGGAATACGAATTCGGCTGCGACGATTATTGGAGATGCGCCATTAGGCATTTGCCAGCTATGATGAATCACGAGATCGGCACCGTCAAAATGGGCCCCGACGACGACGAGACCGCCGTCGTCGATCAACAGCTCAGGGTCCGAGGGGTAACCCACCTACGGGTCGTTGACGCCTCCGTCATGCCGAAAATTCCAGTCGGCCATGTCAATGCCGGCATTTACATGATCGGCGAAAAAGCCGCCGATATGATCAGGGACACTTGGGTATAGAGATTTCTATCGTACCGCCGTCATTCTCGCTGTCGAATTATCGTTTCTCATTTGCCAGTTTTGCCGAATTCCTGTTCTTTTTTCTTCAAATACTCTCCTCGGGATTTCGCGGTGTCTTTGCAATTTTATCTTAGATGGAAATTAGCCTTACCTAACTGGGCACAGGTTTCAATAGGTTTGCGGAAAGTTTCGCGAAAAACAATTGCCCAAATGACAATTTCCCGAATACAATTTCTCTATAGCAATTGCCCGAATAAACAATTTCCTAAATGAACAATTTCTCGAATACAATATCCTGAATGGACAGTTCCCCGAATGGACAATTTCCCGAATGGATCATTTCCCGAATGAACAATTTCCCGGATGAACAACTCAAACAAATCCAAACAAATTCGGGAATTTGTTCATTCGGCAAATTTGTATACGAGAACTCGTCCGTTCGATAAACTGTGTTCGAGAAATTGTTCATTCGGGAAATCATTCTTTCGGAAAATTGTATTAGAGTAATTGTCATTCGGGAAATTGTTTTCGAAGAATTTTCCGCAAACGGTCGCAATGATCTTGTTCCATCAATTTGTTACGTTCGAGCGATAATAATGATTCACTTAGTTCGGGCGCCTGAATGCTCCAAGGAATATCATTATTGGTACCATTCCTGCAAAGTATTATCAGCAGCATTTTTTTTGCCGTAAGCTGGACAGAATCATCAGTTTCCACTGGAAAATGTGATCGCCGATTCTTAAGGCTCCTAAAGATCCCTTTAGGAGCATGAAAAATAGGTATTTTTCCGGAATTTTTTTAGAGGGGATAAAATAATTTGATTGTTTTCAAATTTGGACATGAGTTTATTATAACTGTCAAGTTAAAAAAAAATTCTGGGATGACCAACAAAATGGCGGCGTTATTAAGGGTCTTCGGACGCCTGTTTTCCGCGACATCGAAAAGTGCTGCAGTTGTCACTCTTTTTTTGTTGATCTGAAAAAGATTTAATAAATGTCATTCGTTTACTGACATATTAAGGAGAAGGATATACCTAAAAAATGATGAAAAAGTGCAAAATTGAAAATTCGGGAGCCTTTTTACTCCAAAGTTCGAAATTTCGACCATTTTTTCGACATATTTGACCCCAAAAACATTATTTATTTACACGCTACCTTTCAAACTTTAGGTATAACCTTCCGATAATATTACTGAGAGTTACCTCCCAAAATTACATCCAAATCGCCCGATAACTTTATGAGCTACAACAAGAGCAGTTTTTGAAAAAGTAGTTTCGAGATAATCGCGTTTAATGTTTCAACATGTGACTCGCTACCTGACCGCATGCTGTCCTCGCGCTCTAGACTATATGCGATAACTCCGCAAATATTTGATATTTCGAATTTTCCTTTGGTCAGTATATTTTTTGGGTATCATACTTTCAAAATATGTAAAAAAATCGATTTTTTGAAAATTCTAAAGGGATTTCTCGCCTTAATTTTGCATTTGACTTTTTTGCTGCTTTCCATTTAGGAAAAGACTCCTGGGTACTTGCAGCTAAAATGTCACAAAATATTAAAGACCGAATTGTCACGCATGTCACGTAGCCTGAAATACTCTGACACGACAAATTTGAGCGCGAGCATTCCGGCTCGACTAGACTCTCAACGATGAGATCTGCATTTTTTGCAGGCTTGTTGAGGGTCATATCTAAAAATAGCCCATAACAATTTAAAAAAAAGACAATCTACGTACCGCGGGAGATACGATTGTTTTTTCGACTTTACACCCCCCCCCCCCCCCCCCCCCCCCCCCCGATAAAGCAAAATGAAAACCGCAGAATGAAAACCGTTCAAATTTTCTCGCAGTCTTGTTTAGAGTCATGCTGCCCATAGTGGCAATGAAACAAAAAATGTCAATCTCCATACCGTGGGAGCTACGATTTTTTTCGACTTCCATCCCCCGATAAAGGTGGCTTCCGGAAAATAAAAATCGTTCAATTTTTTTTCGCAGACTTGTTTAGAGTCAATTACGATACTTTTACTGTCAGATATGATACTTTTCGACATTAACACCCCCGCCCCCCTCCCCCCGATAAGGGTAAGTTCCGAAGAATGAAATCGTTGAAAAAATCGCAGACTTCTTTAGGATAATACTACCCATGAGAGCAATTTAAAAAATGGCAATTTTCACACCATGGGAGATACGATGTTTTTTTTTTCGAGTTTCGCCCGCCGATAAGGGTGGGTTCCGGAGAATGAAAATCGTCCGTATTTTTTTTTTTTGCAAGCTTGTTTAGGCTCATTATACCCATAATGCCAATACAAAAATGGCAATCTCCATACAGTGAGAGATACGATTTTTTCGACTTTCACCCCTACCAAGGCTTACACCACTGTAAATGTCTAAAATTAAGTGATTTTTCCGCTATGTTTTTGGGTGGAAGGACAAGTAAGAGGATAATAATGATCAAGGATGTTATTAAACAAAATTAGAACTTAAACAAAACAAAAAATTTATATGGAAAATTATAGAAAATGGTGACGCTGGAGCCATTCTCGCGAGGTATGTTGAATTTGAGACGCTCCGCGGCACGCGGTATAACCGACGCAAATTTGAATTTGGAAAAACATTTTTTTCATTCTATTAATTTACATGAGTATAGCTAGAGAAATACGCAGGGGATTTTGAAAATATGAATTTTTGTGTAATTGGCAAGCATTCAAAGTAAAAACTCAATTTTCGACAGAAAAAAAGGACAATCATTTGTTAATAACTAATGTTATAATTAACTCATGGAAAATCCCGTACGTATTTCTCTTCGGAATGTTAGTTTAAGGGACTATACCAGTGTGAACACTGAAAATTTCGGTGATTTTCGGGAATTTTTTTGGAAGAACAGTACTCAATTAAATGTTTCGGAAAATTAAGAATATATTTGGCTATATTTGACCTATATTACATAATTTTTTTATACAAAAATATTGAGATCCAAGCGACTTATGCGCTGCCTTCGGAGGCGCAAAAAAAAAGTTCCTCCACTGCTGACATGATTCCGGCCGATTGAGTAGCTGAAACCGAAAGAGGAACAAATGTCGTTAAACTGGAAGGTATTTCCTGTACAATGACGTAGGATTTTCGAAAAATATCAAAATCTAACAAAATGGCGTGGTTATGAAAAAAGTCAGTTTTCTTGCCCTACAAAATGGTCGTTTTTTTCTATGCCAAATCGTCAATTTTCATCCAATCAAAAATATCCCTACGTTATTGTAGAGTAAATATATTCAAGAGTACTCAGTTTAAACTTCAAGTCAATCGGATAATTGCTCTTTGAGTTACAATGTCAGCAAATTTCAAAAGTACCATTTCGAGAAAAACGCGTTTAAAGATTGAACTATCGATTTTTGCAAGATAAAATGATATTGACATAAATGATATAAATGATAATCATATTCTTGAAAGTATAAACTGTCGAAAAAGGCAGAAAAAAAAATCGATTTTTCGAAAGTGTCACACTGGTCTAGCCCCTTAAGCCAATTTGAAGAAAAAAAAACAGCTTTTTGAAAATACTACAGTGGTGTTAACTCTTAAGGATAGGTTCTTTTTTCAAATTCCTGCAAAATGTCTCGTACGATCTTTTATAGGCGCTTAAAAGTGGGATGTGCAATATATTACGTGACATTTAAAAACGGAACGAGATAAAATTTCGTTGCGTCGCAATGTTGTAAACTTCAGACTCATAACAGTGTACCGTATGGAAAAATGTATTTTCATAAAACGTATTATGGCAGAATGTTTTGAATGTGTGTCTGTGTGTATATATAATTTTGTTTTTTATCGAGACCAGGCCGATAACATTTCCACTGTTCGATCATATAACGTTCGCGAAAGTGCCTAATGAGCCTAAGACTTACGAAAGTATATTAGATATAAGTATATCTTTAAAAACCTGTTACGTTGTTTTCCGAATAACACTGATACTAATAAAAGAAAAAATCCGATTCCTCGTTAAATAAAGTGAATCGATACATTTATCCGGGAGACCTTAACAAAAAAAGGCGACCGTGAATTACAAGATATCGTAATATTTTGCCTTTTTTCTTAATTTCCTTTTGAGCAAAGTGCAAATTCCAGGACATACGGCCTGTGTGTATGTAACGTGCTCATTTATTTTTCGAGCCGCCAACCGAAGCGGCAGTCGCGCGGTTACGTAACTCTCCATGATCGGGGAAAACTACGGGTACACGCGGTAGGAATGATGAGGACGAGGCGAATAAAAGATCGAAGATACATCACGTAACTCCTCGCGAAATTGCCTACTGGCCAAAGAATATCTTTTCTCGCTGCACGTTCGAGAATGGAAAATTTTTCGACGCCTATGACGATCGATAGCGAGGGACTGTCGCGTTTGTAACGTGTAGGGTAAATATTCTACGTGATATGGAGGGTACGTGGAGGGATTAATCGCTGAAGGTCGCGTGAAAGTTCCTTCACAATTACAAGATACTGGGTGAGAGAATTTTTTTTTTACCAGAAATTTCCGTTCCTCTACGCTTTAATTGGAATTTTGGTTTGTCGCTGATTCTCAACGATATATCTACCTAGGTGGGTCAAAAAGTTGCATTTTCCAAAAATATTTTCATTTGTATTGATATTTTCCAAAAAATAATGGCTACATTCTCTGAAAATTTCAGTGAAATATTCCAAAAGTTGAACGAGCTACAGCTCCTAACAGAAATTTGGATATTTTGTGCAGAATGTTGACCCTAACCTGAATATTGAATGAGAAATTCAATTGAATTATTTTTCATGGGGAGGTACATGAAAAAGGAGCAGAAAAAAAACTTTTCTTACCCTGGTATGCGGGGTGTCATTTTTTAAAGGGGAGCGTTCACCAGTGTTCACCATTGTGAACGCTGAAAATTTGGGCGATTTTCGGGAATTTTTTTGAAGAAAAGTACTCAATTAAATGTTTCGGAAAATTAAGAATATGTTCAGCTATATTTGACCTATATTACATAATTTTTTCATAGAAAAATATTGAGATCCAAGCGACTTATGCGCTGCTTTCGGAGGCGCAAAAAAAAGTCCCTCCACTGCTGACATGATTCCGGCCGAATGAGTAGCTGAAACCGAAACAGGAAAAAATGTCCTTAAGGGGATTTTATAAAAGCTATAAATATAAAAGTTGTTGGGCTTGATAAATAAAGTCTTGAAATACATTTTTTTTTAAATTAAATCATTTTTATTCATTTTTAAGTACAAAAAAAATTGGTGGACTAGGTAGCTCCGTCAAAACTCGGCAACGGCGTGTCTGAAACAAAAAAATCAAAGTCCATTAGATTCAGTATGACACCAGCTACAAAATGACCCGCGGATATAAAGTTTTATCAAAAAATAAAAAAATGGCAGATGAAAAACGAAAAAAGTAAAAAAACGTGTAAAAATCAAAATGTTAAAACCATCGAGGGTCATCTTGTTGCGAATCATGTTTACAATATGTGGTTCGAATTTCAAGAGAATCGGTTTATTAGTTTTAGCGATACGATGGAGCTAGATTTTGAAACCGTTCATTCGAGAAAAACGCGTTTGAAGTTTATACTATGAAAAACTCTTACCTAAACTCAATCGGCAATTCCTGCACCGTACAAAATCCCTTCTGATTACTCATCATCGTCGATTTCTTCAAGTCTTGCTTGCTTTCGATTTCTCGAAATTTTCAAAGTGGACCGGCCCCTTAAACTAGAAGGTATTTCCTGTACAATGACGTAGAATTTTCCAAAAATAGCAGAATCTAACAAAATGGCGTACTTATGAAAAAAAAAACGTCTGTTTTCTTGCCTATAAAATGGTCGTTTTTTTCAATGCCAAATCGTCAATTTTCATCAAATAAAAAATATCGTACGTCATTGTAGAGTAAATATATTCACGTACTCAGTACAAATTTCAAGTCAATCGGATAATTGCTCATTGAGTTACAATGTCAGAAAATTTGAAAAATTTCATTCCGAGAAAAACGCGTTTAAAGATTTAACTATCGCTTTTTGCAAGATAAAATTGTATTTACCATTAAATTTGCTGAGTATAAACGTAAAGTATAAAGTATAAACTGTCGAAAAAGGCAGAAAAATCGATTTTTTTAATGCCACACTGGTATGGCCCCTTAAAGCTCATCGAGTAGAGTATAAATATATTTTTTTTTCTTTTTTATCTTCAAAAATGAAGAATCGGGCGGCCATCAAAGTTGTCAGGTTTAGACCATTTTGGTTACGGGGTCTATCTCAAAAACTAAACTAGTAAGGAATTTGGAATTTCTGTATATAATGTACCATATACTGTATTTAAACAACAAATACTGAAAACGCCGATTCATAATGTAATATATATAATAATTCATTGTATACATAATGCAATAAATGTATAATGAAAATATATAAAATTATTGTTATTTAAATATTTACAATACCAAATGACTTATTTTTGAAGCCGGTGCCAGCCAAGAACGAGAGGTTGACGTCACGGAAGAAACGAGATTGCAAATGAAAAAAGACCGTAGGTCGTATATTTCATTTATTTTTCGTCACTCCCTCTTTTTCTGCGAAAAATGTGACAATTTTGGCAATTGGCTGGTAACGACTCCAAAAATAAGTTATTTGGTATTGTAAATATTTAAATAACATTATTTAATTTTTTCATTATCAGCTTACAGCAGGAGTATACAAAGCTTTCTTTAGCTATCATCACCCCATATGGTTTCAGTTTAGTACTACCTAAGAACTAAAACAGAAAAAAAGCATCACCTAATTAAATATCTAGTTAAAAAGAAACTAGCAGTTGTTTAATAGTTACGTAAAAATGACGACTTTTTTCATAGATTTGGTATGCTCGGGATTCAATTCGGCGCCACGTTGTTAAAAAAACTGGTTTAAAAATCGACGACCGTCAACGACTCGTATTTATTGTTCACTCGAATAACCCGTTTGGTTTTTCGATTTCGGATGGACCGTTTAAGCTGGAGAGTGTTCTCCGCCAAACGTCGCGAACAAAATTTCATCATCTGCCGACGGCCATGTTTTTGTTGTTTTTCTGTATTTTTTGGTGATTTTTTTTATAGGCATATATGTATGCCTGTGTTGAAAAAAATGCGCTACTTCTTCACCAACCGTTTTCCAGAATTTTTTTACGCAATTTGGCCATTTTGTTGGGCTTCTAGGTAGATGTAGGCCCTTAACGATATTCACTATCAGTAATATTTTTTTTTTTCTCGTTGCTGATGCTCTATTTTTATCAATGTTCTTTGTTTGCCCGTTACCATTTCGTTGTACGTAAAACTCCTTTCCTGGTACTGAGCACAACGCAATTTTTATCTTATCTCATAGTCATCTCGGCGTCTCCGGCACAGTTGATTCATTACAGACAGCCCAGTCCATCGGGTGATGCACAGGTTTTCTCAGCAGTGCGTTTCTCAAATCCATCTTCGCTTATGGGCTCGAACGCTTCGTCGAAGGCTGTTTGCGCAACTGAATCTTCCTCCTGATGCTGACAATCCTTTAGCTGGAAATGCACTTGTGCCAAATTTTCTCATGGCGTCCAAGAGTGCAAAGCTTCAGGGTCGAGAAAATTGCTTTTGCAAAGTAGTCGATGGATGTTGGAAGAGCCATTGGAAAGTCCATGGAACTTCCAATTGGAAACTCCATTAAAAGCACAACGTTGAAGTTTGCATCCTTGGAATGCAACGTTTTTCTTCTTCGTAAATTTCCTTCGGCAGATCCACGCAACGAAAATCAAAAAAACATTTTTGAGGATCCTCATTTGGCGGTATGCAACCTAAATCTGCAAAATATGATTTTTCACGATAATGAAATTGAGAAAAGAAAAAGAATTTTCGTTGCATTCCAACGATGCGAACTTCAACCCCATTGGAGAGCCTTTGGAAAGCCATTGGACAAAGAGACGGAGATGGTATTGAAACTTGCATCGCTGGAGTGCAACAAAAAGATTTTTTTTTTCATCTTGGCACGTTTGAGCTACAAAAGTCATCGAAATATTCTTGATGATCTTCATTAGGGATTCAAAACCTAAAAAAATAATTTAGTTGGTAACAAAAATAACGAAGAATTTTTGTTGCATCCCAACGGTAAAAACTTCAACACCATTGAAGCCTTTGAAAAATAAGCACTGAATGTTTCTTAATTTTTTCCTTGTTTTTTTATAAGCGCCGGATATTTATTTTATATTCTTTTTTGAAAGAAATGTTGGATGTATGCAAATTCTTTCTATTTTTCAAAACAGCGCCAAATGTTGCTTCATTGTATGGTGAATTATTCTATCATTTTATCATTCTTTTTTCTATATTCATTTTTAGAAGCACTGGCTGATCCTTCTATTCTCATATCTGAAATAAGTGCCGGTTATTGCTTCGTTTCATTCTCGTTCTCCGACGAAGCACCGAACGTTTCTTCATTTCATATGCATGTGTGAAGTGAGCATCTCATAAATAAACTCCAGATGAAGTGGCATTCCGTATAGTTCTACAGTTCACGATAAGTTTTAATAATAGTTCCATCGATTTTAGTATCGAAACTGCATTTTGAAAAAATGAGATACCAACTTTGCAAAATATATCATAGCATCTCATTGAATTTCGCAAATTTAATGATGCCAGAGTTGAAATTCAGAGAATTCTACATGCTGAATAATTCTGTAAATAGTTATATCGGTTGAATGGACTTCGAATCGCTAACAATTGTTATAAACAAAATATCCGTAGAGAGATGCTTGGAAGGGAATATAAAATATATTCCCTTTTCAAAGCCACATTGGATATTTCTATCTTCCATTCCCATTTTCCACAGAGTTGAACGTTTCTTCATTTTATATTCATTATACAAAGTGCCCGAGGCTTCTTTACTTTATTTCCATTGCCCAAAAGGCAGGTGCATGACGGCTCTTGGAATAAAACGTTACAAAATCCAAGGCGTTCTCTGAAGTTTGCATCGTTGGGATGCAAGGCCACATCTTTTCAGTTTCTTACTTTCATTATTATGTAAAATCATATTTTGCAGATTTAGGTTGTAGGTGTCTGAATAAGATTTCGAAAAAATGTTTGTGTAAGATACGCCGTAATGTAGGATGACAGAATTATATATATTTTATGCGTGAATAATACAAAATCGTGTGACGTCGTGTGCCATAGTATTTAGAGCACGTATGAATAGAATTAGTAGATGTTTGGGGTTTGGCAGTCTTTCGAGAAGTGATCGTCGCCTCAATGGTCGAAACCTCGATCCCCTTGCGAGCCGTGGAGCCCACCAGCCCTTCGTGGCGCTCGCTAAGCACTTATCGCCTTCGTATAAACAGCTCGGGTGATCGCCACTTGAGCCGAGACATTGGTGACCACGTCTTGATCGTCAAAGTGAGCGCCGAAAGAAATCGCTTTCATTTGCGTGATTTTACCAATTTAAGTCTGCCAAAAGAAATTTAGGAATTTAAAAAAAAATCATTTTCGTTGCGTTCGAACGATGCAAACTTCGTCATTCCATTCTTGGGACAGATTTATTCGTATCGCTGCACATCCGCGACCTTTATCAGCATTTTGTAACTCTGCGATTTGCTCGCCAAACGTAAACAGAGTAACGAAGCCTGAAGTGCCAAATTTGCTGCGGCAAATCACCACCATTAGCGAATCGGCTTTTGCCCAGACTAATTTTTCTACCCAAGGGCCTAGACTTCTACAACCGCGCAGGGCCGGCCAAGAATTTTTCTCGGTCCTGCTCGCCGGACAAGCGTGACTCTCCCGTACTACCGAGGAAGAACAACGAGGATGGAAAAGGAAAATAAACGATAGCGAGATTATTTTCTCTCGAGAATCGGAGGATCCGCAATGAAAAACGCAAGCTTTGATCTCCAGGAGGCGAAACGGAGCAGGAACCGAGCGACTCGCCAAAAATAGAAGCGGCGCTCGCAAAAAGAACAGCGACGAAAAATGGCCGAGAATTTCGCCAAAAAAAAACGCCGTCTCAATTGAAAAGTTTCGATACTAGGATTTGTAAAAAAAAAAAAGCGATAAAGGAAAGCCAGCGAAAATAACGCGGCGTCGCGCGTAACCTCGAAAAATGACACTTCGAGACGCGATCCCTCGGGCTTCGAAAACTTACATCTCCGTGGGCAAACGAAAATCGCGATCCGAGTGACGTAACCTCTCGCACGAGTCGTGCAGAGAAAAAAAACACGTCAAATCGCGAGTAGCTAAAAGTTTGGAACAAAGAGGAGTAGGAACGCGAGGCGGCGGTAAGGGGAAAAAACGCGAAAGGATCGTGCGAAACTCACCCGATACGACGAGCGCCTCGTTTGGTCCACACGTATGCACGTTTCCCATCGTGGAATATCGAATTTGCAGCTCGGAAGGTTTGTGTGTGCGATTCACGAATGTGTTCTTCACCGATATCGGCAATTCTTTATGCGGAATAGCTGTTTAAAAAGAAGCACACAATAACAATAACAACAAACACGCACGCACAAAAATACACACGCACACTCGCGAATTATTCACCTCGTGCAAACGTCACGAGCGCGAATGAAAACAAAAAAACTACGCTTCGACTCTACGAATTAAATTCCCAATTGACACTAACTAGTCCTAATGCCATGAGAGAGAGGGAGAGAGAACGATTGTCAAACCCACACCGAGCACACGCACGCACACACCGCGTCGATACGTCGCGAGCAGCGATAGGAGCTATACACGATATATCGCCGCACACTTTTTCCTCGCCAATATACTACGAGCGTGCGTCACGCATAGGGGAAAAACGAGAGACGAAGGAAGAGAGAGAGAGAGAAAATTGATTCGATGCGAGTTGACAACCCCTTGGATTTCTGGAGCTAAACAGCCACTGCCCGAAAAGCTGGAGCTTTTTTTTCATCTGCACGATTCAATGTTGCCAATAAGAATGCCCGAGGAATTAAATCTCGCGGACGCATTTGTTTCATTGCTTCTTTTTGCGGCGCGTTCGTGGATTTTTTGTGCTTGCTGGGTCGAGCGATCAAGAACGCCGGGTTTTGCATAATACGCCGGTCGCACTCGCCGGAGCGTATTTTAATATTATTTCGGTAGCTTGGAACACGCCGCCGACTGTGCCTGACTCAAAAACTAAAAATAAAACGTCTCTCGCAAAGTGTCACAGGGGTTCTCAAGCTCGACTTGCGTTGTGACCCATAAACGCGCGCGTACAACTCGACGCTATGCGTGCACGCGCGTGAATGGACCCCTATCGTGAATCGAGCTTTTTTTCCTTATCTGATTCATCGAACGATCGATAAAACGCTTCTTCCTTCGCGCGTCTTTCTTTTCTTTGTTCTTTCGAAAGCAATTGCGTCAGAATCGTATAATAAAATTTGTTTTGTGCTTCGTCCGCGCGATATGTAAAAAGCGAATGGACCTTGAGCGTGGGGAAAACCAATATAAGGAATAATCGATAGAACGCTGCTTCGGGCTGTGAATCATTCGGATTAACGAGCAATGCGATTATCGGAGCGAACGAATCTATTGAAGCGAAATATCTGTTTTATTACTATTCGCAAAGACACTCGCCCGACGACGGCAATTAATAAATTTACGCACGGACGCGTCAAGTTCAAACAGAGTAACGCACGGAACAAACTTCGATTACGATTACGCGCTCGCGACTATCGCGCCACACCCCGGAACCGGCCAGCAGCGCCGACTAGCGTGTTTTGTGAGTAACTACCGCGCGCGACGCGTCGCGCGTCCCCCGCTCTCGCTCTACACGCGTCACGGATTAATGGACGAAGTAACCGATTCAAACGACGCTGCTCTCGTTTCATAACCTCAAATTCGCCGTCAAACGTTACAACGGTGACAAACTGACACGCGTTTTGTCGCAGTATCAAAAAGTGCATAGGAAAAAAATGTAGCAATGTGACCGAATTCCTACGAGAGCGAGCAGGAATCGAGACAAATTTGTATATTCAAAGCGAACACATCGATTGTCTCGCTGGGCTTGCATTGTTACGGTGCAGTGCCACGATTACTCGTGGCCAAGTGAAATTCATGTGTGGATTCGCAACATTTGACAAATATTTAACATGAACACTCCACATTCGAATAAGAAAAAACGCACGAGAATCGGAGGTCACAATGACTCGAGTGGGCCCGGAAGCGGCGAAGTTTTGAGCCCTCAAGATATTTCCCGCTTTGTTCTGGTACGTCGATTGTTTTTTTGTTCCTTTTCTTTTTCTTAATTTTTGTCGCCTCAAGGTGGGGGAAGTCCACGCTCGAGTGTCGAAAATACTTCTTTTTTTTTTTCGATTACCAAAAAAAAGGTATCGCGAATCCTAACCTAGAAAGTGTTTGGAAAACTTTATTACGCAAAATACATGCAGATTTGGCGCTGGAACTATCGCAGCTTTTCCAACGGTGGCTCCTCTCTTTTTCATGATTTATTTTTACGAAATATATTACGCTTAACGACTAAAATTTTTTATTATATACATAACGATTGAACGTTACTATGATGTGTAACAGGTTACCCCGGCGGACGAAGATGGCAGCAAACAATTGCGTCTGGGGATCAACGACAGTCTTCCCGTCGTTCCAGTCGCCGATTACGAGGCAAACAACAAAAACAACAGCCACAAAGGTACCAATGCCGCCGCTGAGAGAGAAAAAGAGGACAAGGCCATCCTCGGCTCGCTTCCTATCGCCACAGTGAAACATTTGGACGGCTACGAGAGCCAGATCGGCGAAGCGGAGTCCCTTCCAAATTCTTATGTAAGATTCATGGAACGAAGCGGCGAAGAACTCGACGGTGAGATTGGTATCAATGATTTTCTACATCTTTCGGTCGTAAGAATTTTTCTAACACTTTTGTGGACGATGAGTAACAAAAATACGAGAACTACTAAAATGCGCAGTTTATGATATCCTTGAGTTTTATTATGGCGCCGCCTTTTGCTTCTTCGACACAACGATTAACGTATGGGGCACTGATGTGAAGTATTGTACTATTTACACGAAAGATCGAGCAGAACTGAGGGCATAAGTATTTGAATATTTTACTATGTTATTTTTAAAGATTGCTGTGCCGAGTCAAAATCATCAATGTTGATCCTTCATCAGTCTCTCGGGATCTCTGGAGACCTCAGGTCCCTGCAGTTTCCCCAGTCACTCAATAATTTTTCTTTAAAATCAGCTACCACTCGCTGACGATAAATGAAAAAAGTGCAACCCGTTTATCCTTATAGCAAGCTGTATAAACGGTCATAATTTTCAGCGTTCAAATAATTCAGCTCCTAAACTTCTCTTGAAGATAAAAGTATGGCCTCAGCTGAACGAGGTCCTCCAGAGACCCTTATTGAAGTTTCCAAAACTGACGTGTCTGATCAATGATTAATAACATAAGGCGATTCGGAAACAGATTTATAATCAGTGTGGAATGCTACTTCGTGGATGCTAGTTATTCAAGCTTGACGATTTCTCATACACGAGGCCGGTAGATTTGTCCATATCAAGCTCTTTAGGCCTCTTTACAAGATAAAATTTATCGCAATATGACCTACCTGGAAAAATCGGCGAAATTCTGATTTTTTTTTTCTGGCTAACGGTTGATCAGAAAAAAACGCATTTTTATTAATACAGAGGTACATATATGGAGAGCCTTAAAAAAATTACCGTAAAATACGAAAAAAAGCAACAAAAACATGGCTGCCGGCAGATGATGTTTTCTCCAGCTTTTTTTCCAGCTTCAACGGTCCATCTGAAATCTATAAACCAAATGGGCTATTCAAGTTAACAATAAATACGAGTGATTGATGATCGTCGATTTTTAAAATATATTTTTTTTAACAACGTGGCGACGAATTGAAACTCGAGCAAACAAAATCCGTGAAAAAACTCGTTATTTTTACGTAACTATTAAAAAATGAAGATCGATTGTAAAAGAACCGAAATCGTCACCAACCTCTGAGAGGAAGTACCTAAGTAAATGACGAGAAAAACAGGTAAACTTCAGGACTTTTTATCTCAAAAACTAATGTTTCGATTGGATACGGGTTTTTTTTTATTGGAAAATATGTACATTGAGGTATGTTTAGAAATTTTTAATAATAAATTCGTTGACTGGAAGCGATTCAAACGCGATTATCTCGAAACATAGCTTTCAAAGTCGGTGCCAGATGTATCTCGAAAACGGCTTGTCCGATTTTGTCCAAATTAGAATGTAATATTCTTCGATAGTTTTTCTCGTTCGCCACGTAGGGGTTTTTCATTTGATTGAACCATTGCTTTTTTATGCAATGTGTATGCAATCCAAAATCGTCGGAAATTGCGAACAAAAAACGAATGTTAAATTGAAACGGTCGCAATTCCGTCAAAAATGAAAATTTCAAAAAAATCCTACGTGGCGAACGAGAAAAACTATCGAAGAACATTGTATCCAAATTTCGGACAAGCCGTTTTCGGGATACATCTAGCACCGACTTTGAAAACTATGTTTCGAGATAATCGCGTTTGAATCGCTTCCAGTCAACGAATTTATTTTAAACAATTCCTAAACATACCTCAATGTACATATTTTCCAATACAAAAAATCCGTATCCAATCGAAACATTAGTTTTTGAGATAAAAATTCCCGAAGTTTACCTGTTTTTCTCGCCGTTTACTCAGGTACCTCCCCTTAAATGTGTCTCATCGTATCTCCTCCAGATTTGGAATCGATCCATCAAGTGGTTCTCGAGATATGACGTCCATCGATTTTGAAAACGGTGTTTCGAAGAAAAAAAAACTCGTTTAAAATTTGAAGTACGGTGCTGCTACCGGCTCGCCCAGCCGACTGTTAAAAGCGGTAGCTCATTAAATTTTATGAATATTACAATGAAATTCTCGAGAATCATATCTAAAAGGCGATACTATCGAGTAAAAATATTTTTAGAAAATGCAATTTTTTGACGCTAGCTATTGTAGCCCGTTAGCTATTTGAAATTGTACAAGATATCCGTCCTTCCTATCACTCATCGATCTAACATTCGCCGAATGATAACCAGCGAATGAGTTATCCAAGCTGCCGAAATTGGCAGCCTTCGCAGCGAAAGAACGTCCGAAGATGGAATGTCCAATGGTTGAATAAAAAGACGATTTTCTTCCAACCAGGCGAGGTAGAGTACGACTTGGACGAGGAGGACTCGGCATGGCTGTCGATAGTGAACGAGCGAAGATTGGCATCGGGTCTCGCGCCGCCAATGGAGCCTGATACGTTCGAGCTGTTGATGGATCGTCTCGAGAAGGAATCGTACTTTCAGCAGCAGAGCAACGGCGGCGGTGGCGTAGCGGCAGACGAGGACGCAGTCTGTTGCATATGCATGGACGGCGAGTGTCAGAACAGCAACGCGATATTGTTCTGCGACATGTGTAATCTCGCGGTCCATCAGGATTGTTACGGTGTGCCTTACATACCGGAGGGACAGTGGCTCTGTCGTCGTTGCCTACAGAGCCCCTCGAGGGCGGTCGATTGCGTGCTGTGTCCGAATCGCGGTGGTGCCTTCAAGCAAACCGATCGTCCAGCCACTTGGGCTCACGTCGTTTGCGCCCTCTGGATACCGGAAGTGCGCTTCGCCAATACCGTCTTTCTCGAGCCTATCGACAGCATCGAGAGCATACCCGCGGCACGCTGGCGTTTGACATGCTGCGTTTGCAAGCAACGCGGTGCCGGTGCGTGCATACAATGCCACAAGAGCAACTGTTACGCCGCCTTCCACGTCACCTGCGCTCAACAAGCGGGCCTCTGTATGCGCATGCGCACCGTACAACCGGCCAACGGCGAGCCCATGCTCGTGCAGAAGACCGCGTATTGCGAGACACACGCGCCACCCGATTTTCAACCCTCCACCAATCCGGCGGAGGCACGAAGACGCGCGATCGCCAACAAGAAGAGCTCCTCGGCACCTGTTATCTCCATTCCGACGATACCACCCGAGCGCATTCGCGAGATCGCGAGCCTTGCCGAGGGCCTGCCCAAACGAAGCCAGCTCATTCAACGGCTCATTGCTTATTGGACGTTGAAACGGCAGAATCGCAACGGCGTGCCACTTTTGAGGAGACTACAGAGTTCTCATCCACATTCACGACCACCCGTGGTCGGTGATCGATCATCACCACCGCCCGACGGTGAATTGCGGGGGGAACTCTATCGTCAGCTCAAATACTGGCAATGCCTCAGACAGGATCTCGAACGTGCGAGGTTGCTGTGCGAACTCGTACGTAAACGAGAAAAACTCAAGAAAGAACTCTTCAAAGTGTACGTTGTGATGGATTATTTTTTAATGCATTTTTTTCATAAGCATGTGTATACGTATTTCTCCTGCTCGCGGGAGGAGTTGCGATTACGAAAAATGAACCAATGGGGCATCGCGAAGATGCTTGAATTGTCGTAAGGTGGGATAGACATTTAGACAGGAAAACAATAAGCAATATTGAAGGCTTTTTAAAACTAAGAAATAATTATTCTACAATTATCAAACTTTAGGTATAGTTTAATAGTATATTTAAGGGGAGATGTACACCTAGGAGCGGGAAAAGAGGTCATTTTTGTGAATTTTTTCAAGGGAAACTATTTGAAATTTCGGATTGGGGTTTTAATTATCTAAAAGTATATACATTTAAAAGTATGTTTAATTTTCTTTATTTTAAAATATCAAAAATATACAAGGATATTGTATGATCCTTGGAGCGCCGTAAAAAAATCTGCGTATACGGTACCCACTGGCGTTTCTTCAAAAATCATCTGAAAAAATAAACCAAAAACATTATTAAATTAGATACTATAATCTAGTACTTGTCATAGCCGATTTTGAAAATATCGATTTATGACAAAATCGCGGACGTTTGAACATAAATAGTGATTTTTGGGCCAAAAAATGGTTATTATTTTGCCTATAAAACAAAAACTAAGTAACGGAAAAAAAAAAATCCTATGACAAGTACTAGATAATGGTGTATAGAATAACCACGAAAAACCTCAAGGCAATCGGTTCATTGGTTTTCGAGAAATTTTGCGTGGCGATTTGAAAAACGTGTCGGCTCGGCGCCGCAAAACACGTTTCACTTTCTCGGCTGTAACTGGCTTATTTATCGAAATATTAACTTTCTACTTTCACCAGATATTCTGGGGACCTCAAACTTCAAGAAAATGCACAAAAAAATCGATTTTTTCGACCATCTAGGTGTATACCTCTCCTTAAGTATACGAAACAATTTTTTTTAATTAATTCATCATCAAAATGACGGAGTTGTGGCAGAGTGTTGCAGCAAGGTCGCCGCGGAAGTTGCTAATCGGCGTGGAGTCTAGCTTCCCGTAGACTTTGATTTGCAAAAAAGTTCAAACATTTTTTCATTTAGAACATGTATAGTTTCTATGTGACGGTAATTAAAATGGAGAAAATGGCAAGCATTTACAAAAAAAAATCAACATTTCTGGAAAACGTGGATTAAAAAAGTAGTTTCTTTTTCCAATTTTTCAAAAACAATCCTCGTCAAGTAGAAGGTACCAATATTATCAATATTTCTACCAAGTTTCAACTTAATCGGCTCAATAGTTTTTGAGTAACCCTGCACGCCAATTTCGTTAATGCAGTTTTGAGAAAAACGCGTTTGAAGTTCACGCCCGCGCCGAATCCGAGCGGTGAGGCACAGCGTTGACGGGCTGTAACGTTTGAAGTTTTTCGAATTTTGATTTCAAACTTTAGGAAAATATTCTACATATATAGTTCTATCGTTTAAAGGGAAAAAAAGAAATCGATTTTTTGATCGTTGTAAATGTATATCCCGCCTTGACGGAGCTGGATAAGCTCTGGGCTAAGAAAAATATTGATTTTTTTTTATTTTTTCTGATGAGAGTATCGGGATGACGGGGTCGGGACACACAATTAGTATATAGTCAGGTCAGGTTTTTTGTCGGTTGAAAAATATTAATAAACAATGGAGCTATTATTATGGAAACAAAATGCCGACGTTGCTGGTGGCTAATCGGTGTAGGTGATTCTGGGACGTAGCACGATCTGAAAGGAAAAATTATAGGATGTACTTTTCGTATATAATCAAACTTTCGTATGACCGGATACTTAAAAAAAAATTAGAGAAATGGCACAAAAGACTACTTCAATCGTTTGTTATTAACAAATGGATAAACATATCGAAAAATCATCGGGTGATAAGGTAGAAAATGTTATAAACAATGCTGTCTATGAATTTGAATCGAGTCAGAGGAACAAATTTTCATACATGAATTACACCGTTTTGAGAAAAACGCAAAAGAAAAAAGTTTGCCGCAGCGCAGTAGGCGATCTGGCCCTTCACAAAAGTCAAAATGTCAATAATAATAAAAAATAACTGTCAATATTTGACATTTTTACAAAATCTTTGTCGCAAATTAAAGTTAAGGCCCTGGGCTATGAAACTATGCAATAAAAAATCGTATTTTTCAAATTTCAAGCTTATTCAGATCCCTTAATCTAGCTTCGATCGCGCTAATTGAACTTTTCGCGCCTCCTCCGGTGGTAGAAATTTCAGCAAAGACGCATTGTCTAAAAAGTCGGTTGGTAATTCGCCACTTAAGGCCTTATATACCTTTGAATAGTCGGAAAACAGGGTTTTTTCTGTATTTATAAAAAAATACTACTGAAGCATTAAAAATGAGGTTTGGAGAGTTTATTTTACACAACGGCAGGAAATGAAATCAATTTTTTATTGTCCAAAAACTACAGAATAACGCCTGAGGGGCCGGTAGAAATAGAACGTCCTTTTTAGGCCCCACGGGCGGACGCGTTAGAGGCGCCATGAGCACCTGGGCCAACATTTTTTTTTCGTAATCTCTATGAATTTTGCTAGCGAAGTACACACAATTATTACAAAATGTTGATTTTTGCAAATTTAGCACTATTAAAAAAAAAGTCGTATTTTCGACTGAAAAAAACGACCTCAATTTGTTTATAAAAACCGTATTTGTTAGTCGATCGTAAAAATCGCGTGTACTTCGCTAGAAAATCTATCTAAGAAGCTACAGTTGAATTTTGAAGTCGATCAGTTGAAAATTGTAGGGTCTACGGGTCCGCCCGATTATTATAGACATTGTTTCAAGAGAAACGCGTTTAAAGTTTTAATATCGTTTTTCTTCGGACCATATCATTTTTGGTATGTTTATACACATCAATCACATAATTATCAGGTTGTTCATAAATCATTCAAGGCAAAAAAACGATACATTTTTTGTTTCCAAAGGTATATAAGGCCTTAAGGAGTTAGGTAACGGGTATAAAATCATGTGCGAATTTAACAATTTATTGCGTATGAAAAAGTGATTCACTCATAAAAATTAATTACACATCTATTTAGTATGAATATCAAGCTTTTAGAAAATATATATATTTTTTTCGATGTACAAAATGGCGGATTATTAATATTTTCTTTTGTTATCTTTTTCTTAGGCGCTCCGCAGCGTGACATTTAGCATCCACAATTTTTTACCTGGAACAAAAAACAACAATTCTCGTCAATCTACATTAGAATACCTAGAGAAGTACGTACGGAATTTAAAAAAATTTGTTTTATGCAAAAGTTGTAGGTATTTGAAATTAAGAAATGAATTTTCAGTGAAAAAATTTCGTTATAACTGCTCACAAACTGCTCATAAAATGAAACGTTCTCGATTAATCAGAAATTCCATACGTACTCCCCTTCGAAATGCAATCAGGAACATAACTTTTAAATTTGAACGCCAATTGGAAAAAAGCTGTTTCGAGAAGTTTCGAGTAGTGGGCCATTTTGTACATCGAAAAAAAATATATATATTTTCTAACAGTTTGATATTCATACTAAATAGATGTCTAATTAATTTTATGAGTTAATCACTTTTTCATACGAAAAAAATTGTTAAATTCACACATTATTTTACACCCGTTACTGTGGCCTTACCCCTTAACACCGTTCGTCCATAAAAGCCCATGTTTCTTAACAACAATGACAAACAAGAGTGGCACACTTTTGCATTATTCATTGACGAGAGTCAAATTTTCTTGGCGTATTTTGTAATAACTGTTTTATTTAAACGACTCATCGATCCATGTGCTTGCAGGAAAGAAAAGTGTATGTGGTTCGAGTTGAGGCCCCTGGAGAGTATTCTGCGGACGTTGCTCGAGGCATTCAAAGCTAAGGATACGAACGATGTGTTTGGTCAGCCTGTAAATACCGAGGAAGTTCCGGACTATCTCGATATTGTTTCGCATCCGATGGATCTTTCGACAATTGAAGTAATCATTTATCCATCAACGAATCTTCGACGTAACGAGAATGTTGCATTTTTTTAAAACACAATTTCCTTGACCCCTGCCAGGCGAAACTCGAGAGACAGGAGTACGAGAGTCTGAGCGCTTTCGAGTCGGATTTCAATTTGATGGTGAACAATTGCCTGGCCTACAATCGAAAAGACACGATGTTCTATCGTGCGGGATTGAAGATGCGCGAGCAGGGCGGCTCGTTGATCGAGCAAGCGCGCAAGGATTATCCCGAGCTCGATCCACCGGTGGAAGTTGAAGCTCCGGCTGTGCCAAAGTCCCGAAAGAGAGAGAGGAACAATCGGAATCGCACGGAATCCGAATCTCAGACGGGCGAACGTGAAATTCCGGCCGCTGGTGTTAATCGTAGAACGGCCGTTTTGTTCACGCGAAAAGCACGCGCCCGCGCGAGCAGGAGCGGACAAGTACCGGGCGCGGAGAACGATCAAAAGAAGCAGGGAGACAGCTTCAGGGTCTACAGGCACGTAATGGAAAAACTTTCCCTTCTTTGCACACTTGTTTTACGAAACAATAAAGACCGAGCAGTGGCGCTCTAGGTTGAGCATTGGTCGGCATCAATGGACTTTTCCAAATGCTGTGCCCAAATGGTCGAAAGCCACTTTATAAATGTAATTATCTTTCGGATACACTGGATGAGCGTGTGAGGAAAAGCTCAAGGATGTCTGGAAGTTTTCCGGAAATGCTACCACGACGATAAAAATAGGACGCACTGTCGCTTCTTTTGTCCTAAGCCTTCATTCTACCTTTTTCATCGAATTGTCACACTTTTTATTCGCAGCAGTTTTGCATGCGTTCTTATGAGCCCTTTTTCAACTCTCACAAAGAACAGCACTTAAGTGTCCGCCTTCGATTTTTTTAAAACTCATATATGTCATAAAGCATTGAAAACAATTAGACACGTATTTTTTTTGGAAGCGGAAAAATGGTTTAAGGGCTATACCAGTGTGAACGCTGCAAATTTGAGTGATTTTCGAGAATTTTTTGGAAGAAAAGTACTCAATTAAATGTTTCGGAAAATTAAGAATATATTTGGCTATATTTGACCTATATTACATAATTTTCTCAGAAAAATATTGAGATCCAAGCGACTTATGGGCTGCCTTCGGAGGCGCCGAAAAAAAAGGTCCGTCACTGCTGACATGATTCCGGCCGATTGAGTAGTTGAAACCGAAAAAGGAAAAAATGTCGTTAAACTGGAAGGTATTTCCTGTACGATGACGTAGGATTTTCGAAAAATATCAAAATCTCACAAAATGGCGTAGTTTTGAAAAAAGTCTGTTTTCTTGCCTATAAAATGGTCGTTTTTTTTTTTCAATTCCAAATCGTCAATTTTCATCCAATCAAAAATATCCTACGTCATTGTAGAGTAAATATATTCAAGAGTACTCAGTTCAAATTTCAAGTCAATCGGATAATTGCTCTTTGAGTTGGAATGTCAGTAAATTTGAAAAATCTCATTTCGAGAAAAACGCGTTTAAAGATTCAACTATCGATTTTTGCAAGATAAAATGATATTGATATAAGTAATATAAATGATAATGATATTCTTGAAAGTATAAACTGTCGAAGAAGGCAAAAAAATCGATTTTTTTAAAGTGTCACACTGGTATAGCCCCTTAAGCCCGCAACAAGGCAAAACAGGGATGCTTGCAATCAGACTCAACCGACAAAATAACGTTTTCCTTTTTCAAAAAAAAAGCACGTGCGATGTATAATGGTAACGTCGTAAATCGTGTACAGGAGTGGTGGTATGGAGAGTGACATCGGCGAGGGCGAGAGCCAATCTTCGACTTGCAGCAGTTGCTCGACGAGCGTATCGACGAGTCCCGAGCCCGAAGAGCCGCCGGACGATCCGCTCGACGAAGACGAAGAAAACGACGATCACGTGGAGGCCGAGCCGGATGAGGAGGACGGAGAAGATGAGGAGGACGACGATGACGAGCCACCGTCTCAAATATTGAAAAAATCAAAAGATCTCGATGAGCCAAAAATCGGCGAAGGTGAGAACGGCCTCGAGGCTCTCCAACTCGTATGGGCAAAGTGTCGCGGATATCCGTGGTATCCCGCTCTAATAATAGATCCAAACACTCCAAGAGGAACAGTTCACAAAGGTGTTCCGATACCAGCTCCACCCGATGACGTACTCGCGCTGGCTGTTAATTACAAAGAGCCAGTTTTTCTCGTTCTTTTCTTCGATACGAAACGCACCTGGTAAATTGATCTCTCTACGATATCAACACCTTGTCCGCAAAAAAGCAAACAAAGAAAAACTTCCACTAATAGAGCTGCTTCTCCAATCTTTCCCTCAAAAAAATTGCGTTTATTTTCACGTGCTCGGTCTGCTATGTCTATCACTGATACGAGAAACGACGGATAACTGCCAATTGGCATACAGATCGCTCTAAAAGTGTCGAAATTATTTCGAAATTTGACAATGAGAGTCGCTAATGGAAAATTATTACAAATCTATTCTGAAAATATATTCTTTATATAAAATATTTAGAAAAAAAATGAAAAAATTAAATGGATAAAATATTTAGAAAAAAATGGTTAAAATTCTAAATTGTTGGGGCGCGATTTGCAAAATGCAAACGATCTCTGCGAATTGATAGCTATTCATCATTTTCGTGTTATCCTCAGATATAATCGGCCGAACAAACGACCATTAAGGGGAGATATACACCTAGGAGCCGGAAAAAGGTCATTTTTGTGAATTTTTTCAAGGAAAACTATTTGGACTTTCGGATTGGGGTTTTAATTATCTAAAAGTATATACGTTCAAAAATATGTTTAATTTTCTTTGTTTAAAAATATCAAAAAAATACAAGGATATTGTATGATCCTTGGAGCGTCGTAAAAAAATGTGCGTATACTTTACCCACTGGCGTTTCTTCAAAAATCATCTGAAAAAAAAAAACAAAAAGATTATTAAATTAGATACTATAATCTAGTACTTGTCATAGCCGATTTTTGAAATATCAATTTATGACAAAATGGCGGACGTTTGAACATATATAGTGATTTTTGGGCCAAAAATTAGTTATTATTTTGCCTATAAAACAAAAACTAAGTAACGGGGAAAAAAGCCTATGACAAGTACTAGATAATGGTATATAGAATAACCACAAAAAACATCAAGGCAATCGGTTCATTGGTTTTCGAGAAATTTTGGATACCGATTCGAAAAACGTGGTTTTGAGAAAAACGCGTTTGAAAATTTGGGAATGAATAGATCATGAAATTTGTCAACTTACATGGAATCATCGAAACCAGGCCCATAGTGTAGGTCTACGGTCGACGGAATGTTGATAGCTTCTGAATCGATTTTTTCGAACATCTAGGTGTATATCTCCCCTTAACGCTGCTCGCACTTGCAAAGAAAATCGAAAACCATTTTTCCAAAAATACATCACCCCGCATTGATCCTTTGGTACGGTTATGTTAGAGTTGATTGTGCCTTGCTGATGTGGGTTGACGGTGTCTTTCGTAGGCAATGGCTACCGGGGGAGAAGCTGGAGAAGCTGGGCGTCTCGCAGGCGTTGGACGAAGCCAAGTTGATCGAATCTCGGAAGCCAACGGACCGTAAAGCCGTGAAGAAAGCTTATCAAGAGGCTCTACATTATAGGAAACAAACGCACAATACAGCGCTCGCTGCATTGGCCAACAACTAATAGCGCCACTCGATCGAATCAACTTCGACGAATCGCGGAAACATTTTTTACAAACGTTTTTTCGCAAACTTACACCTCTCGTGTGTAATCAGTGCCGAGTGTTGGGCGGAAGAAAGAACCGAGAACACGAACGAAGCAATAGGAACAGATACCAAGTCTACTTGTAATATATTCCATCCAAAAGTTTTACCTTTTTCGTAATAAATTATTTAGATTTCCGAATTGTGAGAAAACTTTATTCTATAAAAAATTATACATATATACATCCACCTTATCTTCATTGGGTTTTGCGAAGAGAAAAAAAACTATATGCAGTTCGAGCAGGTGCACACCTGTGCATTGTTATGGAATATTCGACGATTCGCGAGTCACTTTTTTATAATTTGCGGCTCGAAATTCGGCTGCGTCGCCTTCTGGAGTTCACTCGCGTACATCTCCAATCTCTGAGTCATCTGAAAGATCGTGCGATTGAACAAAATTATGAACAGTACGGGGAGAGGACGTCGAAAAAGCCCGATGTAACACAATTCGGCAAAATTAACGATTAAGGGGGGTTTCTATTTTGTTGGGGCAAAACAAATGGATTTTGCTGTATTGAAAGAAGCCAATGCAAGAGGAAGGTGTACAGGTGATATGGTCCTGGCATAGCAGATTAGGTGTAAGTATGAAAATTTTCATTTTATTCGCTAAACTTCAGTTGAACTTTAAACTCGTTTTTCTGGAAACCACGTTTTCCAAGTTTGCGGAAGTGCTTCTACACGCCCTAGATGAGCAATCAGGAAAATTTTGCAGGCGCGTGTACAACAAACGTCTCCATCAGTTGAACTAGAATTATCCAAAAATATTCAAACGTTATTTTATAAACAAAAAACTGCAAACATTTTTGGTGAAAAACTTCGATGGCTCTCGATTTTTTTACAAGCTTTTATTTAACTTGACTTTCTCGGAGATGCAAAACGAAAAATCGATATTTCACCCACTTTTCGATTACTTAGAGCTCCGAAATTTTGCAAACATGCATCTAAAAGATAACAATGCGTGATTCAACTTAAAAAAAAAAATTCATCAAATGTTCAACTTCGCATGTGAAAAAATATTTAAAAAAACACGCTTCTATTTAATGTACTCAAAAGTAGATAAAAATGTATATGTTAAAAAAATATTTAAAAAAACAAGTTTTTATTTAATGTACTGAAAAGTCGAAACAAATTTTTTTACCCATTCACCTATATGTAATTTAAAATAAAATCTTGGGGCGCTCAAAATTTAGACGTATAATCTTTAATTTACATAAATCCGTTAACATATCAACTGTATTGAATTTACTGTAAAACAACCTTAGATTTCTTAACGAAAAATGCTGAAACTGAGTATAAACGCGTGTTAATATATTCTCTAATTATTATGTCAAATTAATTACGGTTAATGAAACTGAATTAATCAAATTTATTAAACAGTACAAAAGTTGAACCCCCTGAACTTTTATTTGTAGTCACATATAGGTGACTTGGCAAAAAAAAATATTTTATCCTTTTTAGTACATTAAATAAAAGCTTGTTTTTTTTAAACATATTTTTTACATATAAGTTTATTTTTTAATTTTTCTTCATTCTAGTTCGACTTATACACAATATTGTACAAAGTCAAAATATGTTTGATTTGTTTGTTTCCGATTACTTGTTCAGGACTTAGGACTTCCGCAAGCGAAAAATATTATCGTTGGCGCACCGACATACGTGGCTCCTCCCACTACTAGTACCGTGGTTTGTCGAACTTTAAAAAATATCATCATGTTCAATAGGGACCGCTTATTAAACATGCCGAATTTCAACATTCTATAATTAATATTTTTTACATAAAAAATTGGTGACAAATCGAACATTTTTTGGCCCAACAAAAGGGCCGTACGCAAATAACGTAACGCAATGGGGGGTCGGCCAGGCGTTACGGTCTACGTACATGGGGGGGGGGGGGGTCAAGGTTTGCGTTACGTCACGATTTTAAAAACTGCCAGAAATAGCAAAATTTCTGCATGTTTAAATTTTTAATTTAAACCTCGCGTGCAATTTTACCTTGGACAGCTCGCAGCTTTCTATACGCAATGTCAGTTAAGGGGGAAAGTCACTGTGCAAGAACTTGCACAGTAGCTTTCCCACATCCCCCCAGCAAAATTTAAAGGAATTTTTTTTTTGCTTGAAAGTACATATATTGAAAAATATGTTGGCAACATTTTTATTCACAAGTCCGAAAATTGACGGAATTATAGTCACTTTAGTGAGAACAGGTAGGGCGACCGGTTATTGGCCTTAGTCTCTACAGGTATGGCATCATTTACAATAGACAAAGTACAGGCTCTTATTATTTTGTGAACTATAATGAAAATGAAGAACCGTCATATCGCCCGCGACTGGATACTTCAATGTAACTATCAATATTCTCGAAAAAACGTAATTTCATATCAAGAAACACGGAACGAAAACTTTGAACGCGTTTTTCTCGAAACTAGTTTTTTCGACCTTGTCCGAGGGAATACTTAAAAACTTATCAGCCGATTTTCAATTTTTTTGAAAACATTTTTTTAATCGCAGTGACTAAGGTTGTACGTATGCGCGTTTTTAACATTTGATAATTACTATTTTTAAAGACTGCTTGAATACAGAAAAAGGGCCTTGAAATTAGAAAAAAAAAGTCCAACCTCTCGACATTTTGTAAAAAAAAAACTAAAATTAACAAACGGCTACGCATAACGATAGCTACATTTGTATAGATATCGATAAATTGTTGATTTTCAATTTACAGATAACCTTTCATAAAGATATCGATGGGACAATGAAGAGAATTTTTTTTTTTTCGTCGTCAAATCAAGTCATATATCTCGGTTAATTTTCAAGATTTTGTCATAAAAATTGGTATAAAACTAGATGAATATATACTTCATAAAATGAGTATAAATCCGATCCTTTCATAATTAGTTATGTCTATGAAAAAAATATCAATCATTGAGAACAACTCACCCGTTACGTGGGAGAGGGGGGAGGGGGGGAGGGCAGAAATTGGGAAATGTTGCGTTACGTAATTTGTGTACGCCCCCAAAGTAGAAACCCCCTTTGAATTTGACATTAACCCTTCATTGGGCACGTTTAGAAATGAAATATTACATCGTCGGAATGAAGTCCGCGGACACCTCAGGCGCTTAATAACGTTACGAAAGCTGACTAAAGTGAATTGAAATTCGAAGTGGACTAAAGTGAATTCATCTTCGAAGTTGACTAAAGTGAATTGAACTTCGAAGCTGACTAAAGTGAATTGAACTTCGAAGCTGACTAAAGTGAATTGAACTTCGAAGCTGACTAAAGTGAATTGAACTTCGAAGTTGACTAAAGTGAATTGAATTTCGAACTGAACGTTACAAAAGCTGAATAAAGACTCAACTCCATGCGTTATTACAAAAATTGCTTACGCGAAAGCCCCAAATGTCTTTACTCTGCCGACAAGCGTTGAGATCGATTTCGGCCACGAGCAGCCCGTCCCTGTCGCGACTTAGACCAGGAGTGCGAGTCCCGTCGGGCGCGGTGACGTAGCTCGAGCCATAGAAATGCCCGAAATCGCGATGAGCCGGTTTCCCATCGCCCGACGTAAATTCTCGCGGGAAGACTTCCGTTCCGACGCGATTGATGGCACAAGTGAAGTAACTGTTCGCAATGGCGGCGCATCTCGCCTCAATCGGCCACAATGGCTCGGAAAGAACTCCGATAGTAGCGGACGGATTGAACACAATCTAGAAGAAAAAAAAAACACATTTTTGAAGTAACACAGTAGTGGACGCGCGGTATTTGTGCGGCTTAGGCGATCTTCCGCTTTAGGCAGCGTTGGCCTGAGCCGATACTCGGATGGGTGACCGCTCAGCTGGCGCACGCCCTGACCACCGAGCGGGCGGCAGTTCTACTGAGTTTCCAAAAGTGAACAGAACTGCAACTTAGTGAGGATAGAGATAAAAATCCTGCCTGCACCGGCAGGAGTTTTCCACAGTTTCCCTCTGCCCTCGTGCAATGAAAATGTTGAAGTAAACGGGATGGGATCGTAAAATTCCACGAAGGAACTTAGGCAACAAATTCAAAAAATACCAACAGCTAACAATACTTCCGCGAAAAATTGTGTTAAGGGGCCAGTCCACTTTGAAAAGTGCAAAAAATCGAAAGCAAGCAAGACTTGAAGAAATCGACGATGATGAGCAATCAGAAGGGATTTTGTACGGTGCAGGAATTGCCGATTGAGTTTAGGTAAGAGTTTTTCATAGTATAAACTTCAAGCGTGTTTTTCTCGAGACAACGTTTTCAAAATCTAGCTCCATCGTATCTCTAAAACTGATAAAACGGTTCTCTTGAAATTTGAACAACATATTGTAAACATGATTCGCAACAAGATGACTCTCGATGGTTTAAAAAAAATTTATTTTTACTATTTTTTTTGGCGAAAAACTACGAAAAAACGCGTTTTTTCTTACTTTTTTCGTTTTTTTATCTGCCATTTTTTTATTTTTTGATAAAACTTTATATCCGAGCGTCATTTTGTAGCTGGTGTCATACTGAATCTATTGGACTTTGATTTTTTTGTTTCAGACAAGCCGTTGCCGAGTTGTGATGGAGCTACCTAGCCCACCTATTTTTGAGGCGTTACGTTAAACTATAGTTTTTGAACTCAAAAATAAATAAAAATGAATTAATTTTTTTTAATGTATTTCAAGACTATTTGTGAAGCCCAACAACTTTTATTTTCATATCTTTTATAAAATTCTTTTAAAAAATCGCGAAAATTGCCTTTTCTCGTGCCTCCGAAGTGGACTGGCCCCTTACCGAGCTACATTTACCTAGGTGGGGAAAAATTGCATTTTCCAAAAATATTTTTATTCGATAGTAGCGGGTTGTTACGCATTATTGACTCAGAAATTCCCTGAATTTTCGAAGTTTTTCATACAGGATTTGCAAAAATTCCAGGTTTTGCGAATGACCCAGATTAGTGACAAGTAAAGAACACTTTGTTTTCATCAAATATATATTTTTTTACGTTAAAGTCCACAAGTTAAGTCTCGTTTCAACCATACTAGTATTTGTAAACGTTACAAGCTATACGGGAAAAATTATATTCGTAGAAATAGCAATGAATCATTTTTGTGAAGAAAAAAAAAACATTTTTAACCGACTTGAAAAAACAAAGGGAATTCACAATTCGATCCTTCTATTGAACAATTATGTTCAACTGGATAACATAATTTTTTTCCAATATCAAACATATGGAAATGTCAAAAATTGAAATAATTTTTTTTAACCGAAATTCGAAAAATAACAAACATTGTAAAGTAAAAAAAATTAATTAAAAGCAAATACAGAACCTGTTTCTATTATGAACAGAATTTTTTATGCCAGTGACAATAAATAAAAAATAAATCTAAACACTTATCTATAATAATAATGATGTGGTTGTGTATAGACAGATCGAATGCAAATGTATAGATCTTTACAGTAAATTAGACTTCAGTTTTTTTAATTTTCAATGTTTGGCACTGTCATCACTTTTTTTTGTATATAATGAAGAATAATATAAATATTAAAAATATACAAACATATTTATTTCTATACTTTTCAGTTTTTTTTTGTCAAGTCGGTTTCATTTATTCGTAATTCTTGCAAAAAGTAAATTCTGAGAAAATTCCAGAGAATTTCCAAAATTCCCTGACTTTTCCCTGATTATTCCAGGAGAAAAGAAATTCCCTGAGTTTCCCCGCTTTTCCCTGTTTTCCATGTGCGTAACAACCCTGAATAGTATCACCTTTTAGCTATGTTCCCTAATAATTTCATCGAAATATTCTTAAAATTTAATGAACTACAGCTTTGTAACAGTCGGCCGGGCTAGCGGTAGCTGCACCATACTTCAAATCTCGAGGCGGAATATACATTTACAACGATAAAAGAATCGGTTTCTTTTTTTCTCCTTTAAAAGATAGAGCCATATATGTAGAATATTTTCCCAAAGTTTCAAAGCGAAATTCGGAATGCTTCAAACGTTACAGCCCGTCAACGCTGTGCCTCGCCGCCAGATTCAGAGCGGGCGTGAACTTCAAACGCGTTTTACTCAAAACTGCATTTTCAAAATTGGCGTGCAGGATTACTCAAAAACTATTGAGCCGATTGAGTTGAAACTTGGTAGAAATATTGATAATATCGCTACCTTGTACTTGACGAGAATTGTTTCTGAAAAATTAGAAAATAAACGACTTTTCATTCAAATTTGAACGAAATTTTGCGTAAAATGTTTATATTTTTTTGTAAATATATGTCAATTCTCTTAAATTTGCATTTTCTTTATTTCAATTACTGTCAAATAGAAACTAGACATGTTTTAAGTGAAAAGATTTTTGAATTTTTAACGAATCAAAGTCTACGGAAAGCCGCACGCCGATTCGCAACTCCCACGGCAACCTTGCTGTAACACGGTTTAAAAAATTCCTTAACATTGCTCAATTTTTTCCCGTCTAAATGTATATCCCGCTTTCAAACTCTGTGGACCTGATATGTCGAGATCCACTAGATGGATTGTTTCCAAATTTACAGGAGATACAATACCGAACATTTAAAGGTCATTGACGATCTTCATTTTCCAATAGTTACGTAAAAATGATGACTTTTTTCATAGATTTTGTATGCTCAAGTTTCGATTTGCCGCCACGTCGTTAAAAAAAATGATTCAAAAGATCGATGATCGTCAAGGAGTCGTATTTATTGTTAACTTGAATAAACCGTTTGGTTTTTAGATTTCGGATGGACCGTTTAAGCTGGAGAACGTCCACCGCCAAACGTAGCGAAAAAAATGTCATTACCTGCCGGCAGCAATGTTTTTGTTTTTTGGTGATTCTATAGATACGTGAGTTTTCGACGAATAATTATATCGAGCAAAAAATAATTATAATGGTTTGAGTTTAGGACCCTAACCTAATATAGGCGTCGAAATGTTCAATAATGCCCTATTTCATCACGTGTTTCCGCGAACGTCAAAATCCCATACATTTTGATGGGGCGGGGGGGGGGTGAATTTCAGCTTCCCCCGACTGCATATCATAATTCATAACCCAATAAATGAGAAAATAGCCACAAAAAAAATGTTGGCTCATTTTTCCGAAAAATCACTTATCTAAATAATTACAATAATTCGGAATTAGGCCATTTTTTCGGGCGTGTACGTAGATGTAGCCCCTTAATCGTTCAATCTAAAGTTATTTTCTCCGTTTCGAAAGCGGCAATGATTTTACCTCCGCCCCGTTCAATCCAAACATTGCCCAGTTGAGCGGATGGTGTCGTCCGTAGCAGATGTTTATGGCTATACGCCCGTGGCAAGTTTCGAAGACCGGATGACCCGTGTTACCCTCCATGTAGTACGTAGACTCATTGAAATCGCCGACGCGCGGAATATGATTCTTCCTGTGTTTGCCCAACACTTCGCCGTCTTCTCCTATGACGACGCACGTGTTCCACAGAGTGTCACCGTGCTTCGTGTCTCGCTCGAGTATCGGAGAGATTATCACCATGTGGTATTTTTCCGCCAATTTGGACAACAACACCGTGGACGGTCCTGTCTCCGCTTCTTCGGCGAATTCGCACCAGGGATACTTCTCTCTTGTGCAGAAGACGAACGGCATGTCTGTAATGGAAGTCGAACAAAATTGACGTCTTACGGAGTGCGCAAGGGTACCACGAACCTCTTTTTTTAACGCGCCGTCTCCGTTGTACATTTGGTTAAATGTCCGGCGAATAATAATACTCGCTTTGAAAAAATCCATGGAAAAATGTAATGCAGAATGTATAGACGATACAATCACAGGCAAAAGGAGCAAAAATTTGGAAATTTTTAAATACACGTCCTAAATTTTAAGTCCTAAGTGGTATAATTGTCAATCAAGTTAATCAATGCTGGAAACCTAAGTTTCAAGTTTTTCTTTTTAAATGGTTTTACTCGTATTTGTCGACATTTAAGGGGTTACAACTTGCTCGTGGAGCAATTTTTGTGAATTTTTTCTAGGAAAACGGGTGCAGCGTTTCAATTTTTTTAAGCCTTAAGGCTTAATCAAGGCTAAATAAGGTTAATAAGCCTTAAGGCCTGGAACTTAGGCTTATTGAGATGAATAAGCCTTAAGGCTTGAAACTCAGGTTTATTAAAGGCTTGTTAATAAGCTTATTGACCTTATTAACCTTATTAACCTTAATAACCTTAATAATTTTAACTTCAATAAACTTAAGTTTTGTCTCAAGTTTAATGTTTTCCTTTTTAATTATTTAGTGCTGGGACAAAAGATTTAATAAAGTATTTTTTTTTGAACAAACCGCCACAGTCCAAAGTGGAAATATCAATTTTCTGTGAAAAAGACCCTCTATCTTCGTTGATAAAAAAAAACTATCGGTCGATCAAAAAAATTCTTTCATCGTAGCACCACTTTTTGATATGTAGGCGAAGCTTGTAAAATTTGAAGGTGATCAGTGCAGTGATTTATGAGATATCGGGGTCACTGACTTTGAGACTCGTTTTAAGAAAAAAGGTTTCAAATTTTGCTAGTCTGCAGAACCTGCCAATAAAAGCCTGTAAGTCCCTCACTTTTGAACTGATCGACTTGATGTTATCAGAGAATATTTTTTAAATTTTACATTTTGCGAATTCGTCAAAACCAATACAGTAGGACCTCAATTATCCGAACTAATTGTGCCTAATTGGGCATCGTTCGGATAATCGAAAATTCGGATACTCGAAAAATATATCTCGGATTTCCGGGAAAATCGACTCATATAATATGAATAGTTTCGAAAATTCGCATTATTAATCCAACAACCCCAAATTCTTTATTTGATAGCAATTGACAATGAATAAAGTTTCATTTTTTATACCACCACTACTTATGCAGTTAAATGACAATTGCGGCTTAAAATAATGATCAATTGCTGTCTCATAGTAGTTGCACGTTTCTTGGCCACTAAGTCTTGAATTCGTTTCAAGAACAGCAGCTGTGTGGGACTATTATCTGGTTGGGTTTTAAACCATTCCCGGGCGGTTTCTCGTATATACATACAGTGTATATACGATTTGATGTATAAAGTGACATATAGGCAATAATTTATTTTGACAATATCTCGAAGTGTTAGGAAAAAAGAGGCTACCTTACGGCGATACCTTAAGGGATACCACCACTCTAGGATTTTGGAAAAATCGTTTTTTTGGCACAAAAAATACTTTGGGGTCATAAAAACAATATGCGGTTGGTCCCTTAGCGATTTTTTTTTGTTTCTAAGGTTCAATTATCGATTTTGCTGCAGCGCCTCGGACTTCTTTCAGGCGCCTCGTACAACTTTAAACGCGTTTTTCTCGAAACCACTTTTTTCACACTTGGAGGATGGATTACTCGAACACCTTTGCATGGATCGATTCGAAATTTTGATTGTAGTTTTACAATTACATTCACTAGGGAGTACGTAGCCGTTTTTCGATTAAATGTAAACTTTTATTTTTCATAAACAGCTTACTGCTTATTTTCTGGGCAAAAAAATCGATTTAATTTTTTGAAGGTGTGCCACTTTTTAAAATTTTATTTAAAAAAATCCCTACGTACTTCCGTAGCTAATAATATATAGATTATAATTTTTTGTGGCTTTTGTTCCAGGTCTTATAGTTTACGAGAAAACCGTCCTCCCGTAAAGCTATTTAAAAAAAAAACACGTTTTTCAATATAGGCTTTGTATGAAAATTATAATAAACTTTGTTTTTTTGTACTTCAAGGGGTTAGGCCACTCTATAGGCCGAAAAAATAGGCTTTTTGGGGATTTTTTTTCAGAAAAACTACAGAATAAATCCAGATTACAAAAAAGGGTGTTTATCATACATATCAGTGACTGTATACAATAATTTTTTTGAAGCGATTAATTTCAAAATGGCGGATGTGCAGCGTTAATCTCAAAACTGCATTTTTTAAGTTGGCTGGAAACATAACTCAGACAATTTTCAACCGATTCACTTGAAATGTTGAATATATCTTGAAAAATACATTGTCTATTTAAGTACGTAGGATTTTTTAAAATATTGCATAGTTCATTTGTCATTAACAATTATCTGACGATTTTTTAAGCAAATTTTTCACTTTCCAAAAATTTGCCTAAAAAATCGTTAATAACAAATGAACTATGGAATATAAAAAAAAATCCTACGTACTTCGATAGACAATGTATTTTTCAAGATATAATCAGCGTTTCAAGTGAATCGGTTGAAAATTGTCTGAGTTATGTTTCCAGGAAACTTAAAAAATGCAGTTTTAAGATAAATGCTGCACAGCCGTCATTTTTTAATTAATCGCTTCAAAAAAATTATTGTATACAGTTACTTTTTTGTAATCTCGATTTATTTTGTAGTGTTTCTGAACAAAAAATCCTCAAAAAGCCTTATTTATCGGCCTCTAGAGTGGCCTAAGGCCTTAATATGTGTTAAAAAACCTTCTCAAAAGAAATTCTATTCCTATTTCATACTCCCAAAATAAGTTGTCATAGTCCGGCCTTATTTTCTGCTGCTAGAGTGGTGTTATCCCTCAACTGAGAAAGAAAAGATCATCATTGAGTTCGGATAGAGCGCAGAACCGTTCGGATAACCAAAAATCCGGATAATCGATGTTCTACTGTGATCGATATTTTCAATGATTTCAACCAGGTATCAGTCCACAACTTCAGCAGGAGAAAACTCTAGAGAGTGAATGTACCGTGCCTCACCGACCGAGAAAATGAGCATAATATCAGTACACGACAATTAATTACTCTGCAATTACATATCGAACGATTGTAAAATTTTTCAAAATTGCTCCCCATTCTACTAGTCATTCCCATATGGTTCGAAAAGCTTTTTCTCCCCACATCTGAGAGTAAAAAATCCCACAGGGGCTCCTGCAAAGCCACTACGAATTAATAGTATCATAATTCTTCACCGCCCCACTAGATGGGTCCCAAATGTTCCGTCTAATTTCACGACGAAATCAACGCCTCCAGTTTTCGCCGCCGTCGTTTCATTCCCCCAAGGCCTTTGGCCAGTCTCGAAAGGAAAATCAACGATACTCACACCAAGCTTCCTGCAAACAAATAATATTGACGCCGCACGTAGCTGCATGCTCGATATACTTTTTTATCTTCTCGTGTATAGCTGCACGCTGATCGACGACGGGTTTATCCGTAGGCAGCACAATGGAATGCTGAATAATTCCCACTCGAACAATCCGAGCAGCGCGACTTTGCTCCACCATCGGGGATGGGACTCTCCATCCTTTGACCTCGAAATTCTGCGGCGAGCATTCCAGCAGGCTCAAACTCCTGGACAACCAAAGATGCGAAAGTCAAGCCTCGAAAATAACACAATGTTTATGTTCACGTTACTTCCTTTCACTAACGGATTTATTCTGATAACATGTTGTTTATATTTCACAAACGTTATTTCTTTCCACAAACGTTATTTCTTTCCACAAACGAATCGTCAGACAGAGAGAGGAAGACGAGTTTAATAATAGTGGAGACGCGGCTTTTCCCCATCGGGCGCGCGTTGCACAATGTCAATTCGGGCGTGAGAACGTTTATTATTAGAATGAAAAACAAGGAAGATCGCGAGGTTTCCCGGATTGGGCGGCCGAAAAGAATTTCATTCGGCGCTACATCGGAAAAGTGTCATTGAGATTAGTAGCCGCAAGGGCGCGGATCAAAGACCGATAGGAAGAAAATTCGCAACCAAAAACGAAGCAATATTTGACGGTATTATTCTCGCAGTGTAGTTATCGGTAACCTTTATCATCGAATTATCACAGACGTACGAAAAAATAGATTTACGAAAAAAAAAGGGGCTCACTCGACTTCTCGGCCGAACAAGACGCTCTTTACTTCTCGCAACTCCGCGTCGGGCAAATATTTTTCTAAAATTTCTTCGATACTCGAGCGCTGCATGCTGGAAGACTTACGCCGAACGTGTGCAGGAGAAAACGAGTGTTTGGAAAGTTTGAGACGCGCGGAACGAATGACTTTTTTTTCTCATCCGCAAACGTTCCTATCACGCTTCGCTCGTTGTACGTGTGACTTCCAATCTGATTTATCTTGTCAGAGCTTTATCGTATCGCTGTGTACATATTGGGCATTCTGGGTCAAATTGACGGACTACTTCGATGGCAATTTTGATCATTTCTTGCATTTTCAAAGTCAATCATTTGTGAAATAATCGTTCGAATGTCGATCAACCATCTGAAAGACACTCTTATTTTTTTAAATGTATTTGACCGAAATCAAAATCCCGGATTAACTTCGTTTGCTCGTGAAAACGTTTAAATTTCATTGCGACGACCAAATTTTATCGCAACGCTTGATCCGTTGATATACATAGACATATTTATGAGAGTCGATCGATAATTCGCAGCAAGATGTAAGAATTAGTGGGAGTATTTTTAACATCATTCTCGAACGTACCAAAGTCCAAAAAAATAATCGAATGTCTTGCTTTGGGACTCCAGAGGTCGTGACCCTGTCGATTTAAGCTCGAACGACCCATACATATGCGTACAAAGTATACATACGTGTGTATTCAAACGTAACTGCAAAAGCTAAATTAATTTCACCCAGTGATCAATATGGAAGGGCGTTCCATACACCCACGAAAATTGTATTATTTATTGCAAGAATCTAAAAAATACGCGCATCGTTTGGCGTTTCTTCCATCGAGTACAGTCCCTCCGAGAAAGTTTGCGGCCGTTAACTCGGTCGGTATTATAGAAGCGAACGAAAGAAGAAGAAAAGGCATCGTGGGACGTCGAATTTAACTTGACACGGTTTTCTCTCGATTATTAACTATAAACACAACAAAGTCTAAACAAACCAAAACCAATACAACCGAGCCCGAACAATCTAAAAACCCATACAAAAACAACCTACAAACGGTAGGGCTTTGCTTGGTTGTATTTACAAACAAACACTTGGCTATGTTTACAAACAAACACAACTGAGCACTACAAAAGCCAAACAAACTCAAGCAAGCCGAAACAAGCGCTACAAAACCCAAAAATAATAATCAAACTCTACAAAAGCAAGAGAAACACAAACAAGCCACAACAAACACTACAAAATCCAAAACTAATAATCAAGCCCTACAAAACCCAAACCAAAACAAGCAAGCCGAAACGCTACAAAACCCAAAAATAATAATCAAGCCCAAACACCCTCAAACAAACAAAACAAAACCCCACGAAACCCGAGCATACCAAAATAAAGCCAAACCCAACAAATCTAAAACTTGAACAAACCAAAATAAACAGTACGCAAGCGGTGGACGCGTCTGATCATGTCGATAAAGTAGGGATACCCCGGTGCAAATTTTTCTCCAAATTTTTCATAATTTCTCATATTTTAGTCATATTTGAGATTTTCGGAGAAAAAATGATTTATAACAGATTCAAGTACTGATCTATTTCCCAAAAACACATTTTTTTTACTAAAAAAATCATGATTTCTCATTTCTTCCCGGAAATTTCTCTTTTTCCGATGACCTGAGTGAACGGCTGCGGAGATATTCGGAGAAAATTTAAAGATGAAAAGAAATGAGATTTTCATTTTAAAAACTTATTATTTTTATTTTTTCCGGAAATTTCCCTTTTTCCTATGACCTGAGTGAACGGCTGCGGAGATTTATAAAACAACCGTAGAACCAATTTTTTTTTACAATGAAACCGAGAAGAAAGAATCATTTATTTTTTAAGTAAGAATCAACAAGCAAAAAACGCATTTTCGGTTAAAACAAAGTATTTTTCTATGTAAAAACAAGGAATCAAAGTATTTTTTATGAGAGAAACGATAAGTAAGAATAGCAAAATATTTTATTTAATAATTAAAATATTGTACTTTTTCTATTAATAAATATAACTGATGAACAGGTGATCATGCATTTTCATTTTGTTAGTTTGCGTTACTTGATAACCGGAGGAAGTATAATTTGAGCAAACAAAAAGTAAAAATTCATTTTTTATCTATATTTTTTATTTCATATAATTTTCGAGATTTTCCTGTGATCGTAATTAAAATGATGAAATATTCGGGAAAATTAAAAAAAAGTCGGAGAAATTCGGAGTAACTCGGATGTTTGCGTAAAAATAATTGTCCGCAAAACTCCGAATTCTTCATATTTGTTCCAATTTATAGAAAAATTCGGAAAAAAATCGCAAAAATTTTCCGGAAATAATCAGAGTTTTTCGGGAAAAAATTGCACTAGGGTAGCAGTACGACGTCATTATAGATATAGATATGCAGGCGCGTTAATTTATCAATTTTCAAAATTCGGTACTTCGAAAACTATTGCGATGTGCCAAAAATCCATTTAGGTAGTCGCTTATATTATCAAAAAGATGCGTGCAAAATTTCAGTTGAATCGGAGGTAACATATCCGGAAGCACAACCATATATATATATACACACACACACACGCACACACATGTATATGGGGCGTTCCATACCATTTCGAACGGTCAAAAAGTTGTCCACTCTAAAAAAAATTGAAATTTTGTCAAATTAGTTAATTATATGAAAAAAACAGTGTAAATTTTTTCAAAATTTTTGGATCGCATTTTCGCGATTTTTTCTAAATTTCAAAATTTTCAAAATACCGTTATATCTTGTGAGCATTTGATTTAACAGAAAAATGTTAAAGACAAAAAAGTTGCAATTTTACATGAACTTTGTGAACAAATTTTGTTTTGAATTTTTGGAGTTTAAAAAATGCTTATTTTCACCAAAATTATACAAAAATATATTTTTTCGGTCGGTATGTCACTTTTGATTTTTCTCAAAAAATTCCAGAAAATACTCTGAAGTGTGTACAGTAACACCTATTTTTTTCCGAGTGGCTCGATTCGTTGTTCCAAAGCTGTGCTTTGGTTTATTATTATGCGATATTTTTTTTAGACAAATAAATTATTATTAAAAATTATTCTCTCCCAAATTTTTCTCACATTTTTCAGGTAATTTTTTTGAGCTTAATCACAAATTATCGGTAAGGTATACAAAGTTAACCTTGCCATACAAAGTAACGTTCGTCGTCCAACATGAAAATTGTGATACAAAGTAACGTCGTCGTGCAATATGGACATATTATTCGTTGACGCCATTATCAAAATAATTACTCATGAATTAGTTTGTAACAAGGCACTCGAGAAACCACCAAGAAAATTCAAAGGAAGCATATGACTTCCCGCTTGGATCACACCGTGCAACCTAGTGTTAAAAAATCAAAACACACTGAGAACTCCGATAGTATTTTGGCATGGAAGGGGATTGTTGACAAACTAAAGGATGTACAAGGCATTTGACGGCGCACATTACTTTGTATGACAATTTTTATATTGGGCGGTCAACGATACTTTGTATCGCATTTTCCATATTGCACTACGACGTTTCTTTGTATCACAATTTTCATGTTGGACGACGAACGTTACTTTGTATGGCAAGGTTAACTTTGTATACCTTACCGATAATTTATGATTAAGCTCAAAAAAATTATTACTGTTATGGATGTTTATTACCTGAAAAATGTGAGAAAAATTTGGGAGAGAATAATTTTTAATAATAATTGAGTTGTCTAAAATAAATATCTCATAATAATAAAAAAACAAAGCACAGCTGTGGAACAACGAATCGAGCCACTCTGAAAAAAATAGGTTTTACTGTACACACTTCAGAGTATTTTCTGGAATTTTTTGAGAAAAATAAAAAGTGACATACCGACCGAAAAAAATATTTTTGTATAATTTTGGTGAAAATGGGCATTTTTTAAACTCGAAAAATTCAAAACAAAATTTTTTCACAAAATTCATGTAAAATTGCAACTTTTTTGTCTTAAACATTTTTCTGTTAAATCAAATGCTCAAGAGATATAACGGTATTTCGAAAATTTTGGAATTTTGAAAAACTCGAGAAAATGCGATCGAAAAATTTTGAAAAAATGTACACTGTTTTTTTTTTTCATATAATTCAATAATTTGACAAAATTTCAATTTTTTTAAGAGTGGACAACTTTTTGACCGTTCGAAATGGTATGGAACGCCCCATATATATACATACATACACACACGATATATCAAATGAAGGTTCCGAATGAAATACAGGAAAAGCGCGAATTGCATATTATTCAATCAGCTGGTCGCGTCGTTCAGTTCGCGCTGCAGCGAGCGCGCCTCGCGTGTTTCGTTGCCGCGCGACAGCCTCATAGGAATGTAGAGTATTGTAGAATGTAGAATCTCAGAGTAGAATGCAATCGTACGAGCCGCGCGCGCTCTCTCTCTCTCTCTCTGACGATATAGTTTCATGCTCATTCGAGACACAAGCAAATTTTATAGCGTATATAGATATAGATATTTATGCGTGTTCGTGTGTACACATATACATCTACGTATCGGAAAACATTAGTTGTTTAATTACATAGATTTTGCCGCAAATAACACGGACGCTTCCAAAGGCTTATTGTTGCAACCAATCGAGTATCGCTCAAACGCCATATAGCGGTCAGAATTTTAGCAAAATGACGCATGCCAAGTGAATATGGCTCGTGCTATATTTGCGCTCGTCCATTAAAAATATGTCGGAAACGCAATAATGCCGGATTTTTGCCGAAATCCCAAAACAATACTGTATTTTCGTTTATTCAAAATGTCGCCGTAATCGAAAAACGTTATCACGCAGGCTTACGATCCCCCAGCGACGTATACACAAAAATCGTAGTCTTGAGTATCGAGTTCTCGATCGTATCGCACACGATACAATTACGAAATGTAGATATTTCGAAAGAAGATACCGCGGTCGGAATAAAAATTGACAAATTTGCGAGAAACGTTCGAAAAATGTGATTTTACAGTGTGGATCGTTTCGCGTGTCGCCCTTGAACGATGAATTCGTTGCGAAAATACGTAGGTAAGGTTAACCAACGGCCATATTATCGAAATTCGCGTTCTTTGTCATTTTGAAAAATTCTACTCGCTCGGTCTCGTAATATTCGGCTATTTCGAGGCGATCGTTGGGAATAAATATCGATGATTTTGTGGACAGTTACATGTTGCGATAGTCATTCGTCGTGATGCCAGATGAAAACGATGAAAAATAAAATGCCACCGTTCAGAAGGAAAAAATCGGGAAAGTCATTTCCTGTCAAGGTTTGCACCTTAGACGCGGAGCTCGAATTCAAGTTGGAGGTACGTTTCATTTTTGCGTCAGGAAAACTCACCGCCTTTTTTGTGCTACTCGAAAGTTGTGTTTTTTTTCATTACTATGCCACAGTGGCGGGCCACGGGACGAGACCTGTTCGATCTGGTTTGTCGGACGATCGGATTGAGGGAGACCTGGTACTTTGGTCTTCAGTATGAGGACTCCAAAGGATTCATATCCTGGCTCAAATTGGACAAAAAAGGTTTTCGCCGTTGCGTAACGATCGGCGAGCGTGAAAAGGAGAATATGGCGAGCGTTGCTTGAAAATACTTTACCATCGCGTTGCAGTTCAGGATCAAGGAATCTCCCAGCAGCCCACGACGCCGTTCATGTTCCTGGCAAAGTTTTATCCGGAGGACGTAGCCGAGGAATTGGTGCAGGAGGTGACGCAGCATCTGTTCTTTCTACAAGTAAAACAGGCTATTCTGTCCATGGACATATATTGCCCACCCGAAGCATCAGTGCTGCTCGCCTCCTATGCCGTTCAAGCGAAGGTACCGAGACCGCTCGACGAATCAGCTCTTCGTTAGGCACGGGAGCCCAGTTTTTCTCCTAAGACCCCACCAGTGTTGGGCAAAATTTAATTGCTAGGGTAACTGAAGATTAACAATTAATTACTTGTTAATCACGGCTATAACAATCGACGATTAATGTCAATTGTGAAAACTCACGACTAACGATTAATCAATTGTTAATTGCTGTAGTCGCAATTAGCAATTAACCGATTGTTAATCGTGTCTTTCCACTATAAGGAACTAATCAATTTTCAATCTTTTTAGTGCATTTTATTAAAAACTAACAATTAAAATTGATTATTGTATAGGGCACAAAGTCGCGTCAAAACAAATGTATATGTTATTGAAATACGTATATGAGTTTGTTTGATTTAGATATTGCTTCGTTAACGGGAGGTACCTGAGTAAACGGCGAGAAAAACAGGTAAACTTCGGGAATTTTCATCTCAAAAACTAATGTTTCGATTGGATCCGGGTTTTCTATAGGAAAATATGTACATTGAGGTATGTTTAGGAATTTTTTAAAATAAATTCGTTGACCGGAAGCGATTCAAACGCGATTATCTTGAAACATAGTTTTTAAAGTCGGTGCCAGATGTATCTCGAAAACGGCTCGTCCGATTTTGTCCAAATTTGGATACAATATTCTTCGATAGTTTTTCTCGTTCGCCACGTGGGGATTTTTCATTTGATTGAACCATTGCTTTTTTATGCAATGTGTATGCAATCCAAAATCGTCGGAAATTGCGAACGAAAAACAAATGTTAAATTAAAACGGTCGCAATTCCGTCAAAAACGAACATTTCAAAAAAAATCCTACGTGGCGAACGAGAAAAACGATTGAAGAATATTGTATCCAAATTTGGACAAAATCGGACAAGCCATTTTCGAGATACATCTGGCACCGACTTTGAAAACTATGTTTCGAAATAATCGCGTTTGAATCGGTTCCAGTCAACGAATTTATTTTAAAAAATTCCGCAACATACCTCAATGTACATATTTTCCGAGAAAAAAAAAACCCGGATCCGATCTAAACATTAGTTTTTGAGATAAAAATTCCCGAAGTTTACCTGTTTTTCTCGCCGTTTACTCAGGTACCTCCCCTTAATACAATTCAATACTACGCTGTGGGTTTGTTCGGGTTTGTCTGGACCCAAAAAAGCCCAAGCAAACATAAACAACCCCAAACTTTGGGTTTGTTTGATTTAGATATTGCTTCATTAATACAATTCAATATTACTCTTTGGGTTTGTATTAATGAAGCAATATCTAAATCTTTTTTATCTGATATCTGTCAAGTTAAATGAGTTAATTGTTAGTTTTAATTGTTTCTTAGAACCATTAAAAAAGTTAATTGCAATTGTTATAATTGCGAGTTGCAATTAGCATAGATTAATCTAATGAAATTAATTGCAACATGCAATTAATAGTTCATTGCAATTACTTCTTTAGTCAATTAATGAACTGATTGAAAATTTAATCGATTAACGATTAACGCACTGGACCCCACGCGCCTAACGAAGACTTCGAAGTTGCTCCTCGTTCTCCCATTTTGATGAAGACTATTTTCCATGCGACACTCTCCAAGTACGGGGATTACGACGAAGTTTCGTACCGTCCGGGGATGCTGGCGAGCGAAGATTTGCTACCTCAGAGGGTTATCGATCAGTACCAAATGACACCCGAGATGTGGGAGGACAGGATAAAAATATGGTACGCCGATCATCGCGGTATGTCCCGCGACGAGGCGGAAATGGAGTACCTCAAAATTGCCCAAGACCTCGATATGTACGGAGTCAATTATTTTCCTATAAGTGTGAGTAACAATCGAACAGTCATACGCCTACTACTCATCGAGTGTCGAGATCGTTTAACGAGTTAATTCATCTCCGACGTTTTTGCAGAATAAAAAAGAGACCGATCTGTGGCTCGGTGTTACAGCGCTGGGCTTGAATATCTACGAGAAAGAGAACAAACTCGCTCCGAAAACGACTTTCACGTGGTCCGAGATACGTCACATTAGCTTCGACGACAAGAAATTCGTCATCAAACCTGTGGAAAAATCGTCGCCCAATTTCGTATTTTTCTCCCAGAAAGTTCGCATGAACAAATTGGTAATGGTGCCGAAATTTCGTACATTTCTTGTCACAATTGTAGGATTCCTACGCGGAAAGTGTTTGTTTTTTTTGGAAAGTGTTTGTTTTTGTTAAGTCCGTTTTTTTCCCCAGATTTTAGATCTGTGTATCGGAAACCACGATTTGTTCATGAGGAGACGTAAGCCCGATTCAATGGAGGTTCAACAGATGAAAGCACAAGCGAAAGAGGAAAAATCCAGGTGAAGTGATTTTTTTAATCGAAATCATTGACAACAACATTACATTGATATAAAACGACATGGCAATAGTTCCAACGTGAATACCGCTTTTTATATTTCACTCAGAAAAAAACGACACCTTGGTGCTCGCCTTCGATTTTGTTGAAAGTCATGTGTATGGTAGAGCATAAGAACCTATTAAATACGTATTTTTTTATCGGCGAAAAAGTTTTGCATGCCAATCGCAAGCAGTCCACCGATTTCAATGAAAAAGAAACAACGATTCTTCCAGTGCAAAACGATCAGAAATGCACTATGGCTATATTAAAAAAGAACATTAATTAAGGGATGAACCACCCCTTAATTTCTTTTTCTCTCCCACATTTAAAAGGGGTGCATTAAATTGAAAATACCGGGTAACACTTCGAAGGGGGCAAAAAGTAAAGGGTTACGTATTTTCACATTTATGCCGGATAGCAAGCTTAAGGGGGAAAACCACATTCCATACATTTTCGACGATTTTTAATGAAAGTTGAGGGTTTTGGGGAAATGAATGGTGAATTCGTATTCAAGGGGTGCAAGTGCATCGATGTATATCGATATTGACGTGTAAACAAAATATTCAAAATCCACATTCTTTTCCATCTCGGCCAAAAATAAGTGGCTTCACTGTATCGTCGATCATTTATTTTCGGTGTGGATTTGGAACTCGCCGTTGCGCGCATTCTCTTCGCAATCGTTTTTTCTGGAAAACGGCGTTTGATTCGTCGAGCTACGATTATTTATCGATTTTTGGGAGAATTTCCAAATGGGATAATCGATTTTCGCAAATGTTTCCATGCTCCAAATATCAATTTCGAATTTGTAAAAATATTTGAAATCAGCATACACATTTTAAATACTAAAGAAAACAACTGCGATAAGAAACTTCAAATAAGGAGTAGTTTACCCCCTTAAGCTTGCTGTCCGGAAAATATGGAAAAATACGTGAACTTGACGTTCCTTTTCCCCTTCAAAGTGTTAGCCGTTTCATTCAGTTTAATAGACCCCTCTTAAGTGGGTCGGCCACTCTGGAGACCGAAAAAATATGCTTTTTGGGGATTTTTTTTTCAGAAAAACTACAAGAGAAATCGAGATTACACAAAAGGGTGTTTATCTTATCTCAGTGACTGTATACAATAATTTTTTTGAAGCGATTCATTTCAAAATGGCGGCTGTGCAGCGTTTATCTCAAAACTGCATTTTTTAAGTTGGCCGGAAACATAACTCAGACAATTTTCAACCGATTCACTTGAAATGTTGAATATATCCTGAAAAATACATTGTCTATGGAAGTACGTAGGATTTTTTTTATATTGCATAGTTCATTTGTCATTAACAATTATCTGACGATTTTTTTGGAAAATTTTTCACTTCCCAAAAATTTGCCTAAAAAATCGTTAATAACAAATGAACTATGCAATACAAAAAAAAATCCTACGTACTTCCATTGACAATGTATTTTTCAAGATATATTCAACATTTCAAGTGAATCGGTTGAAAATTGAGTTATGTTTCCGGCCAACTTAAAAAATGCAGTTTTGAGATAAACGTTGCACAGCCGTCATTTTAAAATTAATCGCTTCAAAAAAATTATTCTATACAGTCACAGATATGCATGATAAACACCCTTTTTTGTAATCTCGATTTATTTTGTAGTTTTTCTGAAAAAAAAATCCCAAAAAGCCTATTTTTCGACCTCTTGAGTGGCCTAAGGCCTTCAATGTGGGTTGAGAGAAAGAACAATAAAGGAGTGGTTCATCCCTTAATTTTTTTTTCAATGTACCCACAGCGGTTTTCTGATTTTTTGCACGAGAAGGATTTTCGTTTTTGTTTTATTGAAATCCGTTGATTGCTTGCTAATGGTACAGCAAAATCATCCCTTGAGATGCTTCTTTCTAAGGGGTGGTTTCGTCCCTTAAAACAGTTTACCGCCGATTAAAAAACAACTCATATAATACTTCTTAATCCTCTACCATATTTGTGAGTTTCAACAAAATGGAAGGCGGGAACCAAAGTGATGGTGTATTTATATTAAATATAATTTTTTTTATTTGAACAGTTGCTTCACATCCAGCGCTATTTCGAAGTCGTCTTCGTCCATGAAAAGTGCATTTTTCAAGAACGCCATCATTCTATTCCATACATTGATGTTCTGTTTTAGGAGGCAAATCGAGCGCAACAAATTAGCCAGGGAGAAGCAATTGAGAGAAGCGGCTGAGCGAGAAAAAGCCGCGATGGAGCAGCGTCTCTTACAATATCAGGAGGAAATTCGATTAGCAAACGAAGCTTTGGTAATAAATCCGAGAAGCTTCAGTCATTTCGCACATTTAATTATACGAGACCGTTCGAAATATTAAGATATGTTGTATCACAATGTCGAAGGTTGACATGTAATTTTTTAAGGAAATCTTCGAATTATCGATCGGGGGCAAGCAAATCGATACAGCTTTTATTTACTCTATTGGTCGACCAATCTTGGATTGATTCCGAAATTTTAACGAATGAGTAGTTAGAAAAATAAGGACTAGGGGATCATCATCCGCTATTCATCAGCGCTACGATCATTCTCTTTTCCCTTCCATACCGTTACATGTGTAACATCGATTGGAAACTTTTCAGAGGAGGTCCGAGGAAACGGCGGATCTTCTCGCGGAAAAGAGTCGCGTGGCCGAGGAGGAGGCGATGCTTCTGAGTCAAAAGGCATCCGAGGCTGAACAAGAGATAACGCGAATAAGATTGAACAACATGAAAACGGAGGAGGAAAAGGTGCATCTCGAGCGTAAAACACGCGAAGCCGAATTGCTGACGGAACGATTGGTGCAGGAGTCCGAGAGGCGAGCAGCCGAAGCGGAAAAGCTCAAGGACGAGTTGCTTCGGGCCCGCATAGCCGAGAAAGAAGCCAAGGAGAAACTGCTCGAATTCCTCAGCCGAAACGCCTACACGGCTGCCATAACGGTGAGTCTGGGCGAAACGAAAAAATATAATCGTATGTCTGATTCTGAACCTACGCTATTTTATTACCACATTTTCATTAACTCGCTTTCTTGTCTGTTTATTTGTCTGTTCGGTACAAACTTTGCAATCGATTTTAAACTAACTTCCGGATGAGCTGGAGACTTGAAATTTTAAACACAGCTCGGAACTGGATGACAATGCAATATTAACTCGCTTGAAAAAATTGTGGAAGAAAAGAAATGAAAATATATCAATAGTGAATAGTGCATTAGAGACTAGGGCTTTTTAAATTTCAGGTTTTCATAAACCTGAAATTTGCCACATGTCTCTGTCATAATGTAACGAAGATGTTGAAACTTGATTGCAAAATTTCACACACACACCAGACTAAAAAGCTGAAAATGAAATGATTCAAATAAACATTTTTTAACTACGTTTTTAAAACGGACCTAAAAGTATAAAATAATTTGTCCAAGCCCCATACAGATTTATAACCCCATACAGATTCCTAACCCCATACAGATTGTCCTGAAAATTTGTGATTATGAATTTTCAATAGCTATGAAAATACTTGTTATGTTTAAAGCGAAAAACGTGGGGCGCATGTCATAGGTTATTGGTACATGTATAGTTCACCTAAGTCGCCAACAATTTTATTGCACCGCAAATGATATGAACTGTTGTGAGTTTTCTCAACGATAGCTACTCCCAACACTCCTTACTATTATCTATTGCATGCGCCCCACATTTTTCGTTTTAAATCTCACAAGTATTTTCATAGGTATTGAGGCGGGATATACATTTAGACACGAAAAAAATAAGCAATATTGAGGGATTTTTTAAACTAAGAAATAATTATTCTACAATTATCAAACTTTAGGTATACTTTAATAGTATATTCAAGTATACAAAGCAATTTTGTAAAATGAATTCATCATCAAAATGGCGGTGCTTTGGCAGAGTGGTACAGCAAGGTCGCCGCGGGAGTTGCGAATCGACGTGCAGTCTAGCTTCCCGTAGACTCATTTCCAAAAAGGTTCAAACACTTTTTGAGTTGGAACATGTATAGTTTCTATGTGACGGTAACTGAAATGAAAAAATGCAAATTTAAGAAAATGGCACGCATTTACACAAAAAAATCAACATTTCACACAACATTTCTGTAAAATGTGGATTAAAAAAGTAGTTTTTTTTTCTAATTTTTCAAAAACAATTCCCGTCAAGTAGAAGGTACCAACGTTATTAATATTTCTACCAAGTTTCAATTCAATCGGCTTAATAGTTTTTGACTAATCCTGCACGCCAATTTCGATAATGCAGTTTTGAGAAACCGCGTTTGAAGTTCACGCCCGCTCCGAATCCGAGCGATGAGGCACAGCGTTAACGGGCTGTAACGTTTGAAGTTTTTTGAATTTCGCTTTGAAACTTTGGAAAAATATTCTACATATATAGTTCTATCGTTTGTAGAAAAAAAAAAGAAAAAGATTTTTTGGTCGTGGTAAATGTATACCCTGCCTTAAAAATTCACAATCACACATTTTCGGGACAATCTGTATCTCCTAGCCCACATCTCTGTGTGGGGCTAGGAGAAATCATTTTACACTCTTTAGTCCGTTTTAAAAACGCAGTTTAAGAAAAAAATGTATTTAAATAATTTTTTATTTATCAATATTTATATTGTTTATATTTATTTATCAATACCAAGCTGAATTGCTCCCAACTTTCCCCGATACATTTATTTCTTACGTTCTTTCGTACACCCTTGCGAGCCTTGCCTTTTATTTTCGCCCCACACTTGTCACCTCGCTATTTTCCAGTTCCCCAGAGGCCTCTTAGGGGGCGTACACAAATTACGTAACCCAAACAAACCCAAACAAACTCCCCCTCCCCCCACATAACGGGACCGTAACAGTTGGCCGGAACCCTCTCCCCTCTCCCCATTCCGTTACGTAACGGGTGCGTTGTCGTCAATAATTGTGATTTTTTTCATAGACATAACTTATTATGAAAGGATCGGGCTTATACTCATTTTATGAAGTATATATTCATCTAGTTTTAAACCAATTTTTATGACAAAATCTTGAAAATCAACCGAGATGAAATCTTGAAATTTAACCGAGAAAATTAATCTTGAAAATTAACCGCGTTAAGCCTTGATTTGACGACGAGTAAAAAAATTCTCTTCACTGTCCCATCGATATCTTTATGAAAGGTTGTCTGTAAATTAAAAGTCAACAATTTATCGATATCTATACAAATGTGGCTGTAGTTATGAGTAGCCATTTTTTTATTTAGGTTTTTTTTTACAAAATGCCAACAGTTCGGACATTTTTTCTATTTTTAAGGCCCTTTTTCTGTATTCAAGCAGTCGTAAAAAATAGTACGACTTTTTCTTGGGGTATGTGGGAAAGCTACTGTGCAAGTTCTTGCACAGTGACTTTCCACCTTAACTGACATTGCGTATAGGAAGCTGTGAGCTGTCCACGGTAAATTTGCACGCGAGGTTTAGATTTAAAATTTGAACATGCAGAAATTTTTCGATTTCTGGCCGTTTTAAAATCGTGACGTAACGCAAACCTTGACCCCCCCCCCGTACGCGGACCGTAACGCCTGGCCGAACTGCCCCCAATTGCGTTACGTAATTTGCGTACGGCCCCCTTCCAATACTTTTTCCAACCTTTGTTTAAAAAAACCGTGCAACAAATATTTCAGCCCGTACCAAACCTGTTCCCATCGACGCAGGTACTTCCTTCCGATCTGCAAGCGGATCTGCAGAATCTTCAGTTGGACGCGGAGCCGCTCGCCTCGGACTTGACCTCGTACGACCTGATAGCGGACGGCGACGTCGATCAATTGTCATTGGAGATCGAGAAGGAGCGGGTGGATTATTGGGAGAAGAGCAAACACCTTCAGGAACAATTGAGAGAATTGCGCTCGGAGATCGAAGTTATGAAAGTCGGCGAGAAACAGTGCGAACTCGATCAACTTCACGAGGAACAAGTACGCCTCGGTGAGAACAAGTACAGTACGTTGAAGAAGGTCAAATCCGGCTCTACCAAAGCACGAGTCGCCTTCTTCGAGGAGCTCTAGACATTTCAGCAAGCAACATCGTGCGTCGATTCACGAAAGGACGAAACACGGGAAAGCAAAAAATTCTAGACGAAATGACGCAGAACAATCCGGACAAGATATTTCTACGGGATATTTTGCGAAGGATTGCTTGCCCTAGCGATTTATACGCTTCACCGAAACCCTCCGATTTCCTTCCGCAATTAGAATACGTACGCAATATTTGGTTCACCGGAACTACCGGATTCGTCACCGGACACCGTTAAGGACTTACACCACTGTAAACTTCTAAAATTGAGTGACTCTTCACGATTTTTGCTGGGTGGAAGGACACGTAAGAGGATAATAACATTCAAGGATGTTATTAGTCAATTCTTCAAGTGAACGAAAACAAATTATACAAAATGGTGACGCTGGAGCCATTCTCGCATGTTGAATTCGGGACGCTCTGCGGCACGCAGTATAACTGACGCAAATTTGAAGTTGGAAAATAGAAAAAATTCTATTCATTTACGTGAGTATAACTAGAGAAATACGTAGGCGATTCGGAAAATATGAATTTTTGTGTAAGCGGCAAGCATTTAAAGTAAAAATTCAATTTTCGACAGAACAAAAGGACTTGTTAATAAAGGATTTGTTAATGAATAATGCTACAAACAACTCATGAAAAATCCCGTACGTATTTCTCTTCGGGGATAAACTTCCGAAAAGCTGTTACACCCGAATTGACTGAAATTTCGTACAGATGTTCCATTTAATATATAAAGACATCCCCCGAAGGGATTTTTGGCGCATTCCAATAGTTCCCGAGAAATCGAATTTACAGTTTATTTTTTAGCCCGCACGAGTATATCTATATCACTCGCCACGGCCGATCGATATTCCCACTCCTCCGACTTTACTGGTGGCAAGCGTGCCGCGCTCACCCTTGCAAGTATATCTATATTGCAGGCGTAATCCAAACGAACAAAAAACCTAAACAAACCGAAAAAAAAACAAAAAACCCAAATAAACCGAAGAAAAAACCCAAACAAATTCGGAATTTCGTAAACTATTGAAATGCGCCAAAAATCACTTTAAAGGATATCTTTGCATATTAAATGGAAGATCTGTGCAAAATTTCAGCCAAATCGGGTGTAACAGCTTTTCGGAAGTTCACCCCTCTTCGCAATGTTATTTTAAAGATGTGCTCAACACTGCGAGTGAAAAGAATGACAATCGTTGGAGTTATGCTGCGTGCCGTTACGAAAAATTGTGTTCCGAAAAAAACGGTCGACGTCTCGCACACGGGCCAGCCACTGCCACCGCACACCCAAACCCCCCCTTATTCTAGATGGTTCAAAGTATCTCTTACGTCAACTTTAAAAAATCAATTTTTGAAAATTCTACAGTGATTTAAGCCCTTAATCCGAAAATTGTACATAATCGTAAGAGTGACGAGTCGCTGGGAAACAAAAGAGAGAGAGAGATAGAGTAACATTGTGACAAATCATACTCATTTTTCGCTACAATTTTACTGGGGAATTACGACCGTTCGAATCTTCAAGGGGGCTCGTACTGTTTATCACTCGAAACAGGGCTACATTCTGAAGACTATCTTTTCGAAGTCATATTGTACCACCGTTAATTTCACGAGGATAGAGAGCGAATATAAATGTAATTCAGTTTTTCTTTGTCTTAAGGGATAACACCAGCCCGTTAGGACCAAAACTGACATGGGTACGGTGGGCTGATACTAAAAAAAAATATACATACCGAAATGTACGTGAGATCGAAAATGCATTCATCACATGACGAGACGGAGTGTCTCAAAGTCTAATAGGAATATTCTTGTCTCCATTTTCTTCCTGGTGAAAAGTTTGTTCGACGGCAAATAGTCAAGAAGAGCAAGGTAATTTGATGTAACTATTCAATATAAAGGCCTGACTCGATACACCTTAGGGGCTGTTCAATTATTACGTAAGACAGATTTAACCACTTTCTAACCCCCCCCCCTATGTAAGAAAATATAAGATTTGTTGACCCCCCCCCCCCGCTCAATCTTACGTAAGATCAGTATCTACCAAAATTACAAAGAAATATAGTAGGAAAAATATAAAAATGCGTTGATTTGTGTTATAGAAAAGTAATGTTTTAATATGTATTTTTTAACGTTTCAATGTTGTGAATCAGCAAGTAGATCAGCGACTGGAACGTCCCTGCTCGAGACCGCATGCGTTTTCAAATTATTACTTTAACTTACTTTTATGATCTGACGTAAGAACTATCTGGACCCCCTCCCGCCGCCCTTTAAGAAAATATAAGACTTGTTCGGACCCCCCCCCCCCCCCCCCCATCGTTTTACGTAATAAATGAACAGCCCCGTACGAGGAATCGGATATTGTTACGTCTTGACGTTCAAAGACCATCAATTGGACCGATGTTGCTGAATGTGCTTTGTCAAAATTGAAGAGCCACGTCCCTGTACACAAAATTTGTATACGATGAAATTAAAATTTGCTGCCGAACGAACATCCACGTTCAAAATGACGAAAACGCACGGTTCAAGATTCACGCGGCAAATTTGCGAACATTTGACATCGTAGCTGTGATTTGACATCGTGTCTGGGGTCCTACAGATACCTTGAAGGATACGCGCTCGTTCACTATCCTCGTGAATTATTTCCTGTATACGCGATTTTTTTGAATTCGTTTTTTTTTTATAGAATGAACGTTGGTGAACAGTATTAGCACCGAGAGCAATTTAGTTATTATGCATCGCCGTTTTCGGTACAACTGCGTAGATTGTGTTGTGCTAGGCTACATTTTATCATCACCATCATTAAAGGGCGAGATACCTTTAAGCGGGGAAAAAATTGCTGATTTCCATAATTTTTTTTTAAGGAAAACTTTTTTCCACGTTTTTGAGACTTGGGGTATGTTTTATTATTACTTTTAGCTGTTACGTCGTATTTTTGTATTTGATTAATCTTTAAAAGTGGTGGAGGTATGGCACGGTCTTCTATAGACGGGTCGGGGCGGATTAATCTGATGAGAAATCCAACGAAGATTTTTCTTGCATTAACGCTCATACGCAGAATATAAACCGAGAAAAAGTCAGAAATGCCGAAAATCGATTAAATGGTACGCTTTGAAACAAAAAAGAATGAATTTTCCGAAAAAATGACTACATTTTGCAATAAAAAAATGCTTTTATTATTATTTTTCAAGAACATTTGGCGGTATGTTTTATACGAAAAGGTGAGAAAGATTTACACCGAATTTAATCAGAATCGGTCGATTAGTTTTTTGGCTATACGTCACACCAGTTTTGAAAATGTAGCTTAGAAGACGGTGCCATACATCCGCCATTTTTAAAGATGAATAAAAATAAACATACCATGTAACAGCTCAAGTAGTAATAAAAAATACCCTAAGTCTCAAAAACGGCGAATAAATCCCTCCTTTGAAAAAAATCCCGAAAATCAGCAAATTCTTTCCTCGCCTAAAGGTATCTCTTCCCCCTTAACGTCATTGCTCGCTAATGGGCAACGCACAAAAGAAGTCATCTGCGTGAAAAAATGTCACGAGGACATTTTTTTCCGCTGCTCGTTTTGTGAGACAAATACTTACGAGAGATCGTAATATGATTATTTTTTAAATACTTTGTAAAGCATCGATTTATGAATGAGACGTGAGGCGACAATTCGCTAGCTTATCGATTGATCGATCAATTCGCTCGAATGAATTTGAAGCCGATTGATCCAATACGATCGAATAATCGTGATTCGTTTGAGATTGCCATATCGAGTGTAGTGAGCGATATTTAAATCCCAACCCCTTTCCTCCCATGACGCGGATCGTAGATTTATTTTTCGATCGATACATATATCATTGTTGACGACAAACACGCCTCGGTGAAAATTCTATCACCGTCGCATCTAGGATTCATGGATCATCTGAGAATAAACGACGAAGTGCCTTGTTTGTAAGTGCTAATAGGCGTTGACAAGAGCGCGCGCGAAAATAATTGTCGATTGTTGCGCATTTTGAGCGATGAGGTGAAGAGGACGAAAGAAACTCGGCGAGATTTTACTGTACTCGCGTTATCTTCGGGAATAACAATTTTAAACGTTTTCCACAACTCGTTAAGGATGCACATAATTCAAAATTATTATACCGGACTGTACATGCGAAAGAAAAAAAAAAACAAAGCGAAATAAAAATTTATTATTTTAATATCAAATTGTTGGCAATATCCCGTTACACATTTTCGTCGAGACGCATTTACATTGAAAGTCTTCGATCAGCACACACCCACGCACATATGCTTCACTGGACGTGAAGGGTTTTTATTTGCAGTTGGAATATTGTGGGATGAATTATTCCTCCAAGTAGAGACGAATGAGATCGTCCTCCTTCGCCGGAAGCTTCGTCACCGGACATATCCCGTGCTGTCGTACGATAGGCAGGATGCACTGATAGCAAAATACGTATCTGCAAGGCAAGAGAAATTTCGTAGTACGCAATTTTTCATAGTCTCCGTAGTTTTTTATGGAAATGTATATCGCCGTCTACGGGAAAAAGGGTAACTGGAAAAACATTGGGGGCTTTAAGGGCGTCGTCTAGTGTGTCAGATCAAAAGAAGAGAAAACGGCCTTGCCGTTGAAGAAGAGGAAGGTGTACTCTATGGTCCAGGCATAGCAGATTGATGGTGAGACCATTTTTTTTATTGTGAATTATATACAACAACTTTCAAACCCGTTTTTCTCAAAACACGATTTTTTCAAACTGCTGCAAATAAAAATTATCTACAATGTATAAATTATTTTATTTTAATGGTTTGTCAAAAAAATATTCCCCAAAAAAGTATTAAAAACGGCCTTCACACTAGACGACCCCGTTAAAATGAAAAACTGGAACTCGGAAAAATGTGGCCAGCTGTTTCGTCACAGGTTTTCCACAGCTTTCGCGTGACCCCGCGCGGGCGCGATACCGCAGGGCATTGGGAAACGAGTGTAAGGGATGGAGTTGGGAAAGTCCGCAAGGGATGGGACGATACGATACTTCTTAACGGGCTACATCTACCTAGGTGAGTCAAAAAATTGCTTTTTTCAAAAATATTTTCATTCGAATCACCTTTTAGCTATATTCCCTGAAAAATTCATTGAAATATTCCCCAAATTGAATGAGCTACAGCTTCTAACAGTCGGCCGGGCGGTCGCAGCACCCTACTTCTAACTTCACCCTCGTTTTTCTCGAAACACTGTTTTCAAAATTGGTGGACATGATATCTCAAGAACCACTCGATGGACTGTCTCCAAATTTACAGGAGGTACGATGAGAAACATTTAAAGGTCGTTGACGATCTCACTTTTTGAAAATGCATCTTCATTTTTTAACATTTACGTGAATATGACGCCTTTTTTCAAAGGCTTGGTGAACTCGAGTTTCAATCCGTCGCCACGTTGTTAAAAAAAATCGATAATCGTCAACGACTCGTATTTATTGTTAACTTGAATAACCCATTTGGTTTTTAGATTTCGGATGGACCGTTCAAGCTGGAGAGTGTCCACCGAGAAGCGAAAAAAATTTCATCTGTCGGCGGCCATGTTTTTGCAGTTTTTTTGTGATATTTTTAAGGAACTGCATATATGTACCTTTGTGTTTAAAAAATGCGTTCATTTTAAGCAACCGTTTTCCAGAAAAAAAAACGGAATTTTACCTTTTTTTTGGTCTTTAGGCAGATGTAGCCCCTTAAGGGGTCTTCTCACGTTAGACGCTAAAAAAGGCTATATTCATGAATTTTTCATGAATTTTCATGACAGTTGTTACACTTAATAAATACACTTTCAAAATACATAACACTAAAAAAAATGTATATTTATGTAGCACAAACAAACTTTTAATACGTTTTTCTCGAAACAACGTTTTTCGACAGCTTATTGATAAAATCTTCGAAACTACTGAACCGAAACTTATTACATTTTAACCACATATTCTTCCCAACTACAGCTATAGCGCATATCAAAGGATATTCTTAAATTTTGATATTTACTATTTTTTTTGCCAAAAACGGTGAAAAAAACACGTTTTTTTTCGAAAAATGTCCGCCGTTTTGTTATTTTTGCATATATCAAAAATAGTATGATATGCGCTATAGCCATTAACATACTGAATCAAAAACCGTTTGATTTTTTCGTTTCGGATGATCCATCGCCGAGATTTCATCAACAGCGCAGACCTACAATTTTTTTAGGACATTTTTTTAGCTACCATTTTCGTCTATAAAAAGTGACTTAAATAAATAAATAAAAATTTTAATGTATTTCGAAAGTGTATTAGGTGTAACAACTTTTATATCAATATCTATAATATAAACCTATCAAAAAAATTCATGAAAATAGCCGTTTTTTGTAGCGTCTAAAGTGAGAAGACCCCTTAAAAATAAAAAGATATTAAATGTGCGAAAAGTTACCCTGACACGGCCAGGGCGGTATGGATCCGGCGATTTTTCCGGCAAACCGGACATAGCCCTTTGTAGCGTCGCGCAACGTCGGGAATCGTTGGTGCCGGTGGTACAGGCAGCGTTGTCAAATTCGTATAATAATTTTCCTGATTCCACCACTGTAGGAATTGCAGGAAAAACGCACCGAGCTCTAGGGACCGTGTAAACGTTCGCTGCACCAATTGAACGCCATCGCGTGTGTGGAAATTGCCGTCTTTCCACTTTTGCAAAATCTCCGATACAGTCACAGTTTCCTGTGCGCCGGAGTACGTGAGCGTCGTCGACAGCAAACGGTAAACGGGCGTCGGATAACGCGTTCGCGAGCTCAGATAGAGAACGTAGCAGAAGACGGACGAAAATTCACGAATGTAGTGACAAAAAGTCAGGACCTTGACGAAATACGATCTCAGTGCTCTTCTCCATCGCTGCAACGGAACAACGAACAATTATCTATAAATAATAACCGTAAACAAAGGAGTTTCTTATTTCAACGGCTTACACCTGGCTCGTGGAAGAGAAACAAAGTAGAATTTTCGTGAATTTTTCTGGGAAGATGTGTGTAGGTTTAACAATTTTTGTCACATTAAAGAGTATGTATTTAAGTATCTTTTACAATTTGTGCATTAAATATATGTAAAAGAAATATTTTTAAAAAAAAGCTTTTACTTGATGTACCAAACACGAGGAAAATAATTTTTTTTACCAAGTCACCTATATTTGACTATGAATAAAAGCTTGGGGCGCTCAACTTTTAAAATTTTTACTCAATTTGATCAATTCAGTTCCATTAACCGTATTTAAGGAGAGATATACACCTAGATGGTCGATGTCGAGGATTCAGAAGCTATGAACATTCCGTCGACCGTAGAAGGCCTAAACTATAGGCCTGGTATCGATGATTCCATGTAAGTTGACAAATTTCATGATTTATTCATTCCCAAATTTTCAAACGCGTTTTTCTCAAAACCACGTTTTTCAAATCAGTACCCAAAATTTCTCGAAAACCAATGAACCGATTGCCTTGAGGTTTTTTGTGGTTATTCTATACACCATTATCTAGTACTTGTCATAGGATTTTTTTTCCATTACTTAGTTTTTGTTTTATAGGCAAAATACTAACTAATTTTTGGCCTAAAAATCACTATTTATGTTCAAACGTCCGCCATTTTGTCATAATTCGATATTTTCAAAATCGGCTATGACAAGTACTAGATTATAGTATCTAATTTAATTATCTTTTTGGTTTTTTTTAGATGATTTTTGAAGAAACGCCAGGGAGTCCCGTATACGCAAATTTTTTTACGATGCTCCAAGGAGTATATTTTTCCTTGTATATTTTTGTATATTTCCTTGTATATCCTTGTATATTTTTGATATTTTTATATTTGATCCTTGTATATTATTGATATTTTTAAATAAAGAAAATTAAACATATTTTTGAATGTATATACTTTTAGATAATTAAAACCCCAATCCGAAATTTCAAATAGTTTACCTTAAAAAAATTCACAAAAATGACCTTTTTTCCGGCTCCTAGGTGTATATCTCCCCTTAATTTGGCACATTAGTAATTAGAGAAATGATCACACATTCATACTCAGTTTCAGGGTTTATGTTTAAGAAATCTAAGGTTGTTTTACAGTAAATTCAATACAGTCGATATGTTGACGGATTTGGGTAAGTTAAAGATTATATGTCTAAATTTTGAGGGCGCCAAGCTTTTATTTATAGTCACATATAGGTGACTTGTAAAAAAAAAAGGTTCTACTTTTTAGTACATTAAATAAAAGCTTGTTTTTTCTTAAATGTTTTCCTTACATATAAATAATTTTCTACATTTTAGTCTTTAATTGATTTTACTAGTTAGTTGTTGCTAGTAGTTTACTAGTTTACGTGTTTGTACATTAGGAACATGGAATGCCTGTAAAAAATAACAAAGACTGTCATTGGGATTGAACTTACGACTAATTGCTGCATATAAACTTTTACATACAGCCACAGTCGGCTACGAATTTGTTGGTATGTGTTAGTGAGACTTTATATTGATGATTAGATATCGCTAATTTTACATAAAAAGTGGAACATTTTATGGATATATATATATATTTTTTTTGGTAAATATTCGGAACTGTCACTCCTGTCAGAAGCGAGCTGATTTTTTTTGTGTGGTTTCTTACAGTTAGAAAACATTATATTTAATATTGTCATGACAGCGCATCAACAAAAACAATGTCAAAAAATATTTTTCTAAAGATTTTTATTCGTCGATCTTTCGAACGTTTTTTCAAGATTCAAGATTTTCAAGACCCAGACAAACCCAAACATTATGCGCCATTAAAATATAACTTAATATAAGGTTTTATAATTATAAAGAATTGATAACAAAATTTACGGCCTCTTTTTAGCAGGAGTGACACTTACGAATATTTATATTTAAGTAAATATTCGGAAGTGTCACGCCTGTCAGAATCGAGCTGATTTGTTTTTGGTGTGGTTTTTTACAGCTAAAAAACATCATATTAGTTGTATCACATAGTAATCACATAGTTGTATCATGCATTGTCACCTTTTAGAAGCATGTTTGCAAAATTTCAGAGCTCTAAGAAGTCGGCAAGTGGGTGAAATATCGATTTTCCGTTTTGCATCTCAGAGAAAGTCAAGTTAAATAAAAGCTTGTGAAAATATTTATAAATGTGGTAGATACAATAGTTTGTGCAGACCACTTTTTGAAAAACTTCCTTCGCGGTGAGCACTGCTGCTCGGAAACAAAATCTTTGGAAGTTGAAAAACCAAACGCATTGAGTTTTCGCATTAAATTATCTACTGCTTCGACGAAGGGTTTAATGAAATATTGCATTTGGTAAAAATGGCGGCTGTCCAAAGTGAAAATATCGGTTTTCCGTGAAAAAAACGCTCTATTTTCGTTGACAAAAACACAATGCATCGAAAAAAATGCCTTTGGTTAAGCACTGCTTTTTGATAAGTAGAAGAAGCTTGTTAAATTTAAAGTTGACCGATGCAATGATTTTTGAGATATCGTGGTTACCGATTTTGAAAAAGTAATTTTGAAAAAAACGCGTTTAAGGGGCTATACCAGTGTGACACTTTCAAAAAATCGATTTTTTTTGTTGCCTTTTTCGACAGTTTATATTTCCAAGAATATGAGATGAGATTTTTATACTTTCAAGATTTTGACACTTTCAAGAATGTGAAATGAGATTTTTCAAATTTGCTGACATTGTAACTTAAAGAGCAATTATCCGATTGACTTGAACTTTTTTTTGGGGCCTCCGAAGGCAGTGCATAAGTTGCTTGGATCTCAATATTTTTCTATGAAAAAAGTATGTAATATAGGTCAAATATAGCCAAATATATTCTTAATTTTCCGAAACATTTAATTGAGTACTTTACTTCCAAAAAATTCCCGAAAACCACATAAATTTTCAGCGTTCACACTGGTATAGCCCCTTAAAGTTCGCCGGTTCGCGTTACATCATCGCTCAATTTTGCACGGATTGAAATTTGAATTTTTGATTGAAATTTTCAGAGAATTTTTTTTACTTGTTATATTATGAGATTTCATCGAAAACCAAGAATCGATATTTTCAAAAATGTCAACTAGGTATAAGCCTTAACCGGCACTAGACTGAGTCAATACGTTGAACCTGCATATACATATAAGTGTGTGCAATTATCTGTAGAATTTAATGCCTGAAAGTTGTCACATAATTTTTTTTCTCGGTTGAGTACTTGCCTTGTTTGGAAAGCGTCCATCGATTTCCTCGAGCTTGTACTTCTCTGCCTTTGCTCTCAGATATGGATACAGTACGAGAAACAAAACCGACAACTTTTGCTGTTTCCATGACAAATTGCCTCCGACGCCGGAACTCAGAATAGCTATCCTCTTGAGGCCGTAAAATGTTTCGGAAAAGGAACCGCCTAGAAAAATCATTTTGTTTTAAACTTGCTGATCTTATTCTCATGAGCACGATGTGCGGTTTGTCGTATGTTTTTGAAATTTGAAAAAATGTGAGTTCTTGGTTGATCCCAAAATGTAGAGACTAATGCATTATTGCCAACAAAATTTATGCAGAAGCTACAAGAGCCTGGAATGAGACTAGGGCTTGCATTATCCCTTAATTTTTCGTATCCGGATAATATGGATAGTAGTGGACCTTATTATGCGGATATCTGGATTTTTCCGATAATTTTGATAATTTTGAAGAAAAAAACACAAAGTAAATCCCTTAAAAGTAATTTTATTCATATTTATTAAAATTAAACCAACATTTCTCTCTCTTTACAATAACTTACGGGCGACGTTAACTTTTTTCACATCACAAAATGATCGACCATAATAGTATGCTACTATTTACCATAAAATATTAAAATAAAAAATGAATCATTGAAAAAAGTTAGGTAACTTTTTCCACTAGAACTTAAACTAATTATCATAGTAATAATGAGATCATAAAACATCGAACAAAATCCAAAACAGTCATTAACATATTTGTTAATGATTGTTTTTGATTTTGTTTGTCTTCAAAGATTTGGAAATTGACCATTCTCTCCTTTGAGACAAAAACTAAAAACAATCATATACTTAAACGTTATAGCAAGAGAGATCTCAAATCAATTTAAGGGGTTATATACAGTTAAAATTTTCGAAAAATCGATTTTTTATATTTTTTTCGTAATGTACATATATTTAAGGAGCGATATACACCTAGATGGTCGAGGTCAAGGATTTAGAAGCTATGAACATTCCGTCGACCGTAGAAGACCTACAGTATGGGCCTGGTATCGATGATTCCATGTAAGTTGACAAATTTCATGATTTATTCATTCCCAAATTTGCAAACGCGTTTTTCTCAAAACCACGTTTTTCAAATCGATACCCAAAATTTCTCGAAAACCAATTAATTGCCTTGAGGTTTCTTGTGGTTATTTTACACACCATTATCTAGTACTTGTCATAGGATTTTTATTTCCGTTACTTAGTTTTTGTTTTATAGGCAAATTAATAACTAATTTTTGGCCCAGTAATCACTGTTTATGTTCAAACGTCTGCCATTTTGTCATAAATCGATATTTTCAAAATCGGCTATGACAAGTACTAGATTATAGTATGTAATTTAATAATCTACTTGGTTTTTTTTTCAGATGATTCTTGAAGAAATGCCAGTGGGTACTGTATACGCAGATTTTTTTACGACGCTCCAAGGATCATACAATATCCTTGTATATTTTTGATATTATTAAATAAAGAAAATTAAACATATTTTTGAATGTATATACTTTTAGATCATTAAAACCTCAATCCGAAATTTTAAATAGTTTTACTTGAAAAAATTCACAAAAATTACCTTTTTCCGGCTCCTAGGTGTATATCTCCCCTTAAGTACATACACAGAAAATTTCTTGTCAATCCGGCGAATATTCTCGAAGTTACATGCACATTTGTAATGACGTGTCAGAGCGTTTGAAAGTGCTTTTGAAACTTTAAACGCGTTTTTAAAGTCGGTGAGCAAGATTTCTCGGAAACGGCTGAACCGATCAGTCTCAAATTTCAACACAATCTTTTCAAGTATATTTTTTAGTAATTAATCGAAGGTATTTTCTCACCGATAAATATTTTCCATTTTATAAACAATTTAAGGCCTAAATTTTTGTCAAAAATCGTTTTTTTTCTTTGAGAAGCCACCATTTTGTCAAAAATTATTATTTTGCTCATTCCTTCGATCAATTACACGATAATCCATTCTATTAACGAAATATTTTTGGTTTTTTCATTTTAGATGATCCGGTCTAGAGATATCGTGCTCACCGCAACACGCGTATTTTCAGAGGTGCTCCCGGAGATCAGCTCTAGCAGCATTCAAAATAATTATTTTTACAAATGAAAAATGTTAAAATACAGTTAAAAGTTCCCATGATGTGTACAAATTTAACAAGAAGATTTAAAGGTATTCTCAAGAAGAATTCTTGAAAAATCGATCTTTTTGGGCCTTCTGACTGTATATAACCCCTTAAATGCACAATTGAAATAAGTATTTCAGCCTTAACACACATAGACTCAAACATTTCAAATCGCACCGGAGTTTCTGAATGAATTACTATTGAATGCCTCACACAAAATATTATAAACAGAGAAAATACATGTTTTAAATTAAGATTACTCCTTAGCTGCTTGTACTGACTGCACACAATGCCGAAATTATTGTTTTACTATAGTTAGTTCCCTGTTCAATTGGTAGGTTTTTGATGAATTTTACAATCTGTATAATCCGAATTATCCACGTTCAATTGCCTTCATTATCCGGATTTAAAAAATTGGCCGATATCCAGATAATTCGGATAACCGGATTCCCAGATTGCAAGCCCTTAATGAGACTGGGAAACAAAGATTGCAGAGAATACCCGTGAAAAATTAATTTCTTGAGGTAACCCTTGATGATAACGGTATTCTCCATAAATACCATATTTTTTCACATAGAAGTTCTGGAGAATCGTGTGAAAAGCAAGATAAGCCTCATCTACCCATGCTTGAACCCAGCCGTACCGCTCCGGATTGCACGTAGCTAAAAACTAAAATACTTCATCATTGCTCAATCCAACATGATACAGAACATTCTCAACGTGGTAGCGAAAAAATAGTAATATTTTTTTATATATAACTATATTTATATAATTATAATTATGAGTATAATTATAAAAATTATACCAACAGTAATGAATAATTATCATTGTAAGTACCGTGAACAAAAAATTAACTCCATTTTTTAATTAACTATTTTTAACAAATTAAATCCAGATTTGTAAACTAACAATCTTTTGCCATGTCATTATAAGTTTTTTTTTTTCATTTTGAAAGCTTACGAAAACGGATTTTGCGAATTATACTACTTTTTGAATATCGGACGTACGGAGAAGATTTTCTTGAATCCAGGCTCGAGCGTCGACGCGAGTGATTCCTGGGCGACGATTTCGAAGATCGTCGGTTTTCCATAACTCGTACCCGTCAAGTGAGCTCCTCTCTCAGCCATACTTCAATGTCTCGTGTTCGCGAGTCAAGAGCGAACGATCATCCATTCATGCAGCAAAACGCTCAAAATCCATCGACATCGTCATAACAATGCATCTGCCCAGGTACCGCTTTATAATTTTTTTATCGCGTAACCTTCCAAACATCAATGGTTATTTCGCGAGAAAATACCCGCCACGTAATCAATAATTAAGACCGTCAGCTCAACGTAAAAATGTATCGTATCGCAGTGAATAAACTAGCAAAACAGATTCATTGTTTGCATAACTGCACTTTTGTTTTCACTGTCCCTGAGAACTGTCGCGAGTTCGAATGGAAACGTGAAGCGAAACCCGCCCGGTCGCCTGGAAAGTCGATCAGCTGATCGAATTTCGAGGTTATGTCGGCGCCGTTCTGTTTTTTAAGAGAAATTTCGTATCAGAACTCTACCATTGATCAGTGACAATGGAACTGTGCAGATGTATCTGCAAGGGTGCGCTACGACGGAGTAGTTTCTCACAAAGGCGAAGCCTCGCATCGACTTCGCGAAACAACCAAGCGGATACAGCGAAATTAAACGATGCCGGAGAGCAGGAGAGGACAACGCATTTCGGCTTCAAAACGATTAAGGAGAGCGAAAAGGAGAATGAAGGTTCGAATAAGTGAATACGTTCCTTTTTTACCGCTTTCTCATCGAAAATGGATAGTTTTTTCTCCACGTCTATCAATTTTTCTCGATGGCAATCGTATTTTCAGTTAGAACGGTATTCGAGAAGGTCGCGGACTCTTACGACGTGATGAACGATGCCATGAGTCTGGGTATCCATCGTATATGGAAAGACATTTTTGTCCAGGAGCTCGGACCCACTCACGGTTGTCGTCTTCTGGATGCCGCCGGTGGCACCGGAGACATAGCGTTTCGCTACTTGCACTATCTCAATAATCTTCCCAATCCGAAAGGAGTGAAAAGTCACGTCACCGTTTCTGACATCAACCAAAATATGCTGGATGTCGGTAGAGCCAGAGCTCAGCGGCAGGGATACAATACGGAGAACGGCTACGACATCGCTTGGCTTCAAGGGGACGCGGAGAAACTCAAATGTCCAGATGAAACCTTCAGCGCTTACACGATAGCTTTTGGCATCAGAAATGTAACGCACATCGACAAGGTATCGGAGGTTTTGCAGCAAGACTTAAGGCTGCAGACTGAATTAGAAGGTCCGAAAAATCGTTTTTTTCAATTGCTTAAGTCGATAGATAAACTATCCACGAATATATTTACAAACTTACAGAGGCCAATTGTAAATATTTTCGAAGATACAAGGCTAAAGAGCAGAGAAGCAATTGATATTTGATATTGATATTTCCTCCTATTGAAAACTTTGAAGCGCGTTTCCTCCAGTTTTCGTTTTCACGATTTTTTCAAATTGGCGGGCGTGATAGCAAACAAAGTTAACGACCTATTGAATCAAACCAAAGTTAATTTTTTTGAGTATGAAAATCACTTCTTAGTGAATTAAAAAAGTCGTTGAAAAAGTCTTTTTAAATCATTCCTATAGCAGGTTGAGGTGTTTTTTTTAACACACTTTTTTTTCACACCTGAGAAAAGTTAGAATTTCACGATTTTTTCAGCTTTTTCGTAATTCACCCAGAAGAAAAATATATGACGATCGAAAATGTTATTGGTTTATTTGGTTCAGTCAAGAATTGCGAGCTGCATCTTTCCCGCCGATTGGGGACTGCAGTGGCAAGACGCACATGGAACAGGCTGATAAATCTGCAGTCATTTATTGTGTCACGTTGAATTTTTTTTTATACATTTCAAATATACATACAAAGATACCTCAATGTTTACTCACTTGTTTTTTTCCCTTCTAAAAAAATTCCCGAAAAAACGCTTTTTTGGGCCTTCTAATTCAGGCTCAGATCTTAAGGATGTAAGGAAGTCTTGCAGTCACGATACTGTGGTGATGAAATTGGATGCATTATCAATTTGTTCTTTCTGAGCCGGTCCGCAAATCTAGCGACTGTGCCACTGACAAGGAATATCACTTAAGGGGAGATAAATACCTAGGAGCCGGAAAAAACGGTCATTTTTGTGAATTTTTTTAAGGAAAACTATTTGAAATTTCGGATTGGGGTTCTAATTATCTAAAAGTATATACATTCAAAAATATGTTTAATTTTCTTTATTCAAAAATATCAAAAATATACAAGGATATTGTATAATCCTTGGAGCGTCACTGTACCCACTGGCGTTTCTTCAAAAATCATCTGAAAAAAAAAAACCAAAAAGATTATTAAATTAGATACTATAATCTAGTACTTGTCATAGCCGATTTTGAAAATATCGATTTATGACAAAATGGCGGACGTTTGAACATAAATAGTGATTTTTGGGCCAAAAATTAGCTATTATTTTGCCTATAAAACAAAAACTAAGTAACGGAAAAAAAATCCTATGACAAGTACTAGATAATGGAGTATAGGATAACCACAAAAAACCTCAAGGCAATCGGTTCATTGGTTTTCGAGAAATTTTGGGTAGGGATTTAAAAAACGTCGTTTTGAGAAAAACGCGTTTGAAAATTTGGGAATGAATAAATCATGAAATTTGTCAACTTACATGGAATCATCGATACCAGGCCCATAGTGTAAGTCTTCTACGATCGACGGAATGTTCATAGCTTCTAAATCCTCGACCTCGACCATCTAGGTGTATATCTCCCCTTAAGGCTTTAGGCCACAGTAACGGGTATAAAATCATGTGCAAATTTAACAATTTCTTTTCGCATGAAAAAGTGATTCACTCATACAATTAATTACACATCTATTTAGTATGAATATAAAGCTGTTAGAATATATGTATATATATATATATATATATATATATATATATATATATATATATATATATATATATATATATATATATATATATATATATATATATATATATATATATATATATATATATATATATATATATATATATTCCGATGTACAAAATGGCCGACTACTGATATTTCTTGTTATCTTTTTTAGGCGCTCCGCGGCGTGGAGTTTAGCATTCACAATTTTTTACCTAGAGCGAAAAACAAAAATTCTCGTCAATCTACATTAGAATACCTACAGGAGTACGTACGGAATTTTGAAAATATTGTTTTACTCAAAAGTTGTAGGTATTTGAACTTGAGAAATGAGTTTTCAGTGAAAAATTTCGTTATAACTGCTCATAAAATGAAAAGTTTTCGATTAATCAGAAATTCCGTACGTACTTCTCTGCGAAATGCAATTAGGAACATAACTTTTAAATTTGAAGTAAATCGAGTAAAAATTGTTGAAGTTATTTGTCACGCCAATTGGAAAAAAGCTGTTTCGAGAAGTTTCGAGTAGTCGGCCATTTTGTAGATCGAAAAAAAAATATATATTTTCTAACAGCTTGATATTCATACTAAATAGATGTGTAATTAATTTTATGAGTAAATCACTTTATGATACGAAAAAAATTGTTAAATTCGCACATGATGTTATACCCGTTACTGTGGCCCAAGGCCTTAAGGAGTTAAAGTACTACTTGACTCTCCACACGCACCGAACAGCGAGGAAAACATGGTATAGTGTTGTATATAAAATGAATTTGCTAAGTTTCAAGTAAATTCGGCCAAAAAATAGGTTTTCCCATGCAAGCTTAACACTCCCGTTTAACCCCCTTAAAGGTTACATTTTGGAAATTGCTGGAATACATGTTTAATTATTTGCATTGGACTGTATATATACCAAGTTTCAAGCAAATCTGACCAAAAAATATGTCGTCTCATATAAACTGTAAAACCCCCGTTTCGCCCCCTTAAGGGCTGAATTTCGATTTTTACCACTCTCGAAAGAAGTCTTATTTTGGGTCAAATATGGAGACTGCGTGGTTAGAATTAGGAGCCACGGATATCGCAATACTGCCCTGAAAATGAATAAATTCCATAGGTGCTGGAGGATGCCTACAGGATTCTCCAACCGGGCGGTCGTTTCATGTGTCTGGAGTTCAGTCATCTGAGTAACGACAGCTTGCAGTGGTAAACTTGTCCCGCCCCTCTCACAATAGCCCTCGCCCAGCAAAAACTCAACGAAAAATTTCGTTTCAGGGCTTACGACAAGTACTCGTTCGAGATGATTCCAGTTTTGGGCACTCTCATAGCCGGACAATGGGAGCCCTATCAGTATTTGGTCGAGAGCATAAGAAAATTTCCCAAACAAGAAGACTTCAAGGTGAAAGAAAAATTCTTTTCTTCCGTATCGTCGTTCCAGCCAGGTGTATCTTATGTTTTCCTTTCTTCCAGGACATGATTGAGAACGCCGGGTTTAGGCAAGTCACTTACAAGAATTTAACGTTCGGCGTCGTGGCGATACATTCGGGATTCAAGATATGATTTGAATAAACGATCGCGGCCCCGTTATTATGTAAATTATGTACACAATAAAATCAGCGAAGAACGGAGACAACGGAAATCCGATACGTTGAGAAAAAAAACAAACAAAAACTAATTGTCGTGAATATCTGGAACGATATTGTCAGAGGTCAGAGGGGTAACACGCCACCAGGAGGGAACACGTGATGGTTCCGCAATTTGTTTCTTTTTTCTTTCGTCTTTCGCCGAGTAAAACGACGACGGTTGATATATCTTTAGAGACAACTGTATTAGTATTTAGTATTGGAGAATGCAGCTTCAGACAGAGCAGGTAGATATACATATACAATACAGTCCATCCAAAGGTTCACAACATTAAATTAATACGGTTTCTCTATTTGAATAGTTAAATTTCACGGTGTGTCCCAAAAATCGCTCCTACGAATAAAATTCTTCACAATTTCGGCTACTTTTTGTTTCCCTCATTGCACGAGTTTCCCATTTGCATTATTTTGTCCTATGAGTTTTTTTCTCGTCATCGAGCGCTCGTTTGGTAGACAAAAATAGCAAAAAATGCCATTGACTCTCCGATACAGCACGAATATTATTATTACGTTGGCCTGCTTCTAAACTGTTTTTTCGTTCTTTTTAACGCGATTGTCACATCTTACAATTAACAATGGTTTTAAAACGCTCGAAAATAACGTCTATTTTTGTATTCTTCTAAATTCCGTCTAATTCGAAGATAACGAAATTTCGTACAGAGCTGATTAAACTTACTTATTGTTCGTTTAATTGAGGTGCGCGATATTTGAAGTGCATTTGTTCTTTTTCTATCTCTTTCGTTTTGTTTTGGATCGGATTTCATAAGACTCTCCTGCTCCAATATCCATTGAGCAGCTTTTCGCGTAAAACTATTCTTACAGCCTATAAGTTTATTTTTTTTTTCTCACGAAAATTCATCGGGGGCTTCTTTCGTAAACAATTGAAATTACGTTGTTAAAACTTTCAGTTTTTTGTTCGAAGGAACTTGTTAATCGACGGTATCCTCCATCTGCCCTTTCGGACCGGATTGTCGGCACTGCTCTGCCCGTAAAACGTGAAAAATTGCCTCCATACGAAATAATATATATTCTTGATGCATCAGGATCAGGAATGTCGGCAAAATTCGCGTTTCTTCAATTACACGGAATTTTTCGTTTCCAAAAGACGTTATCCTTGATTTTACAATGAGTATTTGAGAGGAATGTTTCGCCCATTGTACGATCGGTAATTTACTATGCCCGTGCGAGATGCTTTTACTGCACATTTCGCATCGGTCTTCGTTGAGAATGAACGAAGGGGGCCGGGTTGAAATTCCGAATTCTCAGAATGCTCAAAACTCCGAAAGAATTTTACCCGAATGATCACAACTCCGAAAATCTGAACGGGGCCGGGTTGAAATTCCGAACGTCGAATGATCAGAACGCTCAGAACTCCGAAGATATATTACCCCGAAAGAATTTTACACGAAAGACCAAAACTTCGAAAATCTGGACATCGTCAGAATAATTCGGCTACGGAAGTTTAAAAATGTTCAATAAATCGTTGAATTATTTCATGAATTTTTTATTATTGAGAAGTGATTTTACGTCAATTTTGAAATGTATCGACAATGTTATACGTTCTACATCATTCACAGTCAACTGTGTAGACTTTCGCTGGCATAATCTTGACGAACCTTGGAATTTCGGAACATTAAAATTAGGAATTTTAAACCGTCGGCGCATTCAAAGTTCGGAATTTCAACCCGGCCCTCATGTCAAGATCATGCCAGCGAAAGTCTACACAGTTGATTGTAAATGATGTAGAACGTATAACATTGTCTAGACAAATTTCAAAATTGACGCAAAATCACTTCTTAATAAGAAAAAAATTCTTGAAATAATTCGTCGATTTATTGAAAATTTTGAAACTTTTAAAACTTCCATAGCCGAATTATTTCGACGGTGTTAAGATTTTCGGAGTTTTGGTCTTTCGTGTAAAATTCTTTCGGGGTACTATTATTTCGGAGTTTTGAGCGTTCTGACAATTCAAAGTTCGGAATTTCAACACAGCCCGATCTTGAATTTCGGAACATTAAAATTCGGAATTTTAAACCGTCGGAGCATTCGAAGTTCGGAATTTCAACCCAGCCCCGAACGAAGGATAAACGTAGTCCCGTCAATGACTCTATGCCTCTAACGTACATAATTAATTTTTGATATGTACACGCATAGGATTGTGATCACGGAGCACGTTCGAACGTCGCGCAAACTCGATTTCATTGCAATGGAAAACTCTCAGTCCTACGACGCTTCTCGTTGGGACACATCGTGAAGATTCGCCTACTAGGCCTTTTTGTGTGCCAAAAAAAAAAAAAGAAAAAAAAATATAAAAGAAAAAAGGAAAACACGGTTTTTCTTTAACGCTACGTACACGATGAATACGTAATGCGCCGGCATATTATAAATTCATATTTATATTTAAGATTCCATAAAACTAGTTAATACTAGAGCGTTAGTACGAAGACAGAAGAGATCTTTATCCTTTTCGTTTTTGTAAAAACTCTTGAGATAACAAATTGCCTAGAGATCCAAAAATAATTGTAACTCGAACTCGAAGAAAAGAAAAACGGTTATTCGCGGGTAAAATTACATGACAAGTAATAATGGATCAATGAGAAGTTGAAAAAGTTTTGCCGAAGGTCGATCGAGTAAGATTTGGTTTTTTTCAACTTGAACATATTTTCCACCACATATCGATATTAACGATTGAGGCTGAAAAATATTTACCGAATAACGAAATCACGCGTAACGAATCACTTTTTTCCTATTATCAAAACAAAACAAACATTTCTTCCTAGCAGCCTTTTTTGATAGACGAATTCCGAAAGCCTCAATCGATACAATTGACTAAAACTGTTCGCTCGTCATTGATATCCCGTGTACGTTATTTCGACGAGTTCCAAACGAATTTTCATTCGGCAGCGGTACACGTGAATTAATCGATCGACTTGATTTCGCAAGCAGCTCTAGTTTCCTTGACACGAAAAATGAGAGAAAAAATGATTAAAAAACGTGCTTGGAACTCGTAAATATACATTAATTCCTATTAGGACAAGAGAGTACGAGCTCTCTCGCCAACGTATATTACGCTATGTTATCAGATGAAATAGCTTTCGTGTACGGGATCTGCTTTTTTTTCTCTCTTTTCCTTTCCGACGACGGTACAATCTTTTGCGTATTATTCACTATAGGATAGATTGAAAAATATAGATAGATTAAAAAACTCCCTATACAGACTCAACCGTGCGCCCTCCCCCTCACCATCCCCAGAGATATCAATTATCAAGAATGTTATTTGTTCAATATGTTTTCTGCATTATTTGAGTTTTATACGATTCCCCAAGCCCCCTCGCTCACGTCCCCGTTCATTTAGTCAGGCTCACATTTACGAAACCGGTGGGTTTTGCTTTTTTTTTTTTTGGATAAACACGCACTTTTTCCTCGTCAAGTTATTATCGCGAAACGACTTTTTTTCCTTCGCACGATACACAAGCCACTCGTGCAGAGATTTTCAATCTTTCGACGATGTTGAAGTTTGCATCGTCGGAACGCAACGAAAGTTAATTTTTCTTCTATCGCACACGCCTTTTCTCGCCGATTTAGCGCACGAAAATCACGCAAACGATTTTTCTCATCTTCGTTGGGGATCCACGAGCTTGTTCTAAAAAAACAAATGATAGATCATGATGAAAATGAAGAAACGAAGAAAAAAGAACTTTCGTTGCATTCCGACGATGCAAACGTCAAGGCGAAATCTTTTTCAAAATATTTTTATTTTTAAAAAGTCGCCTTTCCAATGTCCGATGCGTTGTTTCAAACACGCGTGTGCGACAAAGAGTCGGGGTGATATCTCGCGGATAATTGGAACGCTGCATGGCACAGTGGCCGAAAATTGCACTATGTATAAACAGTATATACACACACACATGTGCATGTATGTATAATTTATATTATCATCGATCATTAGTATGGATTAGTAAAATTCAGGACAAAAATCAATTTTAAAAGAAAGGGTAAAGTATATCTTTTTTTTGTTCCGTTACAAACGAAAAACATAACGTGTACACTCGAACGAAAGAGAACCCTGTAGTTTTGTTGTTGTTTTTTTTTAAGTATTCAACGCCATGCCCGAGAGATATTTCTTTTTACGTGCAATTTTACAAAATGCGATTAAGATTGCGAATAGTTGATGTTTCTTTTTGTTCAGCCTTCATATTATTATCAGATATAATAATATTGCGTAGTGCGGTAGTACACTGTGAACAAATTTGTTTTCTTCCTTTCCGTATTATTATCAGGTATAATAATATTGCGTAGTGTGTGGTAATACACTATATACTATTGCTATTCGACCTTTATGCAGATAATATCCAAGTGCATAATATATATATATATATATATATGTATATAAAAAAATCTCGTCATTCCTTTTTTCCAGTTTAATGTACTTTTCAATACTTGTTAGATTCAATATAAACAAAAGAAAACAGAGAAAACGGTCACTAACGGAATAAAATAGAATGTTCGTGAATTATGAATAAATCTCGATGATAATATGTCCCCTTCCCCAATCCCATAAAACGCAGTAAAATCGAAACGCGAGATTTCGAGCGAATGTTATACATTTTTTTTTTTGAAGATTATTTATATCAATCAGCTTGGATTTGCGTAGATTATCGACGACGGACCAGTCAATATAAATTTCTCTTTTCACTCAATCCTACTTTCATCGAATTCTTCATTGATCGATTTAAAACGAAAAAAAAAAGAAAAAAAACCAGGCTGTGCCACGGAGGATGCATGCTCATATACTTTGTACATAAATCCCCGCATGGGGGTCGAAAAAAAGGAAAAAAAACGTTGCAACGATTCGAGAGAAAAAAAAACCGCGGGCGGCTGAATCGTACATATTATATACCTAATATAAAACAAGAACACAACAAAGTTTTTTTTTGGGCATACGCAATACATTTCAACATGTAAGGTAGTATGTCGTTTTTTTGTGAATTTTTTGTAATTTTTTTTCAAGATTTTTTCTCTTCTTTCCTTTCGTCGAGCGAGTTCACTCCCTCGGAGAGAGAGTTGTTGTTCTTTTGTCTACATATCATCAATTTATACTCGGCCCCACGAGTAGATTCATTAACAACATCGAAACACAGCGTATTGATATTTTTTTTTATCTTCTTGCAGGTGGGTGTGTCTGAGCCTGTGTTCACGACTGTACGCGTCGAGAAAATTTTATCCTTTCTTTTTGTTTTCTCTCCGTTAACCCCTTCCAATAATGCCAGTAGTACGTTTCTTTCATCCCATTTCACGCTCCTGCTCGTGTAATCTTAATCCGTACTTGCTTGTTTGTTCACGTTTAAAAACCAAGTTTGTGGATTCGTGTGTGTTTGCTTCCCCCCCCCCCCCCCTCCCCCGTTGACGTTGTATTTGATATTGTGTAGGTGGCATGGCGATCGCGAGATGGAAGGGGGAGCGTGGGCTTGACGAGGGGTGGCTGGGGTGGTGGTTGTCGTGGGCGGGAGAAGGATAGAGGGAGTGTGGGATATACAGAGAGTTAGAAATCGGCTTATCCGCTCTTGAAGAGGAGGATGGCTACCTGGCCCAGGTAAAAGTAAATGAAATGTCTTGTTTCGTGCGTAACGTAACTGCCGAAATTACGTCCAACGATGCAGTGCCACGTGGGGTTGTACTTTTTGTCGAATTCCTTCTTGATGTACGCCGCGATATCCTGCAAACGATAACAAAAATGTTGAATAAATATCGAAGGTCTGCCCACATGTTTTTGTCGTTCGATCAATTCTGCCGATGTTTTGCCGCATCTCGCGAATTGGCTAGCCGATATCACCTTTTCAATGTTGTATTTCTCCAGAGCTTGGGTGGCGCAGTCCACCGCTTCTTGCTGCATCTCCTCCGACATATCGGCATTCTTGATAACTGCTTTGCGATCCATTTTGTCTAGACTGGGGCAAAGAGAGGCACGGTTATACTTTTTTCCTCAAAAGTAAGACAAGTTCGTCGTTACACTGTTGTGAAACGTTTCTCCCGCGCGCAATGTACGTCGTCCGCTCCAAAAACAAAATACTCGTCGGTATAATTCCTCAACAGGTCTGCGAGCTCTTCTCGATTCTATCGCGAACAGGAGTCACGGAAAGAAAAAGAATTTGTTTTCCGATTCACGCACGATGGTATATAAATAAAAGTAATTTGCGTTTGCATCGAAATTTTAACGTCTCGTTCCACTTTCCGCACAAACGATCGAATGTCTTTGTAAAAAACTTACCGACTCGAGCGTAACCCTGAATTTGTACAACGATTCACCGCGAAGTAGAAAAAAAAAGTTCGGGGCAAAATAAGAGCGAGAACTGACGAAGAATGTTGAAAAAGGGCAGGAAGGGAATTTAAATTTTCTGGGGAATAGACTAGCTTGTGGAGTTGCTAGCGTAAACAAGAAATTTTGTTTTCTGTATCCGGGTCTGGAACGACGCTCGCTTGTCTCGCACTCTCAGGGGGTAGCGCCGTTGTCACGGCGACGACACGGTTACGACTAATATCATGCGAACCTATAAAACAACTCTCGCCCGTGATCGGAAACGATAAAATAATACGCGCGGAACGTGACACGGATAGACGAATGTCACCGTGGATAGCACGTCGTAATATTAAATTGATCCAACAAGTGAAAGTCCTTGGAATAATGCACAAGGTTGTTCGGTATTGAAATTTTTCAAGGCACCCCGATATTAGGGGCTGTGGGATTGTGTCCGCGTAAATATACACATTCTTCCGCATAACGGCTGTCGTAATTTATTTCATCGATCGCCAGTCTGACTATCGAATATTCTTGGGACCTTAAACTGTCGATTTAACTCCCTCGTTCCATGATAGTATTTCAAACACATTGTACGCCGATTCTCACAGCATATAATTTTTATCTCTTGTTACAGTTATCGACGAAAACGTACTGGTGATTTTTTAAATTTAGTATCAACGGATTTTCAATATCTACGCTTTAAGCATGTTTACAAACTCGTTTTTTTATCTAGATAATTATTTTTAGAGAAAACAAACGATCGAGCTGGAGATACGTATTTACAAAATGGGGCAAGAATTTTTTTACACGATGACAAAAATCATTTCCAGTTGTATTTCTTTTCAACTTTGGAGAACAAAACAAAATTTGTCCATTTTTCTTCGACTTCTTCGCACCGTCTTTCATTTTTCATTTATAAAAAAAAAGAACTTTGACCCCCGATGGACGTTCAATAAAAAAGCTCCGAGGATCTTCGTAGCAAATCTTTCGCTACCTATCCACCGATGAAAAGCTGTTTTCTCCTAATGGGACGAGCACCCGAAAAGAGCGATCGTTTTTAAGGTCGAAAATGCGGTGAAATCTTGATCTTTTTTTCGATTTATATTTTTGGCCATTAAAAAAAAAAAAGGATTTCATCCATTTTATTTCGATCTTTTCGAATAGAGCTGTTTTTTATCCTCGGGGGTGCCAGTGCAACATTTACGTGACTGGTAGAGGAAAAAAGGGGGGGGAAAAAAAATACTGACGAGTGTACGGTGTGCGGTTAGAGTGAACGATTTTTGGAGGGAGATGCGATATCGAGATGTACATGCGTTCGTATCCGCCTACTCTACCGGAACTTTTCCAACTCTCTTTTTTTTTCTAATTTCTTTTCTTCTATGAACCTTGATCCTGTCACACGAGATATTTTGACGGTCGCGTGAACATCGAAAGCCGGCATCGTTAACATTTTACAAACAGGCGAAAGGATCGCGGAAAAAAAACGATTAGTTTTTCACGTCCGCGAGCACGAAACTCTGCTCGAACGGAGCGAACCTCCCGATGATGATGATTGCGGGACGGGGAGCGAAACGCGAAAGAGGATGCTGTTTTGTCGATATTCCTCCCGGAAAAAAAACCCATGAAAACAGATAGTCGATGGCACGCGACCGTAAAAGTGGGTCGATTAAATTGTCAAAATTCCGGGCCGCATTGACGAGGCACCCGCGTCCTGGCAAGAAACGTGGGACAATTCCGATTTGTGATTTTTTCGTGTTTTTTTTCAGGTTTTTTTTTTTACATGATAAGTTTCGCAGGGGAGCGAGATCGAATTTTCACAAAAAGCCTCGTATTCCCCGGCGTACCGATCGGAAAAAAAGAGTCAAATAATAGCAATTAAGACACAACATACCTCTCTTTGGTAACTCTCCACCAGCACGAATGTCTCTCGAGGATTGTCCAACTGGCACGATTTATTCCACGGCTACTTTTCTCGTGTGTGATAAAGGGTCTTTCTTCTGCGTTTTAACGCTTTTTTCGTCTCTTTCTCTCTCTCTCTTTCTCGTAACTCTGTAATTTTTGCGCACTCCGGCTCGAACACCGAAAACTTGTCTCGCACGGGTTCGAAGGATTGCAGAGGCGCCCGTACCCAGTTTTACCCTCGCGTTCCTATTGGCCAATGATCAGGGTCTTCTGGCACGGTCTTCTGTCAGACCGACATGCATTGCGAACAATTGCCCGCGATAAAATGAACGTTCAGACCAAATATCGCCAATTGCTTGTTTTTTTCTCCTCGCGACCTCACCAGCTGTCATTCTCCATACCCTCGCTTCCCAGAATTTATCTCGAAACGTACTGCGTCGGATTTTTCGGAGATATCGCGCTGATTCTAACGATACTTTTCTACTTTACGGAAAAATGCACTTTTCAGGGACTTTTTCCGTTGTCAAGTTTCCCAAGTTCGATTGGCTTGAATTATTTTCGAAACATTATCCGTAATGTAAATGAAAACGAATTGTGGCTGAAAAAAAATATTCCCGTTTTTTTCGGATTATGAAATTCTCACTTTCGCATGGCGGAAATGGGAATTTTTAAATGGCATCTCAGGTGCCATTGAACTTTCATCCGCAATGGAAATGCAACGTGCAAGAACGTTGGTATTCCATTTGGGGAGAATCGATATAAGAGTATTTTACGAAACATGTTTTTTTTTTCTCAAAAAGTTACTGCGAATTTCGTTTGCGAAGTAACCAGGAAGACAATATTTTCATTATGATGCGAATATCACGGGAGTGAAATTTCGAGCCGTTCAATATTTTATTTCCAATTGTATAAATAAAACCCAGAACCACAAAATAAATCTACCTTTTTAATGCAATTCGGTAAGAAAAATCATAATTTCGTGTTTATTGTTTCGATCGGTTCGATGGGAAGACCCCGATATTCGATAAGCTTATCAATTCAATCAATTCAACATCCAATCGTCCGTCGTCACATTTATTATTAAACATCGCGAACAATGAAAAAAAAGACAATTGCAAAAAAAAGAAGTACACAAAAACGAAAACTAACTAGGAAGTATTTCTAGATGCGTGGAATGTGGTGTGCCGGAGATGGCAGCACTGAACCAAGCCATCTCGGGCAACCGGTACACCGCCATCTTGTTTATTTCAATCGCGAGTATCCGCAGCGGTGTAACGCGACCGAGCAAAGCGACGGAGAAATAAAAGTCGTAGTTGGAGTCGACGGATCGCGACGTCCGTTATACATGAGCCCGCATTTGCTTTGCTTGACAAAAAAAAAACAATTCAACGGTACTACATTGACGGACGCGCGTGAAAGGCTGAAAAATAGAAAAAATGTCTCACGGTGGTCGCAACGAATGTCGAATTTACGTGGGCAATTTGCCTCCGGACATAAGGACCAAGGATATTCAGGATCTATTTTACAAGTTTGGCAAGGTCACCTTTGTTGACTTGAAAAATCGCAGGGGACCTCCGTTCGCGTTTGTCGAATTCGACGATCCCAGGTGAGTCGTTTTTTTTCGTCACTTTTTTTTTGTCCCAACGGTTATTCGCGCGCGCGTTCCTTTGGAGAAGTCGCGGTGTACGCCCGCGATATGTGCCACACGGCATTGGGATAGTTGGGGACGCGTGCTTGGAAAATCATGTGACCTTATCGGGTCGAGCAATCTTGCCACATCGTACGAATTGTGACGACTATTTTTGCGCTCCTGATCTCTTGTTCCTAACAATTCGGCCTAATTGTCATTATATTTGTGTCCTCGCATCTTGCGTTATGGTGCTCCGCTTCGACCGAGGCGAACGTAGCGTCTTTTCGCAAAGCCGTCGAGCCGCCCAAAACCTACGCCCTGGAAAGAAATCTTTTGTGCGCCTCACTCTTGGCGCTCCGAAATTGAAAAGCGTTATCGGAGTCTCTCCACCGCTGAGTCGACGAATGCCCCCAATTACTTTCTCACTTTTTGCTCGTAATTCCTCGTAACGTCACCTTTGGTAAAGTGTCCTTGGTATGTTACATTCTTTTTCCAATGACGCAGCAATTCGCCTCTCGTGCTCGAACATTGTAACGCGTATGCATAAGTCTCTCGCGATTGTAACGTATCTTATCTGAGCTTGAGCTCTTTCAGACAAGAAGAATGAGAGACTGTTTTACACACTTGGCTCGCATGAGATCGAGGAATTGTGGAGTACAGACCAAGAGGCGATAAGTGCTTGAAGGAGAGATTATTAGTAGTTTCCAATCATTTAAGTGGCGCTAAATTAAGAAAACGTGATGAAAAAGTGGAAAGGGGAGGGGTATTGTAAAAAGCGAAAGCTGTACATTTGGAATGAACCTCTCTACTAGGAATACTGGAATGAATCTCTCTACTAGTAGTTTCCAATCTTTTTAGGGAATTTCTGATGCTTAGGGAAAAAGGGGCATAACATTGTACTGTATTAAGGAGTTTCGGGACAATTGACAAAATATTATTATTTAAATTCAATGTATACAGTAAATTCTTTGTCGTTTAGTGAATATTTCCTCCGAATTTTAAAACGATCGTCTACACCGTTTCTATAAAATATATACAATAGAATCTCGATATAACGAATCTCTAGGGAAGTTCGTTATAGCGAATTTTTCTTATATTGAGGCATCGTTATATCGACATTATGTTCCTTAAAATGTTATTTTTAAAAAATATATCAGTACTGTAAATAAAGTGATATCTAAAGAAAGAATGGTTTCAATTAGAGCAATTTTTACAAGCAATTAGTAATTTGAGCATAATGATTATTATTACGTTGTATCACGGTTTCGGATGTTTAACAGAACGGAATAGACAAGTCTTTGTTTTATCGAGGATTTCGGTATATCGAAGTTCGACTGTAATTGAAAAAACACTTTTCAACATAGGGAGATGCCTACGCTTATCGCTAAATGGCTGTTTTACGCAGGAAAAGGTGCGAAAAAATGTTTACAATGTTATGCAAAACGGTCAAATCACTCAGTACCTTATAACAATTTTGTCATCAGTGTCATAATGTATTTCGAAAGTTATCTGCTCGTAGGCATTTCCCTATGTTAAAAAGTGTTTTTCGATTGTAAATTTTATAGAAACGGTGTAGATGATCGATTTATAATTTGTCGGATACATTCAGCATATGACAAAGAATTTACTGTATAAATTTGAACCAAATGATAACATTTCGTCATTCGTCCCAAAACTCCTTGAAGGCTGAATGACATTGGAGTTTGCATCGTCGGAAGGCGAGGATATTTTTTTTACTATTGATGTATTTCTTTTTGCACGTTTAGGATGTGAAAATTACTGAGGCATTTTTTAGAACGTTTATTGAAAAATTATAAACGAAGATGCAAAAAAAGATTTTACAATATTTTGGATAATAATAAAAATAGAGAAATTTAAAAATCGGCAAGATATTTCTTTACTCAAATGATGCAAATTTCAACATCATAAAGCTGAAGAGAATTGTCTTCTCATTTTTTTCGGACTGAACGAGTTTAACTCCTATGTGACATTTTTGAAAATATCGATTTTTTTCGTTTTTGACGGGTCCTCAGAATATAACATTTCAGAAAAATATTCCCTTGAAATTTCAAGTCGATCTCGAATTGAGGGAGTTATGGGCGTTTATAGGTAGGTTCAGCGAATCGGCGAACTTTGAACGTGGTTTTCTTAAAATTACTTTTTCAAAAACAGTGACCACATCCCAAAAATCACTGCATTCATCAACTTCAATGTATACAAGGTTCTTTTACATATCAAGAAGCAGTTCTTGAATGATGGAATTCTTTTTCCATGCATAGTTTTTTTTTATCAACAAAGATAAAGCGTTTTTTGTTCACCAAAAATGGATACTTTCACTTTGTTCTGCAGCCATTTTTCCAAAAATCAATATTTTATCAAATCCTTCGTCCAAGCACTAGATAATTACATGCAAAAACTAAATGCATTCGATTTTTCAACTTTTGATGATTTGGTTTCTGTGTGATGACTGTGTTCAAACAGCAGCCCGGGCAAACGATTGTGTCTGTTGAAATTAAAAAAAATTCCGACGCAAAAATTTGAGTAAAAGATACTCGAAATGTCACTTTTTAATGTAAAAATAAAAAATGTTAAAAACTGTGCGCGTTTTCTACAAAAAAATGAACAAAAATTCCTCTTTTCCTGGCCACGAGAGCCACAAGATCCAACGAGCCAAAATGCGTGTGCCTTCTGATTTGAAGATGTATATGAATTTCTTAAAAAGCAAGAAATCTGAATGAATGTAAAAAAGATCTGAATTAACGTGAAAAAAAATCTCAATTATCGTGAAAAAAAATCTAAATTATTCTAAAAAAAAATCTAAATTATTCTGAAAAAAAATCTGAATTATCCTTTTAATGTAAAAATAAAAAATGTTGAAACTGTGCACGTTTTCCACAAAAAAATGCACCAAAATTCCTCTTTTCCTGGCCACAAGAGCCACAAGATCCAACAAGCCGAAACGCGTGTGCCTTCTGATTCGAAGATGTCCATGAATTTCTTAAAAAGCAAGGAATCTGAATTTTGAAACGTGAAAAAAAAATCCAAATTATCCTGAAAAAAAATCTAAATTATTCTAAAAAAAAATCATGGCGTTGAAGTTTGCATCGTTGGAATGCAACGAAGATGATTTTCGTTTTGTTTCGAAAATTGCCTTTGGCAGATTAAAGCTACGAAAATCACGAAAACATTTTTTAGGATTGTTATTTAGCAATCTACAACAAATCTGCAAAATATGATTTTGGATAATAATGAAAATAAGAAATTAATAAGAATTTTCGTTCCGCTCCAATGATGCAAACTTCAGTCCCATAAAAAAATCTGAATTATCCTGAAAAAAAAGTTATAATTATTCAACTTCAAAATACTGCTATGCCATTATTCTTTATTATGAAATTCGGAGCAAAGCTCTTTTGTAGAAAGAGCAAAGTAAAATTAGGCACTTTTAACAAAAAATCGCAAAACTTCGTATTTTTGTATTGGTTTTCGTCTCATTCACGTTTATTCCATAGAGATGCCGAAGATGCCGTGCACGCGAGAGATGGCTACGACTACGATGGTTACAGGCTCAGAGTGGAATTCCCGAGAGGTGGCGGTCCCAGCAATAACTTCCGGGGCGGTCGAGGCGCCGGCGACAGTGGGCGCGGTGGGCGCGGTGAGATGAGCAATTCTCGGGGTCGCGGACCTCCCGCGAGACGAACCCAGTACAGAGTTCTCGTGACGGGTTTGCCGCCGTCTGGAAGTTGGCAGGATCTCAAGGATCATATGCGCGAAGCCGGTGACGTTTGTTTCGCCGACTCTTATAAAGACGGCACTGGCGTCGTTGAATTTCTACGCTACGATGATATGAAGTATGCGGTGAAAAAATTGGATGACTCGAGATTTAGATCACACGAGGTTCGTTGCAGATTAATTATCTCTTCGTTTTTTTCCGCTTTGATTACAGCTTGGGAATTTTTATTCGCCAACGTCACGTTTCCTATGCTAATTTTATTCTCATTTCTATGTATGTGGGAATGCCTGTACGGATGTTCACGATCTCATCCCTTGACCTGGGGCCGGGTTGAAATTCAAAACTCCGAAAGAATAGTACCCCGAAAGATCAAAACTCCGAAAATCTTAACACCGTCAAAATAATTCGGCTATGGAAGTTCTAAAAGTTTCAAAATTTTCAATAAATCGACGAATTATTTCAACAATTTTTTTTTATCAAGACGTGATTTTACGTTAATTTTGAAATTTGTCTAGACAATGTTATACGTTCTACATAATTTACAGTCAACTGTGTAGACTTTCGCTGGCATGATCTTGACACGAGGGCCGGGTTGAAATTCCGAACTTTGAATGCGCCGACGGTTTAAAATTCCTAATTTTAATGTTCCGAAATTACAAGGTTCGTCAAGATTATGCCAGCGAAAGTCTACACAGTTGACTGTAAATGATGTAGAACGTATAACATTGTCTAGACAAATTGCAAAAATGACTTAAAATCACTTCTCAATAAAAAAAAATTCTTTAAATAATTCGTCGATTTATTGAAAACTTTGAAACTTTTAAAACTTCCATAGCCGAATTATTTTGACGGTGTTCAGATTTTCGGAGTTTTGGTCTTTCGGGGCAGTATATTTTCGGAGTTTTGAGCGTTCTGATCATTCAACGTACGGAATTTCAACCCGGCTCCTTTTACCTTTGCTATTTCCAGTTCAGGGTTGTTACGCATATGGAAAACTGGGAAAACTCGGGGAATTTCTTTCCTCCTGGATTAATCAGGGAAAAGTCAGCGAATTTTGGAAATTCTCTGGTATTCTCTCGCAATTTACTTTTCGCAAGAATTACGAAAAATGAAACCTTGACTAAAAACTGAACACTATAAAAAGAAGTAGTAGAATATTTTATTTCATGTACACCCTTGCGGGATTTTTACATTTCCTCCTTTTTTTCTTTCTTTACAAAGCTTCTTATTATCAAACATCAAAAACATTAATCCTATTATCATTGCGTTTCTTGCGTTTATACAAATTCCTTTCCCGCTTCCTAGCCTTCCTTCGCTTTTCTTATATCTGCCCCCCCCCCCTGACCCCGTTTTCATCGCCGTATTCTCAAATTGCCTCGCAACCTCACACATCTCTTCTACGAAATCCTTTCCCTCTAGTGCTTTCCTCCACCCTCCATTTGGTACCCTTATTTGCTGCTTTTCCCCCTCTGTAACTTTTCGCATCTCGCACTCCCAAATATGTGCCAGAGTTTCCTCCGCTTTCCCGCATACTCTACACCTTGTGTCTTTGCAGCCCTTTTCTGCTTCTCCCCACACTTCCGCACCTCATTCTACCCCACATTTTCCCGATCCCTTGTTGTTCCTTTATCCCAATAGTCTTCCATTCCCACCTCTTTTCTTTTTTTATATTCCATGCAGAAATTGGACCGGCGTATCTTTTCCCACATTCTCTGCACTTCTTGCTCCGCCAACTTCTGTACCGCCCCTCCGGCCTCCCTCTTCCATTCCTCTTTGTTTCCTCTTCTTATCGTCTCCCCCATGTGCCCCTCTCCTGCTTGCTCCATTGCCTTCATTTATTCGCCCCATTTGCTTCCGTCGCTGTTCATTAGCCCTCTCGCTCCCTCCATCACGCATTTTCTCTGCCATCTCTCTTCCTCCATCTCTATGACTTTGCCGATGTAGGTGCCCGCCCATTTTATTATTATCATATCCACTCCTATACATCAACAGTATAGAAATAAATATTTTTGTACATTTTTAATATTTCTATTATTCTTTATTATTTACAAAAAAGTTATGTCAGTGCCGAACATTGAAAATTAAAAAAATTGAAAACTTATTTACTGTAAAGCTCTATACATTTGCATTCGATCTGTCGATACACAACCACATCATTATTATAGATAAGTGTTTATGTTTATTTTTTATTTATTGTCACCGCCATAAAAATGTCGGTTTATAATGAAAAGCAAGTTCTTTATTAGCTTTCAATGTACTTTTGTTTACTTTACAATGTTTAAATTATTTTTCGAATTTCAGCTTATATAAAAATTTACTTCAATTTTTAACATTTCCATATGTTTGATCTTAAAAAAGATTACCAGTTCAACATCATTTTTCAATAGAAAGATCGAATTGAGAATTTCCTTTGTTTTTTCAAGTCGGTTAAAAATGTTTTTTTCACAAAAATGAGTCATTTCTATTTCTACGTATACAATTTTTCCCGTGTAATTTGTAACGTTTACAAATACTAGTATGGTTGAAACGAGGATTAACTTGACTTTAACTTTAAAAAATATATATTTGATGAAAACAAAGTGTTCTTTATTTTACCCTAATCTGGGTAATTTGCAAAACCTGGAATTTTTGCAAAACCTGTATGGAAAACCTGGACGAGTCAAAGAATTTCTGAGTCAGTAATGCGTAAGAACCCTGCAGTCCCTTGGAGACCCGCCAGTTGCCCGCAGCCAATCGCTTCCTAATACCGTGGACGGTATCGCGTTCGCACGAGGGCACAGGGAAACTGTGGAAATCTCGTGTTGATACAGACGACTCTATATTGGGATACGACGAAATTTCATCGAGTTTTGTTTAATTTCTTAATTAAAAAAATAATCATCGTGTCATTTTTTGTGGTCGTCTTAGGCGATGGAAACAACCCACACGTTTTTTAGTTTGCTCACTGGAGATCTCTACAACATAAATCGATGCAAACATTTTTCAATCGTGATAAAACTAAGATAGAGTCTTTATTGCAATCTAACGATGCAAACTTCATTGCACGATGCAACGAAAATTAATTCTTTCTAATTGTTTAAATATTTTTGGCCAATTCATCCTGTGAAAATCACTCAAACGTTTTATCGTATTTCTATATTAGATTCACGATCTTATCGGAAAAAAAGACTTTGCATAATGACAAAAACAAAGAAATTAACAGTGAACGAAAAGATCGTTGCACTGCAACGATGCAAACTTCAACGTCATCATATTCGAGTAACCAAACAAATTCTTAATTCTTCGAATGCTAGAATAAAAATTCGGTGTAAAAAATATACTCTGGATATTATTGTCGAAAAAAAATCGATTTGCAACGAAAAAACGTAAATTTCGAACACAGAAACGCGATATCATGCAATATCGCTAGAATTCTCAACGTTGCGCAGTGGCGAAGGCCAACTAAAAATATTGCAATTAAGGAGGTTGCTCAGCTATGGCGAAATAGTAAGAATTTGCTGATATTTATTGAGGATATTTGCGAACAGGTGTTATGACTCCGTGTAAAATTTTAAGTACTTCGTCTGTGTAATTGTTGAGCAATTAATTATTGAAGTTAGGCTCTTATACACGGGCGACATAGGAGCGCTTCATGAGAACTCCAATACGTCTGCCGCAACATAATAAAAATAGTAAGAATTGAATGGAAATAGGCGGAAAAAAATTCGTGAGATTTTTATGAATAATTTCAACGAAGAGTACAGCGTTTTGTCTGTCTCGTTATCGAGATATTCGTGAAATAAAACAAGAAATTTCAGCTGATTCGCGTAAAACAATAAAGCGCCCTAAGGCACATGGCAACGCTGCTGTCAAGTCGGCCATTTTGAATAGGCGCCAAAATTTTAAACGCACAAACTATTGCTTTCTTGCTATAAATTTCTTACCGCGGTTTCATAAAGGGGGCATCCATTAATTACGTGAGGTGATTTTGGCGATTTTTCGACCCCCCCTCTCCCCCTGGTGAGATATCGTGAGATTTTGCTCGACCCCCTCCCCCCACCCCTGATCTCACGTGAGATTTATCAAAATGCATACGTTCACGGAAAATAAATTGTAGTAGAAGTAACTGCGGTTGTAGTACCATTTACTCCACCATGTAAAGTAGTAGGGAGACTCTCCCTACGTGATAAAAATTACGTGATTACTAAAATTACTAAAATTACTAAAATCACTAAAATCACTAAAATTACGTGATATTTGCCGAAGCCCCCCCTCTCCCCCACGTGAGATTGGGTGAGATTTCGCTCGACTCCCTCCCCCCCCCCCCCCCTAAACGCCTCACGTAATTAATGGACGCCCCCAAAGAGTATTTAAATATTTTGACTAATTCTTTACAGAACCTGCAGTGCGTGTGTTTCGACATAACATTCAAATCAATTACGCGTCGTCCCTTGACTGCTCATTCTTTTTCTGGCTCGACTACTTTTTTCCACCGCTTTCCAGGTTGCACTTGCTCCAACCGTCGATCGTACTGTTTTCCGGTTTGCATTTTTCCCTTCCATCTTTTCATTTTCGCCGAACAAAAAAACGGAATTCGCGAAGGATGTTTGACAGCTACGCGCTCACGATGTGGCGTTCGTATCTGAGCTCAGTGATACCAGTTACTGAGAACTAAATTGTTCGTTTGCCACATTTCAACTTGGTTAATAACTTATTCGCGATGTAAATAAACAAAAAAGATGAATAACATTTCTAAACAGCCAGCCTTCCACATATTTGTTAGCTGAAATTTATTTCCTTTACGTAACCGAAAATTTGATTATTCGGGGCTGGCAGCCGTTACAGGCGCCCGTGTTTAAGCATATGCGTTCCCCTCTTGCCGCCTGCCACGCAAAGACCCTGAGCAGCTTTCCTAAGGGGAGATATACCCCTGGGAGCCGGAAAAAGGTCATTTTTGTGAATTTTTTCAAGAAAAACTATTTTAAATTTCGGATTGGGGTTTTAATTATCTAAAAGTATATACATTCAAAAATATGTTCAATTTTCTGTATTTAAAAATATCACAAATATACAAGGATATTGTATGATCCTTGGAACGTCGTAAAAAAATCTGGGTATACTGGCGTTTCTTCAAAAATCATCTGAAAAACGAAACAAAAAGATTATTAAATTAGATACTATAATCTAGTACTTGTCATAGCCGATTTGGAAAATATCGATTTATGACAAAATGGCGGACGTGTAAACATAAATAGTGATTTTTGGGCCAAAAATTAGTTATCGTTTTGCCTATAAAACAGAAACTAAGTAACGGAAAAAAAATCCTATGACAAGTACTAGATAATGGTGTATGGAATAACCCCGAAAAACCGCAAGGCAATCGGTTCATTGGTTTTCGAAAAATTTTGGGTACCGATTTGAAAAACGTGGTTTTGAGAAAAACGCGTTTGAAAATTTGGGAATGAATAAATCATGAAATTTGTCAACTTACATGGAATCATCGATACCAGGCCCATAGTGTAGGTCTTCTACGGTCGACGGAATGTTCATAGCTTCTAAATCCTCAACCTCGACCATTTAGGTGTATAGCTCTCCTGAAAGCAGGGGTTCTTAACCTTTTGAGCTCTGTGGACCATCTCGCATTTCCTGTGGACCCCTTTCGAAACAATATTTTGAAAAAATGTATTATTTCAATTGAAATTTCAAATCAAAGTGCGATTTCGTCAGAAATTGTAAACTGACGCAGAAAGTTTACCGGAAAATCGAAATTGTCGGAATAATCGTCTATGGAAAATTCGTCGAATTACAATTCGTTGAATTACGATAGGAATGTCCGCTTTCAGCCGCACCCGGAGTCAACGAACGGGGACGTAGCGGATATCAGACTCCATGTTTAATTTTTTCCAATTTTTTGGAGGTTTTTGTATTTTTCAATTTTTTTGTTGGTTTTTGTTTTTTTCAATACTTTTTGTATTCTTTAATTTTTCGTTTGGTTTTTGTATGCAATCGTTGGTTACTTATCATGTAGGAAAAAAATACCCAACTTCGTTAATGGTCACAATGCCCTGGCAAACATTGTAATAATGCCGTGGACCCCCTGGACCCCCGTGGACCCCCGGTTAAGGCTACGACTGTCACGGTAGAAGAAAAATAGGCAATTTCAGAGAAATAACGAGTTTCGCGTGCGTTTTCAGGGTGAGGTGACTTACATACGTGTGAAAGAGGATCACAGCGGTGGGGACAGAGGTCGTAGCGAGGATCGGGAGAGAGGACGAAGTCGTTCGCGCAGCTACAGTCCAAGACGTCGAGGTACACCTACGTATTCGCCACTGCGACGCAACTATTCGCGCTCAAGATCCCGTTCCAGGTCCCGCTCTTACGACTAGTGTGTGTACGTATATACCGATCCACATGATTATACATAAGCAAAAAAACAACAGCAACAAACAAGAAAAGGGACAAAAAAAGCAAAAATGGCTCATAATTCGCTTTTCCAATTTCACACACACACATACACGCCGATTCTCGAGTACTACCCACCCAAAGTTAAAACCTTCCAATCCAAATATTAGATTTGACGATGTCGATGATACGACGCAGCTTGTACCCGTCGCCGAGTCATTTTTACACTTATTTTTTTTTTCTTCTTTTTAACTCGTCTCTCGGAAACGAAACCAAAAACGTTCTCTCGTCCATCTTTTTTGCCTTTCAATTGTCGTCTCTCCACGATGAACCTTCGAGACGAGTACGCGGAACACACTCTGTTCGTTTTTTTATTCTCACGCGTTCGACACTTTCTCAATTTTGACCGGTTCGCTGCGAATCGCGCGTACTTTACGAGAGCCTTGCGACTCGTCGTTTGTCACCGACACACGCGATTTCCCGATTACGCTAAATAAGCTAACTTACGAAGATTGCCCGTATATTCGAAAGGTACAGCCTCAATCGCGGAGACAAAAAGAACGAGGAGAAAAACAATCCGGCGCTTGTATTCGTCGATGAGTATTTTTGTGAGAAACTAGAATTTCGTAGGTGAATAAACGAGCAATTACGGTTGTACAGTGGAGACGAACATTCCTTACGTATTTTTTTTTTCATTCGGTATTGTTATACAAACGTGACACGCGTTATTATTACTATTATCATTGTTGTTGTTGTTGATAAGAACGTTGATTTTCCGATACACAGCGTCGTGAGGTTCTTGCATGAAACTTTGGTGTCTTATAATACAATATTTTGCCACCTGAGGGGGAAATCCATTCGAAACTCGATCGTTCGATAATGTCGAAGTTTGCATTAGAGTGCAACGGAAATTCATTTTTTTCGACTGCCCAAATTTTTCTTTGGTAGATATGGACTATGAAAAACACTCGAACGTTCTTACGTATCCTGATATGGACTTCACGACCTCAATTTGCAAAAAAAAAAAACTGGACAATAATAAAAATATAGAAACAAAAAGATCGTTGCTTTCAAACTTCAACGTCATATAGCTTGTTGCAGCAAAAAAGTGTCCACGGTAATCGCGTAATTTTTTACATAGGCAGCACATCGACAGCCTCATCCGTTTTTCCTCAGCATCCTCGGACACCGCGAATACTTTTTAGCTGTTTTTTTTCGAAATGATTGGATAGCCAAAGAGATGAAATGCACGATCCTCACGCGAGCGCAACAAGTGACGTAATTGCTCGTTGAAAGGAGACAAAGCTGAGGGTTTGTTCATTTGTTTAATGAATTGAAATCGCTTCTAGTTGCTTTGCCCTTACCGCAAAGTCGGTAGATTTAATTCCCATTGCAAAATCCTCGGAGAATGAAAAAAAAAGGGAGGGAGGCAACGCGACGGTGCGAGAGATTTATTTGTAAATATGCAGATTAAAAGGCAGATTAAACGACGATTGGCCTTTGACGACGTTGGGCTCATTAAATCGGCCGTGTCGAAGCGCGCCAAGGACAGATGACAAAAAGGTCGCGAACGTTACACACGCGCTACTCCTGACATCGCATTCAACCAAATTAGCATCGCAAGCTTGCATCAGTTCTCACGCGGGCAAAAAGAAAGCGGCTCGAGAAACTCGAAAAAAGAAACACACTCCTTTTTCCTGTGATCAAACAATGATTCCCAATTGTCGCACTTCTCAATCATCTCGGCAATTTGTTTTCTTTGACCAAAAAAAGTCGAGTGGTGAACGGAGTAGTTTTTTTTTTTAATTCGCAACAACGTGCGCGAGATCGCAACGATATTTCTCGCCGAATGTCGGTTGATTTTGAAAAACAAATCGTTCTGAAATGATGAAGAGTAAAGGATTGGAAAAGAACATTCATCGACGTATATCGATTCTGTGATTTCGGAATTCCCGCAAGATTAATCGCCAATATTTTCAACAACGAAAAAATCGTAATACTAGTATCGAAATGGAACACTCAAAATTGTCCATCGTGAAATCACAGTGTCGCGATAACGTCGACGGTCTTGATATAAAATAATAACAAACAAAAAAAAAAGAAAACTAACATTATGACATACTGTATTAAGGAAACTAATGTATTTTTTCTCTTTTGTATATTGGATTGGATTGTAACACAATGAATGAAAAACTGAAACCCAACACGATCTTACTTCTTGGATGGATTATGTACACGTTGACGCATTGACGATGGAATTTGAGAGATGGATATGCGGTTTCGGACGGATTTATATTCGGAGAACGATAATATTGTAAGGAGGATTCTAAAAGAATAGAGAGACGCGGATGAGGAGATACGTGGGATAAGGAATATACGTAACAAGAGGAAATTGAGGATAAGGAGAGGATTTAAAAAAAAAATTAAGGATCCCGGTGGTACACTTTGCTTGGAACCCACTCGCGAGGATTTTTGTAGCTGGATTTTTCATCGAGACGAGCGCTCGCGAGCAAGCCCGATTGTGCAAGGATTTCAAGCAGTAACGCTTATCCTGTATTTCACAGATCACGAAACGATTGTTCCTCATGAACACCGCGTGATCACCGAGGGTGAATTTCCGAACTTCAAACATCTTTTCTCAATTTTTCTTCCTGATTCTCTTTTTTTTCCGTATTCATTTTCTGACGTTCGATCGATGCAAGAACAACTCGTGTGCGTGTCATCGTCATAACAGTCTCGAATCGGGAGGAGTGACCACGAGGACTAAACGGATAATTGCTAAAAAAAAAACGGAACAAAAATGGAAAGACTTTGCTCGTTGAAAAGGAAAAACTGCCGCACTCGGCGGCGTTTCGGAACTCGCTCAATTTAATTTTTTCGTTTTAATTCCAATGACTCTTGCACTGAATTAAAAAAAGAAAGAAAAAACGTAACGCATCGTGTCCCCCGATGAGTGGTGCGGAAGTTTTCGCCGGTGCTTCGTTGGTCATTCAACGGGACACGAAAAAAAAAAACGCAATATTCACACACACGCAGGGACACACGAAGGATTGGTATGCAATCGTGGACAAGAGGATGTAACGGGATAAAATCGTTGAGGAAAAGGGCGTCTCGATGGGAACTCAATACCTAGTTTTAGACAAAAAAAAATTGGCTTTCGGTAAAAACAATCTATATGTATTCAAGCGTGTACATCTATATAGACGCAAAGATATATATAACTAAAGAACGGCGATGGACGTGTCCTGTGAGAGAAAGAAACGGATCGCACGATATTTATCGGAATGTAGGAGCTTCGCGGGATTTGTTTACGCTGATAAAAAAAGGATCGTTTGGATAAGGAAAAACTCTCGCCGGACGTCTGTTGCCTGGATTATATTTGTTATAAAAAAAAAACTGAATGGAAACTTTGCGGGGATCTTTGGGACTCGTCGCAGGACGACGCAGGATTTTAAACAAGGCATTTGGATTCTCTCAAATCGTGAACTTTGTGCGCGTATACGGAGAAACAAAAAAAATCTCGCCGAACTAGGATATACTACGGGATCGTAGCGTTCTCTATGCTAAGTTTGGAATCGCATAATTCGCAAGGATACGACGAGAAGGATTGGATTGCTTAATTTCAGGTATTTGCCATTCGTCGACTCATCATCCAAGATTTACTTGTTCTTTTTTCCCCCTTTCTTTCCCCATCCAAAGTTCAATGGAGATTTGAAAAAATGTTCGCATGCTGTGCCTCAAATGATGTGTTGTTCGCGTGTTCACTCGAAGCACTGTTTAAATAGAGCACTCTATACGATGAGAAAGAAAACGGATACAAATTTACGTTTGGGATGGATTAAGGTAGTCCTATCGCTTCACACTAGTCGTACCACCGATCACACTTGAGACTTGTACAATTTATATTTTCAACGTATGCAAAAAAAATTGTAATAGCTACATTTTCCATGTGTAAACTGTTTAATGAATGTTCACATTTGATTAGAAAAATGAAAAAATAGTTATTCCAACGATTCGCGCAGTATTTCTAGGTTTTATATTTGACAATATTGGTTCTATCTCCATCTCTTTTTACTCAACCAGGAGAGTTTAAACTCCATGCTTTTCAACGTCGATCCGTCAAAAAAATTTCAGGTGCGAGAAATATAAAGCATTGTATTCGGGCCGCGACTGGTAAAAAGCGTGGAAAATTTGTGTCGGCGAAATGTGTCGGTTAAAAATGAAATATGTGTGGAAATTCGAATGAGTGAGATGAGGTTAGGACTAGTCAGCTGTTGCCTTGCTGGCACGTCTCTTTATCGTAGCAAGTGGTAATAAATCCAATACCGGAAGTGCAAATTAAACTTGATATTACATCAAAATTAGGTCAAAAAGCGTAATTTTTTCTGAGAGCACTGGATTATTACAAGTGTTGAGTATGTTAATCTGATTATTTTTAAGAATCTGACGGATTCCCACTATTATAGACACTTTTGTAGCGACCGGAAATTGGGTTTTTGTATGTCGTCTCGGAATTCCTTCACAAAAATACGCAATTTTAATGTTTCTTTTCTCTGTAATTAGGTCGATAAACGACCCTGAAATTTTGCAGAGATTATTAATATATTTAGTGCAGCTAAAAAAAATGATGAAAATCCTATGGATTGAAGCCTGGCGATAGGACTACCTTTTTTATTTTCTACACCAAGGCGGGGACTTTTGTTAGCACTGCCCTTTAATGCTTCGCCTCCTTATCGGAAGTACAACTAAAATTTTTGTCTTCCTTGTTCCAAGATTAATTGCACTCGAATTCAGATTCCGATATCTTTTGCGCATTTGACTTCGTAGTATTTTACTGAGCGTTCTCGTAACGATTTCCCATAGGGTAGAGCTGTTTTTCACGCATGACTGTTCTAACGAGCACATATGTATTATGAAGAGGAAAGAGAGTTGCACAATAGCTGGAGAGTCGAAGGAAACGAGAGGGAGTCCTTTTTCAGACCCTTTTTTCTGTTACGTCAAAAACTTATCCTTGCAGATATCCTTTCCCCCTGATCTGTGATACCAACGATACCACTGAATTTCACTGAATAAAAACATTCTCGAAGTGATCAAACGTCTGCCTTTTATTCGAACACCCTACCTGTCTGTTCGTTACGTGCGATTTAAATCAATTGAAAAATTCATTCTCTTTTCAATAACAAATTTCATAATCTGAGTGAATTACGCAAATTATCTGCTCAGAATGAAAATTCGACTCTGAGACAGATGAAAGTATACTGTCACTTTCAGTGTCTCCTCTACAACCTAAACTTCGACAAATAATTTTTACGAAAGACCGTCAAAAAATATAACTTAAAAATGGAGGTAATGGAACTGGCAGATCTACGAAAAGCGTTCATGCCTTCGGAGCATCGATACGACAACCCTCATCAGGAAGCTATGCGAGTAAGATTGGATTTAAAAAGAAAACGAGGCAGAGACTTTCGTGAGATCGAAGACATTTGAAAAAAAATTAGTTAAGGACTTTGTGGACCTTCGATCAACCACCGAAAAAAAGCAGGGACGCCCAGAGAGTGATGCAGCTTCTTGGTGAAGCGAAAAACCTCGTGGAGACGAACGATTATCCGGGCGCCCACCGCCTGCTGAGCAAAGCTTTGTTGATTAATCCACGGTTGCATTCGCTTTATGCTTTGAGAGGTGATATATTCGCGCAACAAGGTAAAGTTGAAAAATGTTTCGAAAGAAACAATATTACCGTAAACCGGGATAAGTTTGGGCCAATTTTGGGTAACTTTGGGACACGTCAGTAAAACTACAGCTTCAAACATTTGCCGCGTAGGTACCAGCGTATGGCGGTAGCGGTGATTGCGCGCCAATTCATAAGGCATGGTGCTGGTGGGAAATTCAAAAGTCGATTCAAAGTTGCACCCTTAGTTCCAAAGCTACCTCGGTTTACGGTACAAATAGTTTGTAGAATTACGACTAGGTGGTTGCATTGACGACAGTCGTTTCTCTTTCGTTTTTAAGCATTTATTTTGTGAAAAAATGTTGTATCACATTAAGGGGTTAGGCCCCAGTAACGGGTATAAAATCATGTGCGAATTTAACAATTTTTGTTTCGTATGAAAAAGTGATTCACTCATAAAATTAATTACACATCTATTTAGTATGAATATCAAGCTGTTAGAAAAAATAAATATATATTTTGTTTATGTACAAAATGGCCGACTACTAATATTTTCTTTTATCTTTTTTTTTAGGCGCTCCGCGGCGTGACATTCAGCATCCACAATTTTTTACCGAGAACAAAAAACAAAAATTCTCGTCAATCTACATTAGAATACCTAGAGAAGTACGTACGGAATTTAAAAAATATTGTTTTATTCAAAAGTTGTAGGTATGTGAATTGAGTTGTAAGTATTTGAATGAATTTCCAGTGAAAAATTTCGTATAAAACTGCTCATAAAATGAAAAGTTCTCGATTAATAGGAAATTCCGTACGTACTTCTCTGCGAAATGCAATTAGGAACATAACTTTGAAGTTCGAAGTAAATCGAGTGAAAATTGTTGAAGTTATTTGCCACGCCAATCGGAAAAAGCTGTTTCGAGAAAAACGCGTTTAAAGTTTTATGTACTCTATGGCCGTGCCAGAGGTGGGTTCACGTTATACGCTCAAAATCGGTGAAAAAAAAATGTTCTTGCTATAAATCGAATAGTAACTTATTCTTATGATGATAAAGAACCGTTTCAGCGAAATTTTTGTTTTGAAAATTCTACTGTGGCCTTACCCCTTAATCAAAGTATTTTCTCTCGGATGTTACTACTTTCTTCCACCTCTCTAGTAAAAGCTGAATCCCACGGAGAAAAAGTGTCCTGTCTTTTGACGCTATCCACTTATCTACCCATTTTTGGACTTGTAATTACGGAAGTGTGTATATTCTAAGGCAGGGGTGGTCAAGGCGTCGACCGCCTATTTTCCGTGAGAGCTTTGTAAAACTAGTTTCGACATTTTTTATTGAATAAATATGTTTCGGTTTGTTTAGGTTTGAAACTGTTGGCGGCGGTAGACCGCGAGGGATATTTTGAATCGTAGTTTCGACCGCACACTTCAAAAGTTTGGCTACCCCTGTTTTAAGGCGGGATATACATGTAGACAGGAAAAAAATAAGCAATATTAAGGAATTTTTTAAGCTACGAAATAATCATTCTACAATTATCAAACTTTGGGTATACTTTAATAGTATATTTAAGTATACAAAACAATTTTTTTTTAAATTAATTCATCATCAAAATGGTGGAGCTGTGGCAGAGTCACAGTCCGTATCAACTTGCTCGTTCGCAGCACGTGTCTCAACCAAATATGCCGTTTTTCGGCTTCAAGTTAGTGGCACGTAGTTACCCGTCAAGGTCATTCAAGCAAAATCCATTCGTACTAAAGTATAAAACAAAGAGACACCCAAAACCGAACAGCGGACTTAAATGGAACCACCTAATAAAATCGAAAAACAAAACCAATATCCTTAAGGCGTCTGGCCACCTTGGCCGATCGAAAAATGGGTATATTGAAAAAAATAATAAACTCGAAAGCATGGGCCGGAATATTTTTATTTTTTTACACAACGTCAGAAAGGGCTTTAAGAATAACGTTAATAAATTTCCGTTCAAAATATTAAAAAATGGCGCCGTTATGCACGATACGCGCGGTCGTTGTCCCAGCTGTTACTCGCTCATGTCACATCAGAAAATAAAAATCAACTCATTCGTGAGTAGTGTCGCTACAATGTAGCGTAGCGGTCTTTTTTTACCATTAAAAAAATTATGGTGAGCCGAAGAAAAAAATTTGTATTTTTCACCGAAATTTTTCGAGCCAAAACAATAATAAAACAAAACCTAATCAAGTTATCGCAAAAATCCTACGCGACATTTTAGATAATGTATCTAAAAGTATTGTGTAAAAATTTGAAAGCAATCGAACCGATAGTTTACGATATTTCGATAGTACCAGTTGAAAAAATGTAGTTTCGAGATAACGCAGGACAGCTGCGTGAGCTAAACCGTGCGAGTTATAAACACGGATCGAAACGCACGGTCGACCGCCCGCAGCGGCTCAACCTTCCTGCCGAAAAATAACTGCAACTTGGTCAATTTTGCGCTTTTCAATACGTACTATTGCTTAAATTATACAGTTCACGGTATAGTTAAAAAAAATTACATGGTGGCCAGATGCCTTAATTTACCGCGAGTGATGGAGCAATCTTAGTGAAATAAAACATCGACAAATGTTCAAGGCAAATTGGAGCCGGCGATTAAAAATTACGAAGGGGCGAGGAAAATGTTGAGATTCGACAAAAAATCAGCAAACGAAAGATCCTCGTACACGAGGAATCTCATAGATGTTTATCGGAAAAGAGGATTGCTGCACTATGAGAAAGAACGATTTTTGGAAGCAGCGAGTGACTTTGAGCAAATTCTCGTTTTCAAGCCCTACGGAGTAGTCCTATACGAAATTCAAGTAAGAAACAATTCCCTCATTCGTATTCGCGATTTCGAGTTTACAACAATATTGTAAAGAGCAAAAAAAACTTTGAAGGACGAACTGTTGAAAACGTTGAGAACGATGAACAAGTACGAGGCGTTTCGTTGCGAGTGGACGCGTTTTATGAAGGACTCAGATCGATCGAGAGAATCGTCCTTGTTGACTCAACACGCGGAGTACAAAATTTTTCGTAGAGAATTAAGTTCGGCGCGGCACATTCTCTCCGAGGCGATTGACCTTGACCCTGACAATACCCGAGCTAGCGAATTGTTGCAGGTCCATAAATATATTTTCCTCAAGTTTATGAATATTTTCTAAATATATTCGATAATTGAATCTGCAAAATAGTTAAATGTGTAAAAGTGTTGGGCACATTCCCGTCAGCGATGTCCCTCAATTCACCGAATGTGCGATTAAATCCGTAATCAGGTAATCTACGACACGGGACATCACCTAATAGCATTTTCCATCACCTGGTCGATATACGGATGTCACGACAAGGCCCTGATGGCTGCTGAAAAGGCTCGCGACTGCGACCCCTACAACCCCGGATACACCCTCCTGAAGGCAATTTTGCTCAGGCTCTCCGGACGCTTGTTGGAAGCGGCCAAGTGGCTCGAGAGCGTCGACAAAGGCTTTCACAAACTTCTCGAGCCATCGAGGGACAAGGAGGGCTCCATTATGGGAAATCTTACGATCGAGCAGACGCGAGTTCAACTAATCAAACAGTGGCACTTGATAAGGCGAATTCACACTCTAATTAACTTTTTACCAAATACTTAAGGTAATCCTATCGCTTCACACTAGTCATACCACTGATCATACTTGAGACTTGTAAAATTTATATTTTTAACATATGCGAACAAAAATAATTTGTAATAACTGAAATTTTCCATGTGCAAACTGTTTAATGAGTGTTCACATTTAATTAGAAAAATGGAAAAAATAGTCATTCCAACGACTCGCGCAGTATTTCTAGGTTTGATATTTGGCAATATTGGTTCTATCTCCGTCTCTTTTTACTCAACCAGGCGAGTTTAACCTCCATGCTTTTCAACGTCGATCTGTCAAAACAATGCCAGGTGCGGGAAATATAAAGCATTGTATTCGGGCCACGACTGGTAAAAAGCGTGTAAAATTTGTGTCGGCGAAATATGTCGGTTTAAAATGAAATATGTGTGGATATTCGAATGAGTGAGATGAGGTTAGGACTACAGTCAGCTGTTGCCTTGCTGTCACGTCTCTTTATCGTAGCAAGTGGTAATAAATCCAATACCGGAAGTTCTAATTAAACTCGATATTACATGAAAATTAGGTCAATAAGCGTAATTTTTTCTGAGAGCATTGGATTACTACAAGTGTTAAGTATGTAAATCTGATTATTTTTAAGAATCCGACGAATTCCCACTATTATATACACTTTTGTAGCGACGGGAAATTGAGTTTTTGGATGCCGTCCCGGAATTCCTTTACAAAAATACGCAATATTAATTTTTTTTTCTCTGTAATTAGGTCGATCACCGACCCTGGAATTTTACAGAGACGATTACTAATATATTTAGTGAAGCTCAAAAAAAAATGTATGAAAATCCTATGGATTGAAGCCTGGCGATAGGATTATCTTAATTCTCTTTACCACTTTCAACATGACACTAATCGACTTGCTACGTTTTTTTAACAGGCTTTTATTTCACTTGACTTTCTGTGAGATGCAGAATGGAAAATCGATATTTTATCCACTTCCCGACTAATTAGAGCTTTGAAATTTTGCAAACATGCATCTAAAAGGTGACAATGCATGATTCAACTTAAAAAAAAAATCTCCATAAGATTTTCAACTTTTCATGTAAAATTAGCGATATCTAATCATCCATGTAAAATCTCACTACACATACAAACAAATTCGTAGCCGACTGTGTTTGTATGTGAGAAGTTTATATGCAGCAATTAGTCGTAAGTTCAATCCCAATACAGTCTTTGTTATTTTTTACATGCATTCCATTCACCTAACGTACAAACTCGGAAACTAGTAGATTACTAGTAACAATTAACGAGTAAAATCAATTAAAGACTAGAAAATAGAAAACAATTTATGTGTAAAAAATATTTTTTTAAACCAAGCTTTTATTCAATGTACTAAAAAGTAGAAAACTATATGTGACTATAAATAAAAGCTTGGGGCGCCCAAAATTTATACATATAATCTTTAATTTATATAAGTCCGTTAACATATCAACTGTATTTGCTTTTGATGTATTTTTTTCACTTTACAATGTTTAAATTATTTTTCGAAATTCAGTTTGAAAGAAAATTTATTTCAATTTTTAACATTTCCATATATTTGATCTTAAAAAAATTGTGTTATCCAGTTCAACATAATTTTTCAATAGAAGGATCGAATTGAGAACTTCCTTTGTTTTTTCATGTTCGTTAAAAGTGTAGTTTGTTTGGGTTTGAAAAATGATTCATTGCTATTTTTATGTATATAATTTTTCCCGTATCGTTTGTAACGTTTACAAATACTAGTTTGGTTGAAACGAGACTTAAGGGGTAAGGCCACAGTAGAATTTTCAAAAAATTGATTTTTTTTCGCTTAGAACGTGCTTTATCATCATCAGAATAAGTTACTCTTCGATTTATAGCAAGATATTTTTTTTTTCCACCGACTTTGAGCGTATAACGCAAGCCCACCTCTGGCACGGCCATAGAGTACCTAAAACTTTAAACGCGTTTTTCTCGAAAAAGCTTTTTTCCAATTGGCGCGACAAATAACTTCAACAATTTTCACTCGATTTACTTAAAATTTGAAATTTATGTTCCTAATTGCATTTCACAGAGAAGTACGTACGGAATTTCTGATTAATCGAAAACTGTTCATTTTATGAGCGGTTTTATACGAAATTTTTCACTGAGAATTCATTCAAATACCTACAACTCAATTCAAATACTTACAACTTTTGAATAAAACAATATTTTTTAAATTCCGTACGTACTTCTCTAGGTATTCTAATGGAGATTGACGAGAATTTTTGTTTTTTGTTTTAGGTAAAAAATTGTCGGTGCTAAATGTCACGCCCCGGAGCGCCTAAAAAAAGATAACAAAAGAAAATATTAGTAATCGGCCATTTTGTACATCGAAAAAGAAAATATATATTTTCTAACAGCTTGATATTCATACTAAATAGATGTGTAATTAATTTTGTGAGTGAATCACTTTTTCAAACGAAAAAATATAGTTAAATTCGCGCATGATTTTATACCCGTTACTGTTGTCTAACCCCTTAACTTGTGGTCTTTAACTTAAAAAAGTATATATTTGATGTAAACAAAGTGTTCTTTATTTGACCCTAATCTGGATCATTTGCAAAACCTGCAAAAGTCATGGAATTTCTCAGTCAATAATGCTTAAGGAGTTTCGGTACGAAAGGCAAAATGTTAAGAAATTTATCAAATTTGGTGATAATGTTCTTAAACATTAAGTGCGAAAACACACAGTTTTTTAAATTTTCTTCTACTTAGTTATCGAGTAATTAAGCATTAACGGAGACTTTGTCCTTGGAGTGCCATATTTCAGGTGTTTACATTTTTTTTTTAAAGGAAACGAGGAAAGCTTTTTGAGTGCGGTTTTTTTCTTGCTTTTATTCATGATATACAGAGCGTTAAAAAATTTTTTTTTTGAAAAAAAAAAAACAAAATGGCGGCCGTTTCAGCTCCACGAAAACAGGTCCTCAAATCGCGGGAGGTAAACGGCTGACACCACTGCCCCCCCTTTGTTGATCTGAAACACAAATTCAATGCATATTATCAATCTGTGACCCTTTGGTCATGGAATGACTGATGGGTTTTTCGTTTAGTACAAATTTCGGAAAATGGCGGCAATTTAAAAAAAAATCGAATTTTCGCGTTTTTTTTTCGCATAAAAAGATAAATAATAAATGCAAAAATGTATCTATCGAAAAAACGATCCGTCATTCCGTGAAGACATATTTTCTGAGTATGCTCTCCAAATTTCAGGTCGATATGTTAATTACAGCGGTCAGGAGAATGTCGGCCATTTTTAAAAACGTGTTTTCGAGAAAAACGCTTTTAAAGTTTTGTAATGTGTTTACACAAATGTGTTTATAATTACCGCTAATCGGCAATGCCTGGTCCATAGAGGCATCCCTCCTCTTCTTCTAGCTGCTCATGTTGAGCCGCTAACATCTCCCGCTAACTTCAAGGACAAAGTCTCCCTTAAAGCAGATTTCTTATGCCCGCAATGTATACCTATATATATATATGGAAGCGCTATGCCTATACACGTGAACTTTAGTGTTAACTTACGCGATAACTGTGCAGAAGAAAAATCTGAAAAAAATGTGTATTGTCAAATTTTTCATTAAAGAATATGTTCACCAAATTTTATAAAATTCGGAACTTTTTGAAATTTTTTATGTTTTTTACATGGTTTAGCATGGCAACTTGTATCGCCCGTGCCGAACATCCTTGATAACCCTGAATAACAATGTATTGAAATACAACAGATACGACATCGCCGTGCAGTTCATGACGGAGAACAGATACGCGGATGCCATGAAAATTTTGCAATCGAGCAAATTGCTCGAGCAGTATGCCGAGACGAATATTCTGCTGGGTGACTGCATGTTAAGATTGGGAGACAAGGAGGATGCCCTTAGAACGTACATGAACGGGCTGGCGATGGTTTCGCATCTAAAATCAATGGATCCTGGATCAAGAAAGTACGTTCATCTGTTGAAGAGAGTGACCGACATACTGAACGAGAAGTGCAACGAGTGCGTCGACGAAGGACAACCCAAGGATGCGATAAAATTAGCGAACGACGTTGCGCGAATTTTGGACGATGCGAGTGGCGCACCGATACTTGGACAAAGTCTCGGCGAAGCTCTTGTATGCGGAGCAAGGGCTCTCTACCAAAGGGACGATCAGCCGAGAACGAGCGTCGTTTCGTCGCTAGCCGAAGGACTGAAATTCGCACGTGGGACCGACGCTCACGGACTCTATCGACAAATATTCGACGACGCGAAGCTGGAAAGGATCATCGATAGCTTCGAAACGAGAAGAAAGCTTCCGAAATCTCTGAAGTTACTGATGCAGTACTCGTGACGCGATAAAGGCTCAATTTATCGTTGGAGCAGTTCGACCAACATTAAGATCGAAAATTATTTGCTTTATTGTCTCGTCTGAATATTCATTGTGAGTATCGTAGCATTAATGGCGATGCAAATGTAGAGAATAACGTCGATGCTAAAAAAAGAATACTAGGAAGCACAAGTATAAATCATTGAAATCTGCTGCTTTTTTTGCCATTGGTTCGAGTGAAGCTGATCGCAAAGCCGGTAGGTGGCTCACCAAGCTTCGCCGAGCGGCCGTATCACGATGTCCTGCACCTGGAAATATACACATTTGTCGATAAAAGAGCCAAAATCATACGGCCTGTCAATTTTAGCTACCATCTCGAAAGAACAATTACTTCAGATTCAACTTTTCATGTAAAATTAGCGATATCTAATCATCCATATAAAATCTCACTACACATACAAACAAATTCGTAGCCGACTGTGTTTGTATGTGAAAAGTTTATATGCAGCAATTAGTCGTGAGTTCAATCCCAATACAGTCTTTGTTATTTTTTACATGCATTCCATTCACCTAACGTACAAACTCGGAAACTAGTAGATTACTAGTAACAATTAACTAGTAAAATCAATTAAAGACTAGAAAATAGAAAACAATTTATGTGTGAAAAATATTTTTTTAAACCAAGCTTTTATTCAATGTGCTAAAAAGTAGAAAACTATATGTGACTATAAATAAAAGCTTGGGGCGCCCAAAATTTATACATATAATCTTTAATTTATATAAGTCCGTTAACATATCAACTGTATTTGCTTTTGATGTATTTTCTTCACTTTACAATGTTTAAATTATTTTTCGAATTTCAGTTTAAAAGAAAATTTATTTCAATGTTTAACATTTCCATATATTTGATCTTAAAAAAATTGTGTTATCCAGTTCAACATAATTTTTCAATAGAAGGATCGAATTGAGAACTTCCTTTGTTTTTTCATGTTCGTTAAAAGTGTAGTTTTTTTTTTACAAAAATGATGCATTGCTATTTTTATGTATATATTTTTTCCCGTATCGTTTGGAACGTTTACAAATACTAGTTTGGTTGAAACGAGACTTGAGGGGTAAGGCCACAGTAGAATTTTCAAAAAATTGATTTCGTGGGACGATCAGCCATTTTGTCATAAATCGATATTTTCAAAATCGGCTATGACAAGTACTAGATTGTAGTATCTAATTTAATAATCTCTTTGGTTTTTTTTTCAGATGATTTTTGGAGAAACGCCAGTGGGTACCGTATACGCAGATTTTTTTACGACGCTCCAAGGATCATAGAATATCCTTGTATATTTTTCATATTTTTAAATAAAGAAAATTAAACATATTTTTGAATGTATATACTTTTAGATAATTAAATCCAATCCAATCCGAAATTTCAAGTAGTTTTCCTTGAATAAATTCACAAAAATTATCTTTTTTCCGGCTCCTAGGTGTATATCTCCCCTTAATCTTCATATTCTTTTTAACGAAAAACTGTCGAAAAAATATGTTAAATTCGATACTTTTTTCAAACCGCCGCCATTTTGTCGATTTTGATTTTTTTAAAACCTCTATAGCAAGATAGCGGCTCTCATACTGATTCATAATCTTTTTACAAATTTTGTTTCCCATAATATTTACGGTTACAACTGTGTACGCCGTGAGGACTCCTTCTTACGAATACTTTTTTAACCGTTAAAAAAATATGTAACAAAATTAAAATGAACGTTTAAAAATGTCTGTTCTTCATGAGTGCTGCGATTTGACATAAAAAAATTCGACTGATTAGCGTATTTAAAAAAAATCGCGAAAAATTCATCACGGGTCATTTTTCGACCCGTTACACTGTGACGGTCCCTTAAGGTATTCCTTTCGCGGAGGGCCGTATTCTGTGGGGGCATAAGGAGGGCCCTTTCGAATTATTGATTACATTAAGTAGCGCTTAATAAAAATAAGTCATAATCAATTATCATACTCAACGATAAACTGGAATAAAAAAGTTCGTGCAAATTTTGTAGATTTTGACATTTTTACATTTTCTCTGAAAAGTCGCGGCTACGAAAATTCTTCTGCCAATCACATTTTTCTAACAAGGAACATCCCTCAGGTGACACCCTTCCATTTTGTTGAAATTTGGATATGTTATGAAGCACCGAAAAGTAAGCGATACGTATTTTTATATCGGCGGAAAAACGGTTTTAAGGGGTGAAACCACCTCTTAATATAGGGGTGGTTTACCCCTTAATTTTTATTTTTGCAATGTCACTATAGTGGATTTTTCATTGTTTCGGATTAGAAGAATTTTCGTTTTTGTTTCATTAAAATCGGTGGACTCCTTGTGTGTGAAACTGCTACATTACCCCTAGAGATGCCTTGCTTGAGGGGTCGTTTTACCCCTTACAACCGTTTTTTCGCCGATAAAAAAAATACGTATCGCTTACTTTTCGGTGCTTAATAACATATCCAAATTTCAACAAACCCCCTTCGGTTTGTTCATTGTTTGTATCACCTGGTGGATGTTCCTTGTAAGTTATATCATTAATATTTTCTTTAAACATTCGGTGACCCACTGTTTTTATTGTCGTTACGGAATCTTTAAATTTGTTTACACGCGTCAGTTTATGTCAGGCGTCTAGAGTTATTTAGTGTATAAATGATTAGATAAAAATGTGGCCAGCGTGTCATCTTCATATAGCGCCGTATAAATGAGACGATTTTTAGAGTCGTAATTTTTCATTGAAAGTTCGGTAGCTTGGCTTGAAATTTTGCCAGTATACTGGGATGTATTTTTTACTTGATTATAGACGAAAATCAGTTAATTGTTGAAAATTCGGGTTCGTGAAGGGAATACCTTAAGGGGTCTTCTCACTTTAGACGCTAATAAAAAGGCTATTTTCATGAATTTTTTGATAGGTTTATATTATAGATATTGATATAAAGGTATACTTAATACACTTTTGAAATACATAAAAAAATTTAATGTATTTATGTAACCCAAACAAACTGTAAACGCGTTTTTTCTCAAAACAACGTTTTTCGACGGCTTGTTGATAAAATCTTCGGAAGTACTGAACCGATCCTTATGAAATTGTAACCACATATTCTTTACAACTATAGCGCATATCAAAGATTCTTTTAAATTTTGAAATTTACCTATTGTTTTGCCAAAAACACGTTTTTTTCGAAAAATGTCCGCCATTTTGTTATTTATTTATGCATATATAAAAAATCGTCTAATATGCGCTATAGCCATTAACATACGGAATCTAAAACCGTTTGATTTTTTTATTTCGGATGATCCATCTCCGAGATGTCATCAACAGCGCAGACCTACATTTTTTTAGGATTTTTTTTAACTACCATTTTCGTTTATAAATAGTGATTTAAATAAAAAAAAAATTAATGTATTTCGAAAGTGTATTTATTAAGTGTAACAACTTTTATGCCAATATCTATAATATAAACCTGTCAAAAAATCCATGAAAATAGTCTTTTTTTAGCGTCTAAAGTGAGAAGACCCCTTAAATCTCGTTGCAGACTGTAGGGACGATCAAAATTTTCAATGCGAACACCTTGTTTCGTTTTAGAGATGAAAGTATTAAATTTAAAAAAATGGGGTCCCGAACATCCCACGCGCGTACCGGTGCCTAACGGAGCAACATCTTCCGCATCGGATAATCAGCCCATTAATGTTACCAAAAGCACCTGCTCGTGTTTTTTTAAACTTCATGGCCTCCTATATATTCTCGTATTGCAAGTTCCAACGATCTCGAGTATATTCAATAATCTCTTTTCGTTCGATTACAGGCATAACCGGACAACTGTGTGAAGGACTAAGCGCAATTGAAGAATAAAATATCGTCGTTACTTGAACGTGTGCCGGTGTCGAGAGAGTGTAAAGAACAGCAGCGGCAACGTCTTCGGGCTGCAAAACTGGCATCGTGGCGAGAACCTCTTTGGAGAACATCGAGTACGTGCCCATGAGTTCGGTCGCAACGAGGCCCGGGCTTATGCTCTGCAAACGCAAATTTAAGCTGCTAACAATGGACGACGATAATTCTATTGATTGCAGCTAAACAGATCCAATTGAGAATGTAACGACGTACAGTCGTGCGCAAAGGAGTACATTTTTCGGATGAGCTGGAATTTAATGGTTCGCCGTGCCGGGTGAGCGAAATTTTCGAACGTGACGGTACGGCTCATTTGCATCGTCGTGTCCAAAGCCGATTAGACGCGCCTTGGCGGAAGGACCGTCAGGTCCAAAGAGGTGGAGAGAGAGAGAGAGAGAGAAACGACTATTGCCACTTACCGTAACGCGTATTTGCGTTCCCGCGAGCTCGTGACGAAGCGTTTGTGCGAGGCCTGTGACGGCTCTCTTCGTTGCCGGATAAACGTTGAAGCCCGGGACCGCCGGGATTCTCTCGCCGGCCAAACTATTAACGTGTATGACGATTGCATCTCTTTCGGCTTCTTTCATCATGCGAACCGCCTCTCGAGTGCACAGACACAAGCCGAGAACGTTCACGTCGAATACCGCACGCCAATCCTCCAGAGCTCCTTCTACAAAATAATGCAGTGCTTGTTTTCGAGAATATTGTATTTTATTTAATCATCCCGTAAATTTTGCAGCCATTCGACTCATCCGGATGAACACTGTCAGGATTTTGCAAATATATATTGTCTTCTTGAAGTTGTTTTTTTCAATCCAAATGTTTGATTGGGTTTAATTTTTTAATACTTTCTTTTACGCATGAAGATGGAAAACTACGGATGGCCGGAGGGAGGAAGGTTGAACGGAAATCCAACAAAATGGGGAAAGGACATTAAATTAGCCGGGGCAGAAACGGGGGTCGGACAAGTATGGCAGAAAATAAGGGCCACCAGAGGCCTAGAGCGGGCCAGCAGAAAAAAAATTGACCAGGAAAAATATAGGAAGACTGGACAAGGTAGAGAAGTCAATGTACTGCAGCGGTTACAAAGACAGGAAGGAGAGCTTAGGAATATAAGATTATTGGAAGGACAGGGAAATAAAAAAAAAACAAAGGAAGTGAGGGCAGGAATCAGATGTGGGAACGTTGGAAGGGAAGGAATCAAGGGCTATACAGATACGACTGTTAACGATATAATAAATAAATTCAAGACTACAGGTACTCTGGAAGATAAATACTGTCCTGGGAGACCTAGGAAAACAACTAATCTTGTCGATAAAGTGATCAAAAGAAAGGCTGTCGCAGTCGTAAGAAACAATGCTGCAATCATCGCACGTGAATTACGCGGAGAAAATTTGGCTGACATTAGCAAAAGTACTGTTTCACGTAGACTGACAGAAGTGGGACTTTTTGGACGTGTTGGAGTAAAAAAACCGCTCATCGGTAAAAAAAAATAAGGCCCGATTAGAATTCGCGAGAAAATACCAGAGCTGGACTGTTGAAGTTTGGGAAAAAGTGCTGTTCTCAGACAAAACTATAATTCATTTGTTTGGAAATGGTGGGAGAAGGTACGTTCGACGACCAAAAGGAACTAGAAGTGATTCGCGATATCAAACACCATCTGTGAAACACGGTGGAGGTAGCATTATGCTATGGGGTGCATTCTCTTGGAAAGGTGTCGGTCCAATCTTTAAAATTGAAGGCACTATGAACTCTGCTATGTATAGAGATATTATATTGAAAGAAATGCTGCCTTATGCTCGTCAGAATATGCCACGAGGATGGATTTTTCAGCAAGATAATGATCCAACACATCGATCACAGCTCCTTCAGCAGGTTGTTAGCAATAAAAATATTCGAGTTTTAGACTGATTCCATCTCCGGACTTGAACCCCAAAGAACATTTATAGCAAGAGTTAAAACTAAGAGTAGGAACTGAACATTGTGCCAATAAAGCTGCTTTGTAGGGAAAAGTTCAAAAAGAGTGGAAAAATATCTCTCAAGATAGAATCATCAAACTTATTGAATCGATGCCTCACCGATGTGCTGCCGTGATAGCTTCGAAGGGCATGGCTACCAAGTATTGATGAAAATCTTACATTTACCGTTTTTTAATTTTTTTTCTTGAGTTACTATGTTTTTTCTTTGTATGTAGTGCGTAATTCGTACTTGGCCGGGTAGTTATGAAAAAGCGAAAATTGTTGTTTTGGTTACAAATAATGATGAATAGTTACATATAATTGTTCAATAACACGTTTCGATTGCATAATGGAAGAACTTTACGATGATATGTTTGTGATTCCATTTTGCATCCTTTAAACGTTACTCCATCATAAAATTATCTTTGGCCGGACACTTTTGCATGCAACTGTATGTGAATGCGATAAAATATAGGAACCAATAAAAAAAAGAAGTGGTAGATGATCTGACGATATGGGTAAATCGCAGTGCAGGGAAAAACTTAAAAGCGAAAATAGGGTGTGCTTTGAAGGGAGGGCGGGTGCAAGAACTGTGCCACTATGTGAGAATGGCTGAGCGAGTGGAGCAAAAAATGTAAGCAAGAAAAATAAATTATATTGCGTTGTATTATAATCTTGTAGGCGAAAAATATGTGTAGGGGGAACTGTGTAAAAACTCAAAAGGGTATAGCTGGGAAATAAAACTACTACTACTACTACTTGCTTTTACGCACGCTTTGTTATTCAGACAATATTTGAACATAATTCTGCTAAAATACCAATGAGTTAAATGACGCTACGCCTAGCTACATATGGAGAATGGAGGCGTGTATAAGGGGCAGAGGAGAAGAAGCATGAAAAAGAGTAGCAAACTACCTATGTGAAATAATGAAAATGCCGGAAGATAGGTGGCGGAAAAAGTGTTTGGAAGAAGAAGCCAGCACGATATTAAATGCAAATCCATTGAACTGGGAACTAGAAATGAAGGGAGCAATGTGGCAAAGAATACGAGGCCAAGATATGGCGAAACTAAGAAAAATGATCGAAAGAGCGATACGAATGAAAACCGACTAGGAAATACAACAAGACTGGAACAAAATTGAGAATTCGACGTATTGTAGGGAGTACAAAAATAGTAAAGAACGTATAGAAAAGGGAGAGTATAGAACTGGGAAGCGGAGGGCTAGAGGGAAGAAGTAAATAAACGTGGGCCAGGTTGAGATGCGGAAATATAGGAAAATGATGGTAAAAGGGGATACGCAGATCCTCTATGCCGGTGTTGTAAGAAGGAAGAAAGTTTGGAACACATACGTGAATGTGGGAAAATGAAAGAAGAAATGAATAACAAAGTGGTGGATGATTTGGACAAGTGGCAAAGAAGCTACAAGGCATTAAAAGGAAAAATTAAGGGGTCTTCTTACTGTAGATGTTTAAAAAAGGTTATTTCCATGCATTATTTGATGGGTGTATATTATAAATATTGATATAAACGTTGTTACACTTAATAAATACAACTTCGAAATACATTTGAAAAAAATTTAATGTATTTATGTAACTCAAACAATCATCAAACGCGTTTTTCTCGAAACAACGTTTTTCGACGGCTTGTTGATAAAATCTTCGAAACTACTGAACCGATCCTTATGAAATTTTAACCACATTCTTAACAACTGTAGCGCATATCAAGGATCTTTCGAATTTTTAAAATTAACTATTTTTCCCCCAAAAACGGTGAAAAAAACGTTTTTTTTGTTTTTTCCGAAAAATGTCCGCCATTCTGTTATTTTTGCATATATAAAAAATCGTATGATATGCGCTATAGCCATTGACATAATGAATCTAAAATTGTTTGATTTTTTTGTTTCGCACGATCCATCTCCGAGATTTCATCAAAGGACCTACCATTTTTTTAGGACATTTTTTTAACTACCATTTTTGTCTATAAATCGTGACTTAAATAGATAAAAATGTTCTAAAAATGTATTTATTAAGTGTAACAACTTTTATATCCATATCTATAATATAAATGTATCAAAAAAATTCATGAATATACCCTTTTTTAGCATCTAAAGTGAGAAGACCCATTGAAAAAAGAAAGGGCAACCGTTCGGAAAATTGTGCGAGTATGTTAGAGGCTCCGAATGCATGCTAAGAAAAGAAGCATACAGGACAAAAAGGACGAAAGACGAATGTTAACGGAAAAAAGAAGGAAATATGTAAAAGTGTATCGATTTACAGAGGGGGGAACTGTGCAAAACCCTCAAGGGTATACTTGGAAATCAAGAACTATACTATTCGGACATAATTCCAAATGACTCTAACCTTGATAAAAGTTAGTGATTTCTTAGCAAATTGATAGAGCATCCGAACTTGAAATCGCTTATTATTATCATTTATTATATTCCCCATACAATGATATGAAAATATTAGGCCAATAATAATTTAGTATCGTAAAAATTAATATTATATAAATAATAAGTTATTACAATATTTTACCGCTGCAGAGCGCCATATTTTTTGGATTCCTTCCATTTTTTGGCGTTCTACATAGATGTTCGATATATTAACCCTTCGACTGCACACTGGGTCATTTTGACCCCATTTTTTTTACTGACTGGGTAGAAAAAAACTGCAGTGTTAAAAGTTGCAATTTTATAACCCATTATTTCACTCAAACATGCATAATGATATGAACAATGTCTGGTTGAAATTTGAACAAAATCTATAGAAATCAAGATTGCGCGCTCGTACTACCTTAAAACTAATAATTGAAGACTGAGCGCTGATAAATGCTAATAGATTATATAATTACCAGAGTTGGGCGTAATTCTATTTATAAATACGAATACGAATTTATTCACATCGTGATTTTCATGTGAATATAAATACAAATTTATTCATACTTCACTTATGTGTATTCACGTGCATGCATGCAAATACAATTGTATTCACAAATATTCTGAACATACAAATAAATCCACAGAAAAAATTGTGAATATTTACAAAAAATGTAAATATTTACAAAAAAATCCTGTGAATAAAAAAAAATCACATCGAAATCTGTGAATGCAAATGTATTTACAAAAAATTGTAAATACAAAAAAATTCACAAACTAAGTTGTGGATTTTTTCGTATTTAAGACAAATTAAAATCAAATTCACAATGATTAGATTAAAATTTACACCATTAGTGAGTTAGTACGTATTTTGAGAGAAAATATTGCCTAGGGGCAAAGAAATTTTTGCACAAAACTTTTCGTGCGAAAATTTCTTTGACTCAACACAATGTTTTCTCTCAAAATACATAAGAACTCACTTGTGGTGTAAATTGTAATATAATTGTCGTGAATTCGATTTTAATTTTCTTCAACTTGCGGAAATTCACAACTCATTTTGTGAATTTTTTCATATTTATAATGTAATATTTGAAACTCACAACTTTTTTTGCAAAAATTTCTTTGCCTTGACGCAATGTTGTCTCTCAAAATACGTAAGAACTCACGTTTGGTGTAAATTTTATTCTAATCATCGTGAATTTGATTTTGATTTGTCTTCAATACGAAAAAATTCACAACTCATTTTGTGAATTTTTTTGTGTTTACAATTTTTTGTGAATACATTTGCATTCACAGATTTTGAATTTTTTTAATTCACAGGATTTATTGTAAATATTCACACTTTTTGTGAATATTCACATTTTTTTCTGTGCATTTATTTGTATGTTCAGAATATTTGTGAATACAATTGTATTTGTATGCATGCATGTATTTACAGTGTGAGGTATGAATAAATTTGTATTTATATTCACATGAAAATCACGATGTGAATAAATTCGTATTCGTATTTGTAAATCGAATTACGCCCAACTCTGGTAATTACAATAAAATGTCCTTATTTTTCATTCCGTGCTTTTTTTCGGCTTTGTCCGAATATAATAAATAATAATGGAATACTCACCGGTGAGGCTGCCCTCTTTCGTAATTCCCGCGTTATTGACGAGTACGTCGACCGCTCCAAGATTTTCCCGAATCCACGCGAATGCCGCGAGAACCGAATCTTCCTGGGAAACATCGCACTCTACGGGATGAAGTTTTCCGCTCGATTCCTCCAAGCCCGCTGCGATCTCTTCGAGCTTGTCGAGCCTTCTCGCCAGGCCGGCAACCACGAGACCTACGAAGATGCCATAAAATTCGAGTATCGCAAGTGTTCGAAAAAATGTATATATATATGTCGGGTTGCTGTTATTACGATTGTACCATTTTTGACCAATTCCTTGACTATGGACGCTCCGATACCAGCGCTCGCTCCCGTAACAACGGCGACTTTTCCTGCCCAACGTTCCATTACCGTTCGTCAACTCGACCGACCAGCGACTGCGATACTCGTCGAGCCACGGCCAAGTAATCGGATCGCACTTATACGTATTGAAATCCATACCGGAGGATGAAAAATATGAAAAAGGAAATCTATATCTAATGTGGCGAATATGAAATAAAAAGTATTTAAAAGAGAAACGTTGAGTCGAGGGGATGTACACGTAAGGATGGAAATGCTATATCTTTGCGGTAAACCAATACCCGCGACCTTCTCTCGCGATATTCCTCTCCGCGGTTTTACACATAACTCCATTAACGGGCTACATCTACCTAGGTGGGACAAAAAATTGCATTTTCCAAAAATATTTTTATTCGTTAGTATCATCTTTCAACTATATATTCCCTGAAAATTTCATCAAAATATTCCTAAAAGCGAATGAGCTGCAGCTTCTAACACTCGGCCGCGCGAGCGATGGCAGCACCGTCCTTCAAACTTTAAACGCGTTTATCTCGAAACATTGTTTTCAAAATCGGTGGACATCACATCTGGAGAACCACTTGATGGATTGTTTTCAAATTTACAGGAGATACGATGAGAAACATTTAAAGGTCGTCGACGAATCTCACTTTTTTTTATCTATCGTCATTATTTAATAGTTACGTGAAAATTACGACTTTTCATAGTTTTTTTATGCTCCAGTTTCAATACGGTATTACACCCTTTTTTAAAAGGTGTCTCAATTTGATCCTTTGGCGGTAATAAACTACTAGAATTTTTATTTCAATTTTATTCGATCGATAAGTGCCATAAAAATGCATTTAAATTCCACACTTCAAATTTTCGCGCGAAAACTGGCGAAAACGCTAGCCGCCATGTTGCTTCGGTTCGTGACGTTACTTGCACAGTTAACACCGACGCTGCGCTAATTGTGAATACGCAAATTTGTTTAAGGTTGTATGTCGTGTAGCCGTCGGCGGTGAAGTACGAAGGAAGCGCCCTGTGCTTATGCACGGAGCCAATTCTTTTGGATTGAAACGAATTAAATCGTCATATGTGACACTTTTAAAAAATCGATTTTTTTGCCTCTTTCGACAGTTGATACTTTCAAGAATATGAGATGAGATTTTTACACTTTCAAGAATATGAAATGAGATTTTTCAAATTTGCTGACGTTGTAACTTAAAGAGCGATTATCCGAATGACTTGAAATTTGAACTGAGTACTTTCGAATATATTTACTCTACAATGACGTAGATATTTTTGGTTGGATGATAATGGACGATTTGGCATTAAAAAACGACCATTTTATAGGCAAGAAAACAGACTTTTTTCATAACTACGCCATGTTGTTAGATTTTGATATTTTTCGAAAATCCTACGTCATTGTACAGGAAATACCTTCCAGTTTAACAACATTTTTTCCTTTTTCGGTTTCAGCTATTCGATCGGCCGGAATCATGTCGGCAGTGGAGGAACTTTTTTTTGCGTCTCCGAAGGCAGTGCATAAGTCGCTTGGATCTCAATATTTTTATATGAAAAAATTATGTAATATGCGTCAAATATACCCAAATATATTCTTAATTTTTCGAAACATTTAATTAAGTACTTTTCTTCCAAAAAATTCCCGAAAATCACCCAAATTTTCAGCGTTCACACTGGTATGGTCCCTTAACCCTATAATAAAAAAAAGCGTTTTTTTTTGCTTAAAAAATACTTTGGCGTCATAAAAACAATATGCAATTGGTTCTGTAGTGAAAAAAAAAGTTTAAAGGTACAATTATCGATTTTGCCGCAGCACCTCGGACTTCTTTCAGGCGCCTCGTACAACTTACGCGTTTTTCTCGAAACCACTTTTTTCAAATTGGGAGGACGGATTACTCGAACACCTTTGCATGGATCGATTTGAAATTTTGATAGTAGCTTCACAATTACATTCTCTAAGGGAGTACGTAGCCGTTTTTTTAAAATAAAGTGTAAAGTTTTTTTAATAAACAATTTACTGCTTATTTTTTGGGCAAAAGATCGATTTATTTCTTTCAAAGTGCGCCATTTTTTCAAAATTTGATGAAAAACATCCCTACGTAGTCCCATAGCTAATAATATATGGAATATAATTTTTTTTAGTTTTTGTTCCAGGTCTTATACCTTACGAGAAAACCGTCCTCCCGTGAATCTATTTGTAAAAAAACACGTTTTTCAAGATCGGCTCTGTCGCCGCCATTTTGTATGAAAATTATAATAAATTTTTTTAATACTTTAATATATGTTGAAAAAACCCTCTCAAAAAAAACCTATTCCTTTTTTCATACTCCCAAAATAAATTGTCAAACTTAGGCCTTATTTTCTGCCGCTAGAGTGGTGTTATCCCTCAATTAAAAATGAGTTAAAGTCCCTATCATTGGTGCAAGAATACTAAATGTAAGAAAACTAGTGTAAAAACACCGGAAAAGTTGCGGATTGAAATGCCAAGTGACATAAATATGAGGAAAACTTGCTTTAAACTTGCACGAAGAGATCCAAAGTCATTGTCCCGAAAAACTCATCTTTACTTTTGTGAAGTACAGATAACTATTTGAAAATGTGTAATTATCTATAACAAACGAGAAATGTATAGTTGTTGACGCTTTCTTTCACGGGCCTCTGCACACTGCGCGCGATTTGCGACGAGCGATGCGCAATATCCAATGGGAGCTTCACGTTCCCAGAGGGTTTCTGGAATACCCGAGCTCCCATTGGATATCGCTCATTGCTCATCGCAAATTGCGCGCAGTATGCAGAGGCCATTAGAGAGTTATACGTCTACCGCTTTCTTTGTTTACTATGTCGATAACTTCACATAGGAATCTATTATCGCGGCTACCGTTTCGTATATTCGTTGGACTGATAAAAAAGTATTTTTTAAAATATGATAATGAAATTTTTACTTAAATAAAGTTTATTCTGTGTTTTATTTATAAATTGAAACCAACATTAGTCGATTGCTTATTGCAAAAACTACCTTACTTTTATTTATACATTCTTAGTATTTTTTTTACATACATTAAAATACCCTATTCGTCGCCATGTCCAGGGAGGCTAGAGTGGGAGGAGCAGAGATTAGTAGGGAGATGTACAACGCTCCCCTTTTCGGCGTGCCTCAGAAAGGGCGCTAAATCGCGGCGGCGAGTTCGGGAATATGATTTTGTGTGCATCGCCTCTGTCGAAGTTGCAGATTCCCTTGTAGCCGCGCGAGTCGTGAGCACCACTCAAGTCGATATCGGAGTCAGCGTGCACACGAATGGGTAGCTCGGTGGGGGAAAAGTCTCTGCCCCTCGCTCACTCGACACGCGAACGGAGCGAGTTTTTCGGTCCGATCGAGCTCGACATATGTGTGGCCGTACTGCGGATTGGAATATGCATTAAATGAATTTCAAAGAGAAAAACATGTATCGAGAAAATTGTTTTCTCTCGGTTGGCCGTTTATGCCGAGAATGCGGGTTAAAAAAATTAACGACGAACCGCGTTGAAAAATAAAACTCCGAAACGACCGTGGAAGGTTCAAAAAGAAATCTTGAGCCTTTGCCGCGGTCGTTACGGCCTTTTTTTCAACATTAAACATTATGAATAAGCGTGTATCATAAAGGTTTTTCTATCCTCAATGAGCGTCGTGGCTCAGTTGGCAGCGTGACGGATTGACGATGCTTGCGGTCCAGGTTCGATCCCTGGTTGATCGACTTTTTTAATCTATTTTTTTTCGTCATTTTATATTCAAAAAATCGAAAATATTCAAAGTAATTAGTTCGTAAGAGAGTAAGTAAGAGAGTAAGAGAGTAATGCCTGGACATACGAACTTACTCTCGCATGTCCAGGTATTATTTATGATATTTCATTCATATATGTTTAATTTTAAAAAAGACACTGGCTACCGGGGATCGAACCCGCATCTTCTGCACTCAGAGCCCGCAGGCTGATATATCAACCGCGATACCCATTTTTCGATCGGCCAAGGTGGCCAGACACCTTAAAGTCTTTAAGAGGGGATATACGTTTACAACGATCAAAAAATCGATTTCTTTTCTTTAAGGGATAATACCACTCTAGGAATTTGGAAAAATCGTTTTCAATTGTCTTCAATAATACTTTGGGGTAATAAAAACAATATGCAATTGGTATGCAGCGAATTTTTTTTTAAGGTTGGATAAGTGTGTATACGTAAGGCAGGTTTGCAGTCACAAGAGCCTCGCGGTTGATATATCAGCGTGCGGGCTCTGAGTGCAGACGACGCGGGTTCCATCCCCGGTAGCCAATGTCTTTTTTTGAATTGAACATATATGAATTAAATATCATAAATAATGCCTGGACAGCCGAGAATAGTTAAAGCGAGAGTAAGTTCGAAATTTTATTAATATAAAATGAAAAAAGAAAATAGATTTAAAAAAGTCGATTAACCAGGGATCGAACCCGGACCGCAAGCATCGTCAATCCGTCACGCTGCCAACTCAGCTACGACGCTTATTGAGGATAGAAAAACATTTATGATACACCCTTATTCATAATGTTTACTGTTGAAAAAAACGCCGTAGCGACCGCGGCAAAGGCTCAAGATTTCTTTTTGAACCTTCCACGGTCGATTCGGCGTTTTATATTTCCACGCGGTCCGTCGTTGATTTTTTTAACCCGCACTCTCGGCATAAACGGCCAACCGAGAGAAAACAATTTTCTCGATACATGTTTTTCTCTTTGAAATTCATTTAATGCATATTCCAATCCGCAGTACGGCCACACATATGTCGAGCTCGATCGGACGGAAAACCTCGCTCCAGTGCAGCCAGATCGCGCGTAAAAGTTGCCCCCTCTCTAGTCTCTTACGCGCCCCATCACACAATCATAGTCGCGCGTGTCCGAAAGCGAGCGACGCTCTGACACACCTTCGGAAAGAGCCGAGCACGGTCGAAGTGTCACGACCGCGCCTTCGGCTGCTACACCAATGCATGGACGCTGAGCACGTTCATGCGCGGCCAAGCCGAAACGAAGGCTTCGAGGGAAAAAGCAATCCGAGCACGACTCGCGCGTGACGTCACCGACGGCACGCGCGAGGCTTTTACATGATTTCAATGCTTATTTAGCAATTGATTCTCTGCGTTATTAATGTATACAAAGAATGTATCGCGCACTCTGATCGCTTATTTTTTTAGTTTATACATAATTTAAATATAATGATAAATCTAAATTACAACTTATTTATCTTATATAAAATTATTTACACTTTTCTCACACCCGTCCTTATGCCAAATAAATTATAATTCATAAAAGTAAGCGGAAATATATTTATATTCGTATTATTATATTAATTCTCATACTTTCATCAAGCGATAAAGCATTATCCCCAAAAAGAAGCCATCCGGCCGCGAATTGTAAGTACCAGAAAGTGCACATATTCTACAAGCAATGAGATGGTCCCGTTGGTAGCGTTTCTGGCTTCGGTCCGTAGGGGCCCGTAGTGCAAATTTTTCTCCAAATTTTTCATAATTTCTCATATTTTAGTCATATCTGAGATTTTCCGAGAAAAAACTATTTAAAACAGATTCAAGTACTGGTCTATTTCCCAAAAACACATTTTTTTTTACTTAAAATTCATGATTTCTCATTTTTTTCCCGGAAATTTCTTTTTTTCCTATGACCTGAGTGAACGGCTGCGGAGATATTCGGAGAAAAGTTAAAGATGAAAAGAAATGAGATTTTCGTTAAAAAACTTTATATTATTATTATTTTTTTCCGGAAATTTCCCTTTTCCTATTACCTGAGTGAACGGCTGCGGAGATATACAGAGAAAATTTAAAGATGAAAAAAATGAGATTTTCGTAAAAAAAACTTGATAATATTTTTTTTTCCGGAACTTTTTCTTTTTCCTATTGAGTGAACGGCTGCGGAGATATTCGGAGAAAAGTTGTAGATGAAAAAAAAAAGAAGATTTTCGTAAAAAAAACTTATTACATTTTTTTATCCCTCATAATTCTGAGAAATATATTGAAGTATATTGCAAAAATTTTTTTGGGAAAATATTACAAAATGGCGACACTGCAGCAAATTCTTCCGAGGCATGTTGAACTTAAGGTGCTCTACGGCACGCAGTATAACTTGTGCCAATTTTATTCTGGACAAAATAATTTTTTTCAAATTAAATCTAGATGAGTGTAGCTAGTGAACCACGTAGGGGATTTTAGAAATATTGATTTTTGAGTAATTGCCGAGTATTTGAATGAAAATGTTCAATTTTTTTTAAGACAGTTATTTTTAAATAAATATTGTTTAAATTAACTTATCGAAAATCCCCTGCGAGGTTCAGTAGCTACACTCATGTAGACTTAATAAAACAAAATTCTTCTTTTTAGATTAAAATTGGCACAGTTATACTGCGTGCCGCAGAGGTTCGACATGCTTCGGAAGAATTGCTGCAGTGTCGCCATTTTGTAATATTTTCGGATAAAAAATTATAGCCATATACTTAAGAGGGAATGACACCTCATCGCGGTCGGTATGGTAGAACAATTATAGATTCCCAAAAATCTCTGAAACGGCTCTTCAGATCCCGTTGAAACTTTGCCAAACGACGTCAAATAGATAGACGAACAGCTGTATTCCCCTCAAATTTTCTGAATTTGAGGGAAAAAAACTAGATTGGCTTATCATAGGCCAATCTACATTTTTTTTCTCAAATTCAGAAAATTTGAGGGGAAGACAGCTGTTCGTCTATCTATTTGACGTCGTTTGGCAAAGTTTCGACGGGATCTGAAGAGCCGTTTCAGAGATTTTTGGGAATCTATAATTGTTCTACCATACCGACCGCGATGAGGTGTCATTCCCTCTTAAATATATGCTCAATAAATACCGCACGTATTATTTGTTTATCACATTTTCTTCCGCCAAAAAAATATTAAAAAATACGCTTCCTGTAAGGTCGTTACAGTGGCTTAAAGTAAGGTCGTTACTTTTGGTATGGTCGTTACCCCTTAAAGTCTTCATATAATTTCCAAGATTTTCCTGTGATCGTATTTAAAACGATGAAATATTCGGAAAAATTCAAAAAAAATTCGGAGAAACTCCGATGTTTGCGTAAAAATAATTGTCCGCCAAACTCTGAATTCTTTTTATTTGTTCCAATTCATAGAAAAAATCGGAAAAATTTTCCGGAAAAAATCGGAGTTTTTCGGAAAAAAATTTGCACTAGGGGCGCGGGATCGTACCCCGCGCTCAGTGCTTTTTTAAAAATTATTATTACTATTAATTCTTATTTGATTGGTTATTTTTATTAGTAATCATTATTATTTTAATTAGTTATCTTTTACTGTCGAAAAATTTATCGCGCACTCTGACCGCTTATTTTATCAGTTTGTACGTTAATTTAAATACAATAATAAACCTAAACTACAACTTATTTATCTTCTAAAAATTTGTTTGCGCTTAACTCACACCCGTCCCTATGCCAAATAAATTGTAATTCATAAAAGTAAGCGGAAATATATTTATATTCATATTATTATATTCATTCTCATTTACTTTCATCAAGCGATAAAGCATTATAGATAATGCATTATGATAAAGTATTATGATAATGCTTTATCGCTTGATGAAAGTATATGAGAATGAATATAATAATACGAATATAAATATATTTCCGCTAACTTTTATGAATTACAATTTATTTGGCATAGGGACGGGTGTGAGTTAAACGCAAACAATTTTTTGGAAGATAAATAAGTTGTAATTTAGATTTATTATTGTATTTAAATTAACGTACAAACTAATAAAATAAGCGGTCAGAGTGCGCGATAAATTTTTCGACACTAAAAGATAACTAATTTAAATAATAATAATAACTAATAAAAATAACTAATCAAATAAGAATTAATAGTAATAATAATTTTTAAAAAAGCAGCGAGCGCGGGGAATGATCCCGCGCCCCTAGTGCAAATATTTTCCGAAAAACTCCGATTTTTTCCGAAAAAATTTTCAGATTTTTTCCGAATTTTTCCATGAATTGGACCAAATATGAAGAATTCGGAGTTTTGCGGACAATTATTTTTACGCAAACATCCGAGTTTCTGCGAATTTCTCCAAATATTTCATCATTTTAATTACGATCACGGGAAAATCTCGGAAATTATATGAAGACTTTAAGGGGTAACACCACCGTAACGACCTTACAAGAAGGGGATTTTTTGAAATTTTTTTTTTGGCGGAAGAAAATGTGATAAACGAATAATACTTGCGGTATTTATTGATCATACTTTTAAGTATATTGCTAGAAATTTTTATTCGAAAATATTACAAAATGGCGACACTGCAGCAATTCTTCCGAAGCATGTCGAACCTCTGCGGCACGCAGTATAACTGTGCCAATTTTAATCTAGAAAAAAGAATTTTGCTGTATTAAGTCTAAATGAACATTGTTAGTCAAATACTCGGCAATTATTCAAAAATCAATATTTCTAAAATCCCCTACGTGGTTAGCTACCTCATCTAGATTTAATTTAAAAAAATTACGTTGTCCAGGTTAAAATTGGCACAAGTTATACTACGTGCCGCAGAGCACCTTAAGTTCAACATGCCTCGGAAGAATTTTGTGCAGTGTCGCCATTTTGTAATATTTTCCCATAAAATGTTTTCGCAATATAATTCAATATATGCTTAATAATTACCCCAAGTATTATTTGTCTAAAACGCTTCGTGGTAGGCCGTTACAGTGGTTTACCCCTTAAGGAAAAGAATGTTTGCAAAAATTTCGGAAATTCATTATTTCTCAGAATTATGAGGCATAACAAAATGTAATGAGTTTTTTTTTTACGAAAATCTCATTTTTTTCATCTATAACTTTTCTCCGAATATCTCCGCAGCCGTTCACTCAGGTCATAGGGAAAAGAGAAATTTCCGGGAAAAAATGAGAAATTATGAATTTTCAGTAAAAAAAAAATGTGTTTTTGGGAAATAGACCAGTAGTTGAATCTGTTTTAAATCATTTTTTCTCCGAAAATCTTAAATATGACTGAAATATGAGAAATTAGGAAAAATTTGAAGAAAAATTTGCACTAGGGGCCCCTGCGGACCGAAGCTAGGAACGCTACCAACGGGATCATCTCACCGTTGTAGAATATGTGCACTTTCTGGTACTTACGATTCGCGGCCGGATGGATGATTGGTTTGTTTTTGGGGATAATGCTTTATCGCTCGATGAAAGTATGAGAATTAATATAATAATACGAATATAAATATATTTCCGCTTACTTTTATGAATTATAATTAATTTGGCATGAGGACGGGTGTGAGTGAAGCGTAAACAATTTTATATAAGATGAATAAGTTGTGATTTAGATTTATTATTATATTTAAATTAACGTATAAACTAAAAAAATAAGCGACCGGTGCGATGGTCTAGTGGTTAGCGTGCTCGCCACTAAACCAGCGGACCGGGAGGTCCCGGGTTCGAATCCCAGTCGCGTACATTTCGTCGTGAAATGTTTTTCTTCGGCATTTCGCGGTGAAAGAAGACTAGTTCCACGACTGGGGGGCGAACTCGACGACCGGCTGTATTGGTATAGGTTTTCCGCAGTTTCCCTATACCCATGACAGAAATGTCATGATGAATATAATACAGAGGGGGAAGTCGGCTGCGGCCGCAAGAGGGGGGGGGGGGGGGGAACAAGGAGAAAGATGGAGAAAAAAGGAGTAAACAGTAGAGGAAAGAAACAGGCACAATGAAGGGAAAGAATAGGTAACAAACGCGAAAAGCGTGTACGTAAAGAAAAAACCAATAAAAAAAAAAAAAAACTAAAAAAATAAGCGATCAGAGTGCGCGATACATTTTTTTGTATACATTAATAACGCAGAGAATCAAGAGCTAAATAAGCATTGAAATCATCTAAAAGCCTCGCGCGTTCCGTCGGGTGACGTCACGCGCGAGTCGTGCTCAGATTGCTTTTTCCCTCGAAGCCTTCGTTTCGGCTTGGCCGCACATGAACGTGCTCAGCGTCCATGCGTTGGTGTAGCTGCCGAAAGCGCGGTCGGGAAACTTCGGCGCGCTCGGCTCTTTCCGAAGATGTCCGAGCGTCGCTCGCTCGCGCACACGCGCTACTATGATTGGCGATGGGCGCGTAAGAGACTAGAGAGTTGTAACCACTTTGAAATGCACAGATCGGCCTCCTTCCACTCTAGCCTCCATGGCCATGTCGATAAAAATAGTGCTTTTACAAAATGGACGATCGTGAACAACTCGTATTTTTTGTTAACTTGAATAACCCGTTTGGTTTTTACATTTCGGATGGACCGTTCAAGCGGGAGTGTCCACCGCCAAACTTCGCGAAAAAAATTCGTCATCTGACGGCGGCCATGTTTTTGTCGTTTGTCTGTATTTTTTGGTGATTTTTTTCAAAGGCTCTCAATATATGTACCTTTGTGTTTAAAAAAATGCATTTTCACCAACCGTTTACCAGAAAAAAATCGGAATTTGACCATTTTTTCGGGTCTCTAGATTGATGTAGCCCCTTAATCTGCAATTAAAAGAAACTGCGCCTATTCGATGTTTATTCCACTTGATGATCATTGCTTAAAACCGCCGATTTGTCTGACAATTCGAGAGGAATTTCAAAATTTCCCGCCTTTCGGTCTTACGAGTCCCCCGGGGAAATCTGGGGAATTTGTGCAGCAGCAAACAAACGTCAGCTGACTCGCGTCAACAAGAGATCACTTTTGTTGCCTCTGCGAATTCCGCTTGGGTTTGTTTTGCTTTGCTATCACGCGGTGCGAAAAACGCGCCCGAATTATTCGTTTCGGCAAACGCGAAATAATGCGTGAACTTTTGTATCGTGTGTAATGACTTCGCCGATTCTCGTCTCGCTCTGCGTTATTCGCATCGAAATCGTCGATCTCGAATCCGAGGAGACGGCTAGTGAGTTTTTTTTTCGTCTCTGTATAAGGCTACGTTTATGCGTGACTTGCACGATGTTTACGGATACAATTTGAGACAATTTTGTCTCGATTGTCGATGCGTACGTTTTTTCTTTAACATTCGCAGGAAAAGTCAAGTTGATCTTCTCGGTTTTTGGAAAATTCATCGCAGCTGAATATTTTTGGCATATCACAACGGGTCGTTGCAATTCGCATAATTATTTACGTTTCAAAATGGATTATCTAAATTAAACTTAAAGTAAAATGGAATTTATACGAAGGGAATTTCGTAACATAGAATCATTCTTTATTGCAGTATAAGCGAAATAATGTTTTTAAAAAAATGTTAAACTGCAAGACGTAACAAAAATTAATGGGGAATTTATATTACGAGAGTAGGAATAAAATGCTTCGGAACGTTTTCAGGCTTTTAACAGCTCAATTAAGCAGACATTTGTATGGTGTATAAGTTTGCATCATTGGAATGCAGCGAAAAATCCTTTCGAACTTCTTACTTTCATTATTAGTGCAAATCATGCTTTGCAAATTTGTTGGATATCGCTTGATAAGAATCCTCAAAAATGTTTGCGTGATTTTCATAGCTCAATTCTGCCATAGCAAATTCAGAAAATTGAAGAAAAAAATCACTTGTTGCATTCCAATGATGCAAACTTTAACGTCATCTTTCCATAGCATCCAGGCCCTTTGAGTTTTATCCTTTGCCCTAAGATGTGGAGAATTGGACAAACAAATAGTTTTTCCCAGCTTGACGGCTGCCGATAAGCAAAGAATTTCAAGTGGTACAAATATGATCTAAATATTTCCCAAATGATCAATGTAATTCGATTGAATTATTTTGGCTTACTAAAGAAAAATATTCGTTTAATCCGATCTTTGTGTTAGAGAATTGCACTTTTTTTAATCAATAAATTAAACTACATGCAAACGATTTTGTGGTTTTTGTATCGATAATTAACCATTCAAAATTATGATCAACTGAGTCATTTTTTTACAAAATCAACATCTTTCATTGTTGATGCGTTAAAACATCAATCATGGAATTGTTGAAATCATTAATCATTGAATTGTGGAAACCTTCGAACATTGAATTGTTGAAATCATCAATCATTGAATTGTTGAAACCATCAATCATTGAATTGTTGAAATCATCAATCATTGAAATCACCAATTATAGAATTGTTGACATCATTAATCAGTGAATTATGTAAATCATGAATCATTGAATGGTTAAAATCATCAATCACTGAATTGTTTAAATCATCGATCATTGAATTGTTGAAGTCATCAATCACTGAATTGTTCAAATCATCGATTATTGAATTGTTGATATCATCAAACATTGAATAGTTGAAATCATCAATCATTGAATTGTTGAAATCATCAATCATTGAATTGTTGAAATTATAAATCATTGAATTGTTGAAATCATCAACCACTGAATTGTTTAAATCATCGAAAATTGAATCGTTGAAATCATCAACCATTGCATCGTTGAAATCATCAAACATTAAATTGTTAAAATCGTCAATCACTGAAATCATAAATCATTGAATTGTTGAAATCATCAACCACTGAATTGTTTAAATAATCAAACATTGAATCGTTGAAATTATCAACTATTGCATTGTTGAAATCATCAATCGTTAAATTGTTGAAATCTTTAATCATTGAACTATTGAAATCATCAATCATTGCATTGTTGAAGTCATCAATCACTAAATTGTTAAAATGATCAATCATTGAATTATTGAAATCATCAGTCATTTCAATTTCTTATTATTATCAGCCACTTAGGTAATAAAGCGACCTGACGAGTCTCGCCGTCCATATACAACTTGACCCACATACAATCAACTCGAATTATTTATCGCTACTGATCCCAGCAATTTATTAAATATTCAAAGTAGAATAAAAGCGTTAAAAATACACTTAATTTCTAACATGCTGCGGCAGTTATCAAAATTCGAGCTTGATTATGATACACCCTTGTCGCAGGTACAATGGCAGCACGAAAAATGCGCGGGTGCCGAGAGCCGCGAGACGTAACAGTGGAGAGCTACGCGAGCGTCACCGAAGGATCGACCCCTCTCTTGACCTCGTCCCAGGGCTCGTCGAGCAAATCGCATTCCACCTCTCGTACAAATTCGGAGGAATCTTCGTCGGGTGTCCAACAAGCTGTGTCGGCGAATAATTCAGGCGAGAGCGGACAGGCGGCGTCCTCGCCGTCGAATCAAATCGTCTTCATCTCGGGCAATCCGTTCGTCGAAGTTACCAAGGGAATATTGCATCTCTTCAAGGAGGAGTACGTAGCGGAAACATGACACAATGATAACAATGTAATCTAATATGAACAGGGCGCTCGAGCTGCATACAACATCGTAAAAGTTTATACATAGTTTATACACATTCTGAAAAAAAAACTATATAAACTATACAAACAACGGAATACGATAAAAAAATATACTTCAATAACATCACAGCTGAGCTGTAATTTGATTGGTAAGTTTGTCGCATTTTTCAGTGAATTGACCGAAAGGGAGTGCGCAGCTGATCGCAGTCATACGATTTGCATCCTCTCGGTACCGGCAACGATGACCTGTCACGATCTGTTGACCTTCACCGCAGCCTGCCACCAGGACATTCAGCATTTCCGTATAATCCGTGACAACAGCCCGAATCAGTACATGGCGCTCATCACCCTGCGATCCTCGGTGAGTCCTACTAAGTATGCAAGAAAACGGAGGCTTCTTTTTCACCAACGCGATCAACAAGCGTACGTTGTTTTGTCGTAGTCCGCGGCGAATCAATTTTACGAAACGTTCAACGGGGCGCCCTACAATTCTCTCGAGCCGGACGTCGTGTGTCACATGGTGTTCGTTTCGCGGGTCGAAGTCGCCGATAACGGGATGTCCCTCGCCGGACACACGGAATTACCCGCGTGTTCCGTTTGCTTAGAACGCATGGACGAGAGCGTCGATGGGATACTCACAATACTGTGCAATCACACTTTTCATTCCAGTTGCCTCGTCAAATGGGGCGATATCTCGTGTCCCGTTTGCCGTTACGCCCAGACCCCCGAACCCCTCGCCGACAGTCATTGCATGGAATGCGGTACGGTTGTTCTTCTCGTACATTTATTCATTCACCGAAACCATCGGCATTTTCATTATCAACAATATCGAAAATCTATAATTGCGTCCTCAAAATGCACAAGAGAATGCACATTTTTTAATGATTTTTTGAATTACAATGTCGGGAAAAAACCGTTTTGGTCGAATTTTCCGAATTCGGATTAAAATCAAAATACCGATGCGATTATTAATTTATATACAAACCATCGAAGGAGGACCAAAGATTTATTTCAAATAGTCACTTTCATGAATTGAAGTTTGCATCATTGGAATGCAACGAAAATATTTTTTTTTCGTATTGTCTTTTCGAGCATTTAGACTACGGAAATTAGTGAAATATTTTTGAGAATCCTTATTAAAAATGTATAACAGGAAGTTGCGAAAAAGATTTTAGATAAAAATAAAAATGAAGGAATAAAAAAATCAAGGCGAATTCACGATTCAAAGACGCATTCCAACGCGGCAAACTTCAACACCATTAACGTTCTAAGAAATAATTTCGAAGAAATTACACACGTGCATTCGTTCGAACAAGTTTGTTTTCAATACAAATGTTGCAAGAAGATTTTACAATATTTCGCAGAAATTGGTACTTCTCTAGTGTTTTATATATAGATTGAAGGGCTTTAGTATTTTGCGTCGTTCTTCCAGCAACTGAGCACTTTGTCATCAATTTTTCATAATTTCGAACGTTTATCAACGTGTTGTTCTCTTTATAAAGAATCCTAGAAATTTTATATCGCGCTGACGCGATTTATCAGTTCCGGTCTGTTTTATCTGAGTATTAGTAATTCGATGCGCTCATGCCAATGGTCTTAGCATTCGATATCATCGCTGTAACAATTCTGAGTAAAAATGTGGTATTTTTACTCAGAATTGTGCTACGATGCTTTGATAATTGGCCACTAATAGCCGAAACAAATTATCTTAAGGGATCATCTTAGTGTAACGGGTCGAAAAATTGAAAACTCTTCCTTTGAGAATGTACACCAAAAACGACATTTCGAGAAAAATGCGTTTAAAGTTTCGAGTGCAGAATTTTCAGATAAATTGTCTACTTACGATCAATCAGCGATGCCACGTCCATGTTTATAACCGTCTATACTATCGGATAATGCAAAAAAAAATCGATTTTTGATAATGTTATACTGTGATGATACCTTAAGGGGGGAAATCCCTTTAGGCGCCCGAAAATGGGTCATTTTTCATTAATTTTTTTAAAGGCGATAAAATAAACGCATCATTTAAAATGTTTTACATTATCTTATTACAACTTTCAAGTGTTACATTTGTCTTTTTTAAACAAAACAAAATGGCGGCGTTATAAGGTATTCTTTCAGGGGTCTTTTAAAAAACTGCTCATGTTATCGACTCAGCTCAAAAAGATATCGATCGATCGGGCTGATATTTTGGGAGGTGCTCAAAATATCGGGCTGATATTTTGGGAGGTGTTCAAAAAGTTATCGATCGGTCGGGCTGATATTTTGGGAGTTTTCTCACTATAACATTATTGGAAGGATATACCTAAAGTTTCAAGGCTATCACGTAAATAAATTACTATTTTGGGGGTAAAAATTGTCGAGAAAATGGTCAAAAATATGAAAATTTGATTACAAAGTCTACTTCATTTGTTGGTTTATACTTTTTTACATTTTTATAGGTATAATCTTCCAATAATGTTATAGTGAGAAACCTCTCGAAAAAAGTTTTTTAAAAGAGGCCTAAAGGAATACCTCATAACGCCGCCATTTTGTTTTCTTTAAAAGAGAGAAAAAGAGATAACACTCAAAAGTTGTAATAAGATAATGTCAACATTTAAAAATGATGCGATCATTTTATCACTATTAAAAAAAATCATGCAAAATGACGCATTTTCGGGCGTCTAAAGGGATTTCCCCCCTCAAGCCGCGTCAAAAACAGCTACCCAATAGTCAGGCCTTGAAACCCCAATGTGCCTCAGATTCGGAAGTTGCAGGTGCGACGAACGACGCACTCTGGATATGCCTCATATGTGGACACATCGGTTGTTCCCGTTACCACCAGGGTCACGCGTTCGAGCACTACCGCGACACGCATCACTGTTACGCGATGCAGCTTGGTAACAATCGCGTCTGGGATTACGTCGGGGACAACTTCGTTCATCGTTTGCTTCAGGACAAGGATGGGAAAATGGTCGAGGGAGGACAAGAACCGACGAAAGGCGAGGGTGGCGGGGTGGACGAGAAAGTCGACGCTGTGCAACTCGAATTTACATATCTCTTGACTTCCCAGCTGGAAACGCAGAGGCAATACTTCGAGGATCGACTGAACAGGATCGAGCAGTGCTCGGCGACGGAAATTACCGAGCTCCAGGACAAAATCGAGGAGATCGCCACTGAGAGCACATCTATGAAGGTGATCCGTTTTGTCCGTGTTCTCAAATCTGTTCATCATGTTTTCCGTATGCCCTTGCGGGCTTTCGCGACTCCACACTTGTCACTTCGATATTTCGATTTCCTCGAAAACGCTCTCGGGGAGTTGCCCATATTCACTTTTTTCCCAATGCACCACGAGGGCACAGGGAAACTGTGCAAAATGCCGCTCAACACGGCAGATCGTCAAAATCGCACACCCACCGCGCATTCACTCACGTGGGTTTTTCGAAGATCTTTAAGGCGGGATATACATTTACAACGATCAAAAAATCGATTTCTTATTTTTTTTTTCTTTAAACGATAGAAATATATATGTAAAATATGTTCCCAAAGTCTCAAAGCGAAATTCGAAAAACTTCAAACGTTATAGCCCGTCAACGCTGTGCCTCGTGGCTCGGTTTCGGAGCGGGCGTGAACTTCAAACGCGTTTTTCTCAAAACTGAATTATCGAAATTGGCGAGCAGGATTACTCAAAAACTATTAAGCCGATTGAGTTGAAACTTGGTAGAAATATTGATAATATTGGTACCTTCTACTTCACGAAAATTGTTTTGAAAAATTGGAAAAAAAAGTCCTTTTTTAATCCACATTTTACAGAAATGTTGCGTGAAATGTTGATTTTTTTTTGTAAATGCGTGCCATTTTCTCAAATTTGCATTTTCTTCATTTTAATTGCCGTCATATAGAAACTATACATGTTCTAATTGAAAAAATGTTTGAAGTTTTTGCAAACCAAAGTCTACGGGAAACTAGACTGCACGCCGATTCGCAACTCCCACGGCGACCTTGCTGTAACACTCTGCCACAGCTCCGCCATTTTGGATGAATTAATTTAAAAAAATCGTTTCGTATATTCAAATATACTATTAAAGTATACCTAAAGTATGATAATTTTAGAATAAATATTTCTTAGTTTAAAAAATCCCTCAATATTGCTTATTTTTTTCCTTTCTAAATGTATATCCCTCTTTAAGGGGCTGCATCTACCTAGAGGCCTGAAAAATGGGCCAAATTCTGAATTTTTTTTTTCTAGGAAATGGTTGGTGAAAAAGAAACGCATTTTTTAAAACACAAAGGTACATATATTGAGCCTTTAGGAAAAATCATTTTATGAAATTTTTTTCGCGACGTTTGGCCGTGGACACTCCACCTTAAGGGATCTTCACAGTGTAACGGGTCGAAAAACAGCTGATTGTCGCGATTTTCCTTTTTCGATGGTTAAAATACGCAAATCAGTCTTACTTTTTATGTCAAATCAAAGCACTCGTGAAGAGCAGAAAATAAATTTTTAAACGTTTATTTTTATTTTTTCACATCTTTTTAACGGTTGAAAATGTCTGCGAAAAAAGCAATCCCGACGGTGTACACGGTTATGGCCGTAAATATTATCTGAAACTAAATTTGTAAAAACATTATTAAGGGGTCTTTTCACTTTAGACGCTAAAAAGGTTATTTTCATTAATTTTTTGATACGTTTACATCATAGATATTGATATAAAAGTTGTTACCCTTAATAAATACACTTTCGAAATATATATATATTTCTAAATATATGTGTTTATGTAACCCAAACAAACTTTAAACGCGTTTTTCTCGCAACAACGTTTTTCGACGGCTTGTTGATAAAATCTTCAAAACTACTGAACCGATCCTTATGAAATTTTAACCACATATTCTTTACAACTATAGCTGTAGCGCATTTCAAGATTTTTTAAAAATTTTGCAGTTTACTTTTTTCCGCCAAAAACAGCGAAAAAAAACGTTTTTTTTGTTGTTTTTTCGAAAAATGGCCGCCATTTTATTATTTTTGCATATATCAAAAATCGTATGATATGCGCTGTAGTCGTTGACATACTGAATCTAAAACCGTTGATTTTTTTTTGTTTCGGATGATCCATCTCCGAGCTTTCATCAACGGCGCAGAACTACAATTTTTTTAGGACATTTTTTTAACTACTATTTTCGTCTATAAATAGGGACTTGAGTAAATAATTTTTGTTTTGTTTAATGTATGTCAAAAGTGTATTTATCAAGTGTAACAACTTTTATATCAATATCTATATGAACTTATTTTAAAAATGCATGAAAGTAACTTTTTTTCAGTATGAAAGCTTGGTATAGAGGTTCTTCAAAAATCAAAATTGACAAAATGACGGTGGTTTGAAAAAAAAAGTATAAAATTTAGGCGCGAAGCGCCTACCAAAAAGATAGCAAAAGAAAATATTAGTAGTCGGCCAGTGTACATCGAAGAAAAAAAAATTCTAACAGCTTGATATTCATACTAAATAGATGTGTAATTAATGTTATGGTGGATCACTTTTTCATACGGAAAAAAAAAGTTAAAAATCGCACATGATTTTATACTAGTTACTGTGGCCTAACCCTATAAAGTTTGTTAGTTAGAAGCTCCAGCTCCTTCGATTTCAGGAATATTTCAATGTAATTTTCAGGAAATATAGTTTAAAGGTGATACTATCGAATAAAAATATTTTCGGAAAATGCAATTTTTTTACTCACCTAGTTGGATGTAGCCCGTTAATTCGTCTTTTTTTGTCAACTCTGCAGGAAAAACTTGTCAGCCTTACGCGTGAAAAACAGAGTCTCGAGAAGAGGCTGCAAAATTCGAGCGCGAAGCTCGTGCAGGCGCAGAGCGAGCTGAACGAGGAGAAGGAACTTCGCAAGGCTCTGCAATTGAACCAGGCGTCCTGGCAAACGAAGCACAAACAACTTCAGGACGAGTTCACGGAGTACCGAGGCTCGAGGGACGGCGAGATAACGGATTTGCGCGAGCAAGTACGCGATCTAATGTTCTTCCTCGAGGCTCAAAAGCAAATCAACGATTCGGTGGACAGGGACGAGATCGCGAGTGGGCAAATAATAGTGCCGGAGACATCGAAAAACGTTAACAAACAACATCGCTCGTCGAGGTCTCACAAGAAACATTAACTCTCAATATTCATTCGTTGTACAGTATTTATTTTTCTAGCTGCAATAAAGTACTACATTCGTCATTGTCAATTTGTGTTGAGATCGCGCTTTTTTTCACCCCCACCATCGCCGAGAGGAACACGATAAAAATACAAATGAAAATCCTTTAACGAAACGATAATTTTTTTATTCGATAACACTGTTACATAATAATCTTTATTTAAAAATACAGAACCGTTATACAAGAACTATTTTGTACATAAATATTGACAAAGGTGTGTTATGCTGATTAGTAGTTCTTAAGTTAGTATTAAATAATATATTGTACGATTGTTGTCCTTTGTTTTTCTTCTTTTTTTTTTACTAATACAGCATTGTGCATCGATCGTGATAACGATTGATTCTACTCTACGTATCGTAAAAAAATTGTTTGGTTTATCACACGTTCGGGACGTTGCGCCTTTTTCGCGGGGAATGTGCGTGCGTAAAACCATTTTTTTTCTCTCTTCTTTTCATGAAAACAAAACAAAGATTTCTTTCTTTCGTTCGAACTTACGCGACGGTTATTGAAACATTTGCACGTTGAATTGTGGTATTAATCTTTCTCTCTTTAGCTACATTCGTAAGTTTTGTCGATTCTCGTGTCTCGATTCAGTCACGCAACGAAGGATATGGTATAATGGCATAGCTGTGAGAAAGGCACACCCTTTTAGGACCAAGCTCGTATCTCTTTCCCTCTAGCTGCATCTTTTCGTTTTTTGTTTCTTTCTTTATCGGTCAGCCCCGTTGACAGTGGAATGGGTCATCTGATCCTTGGCTTTTCTCTTGAGCATCTGCCTCTGGTGCTCGTACTCAAAGTCATCCTCGCTCAAATTCAGTCTCTGAATCTAAACGAAGGATTTTTTTACGTTATCTCGCGCTAAATGTGTTGGGATGAATACACGCAGTCGGATATGGATTTTTTTCATTCGATGCTGCACTTGTTCGTGATTGTCAGGGTGCGCGGAATATCGATTCTAGATGATGGTGAAGTTTTAGCATTGTTGAAATACATCGAAAGTTATTTTTATTTCCCAAATTTTCTTTGGCAGATTTAAGGAGTTTCGGGACACATGACGAATTGTTACCATTCGCTTCAAACTTGTACAGCAAATTCTTTGGCATATGCTGAATGTGCCCTCCAAATTTTGAATCGATCGTCTACATCGTTTCTATAAAATTTACAATTGAAAAACACTTTTTGACATAGGGAGATGCCTATGATCAGATAACATAAGGAGTTCATTGTGACACTGATGACAAAATTGTCATAATGTACTGAGTGATTTGACGGTTTTGCGTAACATTTTAAACATTTTTTCACAGTTCGTGCGTAAAACTGCGATTCGGCGATAAGCGTAGGCATCTCCTGGTGTTCAAAAGTGTTTTTCCAAGTATAAATTTAATAGAAACGGTGTAGACGATCGTTTTAAAATTTGGAGGGCACATTCAGTAAATGACAAAGAATTTACTGTATACATTTAAATCAAATAGTAATATTTTGTCAATTGTGCCGAAACTCCTTAAGGGGAGGTACCTGAGTAAACGACGAGAAAAACAGGTAAACTTCGGGAATTTTCATCTCAAAAACTAATGTTTCGATTGGATCCGGATATTTTTTTTGGGAAATATGTACATTGAGGTATGTTTAGGAATTTTTAAAAATAAATTCGTTGACTGGAAGCGATACAAACGCGATTATCTCGAAACATAGTTTTCAAAGTCTGTGCCCGGTTTATCTCGAAAACGGCTTGTCCGATTTTGTCCAAATTTGGGTACAATATTCTTCGATAGTTTTTCTCGTTCGCCACGTAGGATTTTTTTTGAAATTTTTATTTTCGACGGAATTGCGACCGTTTTAATTTAACATTCGTTTTTCGTTCGCAATTTCCGACGATTTTGGATTGCATACACAATGCATAAAAAAGCAATGGTTCAATCAAATGAAAAACCCCTACGTGGCGAACGAGAAAAACTATCGAAGAATATTGTATCCAAATTTGGACAAAATCGGACAAGCCGTTTTCTAGATACATCTGGCACCGACTTTGAAAACTATGTTTCGAGATCGCGTATGAATCGCTTCCATTCAACGAATTTATTTTTAAAAATTTCCTAAACATACCTCAATGTACATATTTTCAAATAAAAAAAATCCGGATCCAATCGAAACATTAGTTTTTGAGCTAAAAATTCCCGAAGTTTACCTGTTTTTCTCGCCGTTTACTCAGGTACCTCCCCTTAAGTTACGGGAATCACGTGAACATTTGTAAGAATTCTTTTTTAGAGATCTACAACAAATTTGCGAAATATAATTTTGGATGATAATGAAAATAAGAAATCATGTCAAATTTGAACTTTGACTCAAGTCCAAGTGATAGCGCTCGATAATGTTTCTCCTCGTTTGATTTGCACCGAAAAATCGTTCTTTCCGTTCAACTTCGAAGAACTCAATAACTAATTAATGTTCGCCAAATACTTTTAAAGATTCGCAGGGCTTGCCGTCACAGCTTGAAAAAAACTTTTTTCAATCTCGATATCACTGGACACGAATTATATATATTATCAAAAATGCGTTCATTCGTGTCGAAAGAGAAGGAATTTTTTAATTAGTTACACTTTGTGGCGCATTTATTATATCGACATATGAAAAAAAAAAACATTTTAAGGCGGGACACCACCGTGACGAGTAAAAAAATCGATTTTTGTGTAAGCTTTTTCTCAAAGTATACATGTTGAGGACGTGTGAAAAAAAAATTCAAGTTAAAATATTGAAGATCGACCAACTTGCAGACGATTTAGTGAGAACAGGTAGCGCATGGATTTACGTATACTAAAACTTTTAATCGCGTTTTTCTTGAAATTACTCTTGCCCACCTGGCCGGAATCATAACTTTAACTATAATTGTCCGATTTTCAATTGAAAAAAACAAGTTTCCGTACTTGTAGTAGCTATCGTTGTGCGTAGCCGTTTTGTTGTCATTTGGTATTCTTTGAGCCCCAGAATATACGTAAAAATGTTGTTGTAAACGCTTTTTTTAACTGACATTTTGTGATTTTTTCCTTTAAAAAAACGAGGACTACATATAGATTCTAAACTTTTTTATTTTCCGACCAACCATTGTCAAGTTATCGATCCGGCCGTGCGACCACGTTTTTCATACGTAGGCTCGATTGTACCTCAATAAGGTAGTTAATTTTTTTTGCATACAAATTTACGCGAAATAAGTTCAATATATGCTTAATAAAATACCTTTTTTTCAAATCCCAAATAGTCTAGTAAACAAAAAAAAATCCGAAAAGACGACCTTTTTAGACCGTCGCGGTAGTATCCTCCCTCAAAGCTCCAATGACTAGGAATTGTCAACTGGCTTTGACAAATATTTATTATTAGTTATTTTAGTTTCAACGTATTTTAGTTCAAATATTTATTATTAGTTATTTTAGTTTCGACGTATTTTAGTTCAACCTTCCATTTAAATCAGCCCAATAGCGCAAATTCCGCCTTCATTGTTTAACACAACAATAATATTGTTTGAAGAAAAATTTTCGTCCACACAGATGGTTAAAAAAAACCAATAAAATTGCAAATAGTTACCAATCTCAAGAGTAACTTGTCATACCTGATAAACTAAAGCTTCTTCCTCGACGATATGAAGGGGCGGATTTCGTAATACTTGGAGAGTTTCGTACATCGTCGGACACCGTTTCGTTAGAGACGATCGTCCGAGACAACCTTTCAGCAACACGAGGCCAACTTTGAAGATAACCTTGACTCCCTCGCAGAGAAACATGTCCCAAACACGAAGTATACTTTCCCATGGCAATGTTCGCGTATATACACACAAGAACCACTCGGTCATGTACAAGATTGGATCCATCTTTTGTTTTTTCTGCGAAACAAACATTTCATATACCTGCATCAGTACAAAAGGCTCTCACCGATGCCCGATTCTCATTACTGTGCTATACCAGTGTGACACTTTCAAAAAATCGATTTTTTTTTTGCCTTTTTCGACAGTTCATACTTTCAACAATATCATTATCATTTATATCAATATCATCTTATCTTGCAAAAATCGATAGTTAAATCTTTAAACGCGTTTTTCTCGAAATGACATTTTTCAAATGTGCTGACGTAACTAAAAGAGCAATTATCCATTTGACTTGAAATTTGAACTGAGTACTCTTGAATATATTTACTCTACAATGACGTAGGATATTTTTGATTGGCTTTTTGTAGGCAAGAAAACAGACTTTTTTTCATAACTACGCCATTTTGTTAGATTTTGATATTTTTCGAAAATCCTACGTCATTCTACAGGAAATACCTTCCAGTTTAACGACATTTTTTTCCTTTTTCGGTTTCAGCTACTCAATCGGCCGGAATCATGTCAGCAGTGGAGGAACTTTTTTTTGACGCCTCCGATGCAGGACATAAGTCGCTTGGATCTCAATATTTTCATATGAAAAAATTATGTAACATAGGTCAAATATAGCCAAATATATTCTTAATTTTGCAAAACATTTAATTGAGTACTTTTCTTCCAAAAAATTCCCGAAAAACACCGAAATTTTCTGCGTTTACACTGGTATAGCCCCTTAACGAGCGAACGAAAAGTATCACTAACTAGATGCTTGTAAGCCGTGGGCGAGACTCTCTTCAGAAGAGCGAATAGAATGTCGCCGTCTCTCTGCAAGGTTTCCATTCCTTGGCTGTAATAACCAACGAGGTATTTGTCGCAGACTGCTACGAGACACCAGAAGGCCTGCACGGCCGGCATGTGCATCAGAAGAAACGCCGCGATCGGCGCTTGCGCCTGACAATATCCAACTTTGCTGTTGATTATGGAATACGCCTTCAACACTAGAAACAGCTCTTGTTGTCCCGGCGCGTTATCGACGAACATCTCGTGATGCGGAAATTGTCTGTGAAGATCCTTCTTGATGTCCTCTATGTATTTGGGATCTCCGCTCCTCTTTATCAATTCCTCGTACAGATTTGGATTCTCCTTCATTAACAGTTGTCCGCCGCAGAGATTGAGCCACGCTCTGAGCCTCACCGACGGCGGTATTCCCTTCCTGCAGCGCTCTCTCACTTTTCTGTAATTGCCCGTCATAAACGACGACCAGTTGTTCAACATCTGTATCCATTTTTGTTCCCTTCTCAGTATCACCTCCGGCGGTACTCCTTGTTTCCTGCGACATGAACCGATAGGATTGTAAAGCCTCTATGTGCTACTCGGAATGAAGCAAGAGTGGGTAATATTGATCCGGACATTATTTTAGGGCATACGCGAGATTCCCTGGCAAAAGGAACATTCGATATTCTCAAATGTGTCCCGAATGAAGGCCTTAGGACATAGTAGCGGGTATAAAATCATGCGCGAATTTAACAATGTTTTTTCGTATGAAAAAGTGATTCACTCATGAAATTAATTACACATCTATTTAGTATGAATATCAAACTATTAGAAAAAATATGTTTTTTCTTTTCGATGTACAAAATGGCTAACCACTAATATTTTCTTTTATCTTTTTTTAGGCGCTCCGCGGCGTGACATTTAGCATTCACAATTTTTTTACCTAGAACAAATAACAAAAATTCTTGTCATTTTACGTTAGAATACCTAGAGAAGTACGTACGGAATTTAAAAAATATTGTTTTATTAAAAAATTGTAGGTATTTGAACGTAAGAAATGAATTTTCAGTGAAAAATTTCGTTATAATTGCTCATAAACTGCTCATAAAATGAAAAGTTTACTATTAATCATAAATTCCGTACGTACTTCTCTGCGAAATGCAATTAGGAACATAACTTTTGAATTGGAAGTAAATCGAGTGAAAATGGTTGAAATCAAATGAAGTCAAGTCAAGTGAATTGTTGTATTTGTCACGCCAATTGAAAAAAAAGCTGTTTCGAGAAGTTTCGAGTAGTCGGCCATTTTAGATCGAAAAAAATATATATATTTTTTCTAGCAGCTTGATATTCATACTAAATAAATGTGTAATTAATTTTATGAGTGAATCACTTTTTCATACGAAAAAGAATTGTTAAATTCGCACATGATTTTATAAACGTTACTGTGGCCTAATGCCTTAAGGGGAGATATACACCTAGATGGTCGAGGTCGAGGATTTAGAAGCTATGAACATTCCATCGACCGTAGAAGACCTACACTATGGGCCTGGTATCGATGATTCCATCTAAGTTGACAAATTTCATGAGTTATTCATTCCCAAATTTTCAAACGCGTTTTTCTCAATATCACGTTTTTCAAATCGGTACCCAAAATTTCTCGAAAACCAATGAACCGATTTCCTTGAGGTTTTTTGTCGTTATTCCATACACCATTATCTAGTACTTGTCATAGGATTTTTTTTCCGTTACTTAGTTTTTGTTTTATAGGCAAAATAATAACTAATTTTTGGCCCAAAAATCACTATTTATGTTCAAACATCCGCCATTTTGTCATAAATCGATATTTTCAAAATCGGCTATGACAAGTACTAGATTATAGTATCTAATTGAATAATCTTTTTGGTTTTTTATTTCAGATGATTTTTGAAGAAACGCCCGTGGGTACCATATTTGCAGATTTTTTTTACGACGCTCCAAGAATCATACAATATCCTTGTATATTTTTGATATTTTTAAATAAAGAAAATTAAACATAATTTTGAATAAATATACTTTTCGATGAATAAATCCCCAATCTAAAATTTCAAATGGTTGTCCTTGAAAAAATTCACAAAAATAACCTTTATTCCGGCTCCTAGGTATATCTTCCCTTAAAAGAAAATGAGTCAAGAGTGACAAAATTTATATACCGGGCCACAAATTTCAGAATAAAACGGTTTTTCGTTTTGTTAAATGATCGTTTCATCTGTATTTGTTAATATTCAAGCCTCCTGTACATTTTTGCATCTGCTGGGTCGTTTTACCTTTCCGGACTGTACTGAGAACCGCCCAGAAATCCATGCCTGTCCGGAACAGTGGATATGACGGATCCTGACTGATAAATACTGCTGGCCTCAGATTCTGTTTCCCCATTCAGGTCTTCGTCTGCATTGCGAGACGCCGAGGCGGCCATGGCATCTTCCTAACTTCCTGCAAAGAAGCAGTTGCGTCGTTAAAATTCATCGATGACAGTGCCCTAAACAAGCTAAAAGACGGGAGTGATTTCTGTAAATAACGGTGCACGCTCGTCCGTGGCTTTCGGCCGAGGGTGAATTGTATTACAGGAAAGAAAGAGCTCTCGGCTCGTATAAATAGAGGCGTATATATATAGGAAAGTTCGACACATGCAGAATGTGCAGCAGGTGGAATATTCGATTCGGATGAGAAAACGTGACTCGTAACATCGCTCATCCGACAATAGAATTCCCATGCTGCAATTATCAACGTACGATCTTCAGAGATACATTATGCCGTAGACTTTTTTTTAGCTAATTACTCTTCTAAATTCTTCCACCAATTATGCATCGATTGGGCAACTCCTGCGGAAGTTAAAAATAATTTTGGAGCTTCTAAAAAATCGATCGTAAACATGACGTGTGTGAATGAAAATTGAAGAAATGAGCTGAAGAAACATCGATAGTGCGAAAAAAAAGGCGTTAAAATTCTAAAACGCCCGAGTTTCATTCAACATTAACAATATAGCGGGAAAAAAAAACACTTTTTACAATATGAAAATACCTTCAGTGTTACCGATCTTTTACGCGATCTAGTGAGAAGCTTCGGGCACAGTCGCGACAATTGTCATGACGCGGGATCGAATCTGCGATTTCTCCGATCGAATATCAATGCGTCGAACCTTCGTGTTAAAAAAAAAACAAGTTCAGCGAGTTCGTTGATTACAAATGTGGGCGTTGAATTCGGATTCCATCTCGGTCCTAGAATCGCCCATGGATCAATTACCCGCGTTACATCGTGGCCGAGCAAAAAAAAAGATGCCATAGCGAAGCTATACGAAGAGAAATATCAAACGTTCCCACGTTCCTGGTTTCCCCGCAAAAGATTACCTCGACGGGCTAAAGGAGGATTGCAAACTCTCGGCAATTTCTCTTAATTGATATCAATTGCTGAAATTGGCAACTGAAAAAAAAGCGCCTACGAGGCACATAACGATGGGAACGAAGCGACGAGCGAACACGAGGTAAATTCAGCATACTGCTGTGGCCAGAAAAAAAGCCCCGATGTATCGTGTTATTTCGCAAATTAACCGTTTAAATAACATATCCGCAAAATAAACGAGAGCCCTTATCTCGACCCACCTCTCGTTTACATACGTATTATGTGTCTTGATATAGATATACGTCTACACCGTACTATACGAATTCACATTCGCGCCGCTTGCGAAACACGCGCGCACGTACGAACACATACGCGCAAACACACGAGGACCCCGCGATTGGCGACGTGTGCTTTCCGCCGAGAGTAAACAACCGCGACTGGCGTTTACATCAATTTATCTTCGCGCAAACGACTCGGAAGAGACCATAAACTTTTTACCGTATCTGTGAAATTCCGATACACGCGTCCGACTGTACCGGACGAGATAAGATGCAAAAACAAATAGTCATGAATTACAAATCAGCTGGTACAATTTTTCATCACCGAATTATGACAGCTAAGCACATTTTTATACGTCACAAACGCTCCCGGAATTTCCGTCATTGATCCAGATAATTCGCGTGTGTCGGTGGGCGTTTATTCGTGCCCTGGAATGAAAAAGTCAACATGGTCAGGGGGGGGGGAAGAAGAGCAATAGTAAAAGTACCGTTCTCCGTTGGACATTGACTCGCGAGCACCGAAATATCACTTTGCTATTACGCGCCTACTACCGCCCATGAACGTACGCGTATGCGACTATCTATATGCGCGTCCGAAGGCAAGGAGGACCAATAACGCGCCGCGCCGACGCTCGACTGACAGCCCGCCCCTTCTCCTGCCGCCCCCCCGCAGAGTCGCAGTCACCTTTCCACCTCTACGTACACGCGAGTTTTCCCATCCGCTGCTCGACGATGCTTTTTTCTTTACTCTCGTGACAGATTTTTTTTCTCCGACCAAAGCCTCGCGAATGAACAGCTAATGCTTCGGAAATACGCCGCAAATGATCGATCGACTAACTCATTGAATAAACATGCAAATATAATTGCCAGTTATTTCTGGCGTTTTTAATTCCACGCACGCAGAGCGAGGGAGACGGAGAAACTGTACGGCGAACCTGAAAACAGAGGCCTGGAATACCGATGATCGGAATAACGGGAAAGCTGGTCGCAAAGGCGCGCGTGCGAATCGACTGCTGGTAACACGAGGTTGCGCCGCAGTGAGTACGGCCGCCATTGCTAGATGGCGCGCCACCGCTGTGCAGCAGCACGTGCGTGTTACGAAAAAAAATCTTTACCAGCGATACCGCCTGTATCGCTTGACGTTATTTTGCCCGCTGAATATCTCATAATTGTCATCAATTCGCTGCGAAATACGGAAGCCAGTGACGGATAACGCCGTCCACCGTAGAGTCTAAATCGACAGGAGTAAAAACAGAGGAAGGAGAAAAAACAAAATCGTAACTCGCGCGTGTGCAGGTGGCTCTGCCGCGGACCGTTAAAGCGAACGTGAGAGAGACAGAGACAGTAGCAAAATATCGCAACGAAATTTCAGTTGGTGCGCGGATATATATGTGCGTAATGCCTGCCGCGACCATTGATTTCGCGTAGAACACAAAAGCATTCGAGTCTCGCGACAAGTTCGCCCAAAAGTTTCGCGTTTTTTTTTCTTACCCTCGATATCGCCGTAACGGCTATACAAGCGTGAGAATTTTTATCGCGGACATTGCTTTTTTTTAATCCCAAAAATATCCCTTCCATCTCCCCAGCCCCCGTTCTCTTGTTCGTCGCGCGCGGTTGCGTACCTCCCCCTTACTCGTACACCCTCGTCCGTGCGCGCGAGCAAGCAAGCGAGTGTGTTTTGTCTCTTTCCCCTCCTCGTGTATCGATCATGGCGTGTTTGGAATCGCTTGAGCGATTTGTCGTCGATAGTTGCCCCCCGTAGTTGTTACAATATCCTGGCTCCTGCGGACGCTCGGGGTACGTAAAAAACACATACACAGCCCGAGAGCTAATAACATCCCGAGAGGCGAGAAGGAACGAAAGAACGAGGGAAAAAAAACGAAAGAAGACGAGATAAACAAAATTGTGAGAATAGAAAGAAGGCGGTGGGAAGAAACGAAATAGAGACGGGAAAACATAAAACAAAAAAATAACGAGATTTTTCGTGCTGCAGCGGCGGCAGCAAAACGGCGGTGCCAAAGTGGGTACAACGACGAGCCCCCGTGCGGTCATCCCTAACGTCATTTCGCACTGCGCACTCCTGACCCTCGGAGGGGATCATTCCTGCAATATATATATATATACACATATATATACATACACACATACACATCCCTATATATATATATACACACACTTATATATATTAAAAAAACCATATATTCCCGTGTGTAAAACTCCGGGGCGGCGATTGGAAAACGGGGGGGGGGGGGAACTTTTCGAGTTTTTTCCGCGCCTCAGCGCGCCAATAGAACTGAAATTTCGAGCTAAAGTAGACGTTTAACGGCTAACTCGATTATAGAGAAAAAAGAATTTCACCGAGGAAGGCGAAAAGACGAGGAAAGAAGAAAGCTTCTTCTTTCTTTCGCGTGTACGGTATAGCGAAGAAGAAACGAAGGAAAAAAGAAGTTGGCGAAAATGGCATCGTCGACTATGACGGTGGGAACGACGAACGGTACGGCAGCCGCGGCGCCGAGGCTGCAACAGAGCGGCGTAGCTTGCGACGACGAGCTGGACGGAGCGGACAACCTGACCGACTGGAACGTCTCAACCAGCCTGAGTAATCAAGCCGGCGGTACAGCCAGTTCGGGCGACGCTCTCGAAGAGATGAGCACCGGCAACGGCGAAAACAACGATGACGAGTGCGCCATTTGCTTCGGCAAGCTTGCCTCGCCTCGAGTACTCTCGTGTCTTCACGTTTTTTGCGAAATTTGCATCGACAATCTTCTCATAGACGAGGCCGGAGACTCCAAAGTAGCCACCATACTTACCTGTCCGGTCTGTCGTCAGAATACTCACGTGGGCGCCAAAGGCGCGTCCGTTCTACCCTGCGACTACGTCCTCACCAATATTCTCGATATGTCCGCCATCGAGAACACCGCGGTTCTCTGCACCTCGTGCAAGGCCAAGGAGAACGCCGTCGCCAGATGCTCGGACTGCGCCAACTTCTTGTGCCCCAATTGCAATACCGCTCATCAATTCATGAGATGCTTCGAGAGCCACAAAGTCGTCCCGTTCGACGTTCTCAAACGATCGGACCAAGCTATACCCATACACAAACCTATTTTCTGCGATTATCATCCTGCGGAGAATATGAAGTTTTATTGCTATACTTGTCAGGTGAGAAATCCGACGGAACTATTGACTTTTCTCCATTGCGGCTTTTGATGGCTTATTGGGAATTTGGAAACAGGAATAAGAAACGCTCATTTCATGCTCGGAGAGTATACGATACGTTACTGTATGCTTTGTACCGTTAAGGGGCTACATCTACATAGAGGCCTGGAAAAATGGCCAAATTCCGATTTCTTTCTGGAAAAACGTTGCTGAAAAAGCATTGCATTTTTTAAAATACAAAGGTACATATATCTAGAGCCTTTAAAAAAAAATAGAGAAAAACAAGGCCACTGGCAGATGAAATTTTTTCGAGACGTTGGGCGGTGGACGCAGCTTAAATGGTCCATCCGAAATCTAAAAACCAAATGGGTTATTCAAGTTAACAATAAATACGAGTCGTTGGCGATTGTCGATTCGTAAAATCATTTTTTTAACAACTTTGCGACGAATTGAAACTCGAGCATTTACAGTTTGAAAAAAGTTGTAATTTTTGGGTAACTATTAAAAAATGAAGATCGATTAAAAAAAAAAAAGAGATCGTCAACGACCTTTTGAATGTTTTTCATCGTATTTCCTGTAAATTTGGAAACAATCCATCATGTGGTTCTCAAGATATGTCCAATGGTTTTGAATACAGTGTTTCGAGAAAAATGCGTTTGAAGTTATGGCGTTGAAGTTTGCATCGTTGGAATGCAACGAAGATGATTTTCGTTTTGTTTCGAAAATTGCCTTTGGCAGATTAAAGCTACGAAAATCACGAAAACATTTTTTAGGATTGTTATTTAGCAATCTACAACAAATCTGCAAAATATGATTTTGGATAATGATGAAAATAAGAAATTAATACGAATTTTCGTTCTGCTCCAACGATGCAAACTTCATTCCCATTTTGTAGTTTGAAGTATGGTGCTACTACTGCTCGCCCGGCTGACTGTTGCAAGCCGTAGCTCATTTAATTTTAGGAATATTTCAATGAAGGGGTCGGACCACTATAGAGGCCGAAACGATTTTTTACGCAAATTTTTCACTTTCCAAAAATTTGCCTAAAAAATCGTCAGATAATTGTTAATAACAAATGAACTATGCAATATAAACAAAATCATATGTACTTTCATAGACAATGTATTTTTCAAGATATATTCAACATTTCAAGTGAATCGGTTGAAAATTGTCCGAGTTATGTTTCCGGCCAACTTAAAAAATGTAGTTTTGAGCTAAACGCTGCACAGCCGCCATTTTGAAATGAATCGCTTCAAAACAATTATTGCATACAGTGACTGATATGTATGATAAACACCCCTTTTTGAATTCTTGATTTATTTTGTAGTTTTTCTGAAAAAAAATCCCCAAAAAGCCTATTTTTTCGGCCTTTAGAGTGGCCTAAGGCCTTAAATTTTCAGAGAATATAGCTAAAAGGTGATACTATCGAACAATAATATTTTTGGAGAAAGCAATTTTTTTGCCCACCCAGGTAGATGTAGCCTGCTAAACGTTTTTGTCTACTTCTCTTTGCTCGAGATACGTTGAACCAAAAAACGTTATTTTGAGAAGCGATTTACGTACTAACAGCATTTTTGGGATCATTTATATCGGAATGCACCACTCGATGGGAAAACAAAAAAAAGCTCTTATTTCCTTACGATGTTGAAGTTTGCATCGTTGGAACGCAACGAAAGTTCTTTTTTTACATTTTGTTTTCCTTACTTTTATTACTATAGAAGATATTTTTAATATCTTATATTATAGATCGTTGAATACGTATTTAAAACAATGGTTGAGCGATTTTTGTCGACAAAATCTGCCAACGGAAATTAAGGAATTCAGAAATAGTAATTTTCATTGCATTCCTACTATGCAAACTTCAACCTCATTTTCTCTCTTGAACGGGGAGCCGAAATCTCGAGTGTGTGAATTTCTAGAAGCGTGTCTTAGAATTTGGATATTTGAAGAAGGGATATAATACTTTAATCACAAACAGTACCTTTTGCAAAGGACACAAATTGAAGTATTGGATTAATGAAGGATGCCGAACTTCCAAATGAGATTTGCACATTCAATTCTAGAATGAGATTGAAAATTGGGCAATAATTGACTAAAAATAATATGTATCCGTTTGTAATACGTTTGTAATGCTGTTTTTTTATTCGTTTTCAAATTTCAACAGGAACCAATATGCAACGAGTGTTTACTCGTAGAGCACAATGCGCCAGAGCATCAATACGAGAGGCTCGCCGATGCGGAGCCACGTCAAAGAGAGGAGCTAGTCAATTTAATGTCCGAGAGCAAAGCACGCATAGCGGATTGCGATCAGACTGCGTCGCAGCTTGAGAACGCTCTGAGCGATTTACAAGCTCAGCACGATCAGGCCAAAGACCTCATAGTCGAGACTTTTCAGAGTTACAAAGCGATATTGGAAAAGTGCAGAGACAACGCACTCGACGACTTAGAGAAATTACATTCCGAGCGTGAACTCGAAGTTATGGACACTTTTCACAGGTATCGTTCGCAAACGAAACTTTCAATCTCCGCGATCCTCATGTACCGTATTTTATTCTTTTTGCGAGTCTGAATTTGTGACTTTTGGATTGATAGCGTTGAAAAAACGATGGAAAAGATCGAGGACGCGTGCCGTTTCACGTCGAGACTACTTGCCCACGGGGACGCCACGGAGATCTTGGCTCTCCGACGTCTCGTCGGTACTCAACTTTTGAATCTCATCAACAACACGCCCAAAGCTACTGTCCGGTACTCGATTGAGTTCGAGACTGACTACAAACATTTCGAGAACACGGTGAAGGTACGTTTTGCGTTTTCGGGAAAACGTTATTACACCTGCACATTGTTGTGAATGTTTGACTCGGTAAACTTGGTAGAAATTCACGTCGATCTTGGCACCTTCAATTCTCATTTGTTTGAAGCAGTAGTCGAGAAATTCGAGAAATATGAAGGAAAAGAATGAAAAATGTTACCATTGCGATAAAAATTCGATGCATTACTTCGTTTCCTCTAAGCATCTGCGCAACGATTCGGACCGTTCCATTAACGCGTTGAAGCAGGGTTGTTACGCATATGGAAAACAGGGAAAATTTACTTTTTGCAAGAATTACGAAAAATGAAATCGAATTGACAAAAAAAACTGAACAGTATAAAAATAAATATGTTTGTATATTTTTAATATTTATATTATTCTTCAATAAATACAAAAAAAGTTGTCAGGGCCAAACATTGAAAATTTTAAAAACTGAGAACTAATTTTGTAAAGCTCCACACTGCATTCGATCTGTCGGTACAAAACCCCATCATTATTATTGTAGATAAGTGTTTATATTTATTTTTTATTTAATGTCACCAGCATAAAAAATTCTGTTTATAATAAAGAACACGTTCTGTATTTGCTTCTAATGTATTTTCTTTACTTTACAATGTTTAAACTATTTTTCGAATTTCAGTTTTTTTTAATTTAATTTTTATTTTTAACATTTCCATATATTTGATCTTAAAAAAAATTATTTTATCCAGTTCAACATAATTTTTCAATAGAAAGATCGAATTAAGAATTCCCTTTGTTGCTGTTTTTTTTCACAAAAATGATTCATTGCTATTTCTACATATATAATTTTTCCCCATAGTTTTTAACGTTTACAAATACTACTACGGTTGAAACGAGACTTAACTTGTGGTTTTTAACTTAACTCTAGAATGATAACCTTATTTTTTTAACCTATTATGGTAACCTGCGGTGATAAAGCACCCCAATTTTATAAATTCATATCTCCGGTAAAATTTCACGAAAAGGGTTAAACTTGGGCTCATTCTTTTCGTTTTTTAATGCAGAATCACGTAGGCCTACGGCGATTCCGCTTGAAGTAGCAAAAGACCTAAAATATATTTGAGAAGTCCAAATTTTCGCCTTTTTTGCTCGGTATCACGTCCCCCCATGCATCTTTAAAGATGCATGAGGGATATAATACCGAGTAAATGAGTTTGTGAACAAATATGCAAAACAAATGAACACGTATCCAAGTATACAAATATGCAAAAACAAATGAACACATATGTAAGTGAACAAATATGCAAAACAGAACAATAAATGTATTCAAAAAGTGGGTAAAAAGTTCAGAACGACTGCAACATACCTCGGTAAATAAATGGAATAATCAATTCGTGCTCACGTCGTTGTTCGTTACGAATGTTCGTTAGGATTCGTTCGGTAAATTCCAAACGGAGAGTACGATGGCGACGAAACAGCATACACCCGAGATAACGACGATGATGCCAGTAACGAGCTCCCAACCGATCGTACACACAAGTACAATGCCCGGTGGATGTTCGAGCTCAATAAGTACCAACTCCCCGATATCACTTCCCGCATCGATGCAATCCTCGTTCGAAGGTGAACCCTCCTACATAATACCGCCAGCCTCGAGTCCGCAAAACGTTCCGCCTCCACCTCCTTCCGTCTCACTTCCGCCAGGTACGATACACGGTTTCACGAGTATACAGGAGTACAATCTCCAGCAATTGGCGAGCCTAGCGGAAAAAGTTGAAATGGGTGACGCCAGTGTCGTGGGCCCGAGCGCCAATCCGAGTCCCACTCCGTCCTTCACACTGGCCGATTTACTCGCTGGAGATCTCAGCTCTACCAGCCACGCGATCAATAATCTGCAGGCACTCGCCAAACTCGGCAATTCTCTCGGCAATCAAGGTGAGCCAAATGAACAAACAAAACATGGCTTCTGATATCTTCGTCTTGTTATTTATTTGGTGTACGATGTACTAAGTTGTTGGCAACCCCCGGATCTACGACTTTTCCGAGCCGGGGCAAAAACTTGACATTCGCGCCCCTCCTCTCCAGCATTTGAGATTAATGATTTTTAAAAACCCACAAAACAAATATACCGGGTGGGGTTTTTTGTGACCGGGAGAATAATAACCCTTAAGGGATCATTACAGTGTAACGGGTCGAAAAATCGCAGATTTTCGCGATTTTTTTTTCATGGTTAGAATACGTTATACAGTCTGATTATGTCAAATGAAGCACTCATGAAGAACAGAAAATAAAGTTTTGTTAAACCCAAAATTGACAAAATGGTGGCGGTTTGACAAAAAGTATTATACTTAGCCTATGCTTTCGACAGGTTTTTGTTAAGGTAGTCCTATCGCTTGACACTGACCATACTTAAGACTTGTACAACATATATTTTTAACGCATGCCAAAAAAAATTTGTACTTAAATTTTCCATGTGTAAACTGTTTAACGAATGTTCACATTCAATTAGAAAAATGAAAAAATAGTTATTCCAACGATTCGCGCAGTATTTCTAGGTTTGATATTTGGCAATATAGGTTCTATCTCCGTCTCTTTTTACTCAACCAGGCGAGTTTAACCTCCATGCTTTTCAACGTCGATCTGTCAAAACAATGTCAGGTGCGGAAAATATAAAGCATTGTATTCGGGCCACGACTGGTAAAAAGCGTGGAAAATTTGTGTCGGCGAAATATGTCGGTTAAAATTGAAATATGGGTGGAAATTCGAATGAGTGAGATGAGGTTAGGACTACAGTCAGCTGATGCCTTGCTGCCACGTCTCTTTATCGTAGCAAGTGGTAATAAATCCAATACCGGAAGTTCAAATTAAACTTGATATTACATAAAAATTAGGTCAATAATCGTAATTTTTTCTGAGAGCACTGGATTACTACAAGTGTTGAGTATGTAAATCTGATTATTTTCAAGAATCTGACGGATTCCCACTATTATATACACTTTTGTAGCGACCGGACATTGGGTTTTTGTATGTCGTTTCGGAATTCCATCACAAAAATACGCAAATTTAATATTTCTTTTCTCTGTAATTAGGTCGATAAACGACCCTGAAATTTTACAGAGACGATTATTAATATATTTAGTGAAGCTCAAAAAATTATGAAAATCCTATGGATTGAAGCCTGGCGATAGGACTACCAAAAAAATGAAGATAAAAAACTTCCATAGCAAGATAAAGAATGGCATGAAAAATGTTGTGTCAAAATTTGAGACGGATAGCTTGAAAACTCTTCCTTTAAAAGTGTACACCGTTTTGAAAAACGACATTTCGAGAAAAACGCGTTTAAAGTTTCGAGCGCGGAATTTTTATATAAAATGTCTACTTACGTTTATGTAAGTATACGAACAGCATGTTTGTAACCGTCTATGGGAAGGACAACTGCCACTTTTCGTCACCGGCGGCGCTAGCATAGCACGTCCCGAGCCAGCGGTGACTGAGCGATTGTTTTCAACCAGACGGTCAAACATATTTATTTATCGTTTCTCTAATTATTTACGGGCAGATAACTGTTTTTTCAAGTGGTTCAATGTTGTGCGTAGGATGTACTGCTGAAGGAACACATTTTTTCACTAAGGATGACGCAAGTCGCAAACAGTGGGAAATAGCTTTGTCCCTTTTTCCCTTGTCACCATGGCCCCTCTGCTTCAGGGAATGAATTTCCATTCTTTGACTCTTAAGTGACCAAATTTACTTTGAGTACTCATTGCACACAACAGAAAATGCAGCGATGTCTCTCTTCGCTGCACAAAATAACAAACAAACTCTGCAATAACCTCAATGCCTTTCACAGATATGTGATAAAAACAGCGACGTGGGTCGCTCTAAAAAGTCCGTTTTAACAACGAAAGCACAAGAAAATTTCGAACTAACGAAAACTTAAAATGTTTAATTTTAAAATAGTATATTTCCAGAGAATATGTCTAGTCAGTTATTTTTGGGGACGTGACGTGAGTTTCAAATGATTGGGACGTGCTATGGTGGCGCCATCTGCCAAGAACTTTGCGTTGCCCTTTCCATACTATCGGATAATGCAACAACAAAAAAATCGATTTTTTGAAAATTTTACGCTGTGATGTTCCCTTAAGGTAATCCTATCGCCAGGCTTCAATCCATAGGATTTTGATAATTTTTTTTTGAGCTTCACTTCAGCATTTCAGGGTCGGTTATTGACCTAATTACAGAGAAAAAATATATAAAAATTGCGTATTTTTGTGAAGGAATTCCAATACTACATACAAAAACCCAATTTCCGGTCGCTACAAAAGTGTATATAATAGTGGGAATCCATCAGATTCTTAAAAATAAGCAGATTTACATGCTAAACACTTGTATAAATCCAATGCTCTCAGAAAAAAACGCTTATTGACCTAATTTTTATGTAATATCAAGTTTAATTTGAACTTCCGGTATTTGATTTATTACCACTTGCTACGATAAAGAGACGTGACAGCAAGGCAACAGCTGACTGTAGTCCTAACCTCATCTCAATCATTCGAATTTCCACACATATTTGACTTTCAACTGACATATTTCGTCGACACAAATATTCCACGCTTTTTACCAGTCGTGGCCCGAATACAATGCTTTATATTTCCCGCATCTGACATTGTTTTGACAGATCGACGTGAAACGCATGGAAGTTAAACTCGCCTGGTTGAGTTAAAAGAGACGGAGATAGAACCAATGTTGCCAAATATCAAACCTAGAAATACTGCGCGGATCGTTGGAATAACTATTTTTTCTAATTTAATGTGAACATTCATTAAACAGTTTACACATGGAACATTTTAGTTATCACAATTTTTTTTGTGCATAAGTTAAAAATATACAGTGTACAAGTCTCAAGTATGATCAGTGGTATGACTAGTGTGAAGCGATAGGATTACCTTAAATAAATGTGCGCTCTTTATTACCTATTCGCTAATAACTTTTCCTTATGTGTGACATTAAGGGGTTAGGCCACTCTAGAGGCAGAAAAAAAAGGCTTTTTGGGAATTTTTTTTCAGAAAAACTACAAAATCAATCGAGATTACAAAAAAGGGTGTTTATCACACATACCAGTGACTGTATACAATAATTTGTTTGAAGCGATTAATTTGAAAATGGCGGCTGTGCAGCGTTTATGTCAAAACGGCATTTTTTAAGTTGGCCGGAAACATAACTCAGACAATTTTCAACGGATTCACTTGAAATGTTGAATATATCTTGAAAAATACATTGTGTATGGAAGTACGTAGGATTTTTTTTTATGTTGCATAGTTCATTTGTTATCAACAATTATCGGACGACTTTTTAGGTAAATTTTTGGAATGTAAAAAATTTGCCTAAAGGCAGATCGCGAGGCCATAGAAACTCACTGTCACTAAAGCGCCCTGGATGCTAAGCACTTTAGTGAAACAAGTTTTTTTTTAAACACATGAATTTGGTGCCCCTTTAAATGACCGCCCGGGCCAGCCCCCCCCCCCCCCCCCCCCCAGATCCGGGGCTGATCCCACCGGATTCCGGCAATTTTGGAATCTGAATCAATCGAATTGACGAATAGAATATGAAAGTAGCTGATTGTGAGTCTTTTTTTTCTAACTTTTTTCGCAGATTTGAGTAATCCGACGTTGAACGGTGGCGGTGGTCTCGTTTTGGGGCGCAGCCCGTCACCGGGTATAGTTGACAATACGAATCTTGGTTCCCTCACCGCGAACAGTCTGCTCAACGGTGGTTATCAGTCACTCTCGACGCCGACATCGCCGATATTGTCGCGCGGCGGTGACGAGCTCAAAGCTGACTCGATCCACAATATAAGCGGTGTCGGCAACAACGCGGGAAACGTTTCCGGCACTGGTACAGCCAATTACAATCATCCCCATTCGGTGAAGCCGAAATTAACGCCGATGCAGATTCGCTCGAAATTCGGACAGCTTGGACCGAGCAAGGGCCAGTTTAGTTCGCCACATGGCTTCTGCCTCGGTACCGACGAGGACATCATCGTCGCCGACACGCACAATCATAGAATTCAAGTACGTTCGATCGAACGTTCAAAAGAAAATAAATAAATAACCGGGCGTAAAAGTGAAATCCCATTTCTACGGGGATCGCGATAAAACGTTGAAACTTTTCAGATCTTCGAGAAAACGGGCACTTTCAAATTTCAATTTGGCATACCCGGAAAGGAGGAGGGCCAACTGTGGTATCCGCGCAAGGTTGCGGTTATGCGTAACTGCGGTAAATTCGTAGTTTGCGATCGTGGCAACGAACGCTCTAGAATGCAAATATTCACGAAGAACGGGCACTTTATCAAGAAAATTGCCATAAGATACATCGACATAGTCGCCGGTCTGGCTATAACCGGTCAAGGTCACATCGTTGCTGTCGACAGCGTTTCGCCCACGGTCTTCGTAATCAGCGACACCGGAAATCTCCTGAACTGGTTCGACTGCAGCGATTACATGAGAGAACCCAGTGATATCGCTATAAGCGGTGAGTGTTACGCAATTTCGTCATTCACTGCGCACACTTTTCACAACACTTTCCTTTCTGCGTAAGGGAGTGTATTTTGAAACTTGCCTTGTCAATTAGCTCAACGTATTCTTAGATCTTATTCTACACACGAAATTCCCTGCCTACCGACATTTTTTCCCGCTGCCGTTTTTGTTACTGACTCTTCCACTGTACGCAGGCAAGGAGTTTTTCGTGTGTGACTTCAAGGGGCATTGCGTGGTTGTGTTCAACGAGGAAGGTCAATTCCTGCGTCGCATAGGCTGTGAGAATATAACTAACTTTCCCAATGGGATTGACATTAGCGACGCGGGAGATGTACTGATCGGTGATTCTCACGGTAATCGCTTCCACGTAGCCGTGTTCTCGAGAGACGGATCTCTCATATCCGAATTCGAGTGCCCTTACGTCAAGGTATGACCATTAATTTATTAAAAAACCATCTACAGGGTTGTTACGCATACCAAAAATAGGGAAATCTTAGGGAGTTTCTTTTTTCCTGGAATGATCAGGAAAAAGTCAGGAAATTTTGGAAATTCTCTGGAATTTTCTCAGAATTTACTTTTTGCAAGAATTGCGAAAAATGAAACCGACTTGACGAAAAAAACTGAACAGTATAAAAATAAAAATTTTTGCATATTTTTAATATTTATATTATTCTTCATTATACTAGGTGCACAACTAAGTTTCCGGGTTTTTTTTACCAATAAAAAATCGATAATTTCAAGACAAATACAAAAAATGGTTCATTCGAAGTATTGTCCCCCGCTATTTACACATTTTTGCCATCTCTCTGGCAATACATAAATACCGCGACGATAAAAAGACGCGTCTTTGGACTGAAACCATTCGTGCAACCAATTTTGTACTGCATTGTAATTTGCCAAGAGTAGCCCACCCAAGCCATGCGCCATCGACCGGAACAAGTGATAGTCTGAAGGGGCCAGGTGTGGCGAATACGGCGGGTGTGGTAGCAGATCCCATTTCAGTGTTTTTATGGTGTCCTGGACGATGGAACAGCGATGGCACGGAGCGTTGTCGTGCTGCAATATCACACGTTCGTGTCTCGTGTCCCATTCTGGCCGTTTTTCGAGCAATGCGTGGTTCAAATTGATTAGTTGTCGGTAGCGATGCCCATTGACAGTTTCGCCCGGTTTCAACAGCTCATAGTACACTATTCCTTTCTGGTCCCACCAAATGCAGAGCATTGTCTTTTTTCCGAAGCGATTTGGCCGTGCCGTCGATGTTGACGCTTCGCCAAGTGAAAGCCACGATTTTCTGCGTTTGGGATTCTCTAAATATATCCAATTTTCATCGCCAGTAACAATTTGATGCAGGAAACTCTTTCTGATCTGCCGCAAAAGCAAAAGTGTGGAAGTGGCTCTTCGATTTTCCATTTGTCTCTCAGTCAACTCATGCGGCACCCACTTTCCTTCCTTATGAATTTGTCCCATGGCGTGCAAACGTTTCGAAATACATTGCCGAGTCACATTTAATGCCTCGGCAAGTTCATCTTCTGTTTGAGTGTCATCTTCATCCAATAACGCTTGCAGATCGGCGTCCGCAAATGTTTGTGGTCTTCCCGAGCGCTCCTTGTCCCCAGTCTCAAAATCGCCACTTCTGAACCGCTTGAACCAATCTTCACACGTTTTTGATGGTATATGTTCGCCGTAGGCCTCCTCAAGTAACCGACGTCCTTCAGCTGCTGGTTTTTTTTAGGTTGAAGCAGAAAAGCAATTCTTCCCGCAAATGCTGTTTATTTGGCACAAACTTTGGCATTTTCGAGGTTAGAAAAAAGGTCGTTGCGTTGCGATATTTGTTTATATTACGACTGGGTATTCTTAACAGATGTCGAAGCTATAAAGACACCCAATTTCAGACCTGTATGCCGACTACAAGTGTCGCTAGCGCCATCCATGTGTGGAACCCAGGAACTTAGTTGCGCACGTAGCATATTCGATGAAAACAAAGTGTTCTATATTTGAAACTTTTATAGATTTCCATTTTTTACTCAAAATATTTTGGTTTCTTTGCGGCTCGTACTTAAGATACTCCGGCACGGAGCAGCAAAATTGTGTATCGTAAAAAAAAAATGCCGATTGCACAACGTGCGATAAAATTTGAAATAATTTTTTTTTTCACACCTTTGCATCGATCAACGCTGCAATATCTAATGTTCACTGTGAAACTGTTTGTCTTACGGCGTCTCGAGGAACGATAATTCATCGGATAAAAATATTTATCGCCGCAGGTATCTCGATGCTGCGGCCTGAAAATAACTTCCGAGGGTTACATAGTGACTCTGGCCAAAAACAATCATTACGTCCTCGTGCTGAACACTCTCTACGTATTATGAGATAAAAGAAGACCAAAATGTTAACGTCGCAAACTTCCTCACGCGGTCATCCTTGCGGGAACCGTGCCGCTTTTCAACGAAAGGTAAATACATTTAGAACGAAGAAACAGACAACAGACAACAGCAGCGAACAAGCCAAGAAGCAAAACAAAAAAAAGGAAGCTCTCACGTCCGAGGCATCTGCGCGCGAAATTTCACTTTCGGGTCTATCCAAGCAATAGAGAAGAGAAAACGACACGAAGCTAGACCGAGAACGAAAGAAAAAAAAAAAGAAAAAAAATTAGTAGATAAAAAAAACAGGGGCGTTCGCGAGCGAGCAAGTGTGCGGCATGCGGCTTTAATAGTTATACAATTTTACGCGTCCCTCTTTTATGAAAGTAAACAAAGTTGAGAAGAGAGAGAGCAACAAAAAAAGTGGATGATACGACGGGGGGTTTTTTTAGCGTTTTAGGGATTGGATGACAAGCGAAGGGTGGGTTTGGGGGGAGGGTGAGAAAGGGTGGTAAGCGTACATCTCCGACCAAACACAGTATAATAGTTATTTAGCGATTTGCATTTGGTAAACTGCCAAGAGGGTTACAAAAGAAACGAAGAGCAGGGAGAGAGGTTAAGAATGGACACACGTGTGCAATGGGGGAGACGGCGAAGTGAAGGAGGGCTCGAAAGCGAATGATTATTGAACGGTAGGCGTCGCGTGAAGGATTTGCAGATTGACTTTGCGCTTTTAGACAGTGAGAAAGCAATTTTACAAAAAAAGATAGAAAAAAACGAAGAAAAAAAATTGAAAAAAAACAAAAGAAAAAAAAAAGGCCTTCCGTCAAAATTGGTCGTTGCACATCACTTTTGACATGTCAGTATTTTAAGTACGGTTCGTAAATCAAATGAATTCTAGTCTCGTATGAGCGACCACCATATCCCCCCTCCCTCTTTCCCTTTTTTCCCCTCCACACCAGCCGCTGGGAATCCACTGTTCTTTTTTTTATCGGTAGTGCTCAAAACTTATAAAGCGCGTGGATCTGAACCTTCTCCATGCCCCGAGTCCTTCGTGTACACAATCGATGATAAGAACCCGACTCGCGAGTGAGATGTTTCAGATGTGATTTTTCTTTTAATGGCGAAGCAGAGAGCGCAAAAGAAGGCGTGTCGTTGACTATGATTTATCGCCAAAGAGATGATAAAAAATCGTGCCGACATTCGTTAGCTGTACTTTTTTTCAAACAGCATCGACCGCACGATTTTTTAAACTCTCGTTCAGGTTTTTTTTTTCCGTTCTGTTCCATTTTGTTTTCTCTCGCGCCGACGGGGACACCGGTGAATTCCTTCGCGCTATATTGACCCGCTGTGCGGATTTCCCCTCCCCAACATCGAGCTCCACCGACGTCAAACGCTTTTATATTTTGGGACTTTAGCCCCGTAGAACATACACGACGTACGTTTTCCAAGGAATCCACCGGTGACGAGCAATTGTTACTTGTAGTTTGTTCGGTTTTTTGTTGTTGTTTCATTTCATTTTTTATTTCATCGCGGTTTTTCTTTTGTTTCTTTTTTAACGTCTATTTCTAAGTCAATAAGCTCGCGACGATTCCTCGTGGCCTATAACTCTGTATTCTTCTTCGTACAAATCGCTTACTTCGAGCTTTGGACAAATAGCTTCGGTTCCCGAATCCCTTTTATTCGCCCCTTGCTTTAGCGTGCGAGCTGACGATACATTTTCGAGTGAAACATCGTTCGCACTGACACAAGTTAGGACAAGGGATTACTTGTTGGGGAGAAGAGTAGGGGAACGGGGGTGAAATAAAAAAAACATAAATGATAATAAGACACATTTAGGCTCCAATTTGCGCATTGTTACAATGTGAATTAGACGAGACACATAATATTTACAATATTTACTCAGGATGCTTCAATATGGTCCATCATATGGAATATATATATATATATATATATATATATATATATATATATATATATATATATATATATATATATATATATATATATTTAAAACAAAACATATATATTTAGGTGTGTGAATTGTCGGTTCGTGGTGCTAGCGAGTACATCCGGTACTCTTCGTAAGTGTACTCGTTACATGAGAAATTGTGGACGGACGGGAAATACAAAAACAGGTTTTTGGCAGGGGACAGGGGTATTCTGCACAGGGACGTTCACGGGGGAGAGGGGTCGAAAAAATTCCGTCGTTGCTTCAATGGCGCGAAGCGATCGAAATAAATAATATTAATGCATACTGCGAATATTATATATACACAAGTGTATGTATATATCTATATATATATATATATACACACACATATATCCTAGGAACGATACATTATCTAAGTGAGAAAAAAAACACAAAAAAAAAACAAAAAAAAATAACGTACAGTTTGCTAAACATTTTCTATTTATGTACATATACTAAACACGAGATCCACGGAAGAACGAGAAAGAACAAGCGAAAGATGAGGGAGAATCGCAATAGGAAAATATCGTTCACGTGGAGACGAAAAAAAAAACGCATACATATATAGAAACACACATATTTTTTAGGGTTGTTTACATGATCAGCCTTAAGATTTGATTCAAATTAAAGGGGAATAAAGAGAGGACACAAGATTAGGGTGAAGGTGTGTGGGGGGAAAAAGAAGATAGGGAGGATCGCGAAGAAACGATTCTTGCTTCGTAAATTCGCCAACTCGCTATTTAATTCTTACCACCGACGAATATTGATAACGACGAAGACCACGACAACGGAGGAAAGAAAAGGAGATAAAAAATCTACGACTATAACAATAATTATCTCTTTAACGATCGTTTTGTTTTGTTTTTAATTTTTTTTGCAACAATTGCCAGCGTAGTAGCGCGCGCCCATTCTTGTGTTATTTATCATTCGAACGCTGCTTGAAACAGTCTTCATTTGCGTTACCGAAAGAACAGGAAGAAATGTGCAATCGTGCATACATATGTATATCTCACACTGTAGGCAAAAAAGGACACAAGGAGGAATAGGGTAAAGTTGAACACACACGGACGCACGAAAAAGAGGGCGAGAAAGAAAAAAAAACGAAAAACAATGAGAAATATCCCCTCCCTCCCCAATATGAATGGGATGTCCGTAGTATCACATCGCGAAAAAAACAGCCTATTTTACCAACTAAGGTTAAAAAAAAGGAACGGAAAGAAGAATTTTTTTCGTACATACATTTCGTTCGGTACGTTTGGACGTCCTAATTTTTTGTACACGCTGACGCGGAATATGGAATGAAAAGACAAAGTAAATCCGGTGAAGGAAAAAAAAAGCAGAAAAAACCAAACAAATATTTAATAGTCATGGTTAGCAGAGTTATTATGAATAATGCCTGTGATAATAGTATCGTCAGGATAAGTTGTGTCCTTAAAGAGTCTCTGATGTTGTTGCTAGGTAAATATAATTAGGGAGTACTGAGAGAATGCTGGTGTTGCCTCGCAATAGAAGAAAGGAGAGAAAACTTTTTTGAAAATCGAAGACAAAAAAAAAGCACGAGTGAGAAGAGAAACTGAGGCGTGTTCATGTCAGATTTGCACAACGACACTGGAACACGCAGCAGCAAGCCCCTGGATCCCCTGCCACCCCCACCCCCTCCCCCTAACGACAGTCTCTAACGGTACTCTAAATTGAAGAGGTGGAGAAATTCGGGGAAAAAACGATGACATCCAAAAATGAAAAGCTTTTTTTTTTAAACGTGAAGCTTAAGGGACGAATATTTGAGGAGTCATTTGCCAGTCGTGTATCGGAGATAAACTCGTAGCGTAAAGTAATTGAAAAAAGAAAAGGAAGAAAAAAGAGGAACGAATGGATGACCATTAAACGAGAGAGGGTCTTTTACCTCACAAAATTATTATATTACGCTCACCTTACATATACTTGAATATTTTAGTATAGATTTACTCTATTTACATATTTTTATCTGTGGAAGACTACTTGGCTGATTTAGGCCACTGTTGAAATTCACCCCTTATTTGCCTTGATGTTTAAATTACAACAATAATATTTGAAGGCGTAATGGAAGAAAACACGAGAGGAGGGAAGAGGGAAGAAAAAAATGGATTACTTGTTACGTAAATGGTAATTGTGATAGATTTTTTGATGATTTTTACAATCTCAAAAGTCTCATTATCCTAATATATATAGACGAAAAAAACCTATATAGTCACTCTCTTACGTAATAGTTAAAGGCGAAAAAAAAAGAACACTCCGCTTACACTGTTGAACTAATATTATTGGGAAAGCAAGAGTTCCGAGCGTACAAGACGAAGAAAGAGTCCCAAATTTTCTATATCGAAAGGCGAAAAATGAGATCCGAAGGAAAGAAGAAGAAAGAATAACGAACGAGTCGGAGAAATAACTAAATTCATCGATGTGTGTAATTCAGTATAATTAATCTGAGCTTAGTACAGGATCAAACGATTGCTATTCTTCTATAGAAGTTTAGAGGAGAAAAAAAAAACTTGCCATTCTTTAACGACTTCCATTGTCTCTTCGACAACGTACACGTATATGGAGTTTAAAAAAAGAAGAATTCGAGTATACACGATGAACATTGCCGAGTACGACACGAATAATTAGCGTTGGAAAAAAAGCGATTTTATTGTGCCCCATCGGACGAAAAATTCTTCGATTGTTGAGCGAGGGAAAAAAAGGGTCTGAGATTTTAAAGAAAAAAAATGAGTATAGCCTACCACACGATATTCCAGTGATTCCAATTTGTCCGAAATTGTCGGTCGCGACGAGATATTTCATTCAAGACGGATTAGATTCGATTTTTCGAACGGGCGTTGAAGGGAAAGCGGGGTAAGAATAATCGACGAATAGAGAAAAAAAACTCAAAGATCGCGTGACGGATATCGTCACGAGGTAGATCTCAAATTTTCGACGGAAAAGTTTTCTTGAAATGGCAAAGAGCAACAAAAAAAAAGGATCGGTTAAACTATACAAAATAGAGATTCGTCGCCATCCGTCGCGAGGATAACAAATAACGCTGAAGAATTGACTGAGGTTTGCCAATACGAATAACACGTGCACCAGAGGGAAGGAGAATAATAATTTGAAAAACCTAGCGACCAATACACGACAAAGACAAAGAGAGAACACTATGAAACACCAACGCGAAAAGACAACTATGTTAATTGGGTAGAGATGCGAGACACGAAAAAAAGAAGAAATGAGGATTACTAGCCTACGGTTAATCATAGTCTTCCTAGAATCTTTAAGTAATAAAACATTGACATCGCTATGAGAATTAGGTGAATGGCCAATTTAAACGCCGGATTCGGCTAAATCACAAATGAGTGGAAAACGACTATTGAAGATTTGAAGAAAAAAAAAAACATTGAACGTATCTCCATTCCTATACTGTGTTTATCAATAATATAACGCGCCCTACTCGATAATAGCCTTTTTATCGGATATCGGCTTATACAATTGAGGGAGAGACAGAGAGAGAGAAGCAACCAACGTAACTCGTGAATCACAAGAGAGATACATTTTTTCCTCTTCTATTGCATAAACATATATTTATACGATAATTCGCGAACGACTAAAAAAAACAAACGAACAACCCCCGAAGGAAATGAACATTCACTATCGTGGCAGAGTTCTTCGCAACTTATACACTGACACACATAGACACGCGTTCTCCATTATTTTTATAACGATACTTTTTATCGCCCAAATATTCATACACATTGTTTTCCACAAAATGTTTATTATTCATTTGTCTCATCTTTTAAAACTATCAGCAATCATTATGTGTTCTATCGGCTGTTCAATACGCTGCTTCGGCGTATCGTATTTAATATACTTATTCGAATAAGCACCGGGGCTCTTTCCTCCCTCCGTTGAGATGGAAAAATCTTTCTTATTTGTCGTAGACGCGATGCACGTGAAAAAAAAACTTTCTTTCCTTTCATCAAATGTTTCTCGTTCAATTTTATCACGTATCGCAATCAGAGCTATGGTACAAGTTTCTTTTTTTTTTTTAAGAAAAACAAACCATTGCGTAGTGGCAAGGAACTCGCGACAACGATTATTATTGTTAACGGTACGGTAGTCTTTTTATTTTGTTTTTCATTTTAAGTTACCTGACTTGTTTACCGTTCGTAGTTGATTTTACGTTTTTTTTTCCTTTTATTCTTGCGTTTTTTTTTTTTCGTTGAAAGTTACACGATTGTAGCGTAATATTTAAGTCCTTCGAAATACTCAAGAGTCCGAGGCTCGAACGCCAACGACAATGTACACGGCGAGTTTCAAACCCGCCTGTTTTTTTTTTCTTTTCTTTTTCCGTCGTTAAAAAGAGTGTTTAGTTCATTTGTAAGCTTATGCGTAGTAAGCGGAAAATTAAACATCAACATATTGTATTCATTATATAGATATATATATATATGCGTATGTGTGGGTGTATACATATATTATTATTCTTTTTTTTCGTAGCGAGTGCATTCCACACGTGAATATTTTGAGGTAAACTAACTACGAACTATCAATATTACGCCGACTAAGAAACTTTACACGAGGACAGCGGGCGTCGATGATACGAGAAAGTTTAATTTTTCTTTCCTTCGATTTTTACTTTCATTTATTTTTGTTCCTCGTAAATTTGTTTTTTTTTTCGTGGATCCGACTGGTACGTGCGTTTGTAAGAAGAAGAAAAAAAAACGTCTCGTTCACAAAAGTCCAATTTTCTTTGGTGAAAATGTTTTATTTTGCTTTTGTTTTTGTCAGATGTGTTAGTGCTGTCCAAAACAACCACCGACTACTTCTAACGCTTTATTTTTACATCAATATACAAGAATTAAATTCTTTAGTGCCAAACGAAAAATATTTATAAACGGAAAAAGGGGGAGAGAGAGAGAGAGAGAAAAACGTAGTGACGAATAAACGTGTATGGCTCGTGGATTTTTTGTTTGTTTGTTTGTGTCTAAAACAATTGAGAATTTTTAGTTTTGTGCCATGCGACAAGTATCGAAGTTTTTCTAGTTCGTAAGGGGATGGTGAAACGAGATGGCGGCGAGGGGGGCGTGAGCGGGATCGATGAAAGGAATAAGACAGAGAAAAGGAAAAGATTTACCATTTGATCCTTGATTAGTCAGTTAAAGTACAAATATTTCGTGTATTCTATCGTTAGGTGATTAAGTATGACGAGAGTTACATCAGGCGTATAGTTAAGAGACCTAAAACACAAACTGACACGTACAGCGGGAAAAGGAAAGCGAAAACTGGCTGATAAAGAGAAGATGAAAAAAATAGGGAGAAAGAGTTACTTTGTTCCATTCCTCAAGAGCACTTAGCTTTATTTATTTCGCATTAGTTACTTGATACACAGATATATATATATATATATATATATATATATATATATATATATATATATATATATACACACACTCTCAAACACACATACTACTTAAGAGGCTGATACGAGTAAACGAAGAAGGAGTAATTGAACTCGTCGTTCTCCATTATTCGGCGTTTCATTATTTATTCTTATAAAAAAAAAAGAACAGAAGCGAGGAGGATGGCAATAAAGAGAAGTGACAGAGAAAAAAATAAAAAAATAATTGTTCCTTTCGGAGGTACTTTGTTTACATATCAAATTGACCACCAAAACACATACTTTATTACGATAATATATTAATTATAATATATACAGTCGCATTCCATTGATGTGCTTGTACGTCAGGGTCAGCTAACGAATACCTTTTACGAATTTTCGTGATCTCCGTAATCCTATATTGATCTTTAGTCGCGTTAAACATTTCAAGCGCATACACAAGGAAAGAAGTAATAAAGAAACTTACAAAAAAAAACGACAAGTCCCTCTATACGCCTGTAAAAGAGAGATATATATATATATATATATATACACACACGTAAACGTGCATACATGTATATATATATATATAAATATCTATACATATGTGTTACGCAACTATCCTACTAACTACGATTATTATCGAAAAATTCGAGAATCAAGAAAAGATATGCCTCGAGTTAACGTTGCAAAAAAAAAGAAATCTCCGTCACATCGGGCCGTACTTCGTTCTTTAGTAGGCCACGGAAACAAAAAAAGAATAATATTTATAGCTGCCGTTTTATTCCATCGAAAAAATATTAAAGAAAAAAAAAACAAAAAAAATCGTTAAGATCGTGGACTATTTTACGCTCACAGTCATTGTTGAAAAAAATAAAATCGAATAGATGATAGGGGCAATTTAGATGAGAATTTGAGAGTAACGATCTCATCGAGGACTCCGAGAGACGGGCAAAGCGGCTGCGATGACACTTTTGCGGCACACTATCGGCAAAACGAAAGAACAAAGGAAAAGCGAAAATAAAGATTTTTGTCAATTCCCATACACCAATGTCATTGCCACTGTTTGCGTATAGTCGCCGTCATTGACTCGAGTGACTCGAGGAAATTTCGATTGCACATTGCGGGTGTATCCATGGGCAACAAAAAAAAACATTGAAAATCCTCGATCGGTGTCGCAATAGATAGAACGGTGAGAAATAATTTGAAGATTGAAGTAACGAGGAATACGAGCTAATTCGATAAACAAGAACGAATGGTTTTTTGAAAAATGTTCCGGCGGGGGCTCACTTATATTTGACAAAAGAAGGGGAAAAAAGGAAAATATGTGAAACCGTATGAGGATAGTACAACACGACGAAGATGAGAATTTAAAGAGAACAAAACGAAAACGTGGTAAATTGTAATGCAACATGGAAAACGCGTATACCAATATATTTTTTATATGCTAATGGGACGCCAGCGGGCGCATGCACGTTTTCACGAATATGTGACATATTGTTTAGACTACTCACACGCCGCGTAACGTCATGCGTCCAATTTCGAATTGGCTTTCTACGAACATCGGCTCCCTAAACGACTACTCAGCCTTTGCACTAAAGACCTGTCGCTGTACGAACTCGGTTCATTGATAACCAAAAAGAATACGACAAAGAAAAACAACAAACAAGCGATACGAGAAAATTTGTATTTCGGGAGAGTACTCGTCGGTTACTAATATATACAATATCTCGGTTCACAACAGTCTCGTTTCAACTAATTTTCATCCTCGAATATTATGCTATTTTTATTTATCATTAATGCGTTTTTTTTCCACGTTCTGACGTTTACCAAGTATACTTCGGATAATATATGATATATAAGTACGTCTATTATATTTGTGTATGTACAAGTATGTTTTGCGTTCTCTCGTTATGTGGTTTTTTTTTTAAATTCTTCCAAAGCTCGTCAAGGCTAGTCCGTAAAAATATCTGAAAAAAAACAGGGGTCTCGTTTATCTTTTTGTTTCTCTCTTTGTTTGATGCAAATCATCCTTATCTTTTCTACCTTGTACCTACCAAATTTTAGTTTCGTTTTTATATGGAATATTTAAATTTATTGTATTATACCGTATACACATCTATATACACTTTTACAACAACAACAACAACAACAACAAGAAAAGATATTTTAAACTACGATACTGTATTACATAACTAAAGATATGCAACATTTGCTACTTATATATTTGTCAAACGTCGTCGAATTGAAAATATTTTATTATAGGGTGGATATGAAAAGTAAAATCGAAGATAAAGAAGGGACGAGCACGAAAAAGAATAACATTAATGAAAGATGAAGAAATTTAGCCTTAACAAAAAATGAATGTTCTCTGTTGGCCGTACATTTTTTCACCATATCAACTCAATTTGCCATCACCTCGTCAATTCGTATGACCCCCCTATCCTATACTAAGATATTCTCAACAACAAAAACGATATCACTATTGCAGTTCTCTGAAACATGTGGGGAAAAAATAAAACAAATGAAACGAGAAAAAGAAAGAAAAATACGATTTTGCAGACTTGCGTGTGCATAGACTGCAAATGCAATAATAATGAATATATATATATATGTAATATATATATGTAATATATATATATATATATATATATATATATATATATATATATATATATATATTGTGATGCTCACAAAGCACATAACACGATTTACCAAAATTGTAAAATGTTTAAACATTTCATGTGATTTTGGAAAGTGTTATATTTTTTATTTCCTGCCAATTGTTTAATTTGTAACGTTGTTCTTTGTTCTTTTTTCAATAAAGTAAGCAAACTAAAGTTTCGCAATGTCCTTTTTATGGTAACCTCTCTCTACCTTCATTCGCAGCAGGTAACACCCACAGTCGAATGCATGTAAATCGTTTAAAAAAGTTATTCCTATTTAAACAACTTGCTAATGTTGGTGAAATAAATAAGTTTGTTGCTAGATATATTCTAGTTTCTTTAATAAATTTGCTAATTGGATCACTCGTGTTTACAGGATAGAAAAACAATAAAGCCATTAGCGGGCAGTACATTTTTCCTTTAATTAAATAATACTCGCGATGTAATACATACTATAATTGAATATGTAGTACAGTAAGACACGAAACACACGAGTTCAATCGTTTGTCCGATTGTTCATGTTGAGTTTCGGTAATTCCTCCTGGAGCTCGAGAATGTGCTCGATCGGTTTCGGCTTTCCGTCCTCGCCGACCCGACAGGGCTGCACAATGCCCTGTTTCGTCAATTGATCAACAAGGCCCACGAGCTTCATAGCCTCGTATTCTTTTTGTTCTTCGCTCATGCCCTCCAGAGGATTTGGCTTCGGAGGCTCGTAACAGCCCGTCACGGGATTTATATCCTCCTTGTATTTCGTGTACTCCTCGGTATCGCTGTCTTCCGAGTCGGACGAGTACGCCGACGAATTTTTCGGCTGTTCGCGTCCCAGTAGTCCTTTGTTCGCGAACATTCCAGCCGCGTTACCGTACCCCGTGTACTTTACCATGCGGCTCACTGGCGAAATCAAATGAGATTGATATTTCGTTAGATCGCGCATCGGCCGTTGCGTAACAGAACTTATTTTACAAATTAAGGGGTTAATTGTGAAAAATGGAAAAGTGATCTTTTTTTAAGAATGGCATCGGACTAATTGCTGAAGTGACATTATTTTGAATCGAAAAAAATGGTTCCTTTTATTGCGTACTATCTTTTACCCGCGGCTTCGCCCGCTCCCATTCTCTAAGAAAAACGCTGAACACGTCGTTCTTAATTTTCGACATTTTTTTGAAGGGGGAAAAATGCTTTACCGTAGGATGTGTGTATTCTTAAACTACAAATGTAATCTCGAACTCTAAACAAACCCAAACAAATACTTAAATCAAACCATATCAAACGACGTTTTCCAATAAATGGTTGCTTCATTGAATCCTTCGTCAAATCTTTTTTTTTTTAATGGTTCGTCAAATCCAGGCGATATCACTTCGTTTTTCAATGAATCAGACAACTATGGTTCGTTCGTTGGTCAAATTGCTCTTTCGTATATCTATTTCTTCGGAACTGTGTTTGATGTCAAGTCTTTTGGCAGAAGACGAAACATAAAAAATCGAACCAAGAAGTATGTCTCGATTTTGTATGGTTCGTCATCTGTCAAGAGAACTCACGCAGATAGGTAGAGTATGCGGTGGAGAGAGTAGAGTAGAGTAGAGTATGCCATGGAATAACAGCTCTGAATATATTCTAGCGACTATTTAAGTTTCTAAAATGAACATTTTTTAATCTAAACATTTAAGTGCGAAAGTGTGTGTCAAATTTCATCATTGAATTCTAATATACTCTAATAGTTTATGATAATTATAAAAATATTAGATATTGTAATGAAAAGTATCCTATGTGTTATTCCGAGTAATACTCTACATGTGTGCCAAGTTTCATCATCACATTCGATTTGACTCGAATATTATAATTAGAAAAATATTAGATGTTGAATTAGATATTAGTATAATATGTGATATATTACATTCTATTTCAATTATATTCATTTCGGTAGCATCGATAATCATTTGAATTTCATCATTATATTAGATTTGAGTATAATATTATAATTAGAAAAATATTAGATATTAGAATGAAAAGTATTCTATGTGTTAATCCAGGTCTTCTGGATTAACTAGATTTGATAGATTGATCTAGATTTGAGTATAATATTATAATTAGAAAAATATTAGATATTAGAATGAAAAGTATTCTATGTGTTAATCCAGGACATACAGACTTTCAGATTTATAATATTAGTTAACATTAGTTAGGATTAGGATATTTCGAGGTATGCTTTGAGGAACACGGTGTTACCCCTTAAAGAGAGAAAAAATCGCACTTGTACGTTTGCGATAGCATTGATGTGAATCGACTGGGTAAAATTGCATTACCGTTTTCTTTGCAAAGAATAAAGATGAGTTCGGCGACGAGATCGGACAGTTCGGTAAGAGGGCTGGTCAAGAGCTTGCACAGTTTGGCTCTCAGAGTCGAGCCTTCCTCGGGTCGTTTCATCACGTCTTTCAACGGCGGTAGTATCTGGAACAGCGAAACCCAGCGTTTGCACTTTATTCCCTCCACCGATCATTTTATCACGGAAACATTGGAAAACAGTCTCACCTGCGATCGCACGTATTTACGAATCAAGCGTTCGGCTTTTACGAGTCGCACGAGAGCAGTAGTAACCGGTGATACGTTTTGAACTAAATCCGTTTGTCCGTCCAATCTCTGATTCAAAAAATCCAGCATCCGCGCTACGGCGTTCATGTCCGCACCCTCGTAGGCAATCGCACCGTCGTTATCGCCTATCGGCGGAATCAACGGTCGGTAGCAATTGTACGGTATTACCGTAAGCATGTTGATGACATTGCTGAAAAATGATGAATCAATGAGTTCTCCGTTCAACATTGCACGTTCGTCGATGCAACTCTTCACCTTTGCAAATCGACTTCATTCGCGAATTTATGGGATCCCCGATTGGCGAGCATCTTGTAACAGATTCCAACCAAACGTTTGTGTCTATCTGTTTTCTCGTCGCTGCAGTCGTTGATACTGATGTACAAGTTGAATAGCACTTTTAGAATCTCGCTGGCCAGGACGATATCGTTCTCCTGTTGAATTATGTATCGTAAAAAACAATTGCGAGTAGCGGCGAATAATATTTGCAGCCTTAGTGAATAATTACCTTGATGGAAGATTCATCACACTCAAACTTATTTCCCAGCTCGTTCAACAGTTCTATCAAACACAAATCGCCGTTCAACTCATTTTTAACAACGTCCCTCAGCGGTGCGTTGAGAGCCGTCGCCAGAAATAAAATTCGAATGTCGAATAATTTAACGTCGTGCGGTACATTTTCGTCGTAAGTTGCAGCTCTCTCGACGATACGACGCAGACAAGAAGTTTTTCCTATACTTTGCTGCACCTTCGGCGAATTGAACAACAAATTGCAGAGCAATTTTAAAGACTCTTCCGTGACTGAAAGTACAGAGAAATGTTACGATACGCAGATGGAATCGACAAATTCAACGCCACTAATTGCAAAGGAACGCACCATTGGTGAAACTGCTGGAATTTCGCTTGATCTCTGCGTTCGCGAGGCCTGCATTTTTTATGATCAAGTTCAATCTATCGTCAGTTATCAAGTCGTCTAATCCAGTTTTGTCTCGACTGGAAGAGAAAAAAATCTTATTGATGAAACTTCGATCGTGCACATTCTTCAAGCGGTTTAAACAACGATGATGAGAGACGAATAATATTGCCATTTTTTGGGTCAATTTGACGGATTTTTGAAAATAATTTGTATCATGTGGTACCTTAGTATTCGAAGAACTTGCAGGCAACGTTCGTGAATGGTGAAATATTTGGCTTTTTCCAGACGCTCGAAGATCGAGTCCCAAACATCTGTCCTCAAATTTTCGTGTTGCAATTCGTCGAATGTCAAGTGCGTTTCGTACTGAAACACAATTATTGGAAAGTGAATCGTCGTTTTCAGCTCATTTTAAATCATATACCGCAGCGCGATTTTGGAAACTTACGTTTTTGGAAAATTCCAACAAACTATCGGTGAATTCGATGTCACTTCCAGATATTAATTTCTTGATTATCTCCATTTTTCTCGAACTACCGATTCAATCGGAACTGTCGAAGATCACTCGTTTTCTCGACACACGCAAAGCTTCAGATTCGGATCCATGAGACAATTATATACTCGTATATCTAGAAAAGTCGCGAACTGTCATAAACATTCGGCGATTTTGTGAACCACGAACTATGAATGTCGAACGAGAAGCAAGAATTTTGAACAGAACGCGTACGCGATGTACCAGCTGTCGGTAACGGGGGAAAAACCCGCGACCCAATTTATCATAATTTTGCATATCGAGTGAGCGAATTAGATTGATGAAGAAATCAGAAGATGGCGCCACGTTCTAAATTCCCTTCTTTTGTGACCTTGGATTTGGAGTTACTTTTTCACGACGATGATTGATGATTACGCCCATAAAGCGTATAAACACGTGTTGCTTCGTATATCTACACTTTGCTGTCATGAGAGATAAGGTGTCTCTACGAAAAGTACACCAAACATAGCTTGAAATACGTGAATTAATTTTTTTAATTTTCTCAGTTCAAGAGGAAAACCGGTTTCCCCATGATTTATCGGGCCTAACGATTGACAAGTGCATACGTAGAATCATTAAAAGCAAATCAATAAACTTCGATGCTTTTGCCTCGGAGAAGCTATACGCAAAAAAACTCGTTGCTACATCGTCACCTCTCGAAGCAAGCTTAGTTCAAAAAATTCTCGGTACCGAGGATAACCCGGATGAATTGTTTCTTTTGTTAGTCCGTAAAGGTCGTGTTGACCTTCGATTGACTCGCAATCTACGATTCTAAGTAGGGCGCGTTGACTGGGGGGAACCGCAGAATTCTTACGAGGTCTACTTGGCCTGCAACGCTAAAAAAAACTAGATAATTGATATCAACGAATTGCAATTGTTCATAAACAACCAGAGCACTGGCGTTCTTCCCGAACGCTAAAATAAAGTTGCAGGCCAAACATACTTTTTTCGTGCTTATCCCACCGCGATTGAAGCGCCACCGCGCACAATCGGCCTTAAGGTGATGCGAAAAAGATACGCGAGTGCGGGAGAGTCAACGTTATCGCCGCTGCCAGTGGTGCGAGGGAGAAAGATAAAAATTGCGTTTTACCTCGTCGTCTTAAGGGAAGCAACGACGTTCTACGAAACTATCAATATATGCGCCGAAGAAACTCATGCCTACAGCGCCGCACTGTACATCTACGGATCTTACAGTTCGTTATCGGAAAAATAAACGAAGAAATTGTTTTCCTTTTTTTTCGGAATGAATGATTTCTGCCGTTTCAATCGAGCGACCATCTTTGGGCAGTAGTTCATTTTGCGCCCATAAGCCTGGCAAAGCCGCGCAAGTCCATAAAATCGATCGCCAAGAGATATGTTCCAAATGCGGTGAATAGCCGAGAAACACGCACCAACACAGAGAAACAAAAGGAGCGAAAGAGACAGCGAGGGAGAGAGATAGAGAGGGAGAAAAAGAGAGAGAGAAAGAGACAGAAAGGGAGAACTCAATTTTTTTGCTGCTCCGTGCACTCTATACTGCGCACACACGCACACAGGCACACGGCTATCATCTAAAGCTGTAAATTCACTGTGGTGAATTTGTGTTGCCACTCCAAAGCGTCAATTTTTATAAATCAAAAGTGTTCCCGTGTTTTATTACGAGTTCCCCGATGTGTTACTGCTGCTAATTACATTATTTATATTTATATATACATATATATATAAATATATATGTATATATGCGTGAATAATTCTGTTCCGTTGACGAATACAACAATTGCGTGAACTTTTTGCGTTCGTTAAAACCCAAGAATAATGGGTGTTGGTCTAAAGCCTCTGGAGTTCACCGATTGCTTGACGGACAGTCCATACTTTCGTGAAAATCTTCATTATCATGAGCGCGAATTGGAGAAAACGAGCCAACAGATCAAGCGACTCATCAAAGAGGTCAAGGATTTGTTGATTGCCGCTAAAAGTAAGTTTTTTTTAGCCCTTGCGTTTCTCCTGTGACACTTGTACACACGTCTGAGTTTTAACAAACGTATGATCTTCCCTCGTATTTTTCTACATCCAACACTGTGTGCGTGTTTTATTGATGGACCTTTGAAACACTTTGACTAGGTTTTGGTCGTTTATGCCAATAAACAAAATATCTGTGTACTATGCACACATATGCATAAATATGTATAGATAATTTATGTTTATATATATTCATACACGTATTTTTGTCGGGTGAGTGTGCGCGTAATAGATAGTAACAATGTTGGCGCGGACCGACCATTTGTTCACATTTTGTGTATATTTTCTCTCGGCTACACCTATTCGACGATTCGTCGAGCGTGCCTCTTCACTGATCTCAACTTGCGAACCACTTTGGACACCCCGTGATGATTGTTTTGCTCATGCTGTACATATTGTTCATTGCACGGGTTTCGAGGACAGATTACAGCAACGTTTCGTCCGTTCTGGGCAAATTCAGCTGAATACGATTCCGGCGTAGTCGAAACTATCGAGCGGCGCAGCCAACGGAACAATCTTTGCCGTAGTCTCACCTTGATGGATTATAATTAATTTCCAACAATCCAATCTTCTATCCTGTGTCTCTTTGTAAAAACTACGGAAGATTGTTCTTAGATCGGTCTACATCGAAGCTTAGCCATTCCTTGTAGATTTTTTAAACTTCCGGACTATGTCGCACCGTGTCTTACTAATTTCGAACGGAAAATAACGCACGAACACGTTTTTTTCTTATTAACGCGGATAGTCGGAAGCTCTACGCCCATAGGCACGTATAATCGACATGTAATTGTGAGTATTTGCGTTTCTAAAGATCTGTCTCGAGCCCAGAGAGCGTTCTCCAAAACGCTGCAAAACTTTAGCTTCGAATGTATCGGCGAGACTCAGACCGAGGACGAGTCGCACATATCGCAGAGTCTCAAAGAGTTTGGTAAACTCATTGCGTCCATTGAAGATGAGCGAGACCGCATGGTAAGCACGAGCTTAGTTTAGCAAAATAAAAAACAATCAGAGATAAAGAAAATGACGCTGAATATTCTGTGAGAGACGTATCGATGATATTGGAATTGCAAGAGGCATTTTTGACGATCTTTCGGATGGATAATGTTCCCTAAACGAGCACCGTCGCACAATCGCACCGTAACTTTCTACAAGCTCACTGTCGCACGTTACCGTAAACTTTTCTTGCTCTTCCGTTTCTTAGAATAACGAGAACAAAAAAAACCTGTGTATCGAAAGCTTGTGAACTTTTTTTCACTCAATGCTTGTTTTTTTCTTCCGAACGTTAAAAACGATTTAATTCCTACTTCTATTTGTTTTTTTTTTCGTAGTTGGCAAACTAGGAAGCGCAAGTATTACTTTTCGTTGCATGTTCAATGTTTTGTTTGATAATAGTGCGAAAATTCTATATTAGACACTTAGACGCTATTGTTTGATATGAAAGAACGAAAAATATCGAGTGATCGATTAACGATCGAGGGAGGAAGATAGTGCCAATTTTGATTGAATACACGTCTTGTTATGCGCCAGAGAAGTAACATTTCAGACACAAGCGTTTAGCTCCAGCACTTTTGTCAGATTCGTTGTTGCGAGGGAAAAAGAATAAATTCTATAATGGCGTGAAATTCTTGCAGCTTGAGCGCGCCTACGACCAGATTATACTACCGCTAGAGAACTTTAGAAAGGAGAAAATCGGAGGCGTTAAAGTACGTTTGAGAAATCAATCCTATGTATCTTGCCAAAGTTTAGCGATGCGCTAATTTTGTTTTTTATTCAGGAGGGTAAGAAGAAGTTTGAGAAACAGACGGTCAAGTTCTGTCAAAGTCAAGAACGTATACTGAACTTATCGACTAAAAAGCAGGACAATGTTCTTCAAGAAGTAAGGCATCGTTATCTTCATCGTAAGAATGAACCGTTGACGAACAAACTTCACTTTTATTATTTACGACTTTCTTTTTCAGGCCGATGCGACTCTCGATATGGCCGAGCGACACTTTTGTCAGGCTAGCTTAGAATATGTGTTTCTTTTGCAAGAGGTACAAGAACGAAAGAAGTTTGAGTTTGTCGAGACGGTGAGTCGATAGTTATCCAATATTGTCGAGATTTTTTTTTTAAGTGCGTGTTTGTATATTTCTTCTCATTTGAACGAAAGTTTTTCTTGTATAGTGATTTTTTAAAAGTACATCGTTATTATGGGTTTTGAAAATAGCAATGAAAATGAAAATTGAAAAAAGTCATTTGATTTAATAGCTGTGAAATTTCAGCTTTTGGGATTTATGTTCGGCTGGTTAACATTTTATCATCAGGGTCACGAAGTTGCCAAAGACTTCAAGCCGTATATGACGGAATTACAATTGAAAATACAAAAGGTAAATATAATGAAAAACACGTTAACCATCGTCTTAATAATCTTTCGAACAGCCTTTAGATGCCAATTAATTGACTCAAAATTGTTTCACTCCTATCTCGAAACTTTGTAAAACTCAACGTACTTTTTTCCTAATGTAATCCAAAAAAATGGCTTCTTTAATACAATTTGAAAAAACGATAGACGAGGAATATAACACAATAAAAATAGACTATTGTTTATAACATTGATACTTTTCACATTTAATAATGTTACACAATAACAGCATGTACTAATGCGTAATATGTTGTGTGTGTGTGTGTTCTTTCTTTTTTTTTTTTTTTACAAGACTAGGGAGAATTTCCATGCCACCAGGGATAAAACTGAATCGCTTATGAATAAAATGAAGGACATGAAGAAGGTAATGTACGTTACGTTTCATCCCTTCTTTACGGAACGTGTTACTATGAAAGTGATATTTGGCGGCCGGAGAACATCCTCAATTTCCTTCTCATCGTCGAGACAATGATGTGCAATAAATTTCTGACATCTATTTCTCTCGTTGTAGTCCGCCGTCGAGACTGGAATAAGCAAATTGAATTCGCGCGAGGGCTACTTGTTTCTCATGGAAAAAAGTAAGCAATCGATATTTGCATATTAAATTCGTTGATGTAACGATTAAAATGATTTTAATTTTCAGAGGCCTTTGGTACAACATGGACGAAGCAATATTGTACATATCAGAAGGACAAGAAGGAATTTACGATGATCCCGTACAATCAACTAACAGGAAAATTCGTGAGTTGTATAAGACAAACATAATCGCGATCAATGGCTCAAAATCGTTTATGAGTTTGTAACGTTGGCTCAATCAATTGACAGAGTAACAAAGAAATCCTCACGTTGTCATCTTGCGTACGTCGAATGTCTGACACCATCGAGAAGAGATTTTGCTTCGATATCACAGCAGTCGACAAGTGAGTTACGATTTTTCGGAGAAAATGCATACAGCGAGGCTAAATATCGACGCGATTTTTTTTCTTGTAGGCCCGGTGTAACTTTCACGTTTCAAGCGCTGTCGGAGGAGGATCGTAAGCTTTGGATGGATGCCATGGACGGAAAAGAGCCAGTAATTTTCGCTTCACTTTTATTTTATTTATTTATTTACATAAATTGTTGCTATTTTGACACGCATTTATGTGAATATTGTAATTTTAGGAAGTAAGAATTTTCGTCATCTAAAGTATTGTGTTGTTTCTTTTCAGACATACGCACTACAAGGCACTTCGATAAAGCCTGAAGAGACTATTCTCGATGAAACTGGCTTTTCATTTGTTTCGAGATGCATCACCGCTCTCGAAGACAGGGGTTCGTTTCTCCGTTGAAAATAAAATTCTCAACCATGCTAACTTTCTTCCGAAAGCGCGAGTTCTTTTTAATTATTATACAATAAGTTGCAACTCCCGTATCTCATGAGGTAGTAATTATGAAGCTTATTATCGATTATTACATTTTCAATTTTTCAAAATTTGAGTTCGATGAGCCGTAAAAACAATGTAATTATGGTGTATTGTTTCAGGTCTCGAAGAACAGGGTCTTTACAGAGTGGTCGGCGTCGCATCGAAGGTCGACAAGCTTCGGGCGATGGGACTCGACAGAAGGAAACTCGACAAGATCAATCTCGACGATATATTTCAGTGGGAGAGTAAAACGATAACGAGCGCGTTGAAAACATACCTGAGAACGTTATCCGAGCCTATTATGACATTTCAGTACTACAACAGTTTTATAAATGCTGCCAGTATGTAAAGAATAATATATTCTCGCTCTCTTGAGATCGGCACTCCATTCCAAGGCGTTTTGTAATAAATTCGTGTAACCGCAGAGCAGGAATCACGCGAAGCGAGGATCAACGATATCCACACGCTCGTCTATCGCCTGCCAAAGCCTCGATTCGACATTTTAATGCTGCTGATCAAGCACCTTCGAAAGTAATTCAAGCCTTACCAATTAGCTCCCTCAAATATTGCTTGCTCCGTCATAATACGCAAAACTTCACACACGTTCGAGAAGTAACGATATTATTCGTTTACAGCGTGGCAAACAAGAGCGACAAAAATCTGATGACCGTCGGAAATTTAGCGGTGTGTTTCGGTCCGACTCTACTGCGACCCGAGGAGGAAACCGTCGCTTCGATAATGGATATCAAATTTTACAACATCGTCGTTGAGATTCTCATCGAAAATTGCGAAAGAATCACCGCCGGACCGCCGCAAGAATTTTCGCGGCCCATCACGATGCCGCAGAATCCGATGTCAACGAAAACGCATAATCAAGAAGCCGACGAGAATCAAAGCACAACGGGAAACGGGAATTCCTCTTTGACGAAATACTCGTTGCACTCTGGTGTACCGGTTACTCATACGCACGTGAGTCACTTCGATTACAAACTTCATCACGGATAAAGAGTTAATGACGAATCTGTATTCTTTATTCATCATTAAGGGGGCCCGACACGATCGAGAAAAATACAATAGCTTGCCCACAAAATTATAAAAATTCCTGCAAAGTAAATTGTTCATATCTGAAAATGGAATTTTGTATCTATTTAAATTTGACAACTATTTCATTTGAATATTGTGTTTTTATCGAATTAAAGAGGTTGGAGCGTTAACCATAATCCAAGATTTAAAAATATATATATTTGTTATACTGTATAACACACACACACATATATATATATATATATATATATATATATATATATATATATATATACATACATACATACATACGTACATAGAATATGTAAGAATTCTTACACATATATATATATATATATATATATATATATATATATATATATATATTCTTACACACACACACACACGCACGCCCACACACACACACACACATATATGTAAGAATGTATATATTTATGTTAGACTCAGTATAAGACCATACTGAGTCTTTACGATTTTTTTACAATTCTTTCACCACAAAACACCAGAGATAAAAAATAGTTTAATGTATGTAATTTTACGCGCGGGTAGATTTGCAAGATGGGTGATGTAATTTTTTTTGCTATTTAGCACCAAGATTCCACCATTTCTAACAACGGATTAACGCAAACTCAAACGTTGTAAACATTTGGAAAAGAAAAACATATCTTGCTCCTCGTAAACGATATATGTTCAATATTAAACCATGAAGGTTTGATAAAATGATCACGAATCTTGGCTGGCGAATGAAGAGCATTGCTGCAAACCCCAAACCGCGAAGTTGCCGTGTTTTGGCAACGATTAATATTAACTAATGATAATAATAAATAATCTCGTGACATAAATATAAATAGGCATAATTATAAGTGACTCAGAATTTCATTCTGAGTTGTATAGAACATCCACTGACGCAGTTTTTAAAATAATAATCATCGATAATGTTATACCTTTGCAAGTTGCTGGTAACGCAAAACTTTGGTAATCCTTTAGATAAGTGACTTTTCCGAAAAAAGAGCGTAATATGTTTGTGTTACTATTGTCTCATTTATTGGGTTATGAATGATTATATTCAGTCGAGGGAAGCTGAAAATTCACCCCCTCCCCCTCCTAAAAAAGGTATGGGGTTTTGAAGTTCGCGGAAACATGTGATAAAATAGGGAATTTTTCAACATTTCGACGCCTATATTGGAGGTGGAGTGCGAGGGGATTTATGAAGAAGACTTCCTGAATAGAAACAAACCCAACCCCCTCCGGCGTGAGGGTTTTAATACAGGAGTTTTTAAAAAGTTCGAGATTTTTAACGATTTTTTGCTCGCAAAAAAGTAGTTAATGAAAAATTTCAGCTTCCCCCGACTGAATATCATCGTTTATAACCCAATAAATGAGAAAATATCAACAAAACATATTAGGCTCATTTTTCGGAAAAGTCACGTATCTAAAGAATTACCAAAACTTTTTCATATTCACGAAATAAAAATATAAAATCGCATGATTTTGCTCTTCAATTATATATTTTATGAAAAATTACTATCTAGAGAATAAATTTATACCTTGTATGCATTGTTTTGAGGTTTATTGAAAAAAAAATAAAAAACCGTCAGTAGACTAAACTGAACAGCTCCAACCTCCTTAAAAATGGCAACAATCATTTTCGGCGCAAAGTAGCGCAAAAACCACATTCGCATTCATAAAATGCTTGACAATCGAATGATTCGACGCGAAAAAAGGGAAGGCTCTCGTTTCCGAGAACATCGAGAGAAACTCTGACACATCGAGATTCGCATGGGCAACCCGTTTACTCGAAGTAACTGGTTTCTTTTTCTTTTCACAGCTCGTCACGAGATCTTATTACGACGGCCCTATGTCTGTACTTTCCAAAGCAGCGTCCGTGGAGGATCGGAAGAACGGTGACTTCGAGGATCTCGAGCACGCCAGTCATCGATTACCGATGTTCTCGGACAGTCGTGTCGGACGGGCAAAATTGACTAACGCTAATTTTATGTATCACTCTGCTGACAAAGGTAAATCGACCCGAGTTTTTAAGGCAGCAGGTGCAAATATAAAGAGCCAAGAAAGTTAATGTTCGCTTGAAATACCTGAAATGTTGCTTTGCAAGTATTGAAAAGATCATCACAGTGTAACGGGTCGAAAAATAGCTGATCTTCGCGATTTCTTTTTTTTTCGATGGTTAAAACACACTAATCAGTCTGATTTTTTTATGTCAAATCAAAGCACTCGTGAAGAACAGAAAATACATTTTTAAACGTTTATTTTTATTTTTTTACATTTTTTTCACGGTTGAAAAATCAGTATGAAAGCCGCTATCTTACTATGGAGGTTTAAAAAAAAAAATTTTAAACCTCCTTTAAAAAATTTAATCGACAAAATGGCGCCGGTTTTGAAAAATAGTATCGAATTAGCCTATTTTTTCGACACTTTTTCGTTAGAAAAAATACTAAGATTAAAAAAAAAGCTTCTAATAATTCGAATTTCGCACCAAAAATTAAACAGCATGTTTATAACCGTCTATACTATCGGGTAATGTCAAAAAATGTTTTTTTTTAAGGTTACACTGCGATGATCCCTGAAGGCGGGATATACATTTAGACAGGAAAAAATAAGCAATATTGAGGGATTTTTTAAACTAAGAAATAATTATTCTACAAATATCAAACTTTAGGTATACGTTAATAGTATATTTAAGTATACAAAACAATTTTTTAAAATTAATTCATCATTAAAATGACGGAGCCGTCATTTCAATGACGGCTGTCGCTTTCCATTGTTATAATGAATTAATGAGACGATTTTTTGTTCAGTCCTTGGCAGTGGGAACACGAGTAGCTCAAGCGAATCCGTCGCTTCGGATTCTCACTTATACTCGGCGGATTTGCCGGTAAAGCACAAGCGAGGGTCGGTGATGGGAATGCATTATCCGTCGGGATACGCTCAGCGTAGTAATCCCGCGATATCGGTGTAAGTTTAAAACTCTTCGTCTTTTTGTGTTCCTTCCGAGAAACATTTTTTTTCTCGTTCAGCTACATTCTTCGGACTTCTTATCTTGCAGAGTGAACACGTCACCGAGTAGCGGTCGTTCGAGTCCCGGCCACATGCCTGGCATTTGGTAAGGAAACCGTTTCCCTTATCGGTCGCCATTCATCGTAGATAAGACAAGATTTATTTATTTTTTCACTCTTATCCTTCCGTTTGTCCGTCTCGCTCACCGCTTCCAGGAGAGTTCGAACTTTGTATACCTGTTTGGCCGAGAACGACGGGGAATTGAGTTTCGAGCCGAACCAAATAATAACCAATGGTAAGAAAAATTCGAGAAACGACGAAGCATCGATTTTCAATCTCTCGCAATATTGACGCGCTGCGTTTTCGTCGTTTCCTTCCACAGTGAAACCGTCCCTCGAGCCTGGTTGGCTGGAGGGCACGCTGAACGGCAAAACTGGCCTAGTTCCGAAGAACTACGTCGAACAATTGCCCTAATCGAGCAATCGAACCAAAGAGTGCCTAATCGGGCCCAAACTCGATCGCGTTACGAACGATCGAACGAGAATTTCAAGGCATATCGTTCACATTCCGAAAGCACACCGACGCAGAATAAAATTAAAACGAACTCACATTCCGCTAGCATCCACGCGCAAACCGCTGGTTCTCGCAATATCATTGATACTATTTATTATTCTAATAACCACAACGGAGACAAGAGAACGTGATGCGAAAGAAAACAAAAATAACACACAAGACAAATGATTTTAACGCGAGCTATACTTTGCAATCTAATCGCGATGCACCGCCCATTGCATGGGCAAACAATTTGCATAGTCAATTATCGAATATAATATACTATATAAAATATATTTATTTATTAGGAGCCCAATTTGCTCAAAATAAATCTTTACATTGTATATAATTATTCAAGTAGAGAACTATGTACACATACATACATATGTTTGTGTGTATGTATGGATATATATTCGCGCATAATTAGATGGTGGCACGACGAAATAATAATATATCTTTTACTAAAGTACATTTATACTATATATATATGTTGACAAGATATCGCGGTGATAATCGAGGCAATATTATGTGTATATATTATACGGATTGCGTGTAAAATAACGGTAATAATGCGATATATCAATCATGGCATAAGATCGGAAGAAGGTACGTCCATTCATTTCCCAGCCAAGTCAGTGTGGAACTTCAAACATTCTTTGAACGCCTCGTTCAGATTTTATTTTGTATTATTAAAAAAATCATTTATCCACGAAATTTGTCACGAACGCGCCACAAGTTCGCCGAGGACCAGTTTCTATTCAACCAACTGCGATAAGTACTTTGAATAAAAAAGTTTGTTCCAATCTGGCGCAATTCAAAATGTATCGCTTTCAGATTTTTACCCGTGACAAATAAATTGTTATCATCGAGGCAGTTTTGTAAATTTAAGATTTTTTAATAGTCTTAACGCTAATTTCGCGAGGAAAAATGGCCTTACTTGCTCAACTGACTTTGCGAATAAAAGTCGAGTGACGATGTGACATCATTCACGCCATTTTAAGGAGAAGGTGAATTTTAGGAACTTAATCTTTTTTTTTGGTTCTTTGGAATGTCGCTGTACCTTTTTTTCTCAAAGCTCAACATCCGAAAGTGAAACGATTTATGTATCGAAACTGTGGTACGCACTTTTATGTTAAGCGAATCCGTGCACTAGATTGAACGCTGTGAAGAACAAAAATTGAATTTCGCCATACGTGTATAAATATTTAAACATATCCATCACATTGTACGCGTGGGTACAAATAAACAATTATCTGTAGAATTTGATTGGTCATCATTTTTTTTTCTGTTTCGGCATATTATGTGTACATTTAACCTTCGCCTGTCGCGCAATCGATAATATTATATATAAACATTACAATTAAATATTACAAATCACGGTTTGCTGCATGGTCATTTTGCGAGCAATGCAGTCGTTTTCTTCATTCTTCTTCCGTTACATTAAAGCGTGTGGAATCTGATGGAACTTTCTTAATCATAGTACGAAAATTAGTATAACAAATCTGCGGCTCTTTTCAACTTCTGTTCGACCGAAAAAAACTTGGTCAACCCTCAATTATTTTCACACAATGATTAATTAGCGAATTTCGAACCGCAGGCACGACCAGAGCGGACGAAAACTGTGAAACGGTGTCGAAAGTAAAAAAAGACGTTATTACTTGTTCGAGCAAAGTAAAAAAAACGAAAAGAATCGGTGCTCTATTTGGAAAACATATCACAGCGAGTTTTTTTTGCTCTTCGAACGCTCGCCACTTGTAAAATAGTCCATGATAGTTTTTAGCACGACAGAATACAGTTTTTGAAAGAGCTTTCAGCGGGGCGCTTAGCCGTCTCATGGATAAATAGTTTTTACGCATTTATTATTGTCCTAATTGAGCAGCAATTTGTTAATACTTCGTTTCTTTTTTTTTCGTAAATACCGTCCGAAGATTTTTCGGTTACCATACACACACCCACAGCTTATAAAAGTACTTTCGTAGATGAAACGACAGAAAAAATAGTAATAACATCAATAGTGCCCGGCTGCGATTGTACACGTTAGCCCAATTTATGGAGAGAAATACTTTTTTTCCGTTATCGAACGATTTTTTTTTTCATTGGAGAAACATTGTAAATACTTCTTAATCGAATGATTATGAATCATTGTAAGAAGAAGTATGACAAAATCTTCGCTGAAATATTTGTCGGAATTCTTTTCCTGATGAGTATAAAGATTTTTTTATGATAATTCATAATTCCTCGATCAACGAAGTATTTTAAATTTGAATTTTCATTATAATTGTATTCTTCCTCTATTCAGTGACGTCTTGCGTTGTAACGAGTCGGCTCGTCACTTCCTCGATGCTAAACACAATTAAGATTACCATTTCTTACATTTGTATACAATATGCAATATTTTTTTTGTTTCCGTACAATGATACTTGAAAATTGTCGAAACAGGGTCGAAATATAGTTGACTATCAATCGAAATATGTGATAGTTAAGTATTATTCAATGCCTCTGGTTACAAAATATCCTTTTTTGGTCCATGTGTTTATAAAAATAATCTACGACTTTTATTTTATTTCCATATTGTATATTCGAAACGAGTGAAAGTTGCGAATCGCAAGGCTCCATACTGGAACAGCCTTTCAGGTTTTTCTTGCGTAAAAGGCTGGGTCAACTCGGCGGGAGAGTAAACATCCTGATTTTTTTATCTCCCAACGAATCGGTAAAGAATTTTTAATTTCGAATTTTATTTAAGGTAGTACGAGCGCGCAATCTTGATTTCTATAAATTTTTTTCAAATTTTAACCAGACATTGTTCATATTATTATGCATGTTTGAGTGAAATTTCGGGACAGTCGACAATTTAGGTTGGGAGATAATGGGTTTTTAAATCGCAACTTTTAACACTGCAGGGTCTGCATTGAAATTTAGACAGAATAATTTTCCGTAAAAAATATTTGTCCCCTATAATAAGAGGACATATGGCAACACCGCATCGTTCCACGTATCCAATGACGTGAGTTTGCGCGGCATATTTAAAATAATACTGCAACACAAATTTTTATTTGGAAGTAATTTTTAATCGAACAAAGTTTTGAATTAGTTATGAATGAACCAACACTTTTATTTGTTAATCAAGATAACATAAACAATATAAAATATTAGTATTTATAATGCAAATATTTTTTTATGACAAAATGTTTAACTTTAGGAACACGATAATTATTTTTTTCTCGAAATATTGAACAATACTGTTCTGCGGTATTGCCATACGTCTTCTTATTATAGGGGACAAATATTTTTTGCGAATAATTATTCTGTCTTTACTGAATGTTTTTTAGCAAAACTGAATAGTGAAGGCAATCCAAACTTTTTTCACTCTTTCCCTAACTAGTTTGCTATCTAAACTTAATTTGTATTCAAAATTCATAAACACAATAGAATAGAACGACGAATTACGTGACTTGACTTACGGTCAATGCGGACCCTGCAGTGTTAAAAGTTGCAATTTCGAAACCCATTATCCCCCAATCTGAATAGTCGACTGTTTTGAAATTTGATTCAAACATGCATAACGATATGAACAACATCTGATTAAAATTTGAACAAAATCTATAGAAATCAAGATTACGCGCTCGTTCTACCTTAAGGGATCATTGCAGTGTAAATATTTCAAAAAATCATTTTTTTGTGCATTATCCGATAGTATAGACGGTTATGAACGTGCACCTGGCATCTCTGATTGATCATAAGCAGACAATTTATATGAAAATTTCGCACTCGAAGCTTTAAACGCGTTTTTCTCGAAATGTTGTTTTTCAAAACGGTGTACACTCTCAAAGGAAGAGTTTTCAAGCTATCCGTCACAAAATTTGACACAACGTTCTTCACGCCATTCTTTATCTTGCTATGGAAGCTTTTTTTTAACGAAAAACCACCTCCATTTTGTCACTTCTGATTTTTAAAAAACCCCCATAGCAAGATAGCGGCTTTCATACTGAATAATCATCTGTTTACAAATTTTGTTTCAGATAATATATACGGCCACAAACGTGAGGACTTTTTTTCTCGGAGACATTTTCAACCCTTAAAAAAATGCAAAGAAAATAAAAATAAACGTTTGCAAATTTCTTTTCTGTTCTTCGTAAGTGCTCTGATTTGACATAAAAAAAATCAGACTGATCCCTAAACACAGAATTGTTTGTAACTCGTGGAGCTAACTTAGTCTCCAACTGTTCATCAACGTGTACGATCGAAAGAAAAAAGGCTGAACTGCTTGGAAAGGGATTGGAGAAATTGAACCGCATATAATAAGCAAACACCGTTGAAAAGATGCGATGAGCGTATCGAAACCGGCTATAGTTTCACTATATAGTTCTTCAAACACCACGAGAGTAAGAGTTACTCCCATTGAAAGACAAGTCGACGCAAAGCTGGGCAGCTGACCGCCTTCCCTTTACAAAAACGTTATGAACCAATTCAGTAGTGCTGCACATTTTCCACGTATACAGAAAAACTGTCACCGATAAATCGTTCAAAAATAGAATAGCTATTTACTGCAAAAAGTAACTATATTGACGTCTCAAATTAAGGATGTGGCGATTTTCATTGACCGAGCCTCCTTCGCGAAGATGGCGTTGAAAAAAGTAATAAATACGTATACCGAATAGAAAATTACTTACAATTTTTCCGCTCTATGCTATTATTGAGCTGTAAAAGATGGATTTCCATACCGAGACAACCGGCTCTCAGAGCATTTTGCTCGACGCAGTTCCATATCGTGCTCATAAAAAGAGCGTAGCAGAGTATGCCTGTGCCCAATAGACGAACGATATTGAGGCCTATACTCACACCGATCGAATGGAACATTGCGTCGACGCCCATCGACCAAAAGAGTGGGACAACCAGCAAGCAACACGCGACCGTGTACCAGATACGCTGTCGTCGAACGGTATGCAACGATTCTTCGCAAGCGCGCAGTGCCTCCTTCAACGAGTCGCGAACGTCAACGTCGCACACTTCGTATTCGCCTGGAAAGAAATGGCGAATAGTAATTAAAGAGTAAAACCCAAAATTGTGACTCGCGTCACAATTGACGTACCTTTTGTCAATTTCAAGTCAGCGGAAACAGCCTCGTGATCGGAGTAGCTAAAGTTCTTGTCCGGAACTCGCTGTGGCAATGGCAGTTTAAAATTCGCGACTTCGATCTATTCACGAGAAATTCACGCATCACCGTTGCTCAAGTATACGCTGACGATATAAGCAAATCGATAATATTTTCCGACTCGGAGTATATACCTTAAAGTTCTTGGAGCCCATATACAAAATGTGATCTATTCGTTTGCCCGCGGGGCATTTTCTCGCGACGCTGGACGGCGTATAACTGTTATACGCACACTCGCTCGTCCCTAAATCGCAAGATTCGTTTGAGCAAGCATCCACCAGTCCCGCGACACCGTGTATTATCTTGTACGCCAGATCTCCCGGACCTGTGTTCAAATCGCCGCCCAAAATTGCCGCGTCCGCACCGCGCTCGGTCATCCTTATAAATTGGGCCATGTCGAACGCTTGCAGTATCCGATGAGCGTAATACTCGTCGTTATTTACGTTGTATTCCGCATGCAGCTGTATCAACGTTGAAATAATTCTTATGAGATAAGCGCGACGAAAGACAAAGGAAACTAAGCTTATTCGTTCTACGGTGATGCGCACCGTTGAATAGGCGAATAGGCAAAAAGTGTACGAGTAAATGAATCAACTCACATGAGCTACGTAAACATTTATATTGGCATCGTTGACTCTGAGTCTACAGAGACCGACTCCTTTGCCACCGAACCAATCGCCGTGATGAATTTTGTGAACGTAGCCATTGAGCGACCATCTATGGAACATCACATCCTCGATCGGATATCTTGAGAAAATACATATCCCCGATCCTAGCACTCCGCTGGAACAAATTTTGTTTTTCAATTGCTTCAACATTTACACACGCAAAAGTTTTATTTGCGCTTAGAAATTGCGCGTACCAGTGGCGAATACAATTCAGTAATAGAATAAAAACCACAAATTTCGGTGTTAAATGACTTTTTTTTTCGTTGTGAAGATTATGTTTGGTTTTTATAAAGGGTATTTTTTTTAACAATCATCTAAGATATAGCAGCTAGAAACTTTCATTTTATTCGGATAAGCGAAAACGCGCCGAACGTATCCAAAGTTACCCGAGCGCTGTGACATCGCAATGTTAATAGTCTGTATACGAACACTCGTCTAGTACGAGTATTGGGTTGTTAAAAACCAAAGGGGGTCGATTAATTTTTCTGGAATTGTGATTTTATAATAAAAAACAACAGAATGGCAAAGGGGTTTTCTTTTTGAATAGTTTTAAAGATAATTATTCATGGTTTTTGGTACTGGGAAAATTCAAATTGTAGGCGCTGACGCGAAACGCCCCGCGATTGGCCCTAACGCGAAATGCCACGCGTTTGGCGCTAGCGCTTGTGACGTCACGATGTTACGGCCGGTATACGAACTACGCATGTAGACGGGTGTTCTGTAAAAATGACAACAATAAAGACGTACAGGACGTGTTTCGTTCCTCTGTATGTTCGACGTCTTTAAAAGTTTTTAAAGATGTTTCCGTATCGTGTATCTCGTAATATCACCAAGTGTCAAATTTATTTACCCTCTCGCGTGAGCCATATAACCTACAATCATGTGGCTTATAACATCGTAACGTCTTAAGCGCAAGCGCCAATCGCGTGGGGTTTCACGACAGCGGCGACGATTTGAATTTTCGTGGTACCAAAAACCATGATTAATTATCTTTAGAACTATTAAAAAAGAAAACCCCTTTGCCATTGTTTTTTTTATTATGGAAGCACAATTCCAGAAAAATAAATCGAACCCTTCTGGTTTTTAACAACCCAATACTCGAACTACACGAGTAGTTCGTGTACAGAATATAACATTATGACGTCACAGTGCGCTCGAGTAACTTCGGATACGTTCGGCGCGTTTTGGCCTAGCCGAATGAAATCGCAGTTTCAAGGTGCCATCTTCGTTAAATGTTTAAAAAAAGAACAAAAATTTATTAAACCCACACATGATCGATGAAAACGTCGAATTCAAAAAATTCATTGAACAACCTAATTATAGTAATACTAATTATTTAAAAAATTGTAAATTCGAGAAATTCGCATAGAATGTGGAATAAAAAGAAGTTATTGGTTCTTACACCCACAAGTACTATTTTCATAGTGAATTGTGTAATCGTTGAATTTACCTTTGAAAATAATTGTTTTACCTGTAAAAATAATGCGAATGCGAAAGTTGCTCCTGAACTTTGGCCTTGATCATTTTGTAATCGCTGACGAGCCATACCTCTTGAAGACAAACAATATCGTACTCGCCGCTGCATATGTGATCGGAGATTGCTCCCATGCGATGGACACGATTTGAAGATATATACGGAATTCCCCTGAAAATTAAGAAGTTGATCTAAAAATATGTTTCCCTGTGGCACAATTTAGATCACAACATTCCTTATGACGTTGAAGTTTGCATCATTTGAGTTCAACGAATTTTTATGTTAATTCTTCATTCCTTCATTTTTATCATTATCCAAAACCTTTTTTTAGGGTTCCGTACCTAAAGGGCAAAACAGAACCCTATTGCAGTAACTCTGCTGTCTGTCCGTCCGTATGTCACAGGTCTCTAGTTCGTAAACGGAATGCGTTACAGACTTGAAATTTGGATATTTCGTGTAGAATGTTGACCCAAAACCGAATATTGAATGAGAAATTCAATTAAATGATTTTTCATGGTGGTCCCATACATGAAAAAAGGAGCAGAAAAAAATGTTTACCCCAGCTTGAGAGGTGTCATTGTTTAAAGCTCATTGAGTAGAGTACAAATATACTTTTTTTCTTTATTATCTTCAAAAATAAAGGAATGGGGTGCCATCAGAGTTGTCAGTTTCAGACCATCTTTGTTACAGGGTCTGTCGCAAGAACTGAACTGGTTAGGAATTTGGAATTTTTTGTATATTATGTACCATATACTGTATTTAAACAACAAATACCGAAAACGCCGTTTCATAATGCAGTATATATAATAATTGATTGTATACATAATACAATCAATTATATAAGTTCGTTAGACGATTGGCGGACTTTTTGTGTAATATGCCTACTGCTATCTGAAGAAAGATGGATATCTCATTCGCTAAAGGACTCTGGCTCTCTCTGAAGCATGTATTTCCCTATCATTCGACAATCGAGATTCCATCTCTGAGTCTGTTTCGTTAGTACGCGATAAGGGTGACCTTTCACCGTGTGACGTACTGTGACCTATATTTAGGTTGGGTCGCGGCATTTTGGGGAGTTTGAAAGAGTTTTTAGTTAAATTTAAAAAAGCCTATTCACATAAGCGAATGAAATAAAAATACCTATATCGAATATGCATTCGAGTATCTACTAATAATAATTAAATAAAATGAGTATCTTACAACACATCTAGACCTGCCGGTGAGAATTCTATGGTTGCACTCAGCAGATGATTCTCTTTCTCTTTGCAATATATGCCTATTACGATCTGAAGAAAGACAGAAGTCGCGTTCAACTATGGATCCTCTGTCTCTACGAGAAATAGTTCTACTCTGATACGAAGATGAACATCTCGTTCATCAGATGTTTCCACCCATAGTCAGTTCTCCTAAATTCACTTCCCCTAAATCAGATCCCCTAGATACAGTTCCCCGAAACTCATTTCCCCTAAATAAAAAAAGGACAAAAGAAGCAATTAATTGAGTTTGTTTGGGTTTGTTTGTAACGTAACTGCATAACGTCATGCAGTTATTCCCTCAATAAAAATCTCTCTGAAATCCCCTATTGTCTTGTCCTTTTTTTTATTTAGGAGAAATGACATAGGGGAATAGATTTTAGGGGAACTGATTTAGGGGACCTGATTTAGGGAATCTGATTTAGGAGAAGTGCGTTTAGGGGATCTGTTTTAGGAAAACTGACTTTAGGGGAATTTATTTAAGGGAAATGAGGGGGAGCCGATGTTTCTTTGTTTTATATGTCTACGGCTATCCAAAAAAAGATATGTATGTCTCTTTCATCTTTTCTTCGACTACGTTGATACAATTGGCTATATCTAATTAAGTACATGTGATAAATAAATGTTCTATCTACCTAAACTTTCCTCGAGAAGTAATGACGAAAGGCCCGTAAAACCCGTTTGTTAGTTATCGAGATTAGCGCTCTCAGAAAGACAGAAGCTCTGAAGGGACTTTTTTTTTTACTGTGCAGTAATGTTTGATATTCGGCTGAACGCTATTTTGAGAATTATCGGTTTCCATTTTCGACAAGATAACGCACAGGTGTCAAAATGAATCACAGGTCCACGAGCTTTGTCATGGTGTTGAGCCATTGGCAGGTGTCATTCATACAAAGCGTACGTACGAGTGCGTGCAATGACGCGGTTTACGATAGAGTCCATCAATCCACGGCCGTACCGTCACTTATATTCGTTCCTTAGATGAGGAATACCGTTAGATTAAAAAAGGAATAGTTGTCCGGTATAAGGACGAAGGCCTCACCGGATAACCTTGTGCCAGCTTACCAACAATTCAAGGACAACAGCCTCAGCGTTATTTCTCCAGACATGATCGAACCGGAAGTACAAAAACCGTCCGATGAAGCGTTTAAGTTAAAGAAATAGCTTATTCTAGGATTATTAACGAAAGAGTGCGCGAAATGAACGAAACTTCATAACAAACACGGAGCTCGCGTGAACAATCTGTCAATCGACCACCATATTTAAAAAATCATGCAGCCCGAATCCTCGCGCCGCCAACTCTTATAGAACTGTGAACCATCGACAAATCGAGAGTCAGAGAGGCTTCCTGCAGTGGTCACGAATTCACGCATCAAGGTGCGTTCACGTACAGCGACAAGAGGAAAAAAAAATCGAAAATGTGTACGCTCAGCTTCTCGCGTTGGCCGCTACGAAAGAGCGCCACTCGGGCGGAATGGCAATCGCTCGACGCTGAATATCTCCCCTTACATTTCTCATCACTAATCTCGAGCGATACAATTTCGCGATGAATGCAACACATACGCAGTTGCACGAAATGGCTGCAGCGCTTTGAATAAATAAACGATAAAACATTCCGTCCGGGAGGGAAAAGGAAAGTGAAAAGCTGGGAGAAAAAAAACCAATGCGTCGGTAGTTTCGATGAGAATTCGGTTTGAGGGGCCCGTCGAGAACGTTTCAGTCGCGCCAAACCTAATTAAGCGATTGTGTATCGCGTTAGATGGCTTTTTCACGATGGCGCAGCCTGAACAAATTAATATTTATCATTTAAAGTCTTGAAAAACGAAATACGTCCGATGCCCGGTTGACCTCTTCGTTGTTGCCTTTCGTTGTTGTTTTTTGAAACTACCGTACGTGATTTTAAGAAGGTAGAAGTGAAGATGGAGTCGCGGATCGGTGAAATTTCGACACTCGTTTCGGGTGCTATGGTGAAAGAGGAGCCTATGGAACAATCTTCGTCTGGCATTCAGGATTCTCAACAGGCACAATTGCAGAGTATTTGCAACGATGACGATAGCGAGCAGAGAAACGAGTGCACACCCGAGAGTCAGGAACACGAGAATCGTGCGTTCCTCAACAAGTGCGTTTTTTGCGACAAACAATTCACGTGCGACGAGGACTCGAAACTTTTGGAGTGTCTTCACGCTGCTTGCGCGCCCTGCGTCAACAACAAACTCGCCGATGCCAATACATCCGTGGACGTCGACGTTCTGCGTGAGTACCTCTACGTTTTTTCTTCTTCCTTTTTCACATGAATATTGCGAGCTACCGATTTATCGGATGAAAAAACATCGAACTCGCAATGAAAAAACGACTCGACGCTGCACACAGCATTCACCAGACTGATGGAAAAATGTTCAATTGGTTATCGCTCACCGCTCCATTTTAATGTGAAAGTTCTTTATTTTTTACTAATTTTGTATATCAATGGTCCGCAGTTGTAGATAAATTCTATTTAACAATTGGATGTTTTGCGCCGGTAACGAACTGTACAGGCTTGTTAAAGTCGTCGAATATGTTATGGAAATTGAAGTGCGCCTAGGTATAGTGCTTTTCATGTTTCCTGACTTTTTGTAGTTTCATTATCATTGTACGTGGCGACGCATCTACCGGCATAATTATTTCCATTGCGACTAAGATTGTTGCAGAATCAGAATAACTTCTAATTGCTATGCGTGTACCGGCATAATTCATTTCAATCCTGTTGCGATTCCTGCGGTATGCGAATAATCTCCGTTTCGTGCCGCATAATGAACCTGCCCAGCCACAGTCGATTGTCTATGAATACATGCTAAAATATTCCCCGACTGTGTTATCTTTCGTTTGAGATAAAAAAGTAAGAATGTCGCTGGATCATTTATGTCCTGAGCATTATTCACCAATGTCAAGCGTGAAATTGTAATTGCTGCTGTGACTGGTCATTCGTTATATTTGTGTGACTACATGTTCTATTAGGATTATAAGTAGTTCTTGGAAAGACGTCGGTCCTTTCGGCTGTTCCAATGTATTTGGGCAGAGCCCGTAGAACGCTCGGGACTCGAGTAATAACTACCGGACGGGTTGCTTTTTCCCTTTGTTACAGTAGAAAGCAATGTCGTTGTCTGTCAAATATGTAACGTCACGAGTCAGACGCAAAATCTCATAGACAATAGGTTTCATTCAAAATTCGTCGAGGACGATTGCAATCAGGGCTTGGAAGAAGACGGCAAGGATATGGAAGAGGACAAGAAGTGCACCAGTTGTCACGATAATGCGACAGCTACAAGCTGGTGCGTCGAGTGCGAAGAATTCATCTGTGAGAATTGCGTACTGGTGAGTAATCCGAGTAATTTGGAGTATGCTGAAAGCAGGTGGAGTATTTAATTGGGAGGTAAAATGAATTCACAATGATGCCTCGTTTAAGAGAGTGGTTCAAAAGTCTTGGCAGTTCCATTTAAGTGGCCACTGTGGCAAACATCTGAATTTTTTTTCTGGGAAACAGTTGGCGAAAAAGAAATGCTTTTTTTTTCAATCCAAAGGTACATATAGCGAGAACTTTTAAGAGCAAATTATCGAAAAACATAGAAAAACAACAAAAACATGACTGCCGGCAGATGAGGAAAGTTTTTTCACTATGTTTGGCAATAAACACTCCAGCTTAAGGGGTATGCATAACCTTGAAGTTAAAAAAACAGATCGATGTTCAATTTTTTTTTTCGTCTCAGGTATTGGGATGATATGTCCAATACAAATTTGAAGTAAATCGGACAATTATATTTTGAGATATGACGTACGCCAAATTGCAAAGTATACTTTCGAGATGAACGCGAGAGACGAAAACGTACTAAATCCTCTTCTTCCGTATACCATTTTCGTATAAATGTTTAAGTCTGCTCAATATCTTCGGTGGTTCTTTATGGTTTTGGGTACAGGCAATACGAGTAGGACATTTGTTTTGTTCTAGAATCGTTTATTCACGTTATAAACAATTTAATTGTAATAATGACGATCGTGAAGAAAAAAGTGCATTTTGTAGAAAAAAGTTTGAAATAAAAGATGTTTCTTTTTGAATTGACGATGAAAAATGAGATATGAGTAAGAAACGTGTTTTTAAAAAAGACGGAACAATGAGTTGAAGGGATGAAACAATGAGTGAGAGGCGATGCGATTAATTTCCGTCGCTCATATCTCCATTACTAATAGAGCTAGTAAAAAAATTAAACACCTTTTATTAAAAATGTCTATCTACAAAATGCATTTTTTCGTCCCAATTGTTGTTTGAACAATTTAATCGTAAGAAAGTGCCTCGGTGTATGGAGTACGTACTTGAGATAAAATCCCAATTATTTTTTGTACCTTCAATCTGCAATTCCTACACCGTATAACAATTAAACAGCCTGATTGGACAGTCATATCAATGCCCTTAGAAACAATACAATGCACTGTGTAGCACTAGAGCCGTAACGCAACGGGACGTTCTGGCCTGTTCCACTAAAATCGTCATAACTCGGTCAATTTTTGACATTTTTACAAAATCTTTAAACCAAATTAAAGTCAAGAGTCTACGTAATAAGAAAATAAAATAAACCAAAAATCGATTTTTTGAAATTCTAAGGTTATGCATATCTCTTAAACGGTCCATCCGAAATCTAAAAACCAAACGGGTTATTCAAGTTAACAATAAATACGAGTCATGACGATCGTCGATTGTTAACCCTTCCTTGACACACTTATATTTGGCCAAAGCTTTGACACACTGGGTTAAATTGACCCGGATAGTACTTCATCCACCTGCCCTTGACAACCCTTCAGTTGGTTTTTATTGGAAAAAATCCGGGATACACTTTAATCATTTCTCAATACGTCTCAGAATTAAAATTCGGAAAGTATAAAATTCAATTGTTGTGAAAAATTATTGAAAACTTTGAGTGTTAGGAAAGTGAGCATTTTATTTCAAAATCGTCCGGGTCAAAATGAGCCAGTGTGTCAAGGAAGAGTTAAAATCATTTTTTTAAACAACGTGGCGACGAATTGAAACTCCAGCATACAAAATCTATGAAAAAAGTCATCATTTTCACCAACTTTCAAAACAGTGTTTCGAGGAAAATGGAGCTCATTCAATTTTAGGAATATTTCAATGAAATTTTCAGGGAATATATCTAAAAGGTGATACTATTGGGTAAAAATATTTTTGGAAAATGCAATTTTTTTGCCCACCTAGGTAGATTTTGCCCGTTAATTGTTGTGTGTTCAGCGTTCAGCTTTGTTGTTGTCGAGCATGTTTGTTATACGTAACTGCTAGAGCGATCCAATTGAGTACCGAAACATCGATAACTTCGCAGGCTCATCAAAGGCTGAAGATAACCAAGGATCACACGATCAAGCCAAAAGACGAAGTTGCCAATTATTCGGAGAGCGCGAAGAAAGGGGACAAAAAGATACCCAGTTATTTATTTTGCGCCGTCCATCCACACGAGCAATTGTCGCTCTTTTGCCAAACCTGCGACAGGCTCACATGCAGAGACTGCCAACTTAGCGATCACCGAGATCACAAGTACAAATTTATTCACGAGATTGCAGCTGAAACGCGAAGCTCGGTGGCAACGCTGCTTAAGGAAGTTAGGTAAGGCATTCCGCATGGTAAAATACTCTCATTTTTATGAGTATACATGAACCGATGATTCGACCGTCTATCAAATTATGTCAGTCGCGATACCGAGTCTTTACTTCAATGATTACTTTCAGTTACAAGAGAGTTTTACTGAAGAGTGCAATGAAGGTTATCGAAGACAGACAGGTTCTGATATTGGAAAAGAAAAAGTCATTGGTACAGGACATCACACAAATGGTCGTTCAGTAAGTTAAAACGGGTAGTGAAAACAAACATTTCTCTCGCCGTGAGATCGCCCTCGTTAATTTGACCATTTTTCCGGGTAGATTGACAAACGCGATAAACACACGAGGAAAGCAATTGGTGATGAGATTAAACGAGGTCTGCGATCAAAAACAAAACACTTTAAACGAGAAGAAAATTGCATTGGATCAGCTGTCCAAGCTCACGGATCATTGTATTCAGTTTGTTACACACGCACTCGAGAAGGGCTCGGACATGGAACTCCTCTATAGTAAAAGGTAATTACGGTATGACGAGACTTGTTTGATAAAATCTCTACGACCATTTCAAGCTTGTGAGAAAAAACATTTTTAGATCGAAGACATCGCTCTTAAAATTCTTGATCAAGTTTCGCTGCATGATAAATAGGCAGAATGAACGAAAATTGATCGAACGATTGTAAAAAATGTGTAGATCCGTAACCGGCCATTTACAAAGGATCAAGAGCAGACGAGCGGATATTCCAAATCCCGAGATACCCGTGAGAATTCATCTGTCCCTGGAAAAAGTGCCGGATTTGATCAAAGGTGAGGAAATATTCATTGAATAAACGTTCGATCCAAGTGATCTGAGAGATTTACGAAAATTACACTCGGCGACTGCTGGTCAAATTAGTGTTCAGTATTGGGTGGTTGAAATTGCTTTTGTTTTTTAAAATCCTCTGACTCAAGGGGCCATATCTACCTAGAGGCCCGAAAAAGTGGCCAAATTCCGATGTTTTTTTCTGGAAAACGATTTGTGAAAAAGAAACGCATTTATTTCAACACAAAGATACATATATTGAAACCCTTTGAAAAAAATCACCAAAGAGTACAGAAAAACAACAAAAACATGGCCACCGGCAGATGGTGAAATTTTTTTGCGACGTTTCGCGGTGGACACTCCAGCCTAAACGGTCCATCTGAAATCTAAAACCCAAACGGTTTATTCGAGTTAACAATAAATACGAATTGTTGGCGATTGACGATGATTAAAATCATATTTTCAACAACGTGGCGACGAATTGAACCTCGAGCATACAAAATCTACGAAAAAGTCACTTTTACGTAAATGTAAAAAAATGAAGATCGATTTTCAGAAAGTGAGATCGTCAACGACCTTCAAATGTTTCTCGTCGTATGACCCGTAAATTTGGAAACAATTCATCAAGTGGTTCTCGAGACATCATATCCACCGCCTTTGAAAACAGTGTTTCGAGAAAAACGAGTCTAAAGTTTAAGGGGTTAGGCCACAGTAACGGGTATAAAATCATGTGCGAATTTAACAATTTTTTTCGTATGAAAAAGTGATTCACTCATAAAATTAATTACACGTCTATTTAGTATGAATACGAGCTGTTAGAATTTTTTTTTCCATGTACAAAATGGCCGACTACTAATATTTTCGTTTGTTATCTTTTTTTTAGGGGCTCCGCGGCGTTACATTTAGCATCCACAATTTTTTACCTACAACAAAAAACAAAAATTCTCGTCAATCTACATTAGAATACCTAAAGAAGGACGTACGGAATTAAAAAAATATTGTTTTATTCAAAAGTTGTAGGTATTTCAACTTGAATTTGAATTGAACTTGAAGTATCAGTGAAAAATTTCGTATAAAACTGTTCATAAAATGAAAAGTTTTCGATTGATCAGAAATTCCGTACGTACTTCTTTGCGAAGTGCAATCATGAACATAACTTTTAAATTTGAAGTAAATCGATTGAAAATTGTTGAAGTTAATTGTCACGTCAATTGGAAGAAAGCTGTTTCGAGAAAAACGCGTTTGAAGTTTTACATATGCCTCTGGCCGTGCCAGAGGTGGGCTTACGTTATACGCTCAAAGTCGGTGAAAAAAATTGCTATAAATCGAATAGTAACTTATTCTTATGATGATACTGTGGCCTTAACCCTTAAAATATGGTGCTACTACCGCTGACCCCGCCGATTTTTAAAAGCTGTAGCTCATTCAATTTTAGGAACATTCCAATGAAATTTTCAGGGAATATAGCTCAAAGGTGATACTATCAAATGAAAGTATTTTTGGAAAATGCATACTTTGCGCTAAATGCCCTAATGCGTTAAATATTAATTGCGCCTTTAATATTTCTGACGTAATTATTTATCCAACACAACTGATTGTCAACGATATCATTCTCGTTTACACGCAGCCCCGGTTCTAAGGGGGGGCAAACCGGGGTACCTGCCCCGGGCGGCAATTTAAGGGGGCGCTGAATTCTTGTGTTTGCAAAAAAATTTTTTCACTGAAGCGTCTAGCATCCAGGGCGCTTTAGTGAGTTTCAATGGCCTCGTGATTCTAGCCATCGAAAACAAAAGTGCCTACGAGACGAACTTTGATGAAGTCCGTTTAGGCCTCTTTTGAAAAACTGCCCATGTATAGCTCAACAAGTTGTCGATCGATCTGGCTGATCGCGTAAATAAATTACTTTTTTGGGATAAAAATTGTCGAGAAAATTGTCAAAAATATGAAAATTTGGTTACGAAGCCTACTTAATTTTTAATTTTATACTTTTCTATATTTTCATAGGTATATCCTTCGAACAATGTTATACTGAGTAACCTCCCAAAATTCCAGCCAGATCGGTCAATCACTTTTTTAGCTATAACATGAGCAGTTTTTCAAAAGACGCCTAAAGAAATACCTTATAACGCCGCCATTTTTTTTTAATAAATAAAAATGAATACTTAAAAGTTGTAATAACATAATGTCAACATTTTTAAAAGATGCGATTATTTCATCACCTTTAAAAAAATGTGTGAAAAATGACTCATTTTCGGGCGTCTAAAGAGATTTCCCCCCTTAATCTCAAATGCTGGAGGGGAGGGGCGCCAATGTCAAGTTTTTGCCCCGGCTCGGAAGAATCGTAGATCCGGGGCTGTTTACACGTCGTCCACCTCTTGAGTAACTTAGCACGCACGGCTTACCAAATTATTTTCAGTCGTCTCATCGATTGGGGCAATCGTCGTGGACGGTAGAGTATACCGTTCGATATCACCGGCATCGGGCTCTGGTACACCGACTATACCGTTGACGGAACAAATGTCGGAATCGAGGCAACAATCGGCATCGCGAGGTTCAGCGTCTGCGTCCGATCGCTGCACACCAGTATTGCAAATAGCTTCGGTGACACCGCAGCCGAATAATACTGTGCCGCAAAATTCGTATCAGCACATTCAACTTCCGGCACTCCAAGCGGGTGGTGTTTTGCAGCAAACCTCGACGGCCCAACAAATTCAGCATCAACAACAACAGCAACATCACCAGCAACAATTGCAGCAGCACCAGCAACAACTGCAGCAGCAACAACAACAACAGCAACAACAACAACAACAACAGAATCAGCAGCAAATGCATCAAGCATCGCAGATGCAGCAAGCTCAGCAAGCTCAAATGGCCCAATTGCAGTCTCATCAAAGCCAAAATTTTGCGATGCAACAACAACAGCAGCAGCAACAGCAGCCGCACTATCCCGTGTTGAACGTACCGAGAACGTCGCCCCAAGCTCAGCTGCCCCCGCGTATGCAACATAATGTGAGCTTCAACGGGCGTATGCAGCAGCAATCGCAGCAACAGCTGATGATGCAGCAACGGCCACTCGGCGCTTGCCATCAACAGCAGGTAACCTCGTCTACGCATCCCCATCAGCAGGTTCACCTCGACCAGTTGAACCAGCAGAACGCTAGTTTGCGGGGACTCTTGGCTCACAATCCGCCGCCCTTTCGTCCAGCCCCGAACCACGTGCCTTACAAATTACCACCGAGCTATAGATATCCAGCGAGCGGCTTACAACAGCGTGGCCCCCAGATGCAGACTTATCAACCGACGAATCCCACTATGGTATCGGGCGGACGGGTGCAACAGTGTACCACGGGTGCCGTACCGCCCAGCCTGGCCGAGATGAATTATCACATGAAATTAGGCTCGATACCACGATGGCACATACCCCAAACAGCTAATCATTGCCTTCCATACGCCGGCCCGCGTAATCCAGCTGTCCCAGCATCAGTTCCTATATCTCTAGCTAATGATACCTATAAGATAACGTTGAAGAATCAACAGCAGCCCCAACAAGCGCAGCAACAGCAACAACAGCTGCAACAACCGGCACAGCAACAGCAGCAGGCGCATCAGATACACCAGCATCAACAGCAACAGCCGCAACAGCAGCCACAACTCAATCAACAACACTTACTCATGCAACAGACCAACAACAATAGCAGTAACAACAACAACAACGTACATAAGTACAATCCCACGAATAATACAGGTTCAAGCGGAGAACCCTCGCCACAGCCGCAGCCTCTTGTTTCCGTTGGGCCTGCCGTTACCTCGTCCGTGCCCAAAACACCAAGCCCCATACCAGCTGGAAAGACCGGCGACGAAACCGAGAAGAATTTGGACAAATTTTGTCAAAAATCTCTGAACGATCTTATGCTGACTATCGCGAAATTAGACTCGAACGGCATCGTCGTTATACCCGAAGCGCAGAAGAATCAATTGGACTCGACGCAGGTCGACAGCTCCACCGACGAAGCGTTGCATTCGATCGGCGATGGTGCCTCCGGTGAGCTCATTGTTCTTCGTAATATCCGTCGAGCACTGTAATCGCTTGTTCCTCGCAGTGGCCTTCCTCATCCCCTACACCTGACTTCTTAATCCATCTTTCTCAATTGCAAAAGACAACTCAGGGGCGATGGCGAAAGATGACCCAAACGAGGATTGGTGCGCTGTCTGCATGGACGGGGGTGACGCCGTTCTCTGCTGCGACAAATGTCCCAAAGTCTTTCACCTGTACTGCCACATACCGAGTTTGAAAACTTTTCCGGAGTAAGTCATTCCCAAGGATATAAAGAGTGACCAGAAATGGAAAATGAATTTGTAGGCACTGTCTTCAATGGGGCTCGTTTTTTTGTCTCTATAGCGAGAGCGAAACTTGGCAGTGCATGCTTTGTACAAACGTCTTGGATTGCTCGGAAGATCCACCCGTCGAAAAGGGACTCAACGCTATGAGCCCGAGGGAATTGCGAATAGCTCAGAGAATCGTGCTCGAGCTGTATTGTCAGTACGAGCAAAGCCTACCGTTTCGCGAAGTCGTATCGCCAGAGGTTTGTCCCGATCGTAATAGGGTATTTGACTGTTGTACAGAAATTATCTTAAGGGGAGATATACACCTAGGAGCCGGAAAAAAATGTCATTTTTGTGCATTTCTTCAAGGAAAACTATTTGAAATTTCGGATTGGGGTTTTAATTATCTAAAAGTATGTACATTCAAAAATATGTTTAATTTTCTTTATTTAAAAATATCAAAAATATACAAGGATATTGTATGATCCTTGGAGCGTCGTAAAAAAATCTGCGTGTACGGTACCCACTGGCGTTTCTTCAAATATCATCTGAAAAAAAAACCAAAAAGATGATTAAATTAGATACTATAATCTAGTACTTGTCATAGCCGATTTTGAAAATATCGATTTATGACCAAATGGCGGACGTTTGAACATAAATAGTGATTTTTGGGCCAAAAATTAGTTATTATTTTGCCTATAAAACAAAAACTAAGTAACGGAAAAAAAATCCTAGGACAAGTACTAGATAATGGTGTAAAATTTGGGAATGAATAAACCATGAAATTTGTCAGCTCACATGGATTCATCGATATCAGGCCCATAGTGTAGGTCTTCTACGTTCGACGGAATGTTCATAGCTTCTAAATCCTCGACCTCGACCATCTAGGTCGATATCTCCCGTTAAATGATTAATTCTTTTATATTATCCTCACAATATTTGTTTATCTTCGTGAACGTCAGTATTTGCGATATAAATTGGCAATCAACTTTAAGTATTTAAGGGGCTATACCAGTGTGAACGCTGAAAATTTTCGTGATTTTCGAGATTTTTTTGGAAGAAAAGTACTCAATTAAATGTTTCGGAAAATTAAGAATATAGTTGGCTATATTTGACCTATATTACATAATTTTTACATAGAAAAATATTGAGATCCAAGCGACGTATGCGCTGCCTTCGGAGGCGCCAAAAAAAGTTCCTTCACTGCTGACATGATTCCGGCCGTTTGAGTAGCTGAAACCGAAAAAGGAAAAAATGTCGCTAAACTGGAAGGTATTTCCTGTACAATGACGTAGGATTTTCGAAAAAAGATCAAAATCTAACAATCTGGCGTAGTTATGAAAAAGTCTGTTTTCTTGCCTATAAAATGGTCGTTTTTTTCAATGCCAAATCGTCAATTTTCATCCAATCAAAAATATACTACGTCATTGCAGAGTCAATATATTCAAGAGTACTCAGTTCAAATTTCAATTCAATCGGATAATTGCTCTTTAGGTTACAATGTCAGCAAATTTGAAAAATATCATTTTGAGAAAAACGCGTTTAAAGATTTAACTATCGATTTTTGCAAGATAAAATGATTAGAGATAAGGCCTTGAATTTTTTACAGGATATTCTTGAAAGTATAAACTGTCGGAGAAGGCACAAAAAATATCGATTTTTTTAAAGTGTCACACTGGTATAGCCGCTTAACCAGACGCGCCAAAACTTGACGCCTGGTACGTCACATAACGCCAGTAAACAATATAAAGGACCTTTATCGCCGCTGAGTTTGCGCACAGCGAACCTTCATCTCCATTCTTATTTAAAAGTTGACAGTATGGTAACTATCACTACGAATAACTATGAATGAATAGAAAAAGCACGGAAATACACTGAAATAAACTAGAAAATCGCTCGTTACTCGTCACGGGACTCGTAATGACAATCTGTTTAAGAGCGGGGTAAGGTTAATTCGATGAGAAAAAGGCATGTTTTTAAGATTTTTTTGGCGATACAGATAGTGTTAGTTTATTCAATCAATTTCTATATAATAATGCAACCTTTGAACAATACTTTCCTAAATTTCCATTGCAAAATATTGAAAATTAAGCGAGTGACAGTCAATCTCCGGAGGCGCCTCGAAAAAAAGTTGTTTTGCTGTGTACATCATAACGCGCAACAGAATCATCTGAAACAAAAAAATCAAAATGCATTTGTTAAAAGAGATGTTTCTCAAGGTTAACACGGGAGGATTTTTTTCTTTCGATTTTTCAATTTTTCGTAGCACTTGGGAGCGAAAAAACCGATTTTCGCTAAAAAAAAATCGCCTAATTTGTTGTTGTAAAATTAATAATTATTTTAAAAAAAAACAAAAAAGCTCCCGAAAATACCTGGTAAATTATGTGAAGAAGTACTGTGCGAAATTTCAAAACGATTCATCCAGTAGACTTTGAGTTATGGCGTACACGGACTTCAAACATAACAAGTTTCAGAAAAACGCTTTAAAGTTTTGCACACTGAAAAATTTAAAAAAAAATCTAGATCATTTTCTTATACTCACACAGAGTCGTCGATGCCAGGTCCGTAGAGCAAAAAGCTTCCATTAACATGATCTAGAGAATCTTTTTGCATTTGTCTACGCAAAACTCTTCCTTTTTTACTGTCACGCGCCGCTTGCTCCTCTGCTCGGCCTGGAGCAGCGGCCGGAATAAAAACCCGGCCTGGAGCAACGGACGCTCAAATACTCATAACTTCGTCAATTTTGCTCCGATCGACTTGAAATTTTGACACAATATTCTTGAGATATTATGCCTTCATTTAAAAAGAATTTTCAATTTAAATACCTTACACCCTCCTTAATGGCATGTGACGTCACTAAATATTACACCAATCCTGGGGCGTTTTCGTTCATGTGACCAACCGTTCGGATTTATCTAATTCAAAAATTGTAATAAACGAAAATAATGCATATTTTCTCGATAAAATGATAGGAAATACGTTTTAAACACTATTCTTTTAGGATGACAAGAGAACGAACCATATTTTTAATGCAGTCAAATACCCTATTCGGATTTTCGATTTTCGTCGTTCGTGTTTCACGGGGTTTCATCAACGATTTGGTCCTAAACCGTATTTTCCGTCAGCAGATAGCGGAGTATCATCGAATCATCAAGAGACCCATCGCCCTCGACATTATCAGGGACAAACTGAAGCAGGACCATCCAAATCACTATACCGATTTGCGACACGTCTTGGCAGACATAAGGCTCATGTTCAAGAACGCATTTACGTATAATCCCGTAAGTATCAATAAAACGTTACAACGGCGATACCAATTTCCACAATTATCGCATAATCTCACACGTAACACCGTTACGCAGGTCGAATCCCAGGTGTATCAGGAAGCTCGAAATCTCGAAGAATTCTTCGAAAAATTGTTACTCAAGTGGGGCCCGAACTACGCATACGAAGATCCATTTCTGTCGGCCGAAGTCGACGAGGAGGAAGAGGTATTCCCACCGAACCGGAAATATCGCCGCATAATTAACGATTAGTTGACGTTTACCTACGATCGCCCATCACACAAGACCCAATTGAGCCACAAGCGAGAAAGAAACAGAACCGTTTCTTTGACACATTTCTTTTTTTCACGTGACGTCAAATTTGAAAATCCTCTGGGAGGGGAGAGCATTGTTGATTTTTAAACGCGGAGAGACTCGATACGCTACACATGTATTATACGAAAACGCGAGTAGTGCGACCGGTCGCCTTGTACTTTTCGCAAAACTTCGGCAATCCGATGAAAAGTTTGCATATATTGCTGCGAATCAGCGATAGTGTATATATAAGGAATAAAGGGAAAAACAGAAAAAAAGAGCGTTAACTCTTATCGTCAATTCTTCCAATGGCTCAAAGAATCAAAACCACTGACGTTTCGTTCCAATCGGCAATTAATCGTATATCTCGAGAGGGACACACAAATCACATAACTGATATTAAAGATATATATATATATATATATATATATATATATATATATATATATATATATATATATATATATATATATATATATATATATATATATATATATGCGTATTCGGTAATTCGCGATAGGAGTACGTAGTGACAAACGAAGAACATTAGAATCATTAATAGTTTTCACGTATAGAAGACACTTTGAATTTCCACAACTCGTTATAGCAATTTTCTACTAGATTAATAATAATTTATTTCACTTTCTCGAAGCAGATGTACGTATACGTTGATGAGAAAACTTTTCTCGCGAGTTATGGGCACTATTCGAATGAAAAATGATGTTTGTCTCAGCACGAAAAAACAGTAAACCAAACCAACTGTCTACGAGCATTTTTTTTATCGAACGAATCCAAGTCCCACATTTTATTATACAATCGCAAATAACTAGAGTCATTATACCTTTATAAAATTTCTGTTTTTATTTTCGTTCTGAATATTTGTATTCATTTCGTAAATGACAGTATTTAAAATGGTTTTTCGTTCAAATTATGCCCATATCTCCGATCCGTACATGCTTTATACGACGCGAAAATATTCGCTCGAAATTACTAGCGGCAGAATATTCCAGCTCTATGAATTATCGACTAATAATTTAGCCGTTAAGTTGGTGTCGAATTATTGAATTTTTTAGATTCTTTAAGTGTTGGTCATTATCACGATATGTATTTTTATACTTGTTACCGAGAACAAAATGTATCGAATAATGTTTCCTTCATGTACTTGTATTCGCACATTACACATTACCTTCATATGAAAAAAAAACAAAAAAAAACGAGATCGATACCTGGATTTCGACACGAAGCTATCGAAAATGCGGTATATATTGTTTACAACTTAATTTTATTTATACACTTTACTTTATACATCCGACAGATATATCATTATTTGTTAATATTGCAGTTTGTAGTATTTTCAAAATATACGATATGATCTATAATGTACCGATCTAGGTTTATCTTTTTTTTGGTCTTAAACATCGCTGCGAAAATCTCTTTCCTACACAGTTCCCCAATCATAGCTGTTATTTCGTCACATGTAACGAGGCGGTTTTATAAATTTCAATAAAAATATCTTTTGTAGTCGCAAAAAAAGATCTAGGTTGCAATAAATATAGGCCCTCCCATATAGTTGTATGCTAAAGGCAGACTTCATTTTTTTACAAATTGAGTGGTTAGGATACTGTGACGACACAAAAATCAGGGTTATTTAGAGAAAAAAAAACTAATTTTACAGGAATAAGTAACATGATCGACAAATCGTTTAGACATTTGTATGTACATTAACAAAGTTGTGTTCCGGAGTTCATTAAAAAAATAATAATTAACGAAGTTATAAACAATCTTGTGAAGGACCTTTGAATGTGAGGGGCTTAACCGTGTACTCCATTTTGGCCATCCGGTTGATCTGAAACAAAAAAAGAATTTTTTTTTTCGTAGAATACATAATATGGGGTGACGTGTCGAGCTTGTTCTCGTGGTTCAATAAAAAAATATCGAATTCTTTTTCTCGATTTTTTTTGGGAAGAATGACATTGTTAAGGGGAGGGTAGGGGTTTCAGCGCGAAAAAAAACACTTGCGAATTTTCTTCATCTATGTGGATAGAGTAAATTTATTGAAACCTTTTGTACATTGTTAAGTGTCATTTCAAGAACATTCCGTGAAATTTGTACGCGAAGATATCGACAAACAAGCCGTTGGCAAAGCTTATCCAAGAACGCCTTTGGAAAAACACGATTTTCGGTGTTCACTGTATCTCAGCCAGAAATTATCTGAAATCAAGTACCATTAAAATTTAGTCACGTAAAAAAAATCTCAAACTAACCGTTGGGGTAGGTATTTATATGTGAAAAGTGTGTACCAAGTTTGAAATAAATCGGTCATGTAGTTTTCAAATGGCAGTGAACACGGACTTTGAAAAAGTTGCTTCGAGAAAAACGCGTTTGAAGTTTAGAGATGTCGTAGCTATAGTGTTGGAGGAGCGGGACTAAATAGTCAATAACTTCGAGTGTTTTGCTCTGATTGACTTGAAATTTTGGGATCATATTCTTGAAATGTTTAGCTATAAGAAAAGACAAAAAAATCGATTTTTCAAAATGCAAACCCCTACCCTCTCCTTAATAACATTATGTAATAAATGAAAAAAAAATATTAAGGGGAAAAACGTCAGTTAAGGCTAAACTACTATTACTTTGAATAAGTGTACAAAACTTTAAATCAATCTGTTCATTAAATGTCGCGAAATCGTGTACACCGTTTAGAAAAACTTCGTTTCGAGAAAAACGCGTTAAAAGTTTTACTCGCAGTTCTATCGTTGTAATCATGAGTTTACCTTCAATCTGCGATTCCTGCACCATTGGGCCTTCCTCCTCAATTTGAGTTTCCTCAAACGACAAACGAATGTTTATCATTTCCACAGTAGCCTAACCCCTTAAACGTTCAAACGAACATATAATCAAGGTACAATAAAACGTTTCCTTTCTTACCGACCATCGGCAAGACAGATTTCTCCCACCTCGCTAATTCGAAGATGACGCTAGCTGCTGAAGTCTCAGCATCCCTTTATCCTCTCCTAACCTCATTTTTTCCAACATTGTTCTCCAAACTATTGTATTAAAACCTCCAACGAAGCCGAATGCTAAACATCTACTATGTGAGTGCATAATTGCATAAACGATAATTTTCTCGTTTTTCTGGAACGCCAGTTGCCAAGAATAATAGGTTGGTTCCGGTACGTGTATTGTTCGCGTAAATAAAAGAATTTCTATTCATTCTCAGACTCGCTCAGTAATTCTTGTAAGTATACGAATAAAATAATTTTTAGACATTGTCACTGATGATTGAATGATATTTTCATTTCCCAGTTATTCATACGTTGCCAAACTGAACTGCAGAGCGTGCAATAATGATATCTTTGGCAAACGGGGCGCTCATCACCAGACCGCTGATCACCTGCGAGTTTCTGGGCCTTAATGTTGTACACTCACAATCTGTAAGATGGAGAAAGCCTCTGTGGTTGGGAACTGCAAAATCAAAAATATTCAGGATACCGGTCAAGCCAGTTATTCCGGAAGAAGACTATCGAGAACTCATGCGTCTACACAACAATTATCGAACATACCGCGAGTCCCTTAGGTGAGATATCCAGATTCTAAGGTGGTTCTTTTTTAATTGTAAGGAAAGCCCAATCCATCAGTGGCTAGGAGAATGGTGTGATTTTGCCATATACTGTGGACTGTATATGACAGAAAATTTTGTACACTTTTTCTGGGATAATGTGTGATGATTTAAATTTTTCTGGGAAAATGTGTGAGGGTTTAAATTTTTCTGGGAAAATGTGTGAAGGTTTAAATTTTTCTGGGAAAATGTATGAAGGTATACATTTTTTTCTCTTACATCAAAGAGTATGGTTTGAAGTATCTTTAACAATTTATGTAATTGAAAAATATTTATAAATGTGGCAGCTACAATAGTTGGTGCGGACCGCTGTTTGAAATACGTCCTTCACGGTGACCACTGCTGCTCGGAAACAAATCATCCGAAATAATAAAGTTAAACGCATTTAGTTGTTGGATGAAATTATCCGGTGCTTGCATGAAGGATTCAATAAAATATTGATTTTTGACAAAATGGCTGCAGTCCAAAGTAAAAGTATCGATTTTTGGTAAACACAACACTCTTGCTTCATTTATAAACAAAATCTATGCATCGAAAGGCAATGTTCGTTTGTTCAAGCACTGCAATTTGATATGTAAAGAAGCTTGTAGAAATTGAAGTTGATCGGGGCAGTGATTTTTGAGACATTGTGGTCACCGATTTAAAAGAAGTAATTTCAAGAAAAACACGTTCTAAGTTCGCTGGTCTGTGGAATCCCATACCTCTCTCAATTTTGATCGTATGGACTTAAAATTATCGGACTATTTTTGAAATGTTACATTTTAAGAATCCGTTAATACCCAGTCGTTTTTCGAAAATTTCAACCAGGTGTAAGCCCTTAAATACCTTCAACATTTTTCAAGGATGTATGATAGTCCTAAAAAAACGCGACAGTGGCGATACAAATTGGCAACTATAATAGTTCGTTTTGTTTTGAGTCTGCATCTAAAATACTACAGATAATTCGAGTGACAGAAACGTTTTTCTAAATTTTCGCATTCATACGCCACATAATTGTAGTGTAACTAAGTGTAACGTGTTGAAAGTCTGCTTATTTTGTCGTTTGACTTTCCCATACATCCGTTCAAAACTACAGGCAATGCTGTAAACTGTCGAGTGGTTTGTTAATTGCAGCAAGTCTGTTGCCCTCATAAAGTTAAATACTATTAACAAACTCAGATCAATCAATGTTATTGCTTGACCTGTGGAAAGCACCCTTAAAATGGAAAACTGAAGGCTAGTCTGCATATTTTTCCACTTACGGCTGATTCGACCTCACATTCGAAATATATATTTGACTTTCCTCAAATTTTATTCCTCACATACCCTGAATTCAAAAGAAGGGTTCTTGATACTAAGAAAGGACACTATTGTAACTGCACATTTACGACCGTTGTTTTCGAATTTTTTTTTTAAGAAAGCAATAAAGTATATGTTCGAAAGAACTTTTAGGCTTTATTAGGTATATATTGAAGTAGTAAATAGTTGCTACTGGTTTTCAGTCGACCGTCTTCGCGACACGCAGTAGAACTGTCGTAAATTTAATCCTGGAACTAAGAGTGAAATATTTTCGTTAATTATATTAGTTTGAGCAGTCAAGTGCTCGGAGAAATTAAAAAATAAAGAAAAAAATAGTCGTGTTATTAAAAAAAGTTGGTTTTTTCAACCATAATTTTCCATATAGTGATATATTTTTTACAATTTTCAATTAATCGAAAAAAGCGCTCGCACTTTACTGTTAAAGCAATCGAAGAAGCCACAGTTAAAATGTCAAGTCGATTGAACGAAAATTGTTCGAGTTCTGGTGCGTGCCAATTTCAAAAACATGGTTTTGAAAAAAAAACGTGTTTGAAGTTTGAACTAAACGATATACGCTACAGCTGACGATTTTTTTCCCGCTATCTACTGCCACCTATTGGTGGAAAATAAAACTATTTTTAGTCTGTAACTTTTTCGCCAAAGATATGCTTACAAGAGTAGAGAACTGCGTCTACCGGCGTGGCATCGCCGAAGGCGCTTTTCACCGCTCGGAGACTCCCCGCAAAAATAGTTCGAAAACCACTTTAAAACTATTTTTTTTTCAGCTATAAACGAATATGCATCATATTTTTGAATATTCAAAGGATTTTTTAGACGTGTTTCCAAAAAACCAGATTTTTCGAAAATTTCACAGTGGTGTCCTCCCTCAAGGGCTCTTCTCATTTAGATGCTACAGAAAGGCTATTTTCATGAATTTTTTTGATAGTTTTATATTATAGGCTTTGATATAAAAGTTGTTACACTTAATAAATACACTTTCAAAATACACAAAAGTGTTTTTTTTTTTATTTAAGTCACTATTTATAGACGAAAATGGTAGTTAAAAAAATGTCCTAAAAAATGGCAGGTCTGCGTTGTTGATGAAATCTCGGAGATGGATCATCCGAAACAAAAAAATCAAACGGTTTTAGATTCAGTATGTTAATGGCTATAGCGCATATCATAAGATTTTTTATATATGCAAAAATAACAAAACGGCGGATATGTTTCGAAAAAAAAACGTGTTTTTTCACCGTTTTTGGCAACAAAAATTGTGAACAAAATTTTAAAAGATCCTTGATATACGCTATAGCTATAGTTGGAAATAATATGTGGCTAAACTTTCATAAGGATCGGTTCAGTGGTTTCTAAGATTTTTTTAACAAGCCGTGGAAAAACGTTGTTCCGAGAACAACGCCTTTAAAGTATGTTTGGGTTAGACAAATACATTTAAACATTTTTTAAATGTATTTATTAAGTGTAACAACTTTTATATCAATATCTATAATCCAAACCTACCAAAAAAATTCATGAAAATAGCCTTTTTTAGCGTCTAAAGGGAGAAGACCCCTTAAATGCGAATTTACAACGAGCATTATATTGAAAATTCCCATACCGTGTTCGAAGAAATATTAGCCCAAAATCCTATGATCATCTGTCACCCCAGGCGATACTTTATGGAAGTAACAGCTCAGAACATGGTCCAATTCGACGAGGAAGTCGTGAAGCAAGCCGAGGAGGAGGACTTCGCAGAATGCTCGCGTTTGAATGACAAATGGAACGAGGAGTTGGCTAAGAGTCGCACGAACCGCGAATCCGCTGCACTGGAAGCTCGCAAACAGACCGTGCTGGCTAATCTAATAGCGAAGGAAAAACGAGACAAAAAAATCATGGAAAACATCGAGAACAAAGTACGAAAAGTAAAAGCCGAAGCTCACACGTTTATTACCGAGAAAAATATCGATCAAGCGATCGAGGAAGCTCTCGGCAGGGTTGTCAATTACAACGCTGCGATCGACACCGAGGGTAACAGATACGAGGGCAAATACGTGCCTGTAGAGAAAGAAACGAAAGTAAGGTTGCGCGCTGACCAATAAACGCATATAACAAAATTGTCAAAATCTATTACAATTCGTTTTTCTTTTATAATTTACCCGTACACAAATCATTGAACAAAAAGGAGAAATATACGAGCTATATCGAAGGAAAATCATTGTTTTTTTTTTTTCATCGCGCATCACGACACAATTTATTATTGATGATAATGGACATTTGTATACCTTTACATTTCGACTTAAAGTAATTTACATTACGGTGAACTGAAGAGTGTGTGTATATGAGTGTTTTTTGTTTCCTTGTGTTTATCGTTTATAATTCTCGTATCTTTGATCAGTTAAAATTACATCGTCGAGACATCTTTGGCATAGACGGCGGTGACATACGCTTCGTCAAGTTTACGGTAAACGTAATATCAACGCTTATTACAGGGAGAGCAGAATCTAGAAAGTGGTCGCGTTCGAGAGTATACTTGTGTCCCGTCTCTTCTCATCCTTTCATTTATCAAAGGAGATATACAAATATCGTGATAACGATGCCGAATGGTTCTTTCATAGTATATATTAATTTACAATTTAATTCATCACTCCTTTATTAATAATTCTAATTGTTCGCACAACCCTATATTCACGATTATATCCGCTGTAACGTGTCCCCTCACCATCGTTTTCTTTTTTTTCTTCTTCAATGTATATAATTAGGTGTAGCATTTCGTTATCCTAGCGCGTTCGGAAACAAGTCTTCGAGTCTCAGGTTCGACGAATCGACGGGGCGGAATCGTCGAACGAGAACGGAGAAAGAAAAAATACAACACAATCTCTACGAGGCGAGATCCTGTCATTGAAGCTAACAAAAAAAACGTCGTTATTCGTCATCGTCGAGACCGTGGAGTACAATATACGATCGTTAGATCTGACTGAGTACAAAACGGAAGAGAACAAAAATGCACAGCACACTCTTCGTTTCTCGAATATTCGTGGCTCGCGAGATTAATGGCCCAAAAGGACCAACGTCTTGTGTCTTACTATGAGATCACTTTCTTTTTTTTTTGACTAACGTGTCGTCGAGCATTTTCTTAGATACATTCAACGTTCGGATGACAGAGAGTACGGATGACGAAAGGATTGAGATAAACGAGAAAAAAAGAACGGTTCCGCCGCACAGTCAAGCATCAAACGAGGTATTGATTGGCAGATGCATCCGTTGGCAAAGGCGATATATTAATCCTTAAAGTAGGTCGAAACAGACAGCCGTCGAGCTGCTAGTTCTTAAATTAAATATTACAATGAAATTGTAATTTGTATCGATCGTGTGTTTGAAGTATTTGTTCAAGTATGGTTGTATTTTACACGTGAATGTTCATCTGGGAACGAATGTATTTAGAAAATGTCTAGTTCGATGAGAATTGGAGCGCAATGATGAATCCGATGCTGCTCACCTTCGCGGCCACAGGGCTGTGTAATGCTCAAGTGTGCACTTAATATTTGATGAAATCTTTACAATTCTTTTTACCATAAAGCGCCATTGATCGCAGATGAATTGTTGCGGAAAAGGATGTTTGATAGTTGAACAATATTTGACGCAACAGACGACTACTTTTAAAATCACCTTCACCGCGAATTATGCGCATCGGTCAATTTGTAGGCCAACTTTTCTATGAATTCATCGATAGGCAAAGAGAAATAAATTCTCTACGCCTTGAAACCTGACGGTGATCAGGGAAATTTTTAATAAACTTGCTACTAATGATATCGTATTCAAAAAAACTGGCGCCACTCCGCAACATGATCGTCAAATGATTAATCCAAGTAAGAGCATCTCTGGTGCATTTAGAACTCGGTCTTGTCAGTACGTAATGACCACGAAGAAGAAATGATCGGGACAGGGTGGCCGCAACTATTTAGACTACGATTCTCTGTACTTCGATGAATGATGAACAATTCACGCTATGATAAACGCAAAGTTTGTGGCTATTGTATTGTTTGTTGTCTTGGCTTCTTTTGTTTAACGGTATATGAGATTGGTAAACTATTGCACTATTTTATATCAGTTCGATATTTTTGTCTTCCGGGCTATAATACGATAATGGTTTTTAGATGGAGGGTTTCTGTTGTTCGATCACATGTGTTGGGTACCGAGTCTTTTAGTTCCATCGCGATATTGTTAACAGGCCTCGTCTTTTTTTTTCGTCTCATTTTGCAATAACGCAGAGTGGTTTCAACAATTTTTTCATAAATGTGCGTCTCTCTCTCTCTCTCTCTCTCTCTCTCTCTCTCTCTCTCTCCCTCTGGATCTTATTCTTATGGCCGAGTGCTACAACTTTTTCTTTGCACTTATATAATAATAACAACGCCTAACGTAGCTACTTATGAGATAGGCGTTCAAATGCTTAGTGCACTCGAACAGTGATTTAAAATCTATGTGTTCGGTTTTTTTCTTTTCCTTCGTATCTATGTATTGTGGTAATATTTCTATTCTATTTTTTCCTCTCCGTCTTTTGCAAAATCCAGTGTTTTGCCCGCATTGTTTTGAATCCGTAATTTCGGCTGTCGACGATTCATGAGCGTGATAAAAAATACAAGTTTCGTAGAAAAATTCTAAACATTCTAATTTCCTGATATTTCGGTGTACATTAAAATATGAAAGAGATGGCACATCCGTTGTATTCTTCGTCTTTTTTTTCAGTGTAATTTACACACACATATATACATGTGTATATGATATACATATATGTGTTGGCTGGTAAGTATATCTCACGTGCAACTCTTGTAATTAACATCATTCGCAAACAATTTTGCCGAAGAGCATTGAGAATTGTTATCTCGAATAACGATAGTCCTGGCTCCTTGAACAATGCGCTCGAAAGTTTATAATGGCAACGTTATTTTTGTTCCTTTATGCTTGAAAAAAATAAAATAAAATAAGGAAAACAAAATATATTCACAGATACGCGTATCAAAGTGTTAAAAATTAATTTAAAATCATTAATTAATATTACAATATAAATTTTATAGTCAAAGTACGTATCAAAATCGTATATCGCGTGTAAGCGTCTAACGGCGGTGTCACTCATCTCTTAGGATTCATAAAAACTCTTGGAATATATATAGTGTTAAAAAACAGGGGGGGGGGGGAGGAGAGAGAGAGAGAGAAAACAAAACAAACAGCTACGGTACAATCTCTACTCCCTTACAACACAGCAAAAATTTCGCAATATTACTACGATAATAAATTTGCATTAAAATGATTAAAAAACGGGCAAAAACAAAAAACAAGCGATAATAAAAACGATTCACCCCTACCATAAATAATGTCGAGCCGTGTTATCTCTTTCTTACTTGTTTTCTTCTTCTCATCAACAATAATTAATATCCGTATGTAAATATCTGTGTTAATGTATTGTGGGTGTAAAATTTGGTCAACTCTTTCGCTCTACCTGATAATTATATCGAATATCGTATAAGAATATTTTGTACGAATACGCAATAGTCGTAATAATATTAATAATCATTAAGATGATGATAATAATAAAAATGATAAGACGGCAGATGAACGGTAAATATCAATAGGTACGCGTAATAATATTGGCCGTTGGAGGAGAGGCAAGCGAGATCAGAATTAAACAAACAAAAACCAAGAAGGGAAATTTGCATTTTATGTAATAACCTCTTCTGCTACTGCACTTTGGCTTGCCTCCAACAACGACAACGGATAATATAACGTTAAGATTATTAATACGGTGTTCTCTAAAAAGGTTCTCGAATAAACTGACACAAAAAAAACAAGAGGCAAAAAAAACCAACAAGAATAAGAATGTCAACCAAGAGCTGAAAGTATAGTTACTTTTTGGTTGCAAACTATTATATAATGTATCATACATATAGGGATTTTCTACTTGCAGTATATCGATGCGATTGTCGCAGTCGTTAGTACCGATTTTTCTCGCTCTCTCGAAGCTCCCTTCGAGACACTTCTGTTGCGTATATTTACACGTCTCGCGAATCATTTTTTTTACTCTTTTTTTTACGCCCCTTTCGCCCGATATCGGCAAAATTGCTTTTTCCTCCTCCCGTGTAGCTTGTTATTCAAAAATAACTACATACATGCAGTTTCTTTTCGCTGAGGTTATTTTACAGGATTAATTTAAGAAAAAACGGTTTGCTCGACATCGGCGATTCGAGAAAGCTTGGCGCAACTTGATTCAACATTTTCGCCGGCCCCTGCGCGCCAGACCTCTGCCGCTAAACATTTATCATTTTTACGTTTTATTCTTTCACCCGTCGATTACCGGAGATTGCATTTTTGCCGTCTAATAAAATATAACTTTTTCTCACCTGATCCAAACTCCCATTCTTTCATACCCCATTCAAAATTCGATTCTTAAAAATAATTTTGCATGAGAATAAAAAATAAGACTTATTCTTTTTCTTTTCCTTTCATTATACGAGACCACGCGATTTGTGTTTTTTTTCTCTTCTTCTTTTTGTACGTTCATCTTGTAAGAAGCAAGGCCATGACGCCGCACGTACGTTCGCTACGTCGTTTTGTATCACGTGTTGAATTATATAAATTTTCGTTCGATCGGCCTACCCAAAATAATGTTTCGGGTCCGCCCAAGGTGTCTATGCGGAAAATCTAATGTGGGACTACTGCGATAACATCGTTTCGCTACGACCGGGGTACGCCAATCGAAAATTTTTATCCGTCTTCATACCTGATCCGTTGGATTGTTAAGTGTTTTGTGTGTGTTTTCCTTTCTTCTCTACAACCAATCGAGCTGCGCTTCGACTTATTCGATTCCTCGCGGTCCGTCAATAGGCATTGTGTGCAGTACCTCGTCGAGGAGCTGGAGAGCCCGATGCAAGTGTACCTGAACGAGAGACGCTTTTACGATTAAAGGGTCAACACAGTGGGAAATTTTCAATTTTTTTTTCGGTTGCATTTTCTGACAGTATCTACGGTTATAAACATGAACCTGGCATCACCGATTGATCGTAAGCGGACAATTTACATAAAGATTCAGCACTCGAAACTTTGAACGCGTTTTTCAGAACGGTGTACACTCTCAAAGGAAGAGTTTTTAACCTTACCGTCTCAAATTTTGACCCAACATTCTTCACGCCATTCTTTATCTTGCTATTGAAGCTTTTTTTTGAAATCTTCATTTTTATTTAACGAAAAACTGTTGACAAAGTAGACTAAATACCATGTTTTTTTTTTCAAAACGCCGCCATTTGTCAATTTTGATTTTAAAAAACCTCCATAGCTAGATAGCAGCTTTCATACTGATTAATCATCTTTTTACAAATTTTGTTTCAGATAATATTTACGGCCACAACCATGTACACCGACTCCTTTTTTTCAGACATTTCCATCCGTTAAAAAAATGTAAAAAAATCAATATAAACGTTTGAAAAAATATTTTCTTTTCTTCACGAGTGCTTGGATTTGACATAGAAAATCACAACTTAATGAATCAAAACGTATTTTAACGAAACTTAATTAATTAAGTTAAATTAATCGAATTGAAATAATTCAATAATTAATTAATTTAACATTCGACTCAATTAATGAATTAATTCAACTTAATTTTAACACAACTTAATGAATCTCATCGTGTTTTAACCATCAAAAAAAAATCGCGAAGATGAGCTATTCTCCGACCCGTTACACTGATGATCCCTTAAGGGGTAACACCACTCTAGGATTTTGGAAAAATCTTTTTTTTGCTTAAAAAATACTTTGGAGCCATAAGAACAATATGCAATTGGTCCTGCATCGATTTTTTTTAGGTTCAATTATCGTTTTTGCCGCAGCGCCTTGGACTTCTTTCAGGCGTCTCGTACACCTCGAAACACGTTTTTCTCGAAACCACTTTTTCAAACTGGGAGGACGGATTACTCGAACACCTTTGCATGGAGCGATTCGAAATTTTGATAGTACCTTCACAATTACATTTTCTATGGAAGGACGTAGCCGTTTTTTTTAAATTCAATGTAAACTTTTTCTTTTATAAACAATTTACTGTTTATTTTTGGGCAAAAAATCGATTTACTTCTTTCAAAGTGCGCCATTTTTACAAAATTTGTTTAAAAAATCCCTAGGTAGTCCCATAGTTAATAATGTATAGATTGAGATTTTTTCAAATTTCGGTCCAGGTCTTATACTTTACGAGACAACCGTCCTCCCGTGAAGCTATTTATAAAAAAACACGTTTTTCAAGATGGGCCAGAGCCCAAAAATTTATTATAAAATTATATATATATATATATATATATATATATAATGTATTATAATTTTCATACTTTAATACGTGTTAAATAAACCCTCTCAAAAGAAATCCTTTTCCTTTTTGCATACACCCAAAATAAATTGTCAAATTTAGGCCTTATTTTCTGCCGCTAGAGTGGTTTTATCCCATAAATTGCGAGAAATACACTTCACGCATTTTTACACGAAGAGAAGAAAAAAAAAACTTACTTCGATCCAACACGGCGTTTCTTTAATGCTCTGTCGTGGATAGTCCGGACCCCAGCCTTTCACAAAACTCAAGCGAAGTATGCACAAACGACGAAGATCATCCACGCCGATCCCGGCCGCCGCGCTAAGACCTTTTTTTTCGTATTAGAGAAAAATTGCATTAAATATTGCGAGACAGAAGTGAGAAGTCGAGAAAATATCAGGTATCTTCGGAATGAACATACTCTTTGTGATTGGAGCACCGTGGGTCAAATGTCCGGCGACCGCCGCTGCCTGAGCTGCCGCGGCCGCTTGCGCTGTCGCCGCCTGTCCTCTCATCTGCTTGTGACACTGTCTGAGATCGTAAACCTTTATGTAGGCCGCTGGATAAATTTTGTGAACAGCATCGCCTGGTGCGCGACCGGCCTCCCTGTCCAGATAATACGATTGGACGAAAACGCTGTGATCGCTCTGGCATCGGAGCCAAACGTCACCCTCGCCCCGCAAATCGAGAACGACTCCTTTACCTGCGAAATTCAAATACAGCGATCGTTGAAATTTGTTTGTTAGCATTTTCGTTTGAAAAATGGCGAAAACTCTTTGTAATTATCGAGACGCAAGGAAAATGGCATCGCATGTCCACGAGTTGATTCTAGTCATCATAGGGCAATTACGAGATTTTCGGGCCATACTTAAAAATGTTTTTGCAGTTAAGGTAGTCCTATCGCTTTACACTAGTCATACTTGAGACTTGTACAATTTATATTTTTAACATATGCAAAAAAATGTTATAACTAAATTTTCCATGTGTGAACTCTTTGATGAATGTTCACATTTGATTCGAAAAATGAAAAAAATAGTTATTCCAACGACTCGCGCGGTATTTCTGGGTTTGATATTTGGCAATATTGGTCCTATCTTCGTCTCTTTTTACTCAACCAGGCGAATTTAACCTCCATGCTTTTCAACGTCGATCTGTCAAAACAATGTCGGGTGCGGGAAATATAAAGCATTGTATTCGGGCCACGACTGGTAAAAGGCGTGGAAAATTTGTGTCGGCGAAATATGTCGGTTAAAAATGAAATATGTGTGGAAATTCGAATGAGTGAGATGAGGTTAGGACTACAGTCAGCTGTTGCCTTGCTGTTACCTCTCTTTATCGTAGCAAGTGGTAATAAATCCAATACCGGCAGTTCCAATTAAACTTGATATTACCTAAAAATTATGTCAATAAGCGTAATTTTTTCTGAGAACACTGGATTACCACAAGTGTTAAGTATGTAAATCTGATTAATTTTAAGAATCTGACGGATTCCCACTATTATATACACTTTTGTAGCGACCGGAAATTGGGTTTCTGTATGTCGTCTTAGAATTCCTTCACAAAAATACACAATTTTAATATTTCGTTTCTCTTCAATTATTGAAGCCTGGCGATAGGACTACCTTAACGATCTTGTGAGAATTTTGTTTCGAAGAAATGCAAGAGTTCGCCATTACTCCAAAAATGAACATTTTTTTGAAAATTCTTGGTACTTTTCTCATGTCTTATATCTACAGGATATAAAATATAGGAAGAATTCTACTGTAGAGAGCTACAGCGAAAATATAGCTTCGGAGAGACTCCAAGTATGTCGCTATTTTGTACTTTAAAAAAGTCTTGATAAATATTCTCATACTCTTTTTTGTGTATACTTTAGGGGATTGTGTATACTTTCACGGAAGGCCGTTTTTTGAGAGAGAATCAACAGAGCCCTCCTCAATCATTAGTAAATGAGTGGAGCTTAATAAAAATAAGTTACAATCAATTGTTATACCGAACAGTAAACAGGAATAAAAAATTTCCCAACAATTTGGTAAATTTCAACATTTTCACATTTTGACTGAAAAGTCGCGGTTATGAAAAACCGTCTCATAGTTATATTTCTCCAAGTTTTATCGTTAATATTTTCTTCAAACATTCAGCGACCCCCTGTTTTTATTGACAGAATCTTCAGAATTTTTTACATCCGTAAAGCAGTTCATATCAGACGTCTAGATTTTTTTACTACATAGAGATTATGAGACAGAAATGTGGTCAGCCATCTGCATAAAGTGCTATGACGTTCAAGTTTGCATCCGGAATGCAGCATTTATTTTTCATTTTTTTATATTTATCATTATCCTCAGCCGTTTTTTTTTTTGCAAATTAGGGTCGCAAATCTCTAATAAAAGTACATCAAAACGTTCGAGTGATTTTCACAACCGACATCAGCCGCAAAAAATTGAACAATTAAAAATAATTCATTTTCGTCGCATTCCAACGATGTAAACTTCAGCATCATAAAGTCCCGTATAAATTAGACGTTTTTGAAAGGCGTCATTGTTTGTTAAAAGTACGGTAACTTGGCTTGAAATTTTACCGGTATACTCGCATGTATTTGTACTTCATTCTAGAAGAAAATCAGTTAATTGTTAAATATTCGGATTCGTAATAGGAATGCCTTAAGTAACCAATTATATATCTCCGCTAGAGTTCATGAAATATTTTCACATAAACAAAGTCCCAGTATCATCATCAGTATCGATATTAGTCTAGACAGTTTGATGTTCACACTCAGTAATACTATACTTTTGTGCTGGAAAAGAGTAGACTGATTGTCTCCACTGTTTGGCCGCTCGTTTACAAAAATGCGAGAGCGATCGTTTCTCCGTAGACATTTTATTTGAAAAATCCTGTACCGTAGAGTTCAGATCTACAAATTTGATGTTTTTAAAGTATCATTTAAGCATATGCATATTTACCAATATGAAGACGCGCTTTTTCGCTTTGCTCGGTGCGATGAACGTTGCTCAGTGCGCCCAGGCAAAACCGATTTCCGCCGCTCGGATCGACGTAGCCGTCTACCGTAACAGTCGGGCAACCGCTGCTAACCTTGAAAGTCTCACCGACTTGGGTGTCGAGTTCGAAGTAGCCCACCGAACACCAATACTCCGGTGGTGGCTGAGTCGAGAGTAAACCGCCTATACTTCCGCCAACTTCGCCCCCGTGGCCACCCCCTGTTTTTAATAAATAATCATACACTTATGAGTACAGCAACGAGATCGGAGATCCGTAAGGTTGCTTTATCTTTAAGGGAAGGGTAGGGGTTTCAGCGTGAAAAAAAAAACACTTTTTTGCGAATTTTTTTCATCTATACGGATAGATTAAATTTATTGAAACCTTTTGTACATTGTTAAGTGTCATCTCAAGAACATTCCGTGACATTTGTCCGCGAAAATATCCACAAACAAGCCAGTGCCGCGTTTTTCTCGAAACCACTTTTTCAAAGTCCGTGTTCACTGGTATTTCAAAACTACATGACCGATTTATTTCAAACTTGGTACACACTTTCTACATATAAAATACCTTCCCCCAACGGTTAGTTTGAGATTTTTTTTACATTGAGGGGGTTTTCCACCCTCAAAATGGCGGAATTTTTCGTGAAAAATAGCACTTTTCACTGTACATGACCACCAACAATTTAGAAATGAAAAAAATTATCAAAGACCGTTGGGGGAAGGATTTGATGATACTTTGACTAAATTTTAATGGGACTTGATTTCAGATAATTTCTAGCTGAGATACAGTGAACACCGCAAATCGTGTTTTTCCAAAGGCGTTCTTGGCCGTTCACCGGCTTGTTTGTGGATATTTTCGCGTAAAACTTTCACGGAATGTTCTTGAAATGACACTCAACAATGTATAAAAGGTTTCAATAAATTTATTCTATCCATATAGATGAAAAAAAATCGCAAGAAAGTGTTTTTTTTTCACGCTGAAACCCCTACCGTTCCCTTAAACTGTACTGATGTAATGATATATTATGTTGGTAAGAAAGATTTGCGACACAAACGATACGTCTTCTAAATAAACATAACATTTTATGAAGACGAGATTAATTCATAATATAGCCTCCCTCTTCATCTACAACTCGTGTCCAACGCTCTGGTAAACTTTGAATGCCGTCCAAAAATCCTTATGTCTTGAATTGGAAAATTCTTCAAGCGTATTTTGAAGATCCGTTTGATGATCAAATTGTCTATCACGTAAATAGTTTTTCAAAGCTCGAAACCAATGATAAGCTGCCGGGCCTAATTTCTGTGAATATGGTGAATGAGTAGTACTGCCCATTCAAACTCTGAAATAGTTTTAGAGTCATTTTAGCTATGTGGGCCGAGCGTTGTCGTGAAGAAGACGAACTTGTCACGATGTTGAATTTTGCATCGTTGAACTGCAACGAATTTAATTTCTTTTGGCAGATTTTTCCTTCAAAAGTCGTTCAACAGTTTTTAAGATATTTAATTAGCAATCTACGTTATGAATCTCTGAAAAAAGATCGCCTATAATAACAAAAATATGGAAAATCAAATGTAAAACGGAACTTTCGTTGCGCTTGAACGATGCAAGCTTCAACACCTTAACTCGGCGACATTTACGACATTTTTGTTTAATAATTTCAGACAGCTTCTGTAAACGTCTAGATCTCGGCATTTATTGTAGTGTTGGGCGAAAGAAGCTCATAATATGCTCGGAAAAATATTTAGCCGAGCACTTGAATGTCGCAAGACAATCTTACCAACGTAATATAATAAATAGGCCAATACCAGTGTTAGGCAAAATCCAATTGCTAGGGTAACTAAAGATTAACATTTCATTAATTGCAATTGTGAAAACTCACGACTAACAATTAATCAATCGTTAATGGTGACTTTCCACCATTAGAAACTAAACAATTTTCAATCTTTTTAATGTATTTGATTAAAAACTAACAATGAAAATTGATTATTGTATAGGGCGCGGAGTCGCGTCAGAACAAATGTATATGTTATTAAAATACGCACATGAGTTTGTTTGATTTAGATATTGCTTCATTAATACAATTCAATGCTACGCTTTGGGTTTGTTTGGACCGAAACAAATTCAAACCGAACAAACCCAAATGATGTGTTTGTTTGATTTAGATATTGCTTCATTAATACAATGCAATACTACTTTTTGGGTAATCAAATCATTTTTTTAAAAATAGATTTGATTTCGATATTGCTTCATTAATACATTTCAATATTACTCTTTAGGTTTGTTTGGGTCTAAACAATCCCAAACAAATCGAAAGAGTAGTATTGAATTGTATTAATGAAGCAATATCTAGATATTTCTTATCTGATATCTGTAAAGGTCAATAGGTTAATTGTTAGTATTAATTGTTTCTTAGGACAATTAAAAAAGTTAATAGCAATTGCCTCAATTGCGATTTTCAATTAACATAGATTAATCTAAATAAATTAATGTTAATTGCAATTAAATTAATTTTATGGTAAGGGATATTGGGTTTGTATGAAGGGAAGATTCTGCCTTGTTGGGCCAAAAAATGTTCCATTTATCACCAATTTTTTATGCGAAAAGTATTAAATATAGAATGTTGATATTTGGTATGTTGACTAAGCGGTCTTTATTGAGCATCAAAATATTTTTTGACGTTTGACAAAACTTGGTATTAGGAGTGGGAGGAGCCACGTATGTCGGTGCGTGGGCGATTACATTTTTCGCTTGCGGAAGTCCTAAGTCCCGGACAGGTGATCTAAAGCAAAAAAATCAAACATAATTTTACTTTGTACAATATTGTGTATAAGCTGACCTAGAATCAAGAAGGAAAATTGAAAAATAAAAAAATAGTAAGCGATCGGCACGAAGTTGCTCACTATTTTGTATTATTCAATTTTTCTTCTTGATTCTAGGTCAACTCATACACAATATTGTACAAAGTGAAAATTATGTTTGATTTTTTTTGCTTCGCATCACCTGTCCGGCACTTCGGACTTCCGCAAGGGAAGAATGTGATCGCATGCGCACCGACATCGTAGCTCCTCCCACTCCCAGCGCCATGTTTTGTCAAACTTTAAAAAAATATTTTGATGTTCCATAAAGATCGATTAGTCAACATACCAAATATCAACATTCTATATTTAATACTTTTCGAATTAAAAATTGGTGAGAAATCGAACATTTTTTGGCCCAACAATGCAACCCTTCCCTTAATGAAGCAATATATAAATCTTTAGTTATTCGGCGGCAGTTATACGGAGGATGCGATGACGAGTATGGCTTAAAATTGTATTGTGACGGCTCAATAGGCCTCGGGTATTCACACGATTACCAAGTGTTGACACTCACAGTAGGAGGTCGCGCGAAGATGGCGATGATCGGGCGGTTGCATGCTCTGGGTATAGGTGAGAGTATTAGCACCGGTCCATTGAGGAGCACCGGTATTGTACGGATTGGTCGCTGCGGCAACGGCGAAGCCATTCTGATGATGAAGATGTACCGGCGAGACGGGTGAGCTTTGCGTGCCACCGAGCGATGCGGCGAGCGCCTCGACGCTCGTCGCCGGCTGATTGAGATCCTGAGGTGGTGTCGTAGTACCGTAAAACGGTTCAGTCGTTTGGCCCTGACTAGGACTCAGCAGTTGTCCGCCACCGGGGGTGTTCCCCGCGGCGTTTAACGTCTGCTGTTGATTGCCAACCCCGTGGCCCATCGGATGCACGACAGCTGCGAAATTTACGTCCACGATTAAATCGCGTCGAGTGGGTACCGCAGATTGCAGTAGGAAACGAATCAAGGGTCGTTCAACTGCGGGATCCCAAATCTTCCAATTACAAACGAAGGAGATCACTGTTCGATCTGCGAGTCAAGATACTCTCGAGATCCCCGATTCAACGGGAATCGCATAAACGAGATCGAGCGAAAAAGACGCCGAACGAACGAGACGATAATTTGAAGAAAAAAAAATTAAGGTACGAGCGCAAAATTGTATGGGAACAGCGTAAATAAGCCAACATTTCTTTCTTTTTTTCTTCTCTTTTTATACGTACGATGGTGCATGTTACGCGTCGTCGAGTGATGAGGCGTCGGTATCCATGTCTGCCGCGGACAATTATTGTCCTCGAGTTTGGTGTGCGGATTAACAGCGTTACCGCCCCCGCCACCGCCAAACATACTCTCACCACTAGCTGTGCAACATATAACGATAATAGAGGCAAACGAAACGGCAGCAAAAATAAAGTAAAACAATAACGCAATGAGCGCAGCGACGTGAAAATAAATAAAAATAAGTGAAGCACATTTGCAAACGCAAATCGAAAGATCCATTCGCTTTTTTTTTAAATCTGTTCGCGGAAATGATGCCGAATAAATATCAAGTAATTCGCGTCAAACATCGCTCAAGTGTACATTACAATTGTAACGCGAAATAAACATCGCGCGCTACACTGAGAAAAAAACCAATTGAATCAAAAAAAAAATATATTGGTTGATCCAAATAAATGTGCTGCCGCGGAGTGCCACCGATATATGAGGTTGTTTCAATACTTTTTTATTTCGTACAAAAATATAATCAATAGAATTAATTATTTCTTTACTACATCGAAACGAATATGCCATGGGACGTAAGTTTTTCAATTTGTTTTAAATCTTCAATAAAAAGTTAGCATTAGTATGATCATCCACGATAATAGTGCAGAGAATATCGATATTCAATGGAATATTCATGGAGAGAATATCAGATATTCAACTGATTAGAACAGATACTACACTTTGATCTTAGCCACAGGCCGAGAAGCCATACTCTTTAGAGTTTCTCTAGCGTTTAAGTAGATTTTCAGTTCGAGCTACGCTTACGAGAAACGAGCGCGCGTGCGGCCTCTAGCGGTTACTCCGAGAACTACGGGTTTCCTCACACCTATCATTTCGGTGGCGCTCGGCGATGATTTGGTTCAATTTTTTCAGCCAAATGTGCAACAAACGAATTTTACTTGCGCATTATTTTTTTAACGAATTCAGACATTTGCTTAATACTTTTCAATAAAAAAAATATTAATATATTAACGAATAATGTACTTAAAATCAATATCGGATATGGTGAAAACAATAAAATAACATATTTACTCAATAGAAATTTTATTTGAATCAAACAAGCGAAATTCAATTCTTCTTGTGTACTTGAATCAACAATATTCATGTTATTAATTGAAACGCTTTTTTCGTTCGTTACAGAAATTGCATTAAAAACTATAATAATAATAATAATAATCGAGTTTTATTTGCACAACTTGCTTTACAAGTTTTTTACAAAAAGTTTTCGCTTGTTCAAACACATTTTTCTTACGTCTACCTTAATTCTACCCCGCATATCTTTGCTCTCTTTTTGTCACTTTACTCCTCATCTCCCTCGCTTTCTACTTCCTCTTCCTCCTTGCCCATTTTTTTACATAGTTCCTCTATTTCTCTGAAATACTGACATATCCCTATATTTATCTTTCCACTCAACATGTTTATTATTTCCCCCTTTATCGCCACCTTATCCACTCCTTGCACCCACTCCTCAGCTTCCTTTTTCGCTTTCGTCGTTACACTTTTCCATCCTTTTTCACATATAAGCAGGTGCTCCATTGTTTCATTTTCTTTCTTGCAGATTCTGCATCTCCAATCCTTTTCCCCCTTCTTCCCCGCCCTCCATGTATTTCCGCATCTTAATCTTGCCCACATTTCTTTATCCCTACCCTTCACACCCTCTTCCGCCCAATACTTCCATGGCCTTTCGTCATTTTCCACGATATATTTGTAGTTGCTATTATATGATGATTTTCCTATTCTTTCCTCCTCCTCGTCCAAAATTTTCTTTTTTAGGCATTCTAACCCTTCTTTCATCTTTTCCTCTATTTTGCCTTCTTCCCTTTTTTCTCTTATCATTGTTATTACGTCCTCTATCCCCATATCCTTTAATACTTTCTCCAAATTCTTTCCCCACTTTGATGGCATTCCATTGGCAATTGCCCTTACCTCCTCCATCAAACAGATTTTTGGCCATCTTGAATCTTCCATTCTCAGCACCTCTCTTATGTACCTAAGCACTCTTTCCCTTATCAAATAGGCCATTGTTGGCACGCCCAGCTCCCTTCTCCAAATATAATTCGGGGTTGTTTTGCTTACTCCCAGCGCCATTTTGCAGTATCTGCTCTGTATTCTTTCGAACACCCCAATTTCCCCCATTCCCCAAATCTCTACCCCGTACATGGCTCCTGCTTTTACTATAGTTTCTAATAAATAGAGTCTCTCTTCTATCATATGTCTTCCCGCTCTCTTCCATATCCCCCAAACCATATTTGCTGCCTTTTGCGTTTTCCCGGCCAGCTTTTTACCATGTGCCCAAATTGAATTTCTGCTTGTAAACCAATACCCTAAATATTTAAACTCGTTCACTATCTGGATTTTGTCCCCTTTAATCCCCCATTCTTCATTCTTCCTTCCTTTTCCCCCATTTCTAAAAATCATTATCTTCGTTTTTTTAGCATTTATTTCCATTTTATTATTGTCTGCCCATTTTTCCAAGTCCTTTAATATGCTGCTTAAACCCTCCACTGTATCCGCTATCGCCGCCACATCATCAGCATATTTTATTGCAAAAATTTTTTCCTTCCCCACTACCACTCCTCCTTCATTTTTCCTTTCCCATATATCCTCTAAATCATCTACGTATATATCGAATAAAACCGCACTTAATGCGCATCCTTGCCTTACCCCTATCTTTGTTCTGAAACTTTCCGTAGTTATTCCATTCGTTTGCACCTCTGCCCTTGTATCCTTATAAATTTCCTTTATTGTTTCCAGCATTTTCCCTTCTATTCCTTTCTCTTTCAATTTTCTGATCATTATTTCCCTACACACTCGATCAAAAGCTGCCTTAAAATCGACAAACGCTACATATAGCTTTCCTCCCTTTACCTTTAATTGTTTATTGATGACCGCGTTTAAAGTAAATATCTGATCCCTTGTTCCTCTGCCTTTCCGGAATCCTGCCTGGCTTTCTTTTAATTTTTTGTTCCTCTCTATCCATTTGTTTAGCCTCTCTGTCATCATTTTTGTTAGCAACTTATACCCTACATCTAATAGTGATACTCCCCTGTAATTCTCCGCCTTTTCCCTCTCTCCATCTTTATATATCGGCACAATCCTTGCTGTTTCCCATCCCTTCGCTATTCCTCCTCTTAACCATATTTTGTTTAAGGCCCCTCTCAGCTCTTCCCTTTGTACTCTTGGTAGTGACTTCAAAAACTCCGCACTAATCCCGTCTTCCCCCGCCGCCTTTCCGTTTTTCATCTTCTTCAGAGCCCCATCCAGCTCTTGCAAACTGAACACCTCGTAAAATTCCCTTTTCTCTTCCCTTTCCGCCTCATTTATTTCTGTCTCTTCTCTCTCCGAGCCCTTTTCTTCTTCTTCCTCTACGCCCATTTCCCTCTCTTGATTCCCTTCTCCATTCAGTAATCTTTCAAAATGCTCTTTCCATTCTTTCTTGGTTATTTTACCACCAATTGTACCCCTTCCTTTATTCCTGAATTTATTAATTGCTTTCCACCATTTTGTCATGTCCTTTGCCTTCCCGACCATTAAAAACTATATAATTGGTTCGCAATCATCTTTTAAATAGTTTCAATAATATATTGTTCTCGGCTAACAATATCTTTTGAATGGAAAAAAACTTTCAATTTTATCATGTTATTGTAGTCAATAGCGTTTTGTTTGGACTAATAAATTCGATTTTTTACACCATCAATTTTACAATTGAATCAACGAAATTTCATTCGATAACACCAATGATATTGGATCAATGATTTTTTTTCTCAGTGTACATTAGACACAAAAAAAGGCGTCAAAGCCATCATCTTGCCCGGCGTTATTCGGCTGCCGTAAATTCCGAAAGGATCGCACTATCTTTTTATTTATTCCTCCGGAATCTCAGAAAAGTTGCACTTTGAATTAATCTCTTCGTCCTATACATACATGCTGCACTACTAGCGTATGAAAATGAAGAACAAAGACGACGACAATGCAACGTCAAAGATAACGAGATTCCGTTACGTCGGACACGCAGAAGTTTTTTCTTTCAATCTGTGGTACTCACTCGAGTTTGTGGGCGGGAGGCCAGGTAAGAATGATTGTTGAGCTTGCTGTTGATTGTTCGAGGGTGGTTGTTGAGAGGGAGGATGATGCTGTATCGTCTGATTCATTTCACCATCGACGTCCATACCGGAAGCGCCGCCGACCCCGGCTCCCGAACTTCCGCTTCCTCCACCGCCGCCGACCGAATACTCGTCCTTGACTAATCTCCCACCGGGACCTACACCGACTCCCGACTGCAGCGTCAGGCCCGAGAGGTCTGTAAAAAACGGGTCTGTGCGGGGGAAACCAACCCCATTTCGTCATACACCGATGCAACAATGATAAAACGAGGGAAACAAAATCTGGAGGATGTTTGGTAAGGTGGAAAGTATACGAAATCAAATCAACAAGCGCTTAAACGTTACGATATAAAGTAGACGAACATTAATTATCACGATACGAATTTAACAGCGATAAGCCGCGTGAAAAGCGAATACGTGCGATAATCTCAAACGAAAAAGGAAAAAACGTTAACGGGCTACATCTGGTAAGTCAAAAAATGGCGTTTTCCAAAAATATTGTTATTTGGAAATGTTTTTTGGGGTGCTGATTAAAAATCTACAAAATAAATTGGCAAGACAATATCTTTGATAATAATGAAAATAAAAGAAAAAAAGTGTATTCGTTGCACTTCAACTATGCAAACTTCAGCACCGTCATGATATCGCGAGAACCGCTTGATGGATTGTTTCCAAATTTGTATGAGATACGATAAGAAACATTTAAGGGGAGATACCTGAGTAAACGGCGAGAAAAACAGGTAAACTTCGCAAATTTTTATCTCAAAAACTAATGTTTCGACTGGATCCGGTTTTTTTTTATTGGAAAATATGAACATTGAGGTATGTCTAGGAGTTTTTTAAAATAAATTCGTTGACTGGAAGCGATTCAAACGCGATTATCTCGAAACATAGTTTTCAAAGTCGGTGCCAGATGTATCTACAAAACGGCTTGTCCGATTTTGTCCAAATTTGGATACAATATTCTTCGATAGTTTTTCTCGTTCGCCACGTAGGATTTTTTTGAAATTTTCATTTTCGACGGAATTGCGACCGTTTTAATTTAACATTCGTTTTTCGTTCGCAATTTCCGAGGATTTTGGATTGCATACACATTGCATAAAAAAGCAGTGGTTCAATCAAATGAAAAACCCCTACGTGGCGATCGAGAAAAACTATCGAAGAATATTGTATCCAAATTTGGACAAAATCGGACAAGCCGTTTTCGAGATACATCTGGCACCAACTTTGAAAACTATGATTCGAGATAATCGCGTTTGAATCGCTTCCGTCAACGAATTTATTTTAAAAAATTCCTAAACATACCTTAATGTACATATTTTCCAATAAAAAAATCCGGATCCCATCGAAATATTAGTTTTTGAGATAAAAATTCCCGACCTTTACCTGTTTTTCTCGCGGTTTACTCAGGTACCTCCGCTTAAAGGTCGTCGACGATCTCACTTTTTAAAAAATAGGTCTCCATTTTTGAATAGTTACGTAAAAATGACGTCTTTTTTCATAGATTTTGTATCCTTGAATTTTAATTCGTTGCCACGTCAATAAAAAAAAAAAATTTTAATGGACTATCGTCAACGTCTCGTATTTATTGTTAACTTGAATAACTCGTTTGGTTTTTTAATTTCCGATGGAACGTTTAAGCTGGTGCCCACCACCAGACGTGAAAAAAATTGCATCATCTGTATTTTTTTAAACGCCCTCTATATATGTACTTTTGTGTTAAAAAATGCGTTCCTTTCTCACCAACCGTTTCCCACAACAAAAATGTTTGTGGCAATTTTTTTCGAGCCTATCGGTAGAAGTAGCCCTTTGAGGTAAAAACACTTTGTCGACTGGAGAAAAAAATTCAAATGGAAGAAAGGAAATTCTACGTGTCTGATCAGCGCGGTAGCTCAAGCGTTTTTAGTTCTATCACATCGTTTTCGTATTAACTCTATATACCTATTCCCGGCGACACGACCCTTTCGTAGTGATAAGGATTGACGCAAACCGAGTCGCATTTGAGATCGAAAGCGAATTGGCAGTACTTCACGTGCTTCAGTTCGTTCTTATGAAGATCCGGCCATCTCCATATTCTGGCGTATATTACATGCGGAAAACCCTTTCTACCGGCCACTTGCAATCTTCCGTCCAGTGTCCTCTGTATCGTCACGCATTTACTGGGATGCGCCCCGTTCGTCGTTATAGCGGTTATCAGACTGTCCAGCTCGTCTCTCTTTTCCTGCGAATACGGAACAACGGTAACATTTGATCTACGAGTCGAATAAAACGACCGCCGCCAACTACTCACTTTAAGCTTTTTGACCAGAGATTCAATGGCACGTTTGCTAAAACATTCGTTCTCGCCTCCCTGACGATGGCACATGAGCGAATGAACTATACTGAGACAAGCGTCCGCGCTCGTCGGAGCGCTCGGAGTGATTCCCGTCATCTCTCTCACTGAAAAAAAGAACGGACGGAGAAAATGAGATGTGCTCAAAGGCGCAGGATGGGAGATGGCTTCGAGAGTGAAATATTTACGCTCGGTGTTGGGCTGCATTGGGGGCGAGGGATAAAGATGACCTCCCCCGCCCGCCAATCCAACCATCTCCGTGAAAGCCGTGGTTGCGGCGATTTGAAAATCTTCTCCGCGGAAGGCTCTTCCCTTGGTTCGCCCCTTTTTCCAGCCCTGTGAAGGTCTGTCCTCTTAGGCTCTACCATCTAGCGTGTCTCTTCTGGCCATACGTCGTCGCCAAGTCGCTGGGAACGTAAAAAACCACGAAAGACGTACGGGTTTTTTCGTCTCGCTCGTCGAAACACTGGGCAACTCGAGACACCGTCAAAACTGAGCCTCGTAGCGCGTATTTCTCGTTTTCTGCCAGATCACGAGATATCGGCGATTCTTTCTCTCCTCGCAAGAATATAACCTCGCTTAGTTTTCTTTTTTCTTCCTTCGTCCGAAGTACGACGAGTTACGAACGAAAAGAGCGACGAATTTTTGCGTCACCGAGACTCACTTACGCGTGACTCAACGAAGGTAACGAGAGTTTATGCAATTTTGCCGAACGACAAACGGGCAATTGATCATTGGCATTTTGGGGAGATTGGCGGAGCGGAGGGGGGTCCGTCAACGTTTTTTTTTCTCTTCTTTTCGTCACGGTGCTTCGCACACACGCGTATCATACGCACACGCGCGAACTTTTATCTTTGCTATCACACACCAAGTGAATAAAGCGACGTTGAATCGACGCAAGTTTTTTTTTTTTCTTCGTCACGGTACACAATTATTTCATTCTCACTTCGTTGGCGAATTTTTTTTTTACTCTTTCACGCGCGCGAGAAACTTTGAAAAAGTATCGATGCTCGGGTTTTTATTGTGCGTTTTGCTCCCGAGACGCCTGGCGTTCGCGGGCAGTGCTCTTGTTTGTTGCGATTTTCGTGGAAAAAACAAAGCAGTGTGCTGCAAAAATCCACTTTTCACCCCTCACGGGAACAGCGCAGCGCTATCTATGCGGGGCTTTTTTTTTAGCCGATGTGCCTAGTGTGTGAAGAAAAGCAGCGCAAGTGTAGCAGGATTTTGTATACACAGCAATGATTTCGCGAGACGATCGACCGATTGGCGGAATCTTTTCGCTACGAGCCACCGCATTGGCCCGCCTCTCTCGGACCACAGCCAACCGCAATGACGTATCGAGAGGCGGGAACTGATGCGTAATTCGTTTGGGTACTTGTCTTCTGTTTTAACTGTTGCGTAGCGGATGACGAGGAACGGGGGTGGGGGATAAAAATAGGAAGCATCCTGACGGCGCTCGAGATGTTTATTGCTTAGCAGCGTAGTTTTCCAAAGCGAAATGTGATCTTGCTGCTCGCAAGACACCACGAAATTCATTGGAAATTCCCTCAAGAACAGGTCCAACGAAAATAACGAATGGACTTCGTCTTCTCTCGTGAAAAATTGCCTACTCGAAAGGTTAATGACGTCAAACGATGCGAATAGCTTCGTAAAAGTCGATATATCCGTTGGGGAAGACAGCCTCGTTTTTTACTTCCTCGATAAACTTCTCCAAGTAGTCCCTAGCGAACTCGTGCGTGCCGGAGATTTTCTTAGGCGCGTGCTTCTTCGGAACTGGCACGGCGGGCTTGAACACGACCCCCGTAGGATCGTAATCGTGATAAAGATCCAGCGGCGAACTACAGAAGACAAGGTCGAGCCATGGTTTATCCGCAAAATATTGCTCAATAAATCACGATCGAAATCTCATTGAAGGAAGTACTCACATTTTCGCAATTTCTGCTGGCAAACTTCCTTCACCGCTCACGGGTACGCCCCAAGCTATGTTCTTCGCGACTTTCTGAACCACGCTGTGATAATGCCTCTGCAATGGAGGAGGAAACAAAATAAGAGGAATTTTCGCGATAGTATTTAAATGATACATTTTTTTAAAACAAGGATTCATTTAATGTACTAAAAAGGAGAAAGTAATGTTTTTTTACCAAGTCACCTATATGTGACTATAAGTAAAAGCTTGGGGCGCTCAACTTTTTAAATGTTTAATAAATTTGATCAATGTAGTTTCATTAACCATATTTAATTTGGCATAATAGTCATTAGAGAAATTATTATCACGTTTATACTCAGTTTCAGGATTCTTATTTAAGAAATCTAAGGTTGTTTTCCAGTAAGTTAAATACAGTTGATATGTTAACGGATTTATGTAAATTAAGGCGAAGTAAAAGATCTACCATGTGACATATGAGTGCGAGAGAGATAGCTGAAATTTTCGAACAGAGATTTCTCAGAGATGAATAATATTTAGGACAAATGGAAATCATCAAGCTCTGCGTCAGGAAAGTCTCCAGAGCCTAATGCCTTGTTTTTCCTAAAAAATTTAACCATCTATGAGAAAAATGGTTTGGAAAATTTGTGAGGTTATGTTGACCTTGTACATGCCCTTAAAGATTATATGTCTACATTTTGAGCGCCTCAAGCTTTTATTTATAGTGACATGTAGGTGACTTGGTAAAAAAATGATTTTCTATTTCTTAGTACATTAAATAAAAGCTTTTTCAAATATTTATTTACATATAAATTATTTGCGTCGTTTTAGTCTTTAATTGATTTGACTAGTTAGTTGTTACTAGCAGTTTACTCGTTTTTTTACGACATTTTATATGGATGATTAGATATCGCTAATTTTACATGAAAAGTTGAAAATGTTATCGACATTTTTTGTAAAAATTGAATCATGCATTGTCACCCTTTAGAAGCATGTTTGCAAAAACTCGGAGCTCTAAGTAGTCGGGAAGTGGGTGAAATATCGATTTTCCGTTTTGCATCTCACAGAAACTCAAATTCAATACAAGCTTGTAAAAAACAAGCTCCGTTATGCATTTTTGAAATTATTCTCTACTACTTCTTTTACTCCCTAGTCGCGTTTGAACATGGTCGGTTTTTTGCAATTTTCCTACGCTCGTAAACTCGCATGTTATTTTCTGGGCAATGGAAACTTCTCTGGAGAACGATTTCTGATTTTCTCCACAACGTTATTCGACCTTTCGAAAAGTAGTGCAGTTTTCGAAAATGCAATGTAACTCGAGAACTATGGAATTAAAAATGAAGGGGAAAAAGAGGAAAAAGTACGACCAGAGAGAAAGAAGTTCGATTGATAAAATTAAAAAAAAAAATTCAACAAATTCAAGTTCGTAAATTTGTTGGATATTTTGTTTCAAAGAGCGCTTCGGGCGAAAAACGCGAGAAGCGTTCGCGAATGTTCCGTCGGTAGCGCAGGTTTCGAGGTGTAAAGAAAGAAAGTGCTCATTTCAACGCGCCTACCTGCAAAGCAACAACTTCCCACAGAGCTGTGCAATGGGCGTTACAGTACTCGGGCTCCTCGAGTTCCGGCTGATAAAAACCATCGCCCGTATTTGTATCCGTGTCCAGCAGAATATCCGCACTCTTGCCAAGCTGCATTACCGTTTTAATGATTCCGAGAATGGAAAGGGACCCGTTGTGCTGTAATTGCAATGCCATCGTAGCGATTCTCTTTACGAATGCGATCATACGATTTTGCGTAACGCGCTTTCGCCTCTGAATGAGAACCTCGACGAGGGTCTGTACTATTATCGCGGTATCGGCGTGAGTCTTTCCCGCGTGAACCGTTAGCAGGTTCTTGTACAGATGGGAATAAAATCTGCAAGAAGAGAAAACATAATGGAATTCGCTCAGTTGTATTAACTGGAGAAGGAAATATGGCCTGCATACATGGGTTAGGGCGTTGACACGATCATAATTTATATCATCACGTTAATAACTGGGAAAAAATTATTGCCAGTAATTGTTAATACAATTTTTCCTCAAAATATTTCAAAACACGTTGATATTTTTTTCAATACAATATTTAGCATTCAAGTTCGATCAAAGTACTAAAGCTAAAATTCCGAACTTTGAATGCTCCGAGGGTTTAAAATTCCGAAATTCAAGATGATACCGGGTTAAAATTCCGAACTTTGAATGGTCAGAAGGCTCAAAACTCCGAAAGAATTTTACACGAAAGACCAAAAATCCGAAAATTTTAACACCGTCAGAATAATTCGGCTATGGAAGTTTAAAAGTTTCGAAATTTTCAATAAATCGCCGAATTATTTCAAGAATTTTTTTTATTAAGAAGTGATTTTGCGTCAATTTTGAAATTTGTCTAGACAATGTTATACGTTCCACATCATTTACAGTCAACTGTGTACACTTTCGCTGGTATGATCTTGACATGAGGGCCGGGTTGAAATGCCGGACTTTGAATGCGCCGACGGTTAAAAATTCCTAATTTTAATGTTCCGAAATTGCAACGTTCGTCGAGATTATGCCAGCGAAAGGCTACACAGTTGACTGTAAATTATGTAGAACGTACAACACTGTCTAGACAAATTTCAAAAGTGACGTAAAATCAATTCTTAATAAAAAAAATTCTTGGATTAATTCGTCGATTTATTGAAAATTTTGAAACTTAAAACTTCCATAGCCGAATTATTTTGACGGTGTTCAGATTTTCGGAGTTTTGGTCTTTCGGGTAAAATTCTTTCGGAGTTTTGAGCGTTCTGATCATTCAAAGTTCGGAATTTCAACCCGGCCCCAAAATTCAAAATAAAAATACAAAATACTTTAATGTAGATCCAAAACTAAAGAATTACCAAAAATTTTTGTGAAATGTTGAAAAATCTTTTTCCTATTAACATATTTTAAAAAATGTATGGACAAAATACAAAAGTGCGTAGTTTCTTCCCAAGACGATACTTTTGAAAAATCCGGGCTACTTTTCTAGTGTTTTATATCTGCATTAAGAAGCGCTTCGGTATGTTGTTCCAGGTTTGATCCTCGAAAATGGAAAAGCAGAAAGGACTTTTATAAGGCGCTGCCATTTTATAATGAAAAAAAATGTGGTATCGGTATATTTTGAGGGACCAAATCCGAAATTTCAACAAAGTTAATTAATTTTCAAAAATTGACATCGATTTTACGCGCCATTTTATAGTGAAAAAAAAATGTAGTGTCGGTATATTTTGAGGGACCAATTCCAAAATTTCAACAAAGTCCATGAATTTTCGAAAATTGACATCAAACTTCCCATATTCGCTTTCAGTCTAGAATGATTACCCCATACAGCAAACTTACGATCTAAGGTTTTGGAGCAACGACTAAGGAGAAAAATTAACTGTCAATAACAAATGAAAATGTACGAATGCATACGAATGCGATTGAAAGTATGAAGTAAAATTTGAAGCTCATCTGACCTGTATGGGTCGATATTCAACGCCGATCCCTGTCCCGATAATATCGTGAAAACAGTTTGTATGCAGTGCAATTGTTCCCTTTGGCCCAAGTTTCCATCCTCCATCAATCCGTTTATCACATTGACCAGATCCTGATAAAATTCAAGATTGATGCAATGCGCAAATTTGGCCAGTCCCTCGAGGCAGACCGACAATATTTTGCTGTTCGGTGCTTGTTTCAATATTCTGAAGTATATGGTGAAAACGATGCTCGTTATTTCCGTGAGAACTTTTTGCTTGGCTTGCTTGTTCTCTTCTGCCTTCGTTTCCAACATCTCCTTCTCAACTTCCTCCAATTTTTTGCTCCTCTTGCGTTCGCGCTTGCTCAGCGCGAGGATTCTCTGCTTGTGACTCATGAGTTTCTTCTGCTTCGTGTCCTCCTCTCGCTCTTTGTCGAGATCGACGTCCTTGATACGAAGAGCCAGAAGTATCGACAGTACCTCTGAATGCACGGTGTGACCGCGTAGCTTTATGTATTGGTTTATTCGGCGAACGATCTGCAAATTGGCAGTTTTCGAAATTAAACATTTTAGAGTAGTAGTGGACAGTATTTTAAGATTTATTTCAGAAACTGTTAGAACAGTTTCGAAACCTGCATACGATGTTCATCAAAGGAACGAGAACATTATTTTTTTAATTTCAAATTCGGAGTCTTTAACGGGCAACATCTACCTGGGTGGGTCGAAAAATTGCATTTTCCAACAAAAAAAATCGTTTCTATTTGACTAACCATTTCCCAGAAAAAAAATGGTATTTAGCCATTTTTTTCGTGTCTCTAGGTAAATGTAGCCTTAAATGAATGAGATTATATATTTGTCGGGTAGAAATGGGAAATGGGTGTATGGATTAGAAGCACAAGAGGGAACTGAACGCAAACAAAGCCAGCTAACTTACAGTCAAAGACAATTGGCCTCGTTTGTCCTCTTTGAAAATTTGCGCGAAGCAATTTGCGATAGTTTCTCTGACGCTGGGCCTCTTGTTGTCGAGCAGCGGCAACAAGAAGTTCGCTATGTTGACGGAGAAATTGAAGTACGTATGGGTCACGAGAAGATCGCACATGCAATTAACAGCGAGCTCTGCGAGTTGAATCTCTCGTTCCCCGATAACGCGCGTGTCGCCTTTCTTCTTTCGCAGCTTGCCGCTCATTTTCTCCAATCTCTGGAGGTACTGCCTGTAGCTTCTGAGCAGCACGGCCTCGTAATTTTGTAACTTGAACGTTTCTTTTTTGACTGAAAAGAAAGCCGGTAAAAAATTCGTCGCGTATAAAAAAAAGGCGGCTAATACGAAACCGAACGGTTTTCATTGCTTTTACACACATTTGACGCCTTCCGGTTGAACCTGCGTTATGCTGTAAGACGGCAAGAGATCCTTGAAGACTTCGAGTAGCGATACCGTCGCAAGCTTCCTCACGGTTATGTAAACCTCGGGATTAGACTCGTCCATCAGTTCCAAAAGTATCTTGAAGTTACCAGACTTCATCTCTGGATTCTCGAGCAAACTGCTGGACAAGAGACCGATTTTGAAACGTCTGGATTTCAAAACTTCTTCCCTACAAGCCAACAATTCAGCTGTCGATACTGGTGCCGCTTCGGATTCTTCCTTCTTCACCTGGCAAACAATGCGAGAGATTTATCAATTGCTTCTTCTACGTTTTCTCGAATCGAGAGGGCGAAATCTCACCTCCGAAGTCAACTCCGAGATAACTTCCGTGTCGCTATTTTCCATCTCTTCGTCCTCTTCTTCTTTCACGAGCTCTTCTCGCTCCTCCTCCTCTTCCTCTTTGACGTCTTCCTCCATAACTCTACTCTCGATCGCGCCATCCTTCGTTTTTACCGGGAGCAGGAGGCGAAGTTTCTTCGGACCGGTTTCACCAGTCTCCTTTAGAACGTCCTCTTCGTACTTATCTTCTATGGCCGGTTCCTCCTTCTTCCTCTTCCCCTTCCTACCGCTGGCAGGATGGTGTCTACGTTGGAAAAATTGTTTGATCTTTTCATATCGGCTACAGGTCCAACTCCTTCATACTTTTCGTTTTCACGAACAAATGACGTAATGTTTGAACCATTTGTTTCGGTTTGTCGCTAATAAAATACATGTGCTGTATACGCGGAATATTCAATTGGCTTACTCGTTCAGTCTAATTTGCTTCAGCAACTGGTAGGATTTATTGGAAACGGCGTTTCGTAGAAATTCCAAGTCGTCTTTCTCAACCATGCCCATCATGTCTTCCCCGTGGTCGCTCTCTTCTTCCTCCGCGTGCTCCTCCGGCTTGGGGGCACTCGGCTTCTGCACTTGCTTCTTTTGCTTTCCATGCCTCTTGGTTTTCAGCTTACCCTGCTTTGCTAGCTTCGTTTTCGTCTGATTGTTCCTCTTCACTTTGCTGATCTTCGGTTTTTTGTTTTTCTGCTACGAGTCGTTGACGCGTTACACATAATGGGAAAACGGAAAGAAATTAAAAAATAGCCTTTAGCAATAACATATCCTTATTGAATGCAACTTTCGTATAACTCAATTGCAAAATTTCAGAAACGTATGGAAAAAATTTACCAATGAGATCCAAAATTCCCGGCTAAGAGAAAGTTTGTGAAAAATAAGCGATAATAATTTATTTATGCTGGGAATACTATGATTCAAAAACCGGACTCAACAAAGTTCGAAGCCATTCGAATCTAAATCTTTTCGTAAACACTAAACTAGGTTATGTCACGTCGGAGTACTAAAAACGATACGGTTCAAACATCGCTTGTGGTTAATAAAAACGAAAGAATACTTACAGCCATGTTTGTTTAAATTCTGTGTTACAATAATTTTATTACAAATATTGTCACGTCGGAGTTATTTTGTCAAAAGCCGCATGTGCGATCACGTGGTCCCGCGCAGTCCCGCGTTCGACTGACGATCGAAATGACACACTAAACGAAATACATGTGCACTCGTGCACGTGATCACCGGGAGATTTTGGTGTGTGGGAGTACTAAACATAAAAAAATTGCAATGCAAGCTAATCTCGTATAATTAAAAAAATTGTCAATTCTTATCTTTAGTTACTATCAGGAGTAACTATTTTCGCGAGAAAGATTGGAAGCTCTGAATATTAAAGTGCTCAGTTGTAAATTTGTTCATCCACGTTATTTCAACCTCCTTGCGCTTTCTTAAGGAAAGATATACATACCTAGATGGTCGAGGTCGAGGATTTGGAAGCTATGAACATTCCGTCGACCGTAGAAGACCTACACTATGGGCCTGCTATCGATGATTCCATGTAAGTTGACAAATTTCATGATTTATTCATTCCCAAATTTTCAAACGCGTTTTTCTCAAAACCACGTTTTTCAAATCGGTACCTAAAATTTCTCGAAAACCAATCAACCGATTGCCTTAAGGTTTTTTGTGGTTATTCTATGCACCATTATCTAGTACTTGTCATAGGATTTTTTTCCGTTACTTAGTTTTTATTTTATAGGCAAAATAATAACTAATTTTTGGCCCAAAAATCACTATTTATGTGCAGACATCCCCCATTTTGTCATAAATCGATATTTTCAAAATCGGCCATGACAAGTACTAGATTATATCTAATTTAATAATCTTTTTGGTTTTTTTTTTCAGATGATTTTTGAAGAAACGCCCGTGGGTACCGTATACGCAGATTTTTTTACGACGCTCCAAGTATCATACAATATCCTTGTATATTTTTGATATTTTTAAATAAAGGAAATTAAACATATTTTTGAATGTATATACTTTTAGATAATTAAAACCCCAATCCGAAATTTCAAATCATTTTCCTTGAAAAAATGCACAAAAATGTGCATTTTTGTGCATTTTTTTTCCGGCTCCTAGGTGTATATTTCCCCTTGTGGGGTTAGGCCACTCTAGAATTTTCGAAAAATCGTTAGTTTGAATGGTCCCCTAGGACCTCAAAAATGACGTCCCAAAAGATTATGGCCGGGAAAAATCTCTAGTATCTGTAAGACCTCGAGCAGGAAGCTGAGTATCGAGGTCGTGTAAGAGAGATGGAAGAGGATCGAATACGCATCCCAGCAAGCAGTGCAGCGAGATCGCGCGCAAAAGTTACCCCCTCTCTGGTCTCTTACGCGCCCATCACACAATCATAGTAGCGCGTGTCCGTGAGCAAGCGACGCTCGGACATCTGCGGAAAGAGCCGAGCGCGCCGAAGTTTCCCGACCGCTCCTTCGGCAGTTACACCAATCCATGGACGCCGAGCTCGTTCATGTGCGGCCAAGCCGAAACGAAGGCTTCAAGGTAAAAAGCAATGTGAGCACGACTCGCGCGTGACGTCACCCGACGGAACGCGCGAGGCTTTTAGATGATTTCGATGCTTATTTAGCTCTTGATTCTCTGCGTTATCAATGTATACAAAAAAATGTATCGGGCACCCTGATCGCTTATTTTTTTAGTTTATACGTTAATTTAAATATAACAATAAATCCAAATTACAACTTATTTGTCTTCTAAAAAATTGTTTACACTCTACTCACACCCGTCCTTATGCCAAATAAATTATAATTAATAAAAGTAAGCGGAAATATATTTACATTCGTATTATTATTTTAATTCTCATAGTTTCATCAAGCGATAAAGCATTATCCCCAAAAGCAAGCCAATCAACCATCCGGCCGCGAATCGTCAGTACCAGAATGTACATATTCTACAAGCGATGGGATGGTCCCGTTGGTAGCGTTCCTGGCTTCGGTCCGCAGGGGCGCAGGATCGTTCCCCGCGCTCGGTGCTTTTTTTTTTAATTATTATTACTATTAATTCCTGTTTGATTAGTTATTTTTATTAAGTTATCATTATTATTTTTATTAGTTATGTTTTAGTGCCGAAAAATGTATCGCACACTCCGACCGCTTATTTTATTAGTTTGTACGTTAATTTGAATGTAATAATAAATCTAAATTACAACTTATGTATCTTCTAAAAAATTGTCTGCGCTTTACTCACACACGTCTCTATGCCAAATAAATTGTAATTCATACAAGTAAGCGGAAATATATTTATAGTCGTGTTATTATATACATTCTCGTAAGTTACGATTCGCGGCCGGATAGATGTGGCTTGTTTTTGGGGATAATGCTTTATCGCTTGATGATAGTATATGAGAATGAATATAATAATGCGAATATAAATATATTTTCGCTTACTTTCTATGAATTACAATTTATTTCGCATAGGGACGGGTGTGAGTAAAGCGCAAACAATTTTTTAGACGATAAATAAGTTGTAATTTAGATTTATTATTACATTAAAATTAACGTACAAACTAATCAAATAAGCGGTCGGAGTGCGCGATAAATTTTTCGACACTAAAAGATAACTAATTAAAATAATAATGATAACTAATAAAAATAACTAATCAAATAAGAATTAATGGTAATCAGAATTTAAAAAACAGCACTGAGCGCGGGGAACAATCCCGCGCCCCTGCGGACCGAAGCCAGGAACGCTACCAACGGGACCATCTCATCGCTTGTAGAATATGCACTTTCTGGTACTCACGATTCGCGGCCAGATGAATGATTCGCTTGTTTTTGGGGATAATGCTGTATCGCTTGATGAAAGTATGAGAATTAATATAATAATACGAATATAAATATATTTCCGCTTACTTTTATGAATTATAATTTATCTGGCATAAGGATGGGTGTGAGTAGAGTGTAAATAATTTTTTAGAAGACAAATAAGTTGTAATTTGGATTTATTGTTATATTTAAATTAACGTATAAACTAAAAAAATAAGCGATCAGGGTGCCCGATACATTTTTTTGTATACATTGATAACGCAGAGAATCAAGAGCTAAATAAGCATTGAAATCATCTAAAAGCCTCGCGCGTTCCGTCGAGTGACGTCACGCGCGAGTCGTGCTCAGATTGTTTTTTCCCTCGAAGCCATGGAGGCTAGAGTGGGAGGAGGCCGATCTGTGCATTTCAAAGTGGCTACAAAAATGTGGTCAGACCGGGATGGCGCCACTATCTCTAAAACCTCGAGCACGAAGCTGAGTATCGATGTCGTGTAAGAGAGATGGAAGAGGATCGAATACGCATCCCAGCAAGCAGTGCAGCGAGATCGCGCGCAAAAGTTACCCCCTCTCTGGTCTCTTACGCGCCCATCACACAATCATAGTAGCGCGTGTCCGTGAGCGAGCGACGCTCGGACATCTTCGGAAAGAGCCGAGCGCGCCGAAGTTTCCCGACCGCTCCTTCGGCAGCTACACCAATACATGGACGCCGAGCTCGTTCATGTGCGGCCAAGCCGAAGCGAAGGCTTCGAGGGAAAAAGCAATGTGAGCACGACTCGCGCGTGACGTCACCCGACGGAACGCGCGAGGCTTTTAGATGATTTCAATGCTTATTTAGCTCTTGATTCTCTGCGTTATCAATGTATACAAAAAAATGTATCGCGCACCCTGATTGCTTATTTTTTTAGTTTATACGTTAATTTAAATATAATTATGAATCCAAATTACAACTCATTTATCTTCAAAAAAATTGTTTACGCTTTACTCACACCCGTCCTTATGCCAAATAAATTATAATTAATAAAAGTAAGCGGAAATATATTTATATTCGTATTATTATATTAATTCTCATAATTTCATCAAACGATAAAGCATTATCCCCAAAAGCAAGCCAATCAACCATCCGGCCGCGAATCGTCAGTACCAGAAAGTGTATATTCTGCAAGCGATGGGATGGTCCCGTTGGTAGCGTTCCTGGCTTCGGTCCGCAGAAGCGTAGGATCGTTCCTCGCGCTCAGTGCTTTTTTTGGAATTATTATCACTATTAATTCTTGTTTGATTAGTTATTTTTATTAAGTTATCATTATTATTTTTATTATTTATCTTTTAGTGCCGAAAAATTTATCGCACACTCCGACCGCTTATTTGATTAGTTTGTACGTTAATTTGAATGTAATAATAAATCTACATTACAACTTATGTATCTTTTAAAAAATTGTTTGCGCTTTACTCACACCCGTCTCTATGCCAAATAAATTGTAATTCATAAAAGTAAGCGCCCTGTCATTTTGGTCAACCGGTTGTACAAGACAGTTGAGTCAACGTAAAAGTTCAACGGTTGAATTTGGACAGCTTCTCAACTGTTCATCTTTGAAAGTCGACCATCCTGCGTTTTCTGTGGATGGTTGACTCGATGGTTAACTCGGCGGTTGATTGGATGGTTGACTCGACGCAATATATTTAATGATTAATCAAATTATACTGTCTTAATAATTAAATTGATGATTTGCGGAGAATTGAATCATCAAACACTGGGGGGCGGGGGGAATATCCGCAGCAGATTGTGCGACGGAGTGAGACAACCATCCAGCGAAAACAAAATGGCCGCGGTTAAACAACCGTTGAATCAACCATTAGGATTTTTTTTACGGTCGACTTTATAGTTGTAAAGCTGTCCAAATTCAACCGTTGATTATTTCGGTTGACTTTGCAGTTGCCAAAATTGCTAGCGCGGAAATATATTTATAGTCGTATTATTATATTCATTCTCGTAAGTTACGATTCGCGGCCGGATGGATGTGGCTTGTTTTTGGGGATAATGCTTTATCGCTTGATGATAGTATATGAGAATGAATATAATAATGCGAATATAAATATATTTTCGCTTAGTTTTTATGAATTACAATTTATTTCGCATAGGGACGGGTGTGAGTAAAGCGCAAACAATTCTTTAGACGATAAATAAGTTGTAATTTAGATTTGTTATTAAATTAAAATTAACGTACAAACTAATCAAATAAGCGGTCGGAGTGCGCGATAAATTTTTCGACACTAAAAGATAACTAATTAAAATAATAATGATAACTAATATAAATAACTAATCAAATAAGAATTAATGGTAATCAGAATTTTAAAAAAGCACTGAGCGCGAAGAACGATCCCGCGCCCCTGCGGACCGAAGCCAGGAACGCTACCAACGGGACCATCTCATCGCTTGTAGAATATGCACTTTCTGGTACTGACGATTCGCTGCCAGATGAATGATTCACTTGTTTTTGGGGATAATGCTTTATCGCTTGATGAAAGTATGAGAATTAATATAATAATACGAATATAAATATATTTCCGCTTACTTTTATGAATTATAATTTATTTGGCATAAGGATGGGTGTGAGTAGAATGTAAACAATTTTTTAGAAGACAAATAAGTTGTAATTTGGATTTATTGTTATATTTAAATTAACGTATAAACTAAAAAAAAAAGCGATCAGGGTGCCCGATACATTTTTTTGTATACATTGATAACGCAGAGAATCAAGAGGGAAATAAGCATTGAAATCGTCTAAAAGTCTCGCGCGTTCCGTCGAGCGACGTCACGCGCGAGTCGTGCTCAGATTGCTTTTTCCCTCGAAGCCTTCGTTTCGGCTTGGCCGCACATGAACGAGCTCGGCGTCCATGTGTTGGTGTAGCTGCCGAAGGCGCGGTCGGGAAACTTCGGCGCGCTCGGCTCTTCCCGAAAATATCCGAGCGTCGCTCGCTCACGAACACGCGCCACTATGATGTGTGACGGGCGCGTAAGAGGCTAGAGAGGGGGTAACTTTTGCGCGCGATCTGGCTATATATCATTTTGCATCTCTCTCGCACGCAGCCTACTTCTCAAGTATCATGCTGCCTTATGCACAGTTCACTTCTCACTATTTACTTGTTCCGTCTCTGTCAGACGCAGCTCACTTCTCGACGTCTTAGCAATAGTGACGCCATCCCAGTATGACCACATTTTTGTAGCCACTTTTTTCAATTCTCTCCATAAGAGATCGGACTCCTCCCACTCTAGCCTCCCTGCCATGGACGCTGAGCACGTGCATGTGCGGCCAAGCCGAAACGAAGGCTTCGAGGGAAAAAGCAATCTGAGCACGACTCGCGCGTGACGTCACCCGACGGAACGCGCGAGGCTTTTAGATGATTTCAATGCTTATTTAGCTGTTGATTCTCTGCGTTATGAATGTATATCGTCAGTACCAGAAAGTGCATATTCCACAAGCGATGGGATGGTCCCGTTGGTAGCGTTCCTGGCTTCGGTCCGCAGGGGCGCAGAATCGTTCCCCGCGCTCAGTGTTTTTTAAAAATTATTATTACTATGAATTCTTGTTTGGTTAGTTATTTTTATTAGTTATCATTATTATTTTAATTAGTTATCTTTTAGTGTCGAAAAATTTATCGCGCACTCCGACCGCTTATTTTATTAGTTTGTACGTTAATTTAAATGTAATAATAAATGTAAATTACAACTTATTTATCTTCTAAAAAATTGTTTGCGCTTTACTTACACCCATTCCTATGCCAAATAAATTGTAATTCATAAAAGTAAGCGGAAATATATTTATAGTCGTATTATTATATCCATCCGACCGATTCGTGGCCGGATGGATGATTGGCTTGTTTTTGGGGATAATGCTTTATCGCTTGATGATAGTATATGAAAATGAATATAATAATGCGAATATAAATATATTTCCGCTTACTTTTATGAATTACCATCTGTTACAAAACGGATCACTTATGTCCGCTTGGCAGATAACTTATTTGTGTCCGATAGTTGGCTATACGGCAACTTTTAATGGTTATCAAAGTGTCGGCAAAAGGTTAACTCTTTTCGGTTGTCGGTACGTTTGCGCAAAGTCATCAAATCGATATATCTGAAAGATATCTTCTTAAAGGCACAAAAATGCCAAGATACCGCTGCCATCTAAAAGTCGTCCAATAGGCATCCGAATGAGGTTAACAAAACGACATCTAAACGGTATCGAAGAGTACTATCGAAAAGATATCTATTTATTGGCGATATATATGTATAACAATATCCTATCCATTTCTTTATAAAAATTAACCTATTAATAGTCTAGAACATTTAATACGGCTCAATAATCTAGACTGTTAATAAGTTAATTTTTATCATGAAGAAATTGATACGATATTGTTAGGTCGGTTTCGAAGTGGGCTAGGTCATTATAAATAAAACATCGATTAATTCATTATAAGTGAAATGTAATTTAATATTATAAAAACGGTACAGTCGTTATTAGACGTCTCTCCCATTGCAGTCACGTCTTTTGGTGGTTGCCATGCTCAATGCGATCCCGTGGATAACCTCAAAAGCAGACATACGCTTTTAGAATAAAAAGATAGTACATTAAACACATATATGTGCTCACAGAGGCGAAAAGAATAGTAGGATAAAAGGCACTCACGTATATGTCTTTCAACACCTTTATTTTTTCAACTACTTGTTGTTACACACAATTTTTGACGGTGAAATGAAATATGACACGCTACATTCGCACTATGACAAAAATGATCCGTTGGATGTGATCTGTAGGACAACATTTGGATGACTTTTTACTATTTCCCGCCAACACCAAATATCTTAAAAGACAGCATATTACCGATATCTGAAAGATGTCATGAAAACGACGTCTTATGTAATTCGTCTTTATGACATCCTTTGGATAACGTTGAACTAGATACAATAGATAACAGTAAATGGATAACTTTTTGATAACATAAAAAAGTCATCAATTGGATAATATTTTCGGATACCTTTTAGACATCCGTTTTCATCGCCGAAAGATATCATAAAAAAGATAACTTTACGGCAGCATTATACGAGATGTCATTTGAAAGATGTCGAATAGTTATCTTACGGTCATGTCTCAAAGGTAACCTGGCAACGGTAACTTATCGACGTCAATTGGACATTTATGCTGCCTGGGTATACGGCAGATGTTATTGAAATCGTTTGTTTCCTGACTAGTCTAGACAAGGTTAGACTTGTCGAACGTCTGTTCCAGTCTTAGGCACAGCCAAGCATTTGAGAAGGACGCTAGTCGACAAACACTCGTTTTTCTCGATACTTCTGTGAACTTTCATTTATTTTTCCCTGTACAATTATTGATTTGTTTTTACAATGAGTGACAAAGTGGTGTACAGTGGGAAGAAAGGAGGAAAAACGGCATCTGGCAACAGCAAGCGACCAAAAACATCTCGAAGAAGACCATTGAATCGCCACGAGTTAGAAGCACCAGATGACTTGAATGCCAGTAAATCGGCAAAAAAACTGAAGCAATCGGAAGAGGCTTCAAAGGCTATGAAATCAACTGTAGAATCGTAGTTGCCATGCGATTGCTTGGAGTTGGGTGGCACGAAATAATAAAATTCCTTGCATTCAGGGAATTACCTCGGCCTACCTTTACTTATTCTACGATAAGGTTGTCAAAAGAATGTCCATTGCACCCAATCTAGTTTGCAAGAACAGTATGATGAGAGCTGCGGAAGAAGAGACAACCATTTCTATTGAAAATCGAGAAAATGGAATTGTAGTATCAGGCGATGGTTCGTAGGAAAAAAGTGGACTTACGTCTTTCTATGGGTTAGAGACTCTTATTGGCAATAACTGGAAAAATCCTTGATTGTGTAGTAAAATCAAAATACTGTAAGGTGTGTGAACATTGGGCTAAAAAAAAGACACCGAAGAAAATGCAGAGTGGGCAGAAAATCATGCAGAAGAATGTGCTGTGAATCACAATGGATCGGCAGGAAAAATGGATGTTGATGCAGTTGTTGAGATGTTTCGGCGCTCTGAAACTTTGCACCTGGTCAAATACACTCACTGTATTGGTGGTGGTGATTCTAAGACTTTTAAAGGCATTACAGATGCTAAGCTGTATGAGGATTTCACAGTACTCAAGAAAGAGTGTATAGATCACGTGCAGAAGCGAATGGGCACCCGACTACGTAATTTGAAAAAGGAGACAAAAGGTCTCAGTGGAAGGGGCAAATTGACTGGAAAACTTATAGACGAGCTATCTATTTATCATGGATTAGCGATTCGTAGAAACAGTGATTCAGTTGAAAACATGAGAAGCAGTATATGGGCTACACTGGATCATAAATTATCTACTGATGCCAAACCGCAGCACGACGAATGTCCTATTGGAGAGGATTCATGGTGCCCATAGCAACTGGCTAAAGCTACAAATACTTTGGCTGAGTACAAACATAAGCCAGCTCTTCCAATTAAAGTCTATGAAGCTATCAAACCAGTCTATGCAGAACTGACCAATGGAGATCTTCTAACTCGATGCATCTGCGGTTACACACAAAACAGTAACGAAAGCTTCAACTCGACTGTGTGGGCATTGGCCCCAAAATCCATTCCGAGTGGTGAAACATTCTTGGATGTAGCTATGGATATTGCGGTTTGTGTGTACAATGATGGGTTTTCGTCAATTTTGCACATAATGGACTTGGAAATCGGCCCGAACAGTTACGAAATGTGCCTGGAATCGTCTGAACGGGTAAAAAAGGCAAGGATCGCTTCAAGATCAAGCAGAAAACAAATTCCAAGAGCAGGACGATAATCGGGAAGGCCGATTGTATGGTGCAGTCGTCGCAGATTAAAGGTATTGCAAAATTAATCATGATTTTCTACTAAAAACTTCAAACGCGTTTATCTCAAAACTGCATTTTTTAAGTTGGCCGGAAACATAACTCAAATATGTTTCAACCGATTCACTTGAAATGTTGAATATACCTTGAAAAATACATTGTCTATGGAAGTACGTAGGATGTTTTTTTATATTGCATAGTTCATTTGTTATTAAGGGGAGGGTAGGGGTTTGCACTTTTGAAAAATCGATTTTTTGTCTTATCTTATAGTTAAACATTTCAAGAATATAATCCCAAAATTTCAAGTCAATCAGAGCAAAACTCTTGAACTTATTGACTATTTAGTCCCGCTCCTCTAACACTGTAGCTCTGACTTCTCTAAACTTCAAACGCGTTTTTCTCGAAACCACTTTTTCAAAGTCCGTGTTCACTGCCATTTGAAAACTACATGACCGATTTATTTCAAACTTGGTACACACTTTCTACATATAGAATACCTCCCCCCAACGGTTAGTTTGAGATTTTTTTTATATTGAGGGTGTTTTCCACCCCCAAAATGGCGGAATTTTTCGTGAAAAATAGCACTTTTTACTTTACGACCACCAAAAATTTAGAAATGAAAAAAAAAATTATCAAAGACCGTTGGGGGAGAATTTGATGATACTTTGACTAAATTTTAATGGTACTTGATTTCAGATAATTTCTAGCTGAGATACAGTGAACACCGCAAATCGTGTTTTTCCTAAGGCGTTCTTGGAAAAGCTTTGTCACCGGCTTGTTGGTGGATATTTTCGTGTACAAATTTCACGAAATGTTCTTGAAAGGACACTTAACAATGTACCAAAGGTTTCAATAAATTTACTCTATCCATATAGATGAAAAAAAATCGCAAAAAAGTTTTTTTTTTCACGCTGAAACCCCTACCCTTCCCTTAACAATTATCTGCCGATTTTTTAGGCAAATCTTTCACTTTCCACTTTAGAAGTGCGCCATTTGGCCAAAAATCAATATATCGAAAAAATCCTACGTACTTCTATAGCAGTTATTATATATAATCGAAAAAAGTTCATTGGCTCATTATAATTAAAACATTACAGGAGCTGCTTGTTCGGCAGTGGACCCTGGACAAACGGAGACGTCATCGCAAAACGCTGCACAGCCGCCATTTTGAAATTAATCGCTTCAAAAAAATTACTGTATACAGTCACTGATATGTATGATAAATACCCTTTTTTGTAATCTCGATTTATTTTGTAGTTCTTCTGAAAAAAAAAATCGCCAAAAAGCCTATTTTTTCGGCCTCTAGAGTGGCTTAAGGCCTTAAGCCGATTGAGTTGAAACTTGGTAGAAATATCGATGATATTGATACTTTGTACTTGACGAGAATTGCTTTTGAAAAATGAAAAAAAAAAACTACTTTTTTAATCCACATTTTACCGAAATGTTGCGTGAAATGTTGATTTTTTTGTAATTGCGTGTCATTTTCTTAATTTTAATTACCGTCACATAGAAACTATACATGTTCTAACTGAAAAAATGTTTGAACTCTTTTGCAAATCAAAATCTACGAGAAGCTAGCTTGCACGCAGATTCGCAACCCCTGCGGCGACCTTGCTGTAACACTCTGCCACAGCTCCGTCATTTTGATGATGAATTAATTAAAAAAAATTGTTTCGTATACTTAAATATACTATTAAAGTATACCTAAAGTTTAATAATTGTGAAATAATTATGTCTTAGTTTAAAAAATCCCTCAATATTGCTTATTTTTTTCCTGTCTAAATGTATATCCCGCCTTAACTCGTTTTCGTTTGGGTTCGATTGGTTTATTTTGTCACAAATATTTTTAAGCCTAGATCCGACAGGATATACATATATATTTTTTTACAAAAAGTTATACAGGTCTTAACGCACGAGGGCTTACACAATTGTATATATTATATTACACAAGTTTCGTCTATTCGGAGGTAAATAAACCCGGGGTCATTTCTCCGAGTGGCTTATGGGTGGGAAAACAATTGACGGTATTCAGAGAAATGCGTGATTTCCCGTATGATTTTTCACTCTTGTTAAAATTACTGTACGAGGCCAGTCGAAGGAACACCGACAGAATTCGATCAGATCCTCGTCGTTACGTCGTTCAACGCGTTCTGGGACATCAACTGATGCATCGCCAATTGCACGCGGAGCTCTACACAGGCGTCCCTCTCCTCGATTACGCTGCGTATGAGGGTCGTCATTTTTTTCTACAATTACAACGCGAATTAGAGCGTTGCATTGTCGATTCTCATTCAATTATTGACAAAATCATAAGATAAAAAGCTAAATATTTTTCTCTCGTCGTGTTTTGATCGTCTACCTCGAGTAGCTGATTTTCTTTGTCCAATTGTATCATCGCGGTGATTTCCGCCTCGTTGGGCGAGTGTACTCTCTCCTTGGGTTTGGGTTTCTCCGGGCCTTTCTCCGCGATCGTCTCCATCAGCCTCCTTATTTCGCTTCTCTCTTGGGCTATTCGAACTCTCAGCTGGGATTGCATGTTCAACAATTCCTCGTGGATCAAACTCTCTCGAAGCCTCTCGATCGTATTTTCGGGACTGGGATCGGCTGACACTGCAAAGACAACACACAAATGATAAAACTCGATCGATACACTCGTAAATGTAAATAGTTTCGGGGAGTGGCTGAAGACGTTATACGCAGTTAGAAATTTCAAAAAATCGATTTTTTTAAATTGCATTTTCGGAATTTACAAATATGTGAGTATATTCCCTGAAAATTTAAAATCGATCCAGCGAATATTCTCGGAAACACATATTTGTCAGGACGCTCGGAGCCCTACAAAGTAATCGCCCGAAACTTCAAACGCATTTTTCTCGAAACGGTGTTTTCAAAGTCGGTGAGCACGATTTCTCAAAAACGGCTCAACCGATCGGTCTGCAATTTTAACACAACCTTGTCAGATATATTCTTCAGGTATTGATCGAAGAAATAAGATTTCCGATAATTATATCTATTTTTTTTTCAACGATCTAACGAAAGAAATTTGGTCGAAAATCGAAATTGTTTCTTTCCGGAACCACCATTTTGTCAAAAATTGAAATTTCGACTATTCCTTCGATCAATACCTGGATTCATCTATCCCATAAAAGAATCTTTTTGGTTTTTTCATTTAAGATAATCCAAACCGGAGATACTTTGCTCACCGCCGGACACTTTTTTTTCGGGGACCTTCAGGAGACTTCCTACAGGAGCAATGTTAATGAATATTTTTAAAAATAGAAAATGCCAATCTTAAGCTAAAAGATGCCACTACACTGTCTAATACTTTTCGTTTTGCCCAAATGAAATCCTTTTCCAGAAAAAATTCGTGAAAAAACGACTTTTTTTACCTTGCGTAAGGCGTATAACGCCTTAAGCATGTATCGGAAATCCCAGGTACAAGTAGGAATATTTTCAAATTCCCAAGCATCCGTTCTGGATGTAAAATGTAATCAATCAAATTTGTCACTTTAAACTGTTTCCGTTCAGTTATTGTGTCACCTACATTTATCAATGTTTAATTTTAGGGCAAAATTCTTGCGAGCGAATGCACCGCGCCTCACGACAGCTAAGCCAAACGAGCAAATAAGCCGAATTGCAATGCGCTACAATTACCTACACTACAATTATGTTGCGAAAGATCGTAAAATTCACCAGAGAGTTTCTTTCATACGTAAATTACGCCCACAAAAAATCTAAACTATTCTCACGATGTTGAAATTTGCATAACCGGAATGCAACGAAAATTAATTGCTTTTAATTGCACACATTTTTTGGCCGATTTAGCTTGTTGCAATCACTCAAACGTTTTAACCCATTTTTATTAGAGATTCACGACCTCAATTTGAAAAAAAAAGGCTTTGGATAATGATAAATGTAGAGAAATGAAAAATGAACAAAAAAATCGATGCATTCCAACGATGGAAACTCCAACGTCGTACTTTGCTGTTTCTCGCCGTATTAGCGAATCAAATAACGACCCACAAGAACGCGTGCGGAATTACCGCGAGTAAAATTCTCTTAAGGGGTAAGACCACAGTAGAATTTTCAAAAAATCGATTTTTTTCTCGGTAAAACGGTGCTTTATCATCATAAGAATAAGTTACTATTCGATTTATAGCAAGACAATTTTTTTTTCACTGACTTTGAGCGTATAACGTAAGCCCACCTCTGGCACAGCCATAGAGTACCCAAAACTTTGAACGCGTTTTTCTCGAAACAGCTGTTTCCCAATTGGCGTGCCAAATAACTTCAACAATTTTCACTCGATTTACTTCAAATTTAAAAGTTATTTTCCTAATTGCGTTTCGCAGAGAAGTACGTACGGAATTTCTGATTAATCGAAAACTTTTCGATTTATGAGCAGTTTTATACGAAATTTTTCACTGAAAATTCATTCGAATACCTACAACTCAATTCAAATACCTACAACTTTTGAATAAAACAATATTTTTTTAATCCCGTACGTACTTCTCTAGGTATTCTAATGTAGATTGACGAGAATTTTTGTTTTTTGTTCTAGGTAAAAAATTGTGGATGCTAAATGTCACGCCGCGGAGCGCCTAAAAAACGATACCAAAAGAAAATATGAGTAGTCGGCCATTTCATACATAAAAAAAAATATATCTATATTTTCTAACAGCTTGATATTCATACTAAATAGATATGTAATGAATTTTATGAGTGAATCACTTTTTCATACGAAAAAAAAATTGTTAAATTCGCACATGATATAATACCCGTTACTGTGGCCTAACCCCTTAACCCCTCAGTAACACGTAAAATCGAGTAAGAGCGGAGTAAAAGTCGACACCCAGCATTATTGAGACCGAGAAATGACCTTTTTCGTCATCCTGAGGCGATTCCAGCGCGTCAGCGCCTTTGGACGATTCGGAAACGAGGGTCGGAGTCTCGGTGTTCCCGTCGACCGTATCTTTATCAAGAATCGAGTCCTTCCGTTCGATCTCGTTTCCCTCGACGCTCGTGCCCGAGGCTCGTCTTTTCTGGGGCTGGTGCTTCTCCCTGGACTCCTCGGAGGTCCATACTTCGGAATCTTTTCTCACCGAAGTTATCGATGCCTGACGGGACTCGAGTTTCACGTGGCTAGCGTCGCTCTCGGACAGTGTCTTGGTTCTCGTTTCCCGTTGTACGCCGTCGTGGCTCTTCACCTCTTCGTCCAGACTCTTTTGAGCCGCTCCTTCCAGTTTCTGTACAGTCTTGTATTTTCTCTGAAAGAAGCATAGATACGAGTGTGAGAATATAATGGAGAAATTCGGTAGGTGAGAGGCTGAAAATGCGTGTACCTTTAGCTGTGTTATTATACGTTGAACCTCCCACAATTGTTCCTCGCGAGATTTAGTCACGAATCCGTCGTTCATTTGCATGTGAATTTGGGACAGTAGGGACTCCTGCTTGGCCAATTCGGCGGCAATGCTCTCGGCACCTTCCAGCAAATTTATACTGCCCGACGGCAGCGGCGGAACGTACTTCGTCAATTTGTTTCCGGGAAACAGGGCCTTGCAATGGAACAACAGTGCCAGCAGCAGTCGATGGCTCATTTGCAAAACCGGACTCAACGTCATCGCGATCGTCTGGGCGTTCATCTTCGTCGTTTTTTCCTGCGAGACACGAGACTCGTCATTTTCCGCGAGATCAACGATGTTCTTCGTCGATCAGCAAGATCGATGGGTGCAATGAAAAAGCTGCAGAGGAAGAGAGACACCTACTCTGGCCGTTATGTGATCGAGATGGAGCGTGACCCAGGCGAGAAGAATTCTATTGCATTCCGGTAGGTGCTTGGTCAATTGGGCGAGTTGGGTTTCTCGCTGGGCGAGATCCTTCGTCGATGCGGCTTGCTCGAACCGCGATATTACTTCGCTACTCTCGAGCACGGGTTCCGGCAGTTCTCTTGAATATAAAAGTCATCTTCAATGAAATGGAACGCGCTGATGTATCGAAACCTTTTGTAGTTTTGCTTGAATAAAGTTATTCGAAATTTTACGAAGTTTTGTTGTATAAAGCGAAATTATCATTGAAAACGATCTTATCGATGTCACTAGGGCGTTTTATTGGAAATACGTACCGGAGAAAAAGTATCAACAAGCTCGCCGCTACTGTAGGCTCAACCTCGGTCATATTTACAGGCTCTCGCTGGTTGTACAACTTCTTCAAATGTTGCACTTTCGACTTGACAGCCGGAATTTTGTACAGGCCCTCGGTGTTCATTCCCGATTCTTCCACGCAATCGATCGAGTCCCGGACCACGAGGGGAAGCTCCACGCCGTCGTGACATCGACTTCTTTCTACCGCGAGGCGCAAACTCACCCCGAAGATCGGTTGAACCTCTGAGAAAAAAACGTTCGATGAGGAAAATTACCGTGTTGCCCGACGGAGCGTTTCACCGACGTAATTGAATTGAGGCAGCAGTAAAAAAAAAACAAGTTTCCAAGGTCGCAATGGAATTAACGGGCTTTATCTACCTAGGTGGGTCAAAAAATGGTAACTTCCAATTTTTTTTTGTTTTGATATCACCTTTTAGCTATATTCCCTGAAAATTTAGTTGAAGTATTTTTAAATTTGAATGAGCTAGAGCTTCTAACAGGCGGCCGGTCCAGCTGTAGCAGCGCCATAGTTCAAACTTGAAACGCGTTTTTCTCGAAACACCTTTTTCCAAGCCAGCGGACATGATATCTCGAGAACCACTTGATAAATTGTTCCCAAATTTACAGGAGAACGATGAGAAACATTTAAGGCCGTAGGCTACAGTAACAGGTATAAAAACATGTGCGAATTTAACCATTTTTTTCGTATAAAAAAGTGATTCACTCATAAAACTAATTACACATCTATTTAGTATAAATATCAAGCTGTTAGAAAAAATATATATATTTTTTTTCGATGTACAAAATGGCCGACTACTAATATTTTCTTTTGTAATCTTTTTTGTTTAGGCGCGCTACGGCGTGACATTTTACATACACAATTTTTTTACCTACAACAAAAAGGCTAAAATTCTCGTCAATCTACATTAGAATATCTAGGGAAGTACGTACGGAATTTAAAAAATATTGTTTTATTCAAAAGTTGTAGGTATTTGAACTTAAGAAATGAATTTTCAGTGAAAAATTTCGTTATAACTGCTCAAAAAATGAAAAGTTTTCGATTAATCAGAAATTCCGTACGTACGAAATGCCGTACGTTCCTGCGAAATGCAATTAGGAACATAACTTTTAAATTTAAAGTAAATCGAGTGAAAATTGTTGAAGTTATTTGTCACGCCAATTGGAAAAAGCTGTTTCGAGAAGTTTCGAGTAGTCGGTCATTTTGTACATCGAACAAAAAAAATATATATATTGATTCTAACAGCTTGATATTCATACTAAATAGATGTGTAATTAATTTTATGAGTGAATCACTTTTTCGTACGAAAAAAATTTGTTAAATTCGCACATGATTTTATACCCGTTACTGTGGCCTAAGGCCTTAAAGGTCGTTGACGATCTTACTTTTTAAAAATCGATCTTCATTTTATAATAGTTACTAAAAAATGACGACTTTTCATAGATTTTGTATGCTCGAGTGTCAATTCGTCGCCAAGTTGGGAAATGAAAAAAATGATTTAAAAAATCGCCGATCGTCAACGACTCGTATTTATTGTTAGCTTGAATAAATCCGTTTGATTTTTAGATTTCAGATGGCGCGTTTAAGCTGAAGCGTGTCCACCGCCAAACGTCGCGAAAAAAATTTCATCATCTGCCGGCGGCAATGTTTTTGTTGTTTTTCTGCATTTTTTTGGTATTTTTTAAAGGCTCTCAATATGTCCCTTTGTGTTAAAAAAATGCATTTCTCTTTCACCAACCGTTTCCCAGAAAAAAATTGGGAATTCGGTAACTTTTCTCGGTCCTCTAGGTAAATGCAGCCCCTTAATAAGAAAAAAAAAAGATGCGTTACATTACCGCCAATATCCAGTCCATCCTCAGCGTGCTTGCTCTTCTTTCGATCTTTCAACTTGTGCTTAGATTTGTCCTTGTCCTTATCTTTGCGCTTTTCCTTTTCCACGTCCTTCTCATCTTTGTCACGTTTCTTCTTATCCTTATCCTTCTCCGTCTCTTTATCCTTGCCATCCTTTTCACGTGATTTCTCGCGTTTCTCCTTTTTCGATGGGAACTTGAAAGCTTTCGTCTTTTTCGATTTCGACGGACTCCTAAAAAATAGGTTTTCCTCTTGACAAAATTCGCTGCCACGGAGAAACGCCCAGTTGGGAGAAACATGTCTCTCTCGGCGGGAGAACAAGCGTCACAGACAAGAATTCCTCGTAATCACTACGAGAACTTTGACGATGAAGTACGAGTTCACTACGCAAGCTGCGATCAATAGAAGCAGGATGAAAAAGTCACCGACGTTTTGGATCAGACGATTCTCAGTCATGGTTGCGTTACAGTTTAAAAGGATTGGCATGTGCGATAATACTTCGCGCGGATGTCGCAATTCGGAGATGCGAGTGAATCGAATTAATAAGCTCTCGCTAATTTGATTAAAGCGTCAACGTAGTCAAAGTGCAGAGGCGATCCGCTAGCAGCTGACTGGACGTCGGTTAATAATCATGGAAATAAATAGGGAGCGAATAATGACATGATTTCACTAGTGGAGCAGAGATTTTTGGACTTTTGTTCATTCAGTGAAGTTGATTTTTTAACCTGATTTCCGTTATTCGTATATTCGTACATTTATCTTTAGAATTGCATATAAGTCTCGTTGAATCGGATTGTTCTATCAAGATTAGTTAATCCTCCCTCTCCTTGCCCGAAATCAAATACAATTATAACCCTTCGCTAGGCGCATCGTCTTCTGCAACATCAGCAAACCCATTTGGTCACTAAGACTTGTTTCCACCGTAATATTTTTCATCTCGAACTCAAATTGAGAGATGGACACTGAAAAGTATAATGGTCCTTATGTCTTGCAATTGATTGACCGAAAATGACAGCTGAGTTAAAAAAACCATTATTGTCGCAGTGACGAAGAAAATATGGGAACTGCCGTCTTGGAAGAGCCCATGTGTCTGACAAAGGGTCGAAAGTACAATTCCTGTATAAACGTTAACTTCATCTTCAAAACCGGTCTTGGGATTGCGACGAAAAGTGTCGGATCCACAATCTTGCGGTGCAAGAAAGCAATTCAGCTGGATCTTGACGTTGGGAAAATTTCTCAAAGGGCTTGGATACGATATGTATTACAAAGCACTAATAATCTACTAATGAAAATCAATGTATCAATTCATCTTACATTATCAATTTTGATGATTCTGACTCAGTGATACAATCATTGGGAATAAAATAGAAAAACAAAATCTTTTACGTCCATGATCGCCCTTTATCGAGCGTCGCCATCCAGGTACTATGCGTTAAACGAGTAAGAGAACGAGTGAATAAATAGAGAAGAGCGTTATGTGCAAGTTCGTCATGGATAATAAACAAAGCTGTATTACTTAGTCTCTTGATCCTCGTCCGGCGAACTTTCTCCCTCTAGAGTGGCGTACCCACGGTCTTTACGATCCTTCTTATCCTTGCGTTTACCACCCAGCAATTCCTTCTTGGAGTGCTTTTCGTGACTGCCCTCGTCGCTGACTATTCGGACGGTAAAAAATAAAGAGCTATCGGCTTTAAAGTCAACAACGACGCGTCTACAGACCAATCGATCGGAGAAGTTTCATCGCAATTTAATTCGAGCTCAATTTTTTTAGACTAATAGTACGAAAGAACGTTCGGAATTTTAGAGCTTGATTTTTGTGAATTAGATGCGTCTTCGGACTTTTTTGAGGTTATGTCGTTCTGTCAAACGTCAACCGGGTCGCTATGAACGGCGTTGATAACTCAATTGAATTTGTGGGGTTTCTTACAATCGCTCTCGTTGCTCTTCCGGGCTGACTCGGATGCGTAGAGCCCCGGAAACTCCTTCTCCACGTCCGGACTCTCAAAGTCCATCCTACGCGAACTATTATCTCTCTCTCGCTCCCTCTCTCCTCTCCCTTGCGCGGTTTGACACTTCGCTGCCGTTTGACGTTCTTATCGAACTTTGTTGGCGATTCTCTTCCACTACGTTGGCCACTCCTCCGATTCCCTACGCCGGTTGTGCTCCATTGATTTTTATTTTACGGGATCTACGGCTCGAAAACCGCTTGCATTTATTGCGTGGGTGTGAATGATCTGTCAAGATCCCGGAGATGCAACGGGGTGCAGGGAGCGAGGACAACGTAGATGGCGCTGCGAAATTCAAGAATTTATAATATTCGAAAACGCGCGAAACTTCCGTGACGGAATGACAAGCGTTGCGAAATAGAATGTGTGAAGTTATTTGGCTTTATTAAGGGGGAATATTCCTTTAGGCTGTCGGAAATAACCGAATTTTAAAGGTTTTTCTGGGTTGAAACTGTCTATTTTACATGATTAAAATTTTATGTACATATTGTTACTTTTTTTTCATTTCCCAAATTTTTATTTTTTTGCATATTTAAAAATGGCAGCAGTACGATACTTGCTTCAGAGACGATTTCTAAGACCCACACGCTCTATGTGAACCTAAAAAATGTAAAGAAAAGATATAGTTTAAAAAATTGTACGGTTGTGCCAAAATGTTCTATTTTTCATGAGTATTTGTTAATGAAAAAGTCATTTATTGAAAATACTTTTCAGGGACTTTTCTTTAGGTTCACATAGACGGCAATAATGCTGTCTAGAAGTGTGCGAAATTTCGAAATTATCGATCGGATGATTTTCGAGTTATCGTGTACAAGGTTCACGAAAAAGTGGTTTACAGAAAAACGTGTTCAAAGTTTCAAGACTCGAAAATTTCGTGACGAAATGATCTACCGATTAATTCGCAATCTCGGGGCTATAAAGTAGACCCTCAGCTTCCTCGTGGAGTTCATTTTCGGCCGTAAGCTCTTCTTTACCTTATACAGGAATCTTCCCCCTTACATGAGCATACTCCACTTGAATCGATTTTTTTTTCATCGACATAAGTAATTATGAAAGGATCGGGCTTATATGTACTCATTTTATGAAGTATATATTCATCCAGTTTTATACCAATCTTCATGAAAAAAATCTTTAAAATTAACCGAGATCTATGCGTGATTTGACGACGAAAAAAATGTCTGTTCATTGTCCTGTCGATATGTTTATGAAAGGTTATCTGTAGATAAAAAGTCAACAATGTATCGATATCTATACAAATGTAGCTATCGTTTAGGTTACCCGATTTTTTATTTTTGCTTTTTTTCCAAAATGCTGACAGTTTGGGCACTTTTTTCTATTTTCAAGGCTCTTTTTTGTATTCAAGCAGTCTCTAAAAATGGTAATGATCAAAATTTAAAAGATCGCCTACGTACAACCTTAGTCACTGCGATTACAAAAATGTCAAAACGAAAAGATGAGAATCGGCTGATAAGTTTTTGAGTATTCGCTGGGACAAGGTCGAAAAAAGTAGTTTCGAGAAAAACGCGTTCGAAGTGTTCTCTTCGTTTTTCTTGATATTTATAGATACTTACATTAAGGGGTAAGGCCACAGTAGAATTTTCAAAAAATCGATTTTTTTCTCGCTAAAACGGTGCTTTATCATCATAAGAATAAGTTACTATTCGATTTATAGCGAGACAATTTTGTTTCACCGCCTTTGAGTGTATAACGTAAGCCCACCTCTGGCACGGCCATAGAGTACCTAAAACTTTAAACGCGTTTCTCTCGAAACAGCTTTTTTCCAATTAGCGTGACAAATAACTTCAACAATTTTCACTCGATTTACTTCAAATTATAAAGTTATGTTCCTAATTGCATTTCGCAGAGAAGTACGTACGGAATTTCTGATTAATCGAAAACTTTTTATTTTATGAGCAGTTTTATACGAAATTTTTCACTGAAAATTCATTTCCTAAGTTGAAATACCTTCAACTTTTGAATAAAACAATATTTTTTAAATTCCGTACGTACTTGTCTAGGTATTCTAATGTAGATTGACGAGAATTTTTGTTTTTTCTTCTAGGTCAAAAATTGTGGACGCTAAATGTCGCGCCGCGGAGCGCCTAAAAAAAGATAACAAAAGAAAATATCAGTAGTCGGCCATTTTGTCCATCGAAAAAAATAAATATACATTTTCTAGCAGCTTGATATTCATACTAAATAGATGTGTTATTAGTTTATGAGTGAATCGCTTTTTCATACGAAAAAAAATTGTTAAATTCGCAAATGATTTTATACCCGTTACTGTGGCCTAACTGACATTTCATATGGATAGCTCTCAACTTTCCGCGGTAAAATTGCGCGCGAGCTTAAAATTCAAATCTTGAACATGCAGAAATTTTGCTATTTCTGGCAGTTCTAAAATTGTGACGTAACCTAAACCTTGACCCCTCCCCCAAAATTGCGTTAAGTAATTTTCGTACGCCCCCTATGCAGTAACAATGCAGCAAATAACAATTTCTATGAGTTCCTCGATCGTGTCATTCTCAATGGCTTAACCTCAAATGCCCCCTGATGCCAGTTGTCAAAGATTAGTACTCTATGTTTGCCACAAAAAAATGGCGCTCAATTAAAAATATCACCCTTTATATCGAGAAATGTATGACGCTCATTGACTTTTTCCCCAGAGAGCGCCGAAAAACAGCGTCCCGAAGGGCCTTCACCAAAAATCATTACGTTTGAGGGTTTTTATCGAAGTTTTAACTTTTTATCGAAGAGTTTAACTCAGAAAAAAAGGAAGACCACGACGATAATCCATTGTCGTCGACGAATGAATCATTATTCACTCGGGATGCGTGAGCGCTGCGGGTGGCGATTAAATGCATTTTTACACACGCGCCACTCGACTACCAACACGGCCTGCTTCGACGAGCCGTTTCATTCGTTGCGAAATACGTCCACCTTACGCGGCCTTTTTCAACGTCAATCGGATATCACGCATTCATTATAACGAGCGCGCGAGACCTTGCCACCGGTCGACCTCGAAAGCACAAACGATTTTTATTTTCTTTCCCTCATTTTTACCACCCATGACGCCTCCCTCTTTCACGAATGGTCCAAACGCCGATCATTCTTCACCGTCTGTTGCCACGATGTTTTACGCACGTTTCCCCGAGTCCCTCCTCCTAACAGGCTAAGGGACGACGAACGCCTGAATCCGATTCAGTTATCGATCATCATCGATGAACGCCGGATCAGTCTTCGAAACGAGGATCACTGCGACTGGTGTACATTTTTTTCACGTAAACAATAAGTTTTTGATTATTTTTATGACAGAAGAAAAGAGTCGAAATGTAACGGAGTATAGAGAGAGTGAGTTTGTTTATTTTCTTTTCTTCCCTAATTCGAATACATACACTGGAATTGTTGAAAAAAGTTTGGGTTAGAAAAAAACGAAAAAAGTGTTTTTTACAAATTTTACAATTTTACAATTTACAAATTATTATTATTATTGCTATTATCAAGAGGCGAAAGTCACGAATAAAGGGAGAACAAACATTTACACTGAAGTAATTGCCACAGAACAATAATAAGTGTTTCTATTGTTATGCAACAATCCGAATACATGCTTACAGTCGAATTATTGAAAAAAGTTAGTTTGAAGAAAAAAAATCGTGGTTTTTACATGCTAGTATTGCATTTACAAATTGTTATTATTATTGCCATTATTAAGTGGCAATAAGCATGAATAACAGGAGAACAAATATTCACGATCAAGTCACTACACAATAATAATATTAAAAGCTATGGGTATGTAATAATAATGCAAAATTTCGATAATAATCAAAATTGTTATTATTATTATACAAAAATCCGAAAACATACAGGGGAAATCGTTTTTAAAAGATGGAATTCGATGGAAAAAAATACGTCCGTGTTTTTGTATGTTATTGTAGCTTTTACAAATTATTATTATTATTGCCATTATTAAATGGCAATAATAATAATATTTCCATAGTGGAAGAACAAACATTTACACAATAATTTACACAAGTCATTACACAATAATAAGTATTGGTATGTAATAATAATACACAATATCGATAATAATAATGATAATTGTTATGCAACAGTAATGCACAATGGCCATAATAATAAGTGTTGTTATTATCATTATAAATTTTATATTAATTGTTATTATATTGTATAATAATAATCCACAAAAAGATACCAATAATAATAATAATAATATCTATTACTATTATTATAAATTTATTTAATATATAAAATAATTACAATAATATATATTTATAATAATATATAATAATAAAATAAAAAATTGTTATTATTAAAATATGTAAAATAATAATGTTATACATTTGTTCAATCGTTCTTATCATATTGCATAATTCACAGGAACGATAATAATAACAATGTTGATAATAATAACCATTGTTATTATTGTTGTTGTACAATATAATAACAATTATTAAACAAATTTGTTTACTTTAATAAGTTTAATTTAATAATAATACACAACATCCATAATAATCATTGATGTTATCATAAATTTGTTTAATAATTGTTATTATATTGTATAACAATAATGCGCCATAACCATCACAATAATTATTGTTGTTACAATATTATTATTATTATTATTATTATTATAAGACGAAAAATATACGGCAAAACGCATGACTAATACGGAAAATCAATTAACAATAAGCAAAGGACGAGATGGTTCAAAGGAAATAAGTAATCCCATTTTATTGTAGAAAGGTTAAATAGAAATCGAAAACTTTCGATCTTTCGGGAGGATAATTAATTGTAATGGAAAGCGTTAGATCAACGGTATTGCGTAAAGAAATTTCGAAAGATTTGGGTAAGAGTCGAATAGAAGTATCTTTTCTCGAAATAGGAAAAAGTTTGCGAGTTGCGTCACGAGGTAACGGTTACCCGAACGGAAGGTCGTCAACCTTACATCACAATTAGTAGGCCGGCATTCCGATATATTTGACTCTGACCCCCTAACATTGATACGGAATACGAGGCATCTGCTTCCCAGCCGAAAATCACTGTACGTCAAATCAATTCAATTGTTTCAGTGGCCAGTGCACTTTGGAGCCACGAAGAAAAGGCTATTTTCGCGATTTTTTTTGAGGATTTTATAAAAGATATGGATATAAAAGTTGTTGGGCTTGATGAATAGTCTTGAGTTACATTAAAAAAAAAAATTTATTCATTTTTATTCGTTTTTAAGGGGTTACCCCCACTTGCGATTTTGAAAAAATCGATTTTTTTTAATTGCATTTTTTTTAAGTATAAGTATCTGAGAATATGTCCTGAAAATTCCAAGTCGATCCGAACAAAATTGACTGAGATATGAGCGTTGAAAGAGAAGAATCCGCGTTGAAAGTACGTTGAAAGAGAAACTTTAAGGGGGGATTGTCTTTTTTTTTCGCAAAATTTACCGCTTTTTGAGAATTTTTTTGTGAAGAAAGTATACAACGGAAAACTTGTGAAACTTGGCATATAGTTATATTGATCTGTTTACTACATACAAAATTTTTTTTAAACAATTTCATCAAAAAATCCGCCTCCCACCCCCCTCGACGCGCGATGGTCCTTTTTTGATGGTGTGCACGATTACAGCCTTCACGTTCATCCTGCAACAAAAACCCAAAAAGCATTTTACTTTAGACACATATAGCTATCGTTCGATGAAGGGGAAAAAAAAATTGACGATTTGGTGACGTTTTGAACTTGAAGTATCGATTTTTCGAAAAAAATTGTTCGATTTTTTGTTATAAATAAAAAACTATTAAACGTATTGCTTTTTTGCTTCATCAAACGATAAAAGGATGTCAGCTGAGCATTCTGTCCAAATTTGAAGGCAATCGGTTGAATAGTTTTTGAGAAATCGTGCACACCATCAAAAAAGGACCATCGCGCGTCGAGGGGGGTGGGAGGCGGATTTTTTGATGAACTTGTTTAAAAAAATTTTTGTATGTAGTAAACAGATCAATAAAACTATATGCCAAGTTTCACAAGTTTTCCGTTGTATACTTTCTTCACAAAAAAATTCCCAAAAAGCGGTACATTTTGCGAAAAAAAAGACAATCCCCCCTTAAACGCGTTTTTCTCAAAATGGCATTTCTGAAGTCGGTGACCAAGACTATTCGAATACTAATGAACCGATCTTCTTTAAATTTTGCAGGCTTATTTAATACATAAAAATGTAGTCTTTAATCGTTCGATTTTTTTTTCGTTAAAATCGAACCATTAACTTTGACTGTCCGCCATTTTGTGAAAAATGAATATTTTTTAAAATCCTTCGATTGAAGACTAGTTTATACTTATATTTGACTAAATCCATCCGCATTTTTTTTCAGATGATCCACTTCGCCGCAATGTTGGTCACCGCAAACCGTGTATATAAACGCATTATTTCATTGACGGCCATTTGCCACTAAACAATGTAATATTTTTCAATAGATAAATTACTGAAAGTTCTTCAAGATGTGTTCTTTAAGATGGTATATTGATCGATTAAAAAAGTTTTGTAGTTTTCTTTAAAAAAAATTCATGAAAAAGACCTTTTTTTTGCGCTACAAGTGGGGGTAACGCCTTAAGTACAAAAACTATAGTTTAACGTAACGCCTCAAAAATAGGTGGTCTAGGTAGCTCCATCCCAACTCGGCAACGGCTTGTCTGCAACAAAAAAATCAAAGTCCATTAGATTCAGTACGACACCAGCTACAAAATGACCCCCGGATATAAAGTTTTATAAAAAAATAAAAGAATGGCAGATGAAAAACGAAAAAAGTAATTAAAAAAAACGCGTTTTTTCGCAGTTTTTCGCAAAGAAAAGAGTAAAAATCAAAATTTTAAAACCATCGAGGGTCATCTTGTTGCGAATCATGTTCACAATATGTGGTTCAAATTTCGCGAGAATCGGTTTATCAGTTTTAGAGATACGATGGAGCTAGATTGTGAAAACGTTTTTTTCGCGAAAAACGCGTTTGAAGTTTATGCTATGAAAAACTCTTGCCTAAACTCAATCGGCAATTCCTGCACCGTACAAAATCCCTTCTGATTGCTCATCTCCGATTTCTTCAAGTCTTGCTTGCTTTCGATTTTTTCAAATTTCCAAAGTGGACTGGCCCCTTAATCTTCGGGCTCTTTTTCTATGCTCATTTTCCAGAGTATCCGGAATTCCAGGAGGAGCCAAAAGTCTGGACATCGACTGAGTGACATCGATAAAAGTGTAGAAGGCAAACTTTTCAGCCCAAGTTCACCGGAAGCATCGAAACAGTTATCGAGAAACGCGACCACCGAGGAATTCTCAATCGCGGGGACTCGGGGAGAATTTCAATAAGGCAGAAATCTGCATTTGATCGGAAAGACACCTGCGAGAGAACAAAGGGCAATGATGATGCTTCTGGTAGTCTCGTTGGTTCTCCTGCTCGAAGAATCTTCGTGCACTGTGCCGCTGGACATACTGAAGGAGATCCACGAGTATTACGCGGGTTTCCCGCCCACGCCGAAGGGCCTGCTCAGTGACGTCGACGATCGGATGACGAAGGAGTACGATTTCGTGATAATCGGCGCGGGCTCGGGTGGCTCGGTCTTGGCCAATCGACTGACGGAAGTTCCCGGCTGGAACGTTTTGCTTCTCGAGGCTGGCAAGGATGAGATTTTTCTCACCGATATTCCACTTCTCGCGCCGGCGATGCAGATAACCGCGTACAATTGGGGCTACAAAACGGAGCCGAGCGGCAACGAGAGCATGGGTTATTGTCTCGCGATGATCGAGGGTCGTTGCAATTGGCCACGCGGCAAAGCCGTCGGTGGCACCTCGGTCATCAATTACATGATACACTCACGTGGCTCGAAACGCGATTACGACGATTGGTCGAGGCTCGGCAATTCTGGCTGGTCGTACGAGCACGTTTTGCCGTATTTTCGAAAATTCGAAAAAGTACGTCTCGACGAGAATACACCAGGCTACGAGGCGAACAATGATTATCGCGGTACAAATGGCTCTCTCGATGTGACAACGTCACCGTACGTGTCGCAATTGAGGGAGCCCTTTCTTCGGGCCGGCGAAGAACTCGGCTACCTCGTCAAGGACTACAACAGTGAGGATCCCATGGGCTTTGGCGTCGTTCAGGCTAATCTTCGCAATGGCCGACGCGTCAGCGCCAGCAAAGCCTTCCTCAGGCCCATCAGGAAACGTCGAAATTTACACCTCTCCAAACACTCGAGAGTCACGAAAATTGTCATCGATCCGAATACGAAGACTACCGTCGGCGTTGAGTTCCTGAAAAACAGAAAAAGGTAAAGTCTCACGTACTTGAAGGCCTTTTTCAGGCGTTACTTCTGAGGGGGAACAACTTTTTTACCGTTTTTTATCTATTGGCTTGAATGATGCATAAACGTTACGAGAATAACGTACGAAGGGAAATACGCGATTTTTTTAAACAATTTTTAGAATTTTTTAGAATTTTTATACAATTTTTTAGATTTTTTTAGAATTAAAAAAAAAATTTAGAATTTTTTAGAATTTTTTAGAATTTTTTTAAAATTTTTAGAATTTTTCAGAATTTTTTAGATTTTTTTAAAGAATTTTTTAGAATATTTTAGAATTTTGGAGCTTATTTTTCGAAGCGCCTGCAAGCGCCCTGATACACACGAAACGGACTAGACGATGGAGGTAGCAATTTGTAGTCGTTTAGTCCAGTCGTTGTACAAAAAATATACACGACCTAACAACTGAAGACTTACTATCAATATGGCTCCGCGGGTCCACGCGGAATTCAAAGGAGAGCTTCAATTCCGCCTTTAGTACGATAGCTCCTAATTCAGTTTTCAAACTTTAAGGGGCTACCTCTAACTGGAGTGCCGACAAAAATTGCCATATTCCGATTTCATTCTCTGGGAAACGGTTGATGAAGAAGAAACGCATTTTTTAAAACACAAAGGTACATATATCGAGAGCCTTCACAAAAATAGAAAAACAACAAAAACATGGCCGCCGGCAGATGATGAAATTTTTTTCGCGACGTTTGGCGATGGTCACTCTCCAGCTTAAATGGTCCATGTAAAATCTAAAAATCAAACGGATTATTCGAGTTAACAATAAATACGAGTCGTTGACGATCGTCGATTTTGAAAATCATTTTTTTAACAATGTGTCGACGAATTGGAACTTGAGCTTACAAAATCTGTGAAAAAAGTCGTCGGTTTTACGTAACTATTAAAGAATGAAGACCGATTGGAAAAAAAGTGAGATCATCAACGACCTTTCAGCGAAAAAAGGAATGTATTCAAAATGATGCCATTTTGCGAAAGAAACCATATTTTTTAATAATCGCGCGTACTTCTCTAGCGAGACTAATATGAATAACGGATTTCTTTGTTCTGGGCGCTAATCCACAACAGTTCTGCGTCCTCCCGCGTAGCGCCTAAAAACGCTCATAGAGTAGCTACGACTGCGCTGCCGATTTGTAGTTTCTTTTCATCAAACATTTTTCTTGTATTACGTCATTTTTAAATAGGGGGGGGGGGGGGGAGGGCTGGTCGTTGGAAGATGGTAACGATAGTTGGATTATGACGATATGATGATTTCAGGTGGGGAAGAGGGGGTGGGGAAGTTAGCAAAAAAATCGATGACGTAATATATGGACGGCCCCTCACATAGAATAAACCCTTTAAACCTCTTTTTAATTGCTACATTAGTATTCTCCGTAAAACTATAGAATCACGGCTCGGAACCAATTTCAATGCCAACGTTTTTTTTTTGCCATGAACGCCTTTATAATGTCATCACTATTGATATTCAGTTGGGGAAGGTCGACATTTTTTATTAATTCCATAAATTATGGGATTTTAAAGTTTGCGGAAACGAGGGACAAAATAGCGCATTATAGACACACACTCACGTACTACGCACACACGCGCACACACACACAAACACAGAAACGGCGCGCGCGCGCACACACGCATGCATGCCTGCGCGCGAATGCACACACACACACACACACACACACACACACACACACACACACACACACACACACACACACACACACACACACACACACACACACGCACGCACGCACGCACACACACATACTCACACACACACACACACACACACACACACACACACACACACACACACACACACACACACACACACACACACACACGCACGCACGCACGCACGCACGCACGCACGCACGCACGCACGCCCACGCACACACACACACACACACACACACACACACACACACACACACACACACGCACGCACGCACGCACGCACGCACGCACGCACACACACACGCACACACACATACACACACACACGCACTTTTTAGGCAAGTTTTTTGAAAGTGAAAAATTTGTCTAAAAAATCATCAGATAATTGTTAATAACAAATGAACTATGCAATATAAAAAAAATCCTACGTACTTCCATAGACAATGTATTTTTCAAGATATATTGAACATTTCAAGTGAATCGGTTGAAAATTGTCCGAGTCATGTTTCCCGCCAACTTAAAAAATGCAGTTTTGAGATAAACGCTGCACAGCCGCCATTTTGAAATGAATCGCTTCAAAAAAATTATTGTATAAAGTCACTGATATGTATGATAAACACCTTTTTTTGTAATCTCGATTTCGTAGTTTTTCTGAAAAAAAATCCTCAAAAAGCCTATTTTTTGGCCTCTAGAGTGGCCTAAGGTCTTAATTCAACATGTATCATCGTTTTTTATCCATAACAATACTCCAAAAAAATTTTGGACCGATTTTGGGCTGGAGCCGTGATGCTATAATTTTACCGTATTCTCAAAAGAAATCGCAATAAGGTCTCATTTTTCGGCGAGCCACGTACATCCTTCAAAGCCCTTGAAGAACGAAGATTTTTTTCAGGGTCAAGGGAACGACCGCATTAGTGGACGCCGATCGGTGCGTGGCTGCGACATCTCCCTTGTCTTGACCTCGGTCGATACTCGGTAAAAACAACTGAAACTCACAATCAGATAACATATAGGCGCCCGTATCGACACGAGTTTTCCACAGTTTCCCTGTGCCCTCGTGAAAACGCGATACATTAGGGCATTACGAAACGAGCGGCTGTGCGTGCAACGCTCCCGGGGGTCTCGGAAGAACGGGAAATAGTGAAGTGTCAAATGTCGAGTAAAAGTAAAAGAGACGGGATCGTAAAATCTCGCAAGGGCATACGCAGCCACCGTAAACCGCATTGAAAAAAAAGCCATAATAAAGTAGAGTAATTAAATATACTTTTTTTATTGAAACATTTTTTTCACCAGTCAAAGGTTTGGGATGGAAGACGAGCGAGGTAAATCATCCTCAAAAATGATGTACCCTAAAATCATATACTCTCCCGGCTCCGAGCTTAATGAAGAAAAAAATTATCACTTTAGTTTACAACACAGCTAAGCGATTCAAGCGCTTAAGCACAGTCATTAACTCGTTTTTTTGTCTTAGTAACCGTGCTCGTTGCCTTCATACTACGCGATGTTCACGGACGCGATACAAATGCTCCGTAACCATCGGTTATTGTGAAATGGCCACATGTAGCTGAGAATGTTACAGGCCGCGTCCGCAGAAGAAAAAATAAACGTAAAAAAAACTTTTCAAAAACAAGCTTTTATTTGAAAGGCACTGTGCTCAAAAATAATGTTCAGTAAAATTGAAAATCAAAACAGCATAACAACAAAAAAGTCCCTTCCTTGGTCACTCATCATGGGTGCAAGCACTTAAAAGGTACATAAACGTAGATATTTTAAAAATATGAAATATAAATTTTAAAAGTGTCAGGCTTTTTTTCAGAAATTTTAAAGTAGTATTAGTACTTACGACGTTTGACGCCTCAAGCTTTTAAAATGTTATATTTCATATTTAAAAAATATCTACGTTTATGTACCCGTGAAAAAATGGACATATATAATCATATATAATTATTTATACTCATACACAACATTATATACAATTATATATGCCTTAACATGACATCATGAATGATCATATATGAAGATACACTACCATGTATGGTATTTATTCTTTCTAGGTGTGGACCATATATGTCCATATATGATCATGTATGTTCAAAAGTTGGTACTCTGAACTCGAACACTGAATATAAACATATGGTTGTATATATATGAACTCATATATGATACAACATGTACTATATATTATCATATATAATTGCATTTGCCCCCCAAAACCCATATATAAGCGTATATAATTGTATATGAGACCATGTATATGATCCTATATATGATGTACAAACTATTTTGGTGTCATATATAATCATATATGTAATCGTAATTGTCCGCAACAATCATATTTGAACGTATATAATAACGAAAACATATATGACGATGGATATTATTCCATATATAATACCACTTCAGACTATTTTGATATCGTATAGGATCATGTATACTGCGTGTCATTTTTCATATAATACTGTCTATGAGCATAAAAATCAGCATGTGATGCCGATAATATTTTATTATTTCATTATAAACGTACTGAAATGGTGATGTAAATAATTGTTAATATATACACAAATTATAAATAATTTTCTTCGGTATTATTTATTTACCAGCATAATATCACAAATAGGTCAATACATATTATACTTCTTCATATAATCATATTTTACACTTGTATTATAAAAAAAAGTATTTGTACATTTGTATCTGTATACTCGGGAAAATATTGACATAGATAAACACAAATAATCATGTATGATCTTGTCATAAATGATCATGAACGAATTTCGTCTCTATATAATCATATATAGTAATATATAGCCATATATGATCACATGTAATCATATATGATTATATATACTCATATACTATTGCATACGCAATATATATATATATATATATATATATATATATATATATATATATATATATATATATATATATATATATATATATATATATATATATATATATATATATATATATATATATATATATATATATATATATATATATATATATATATATATATATATATATATATATATATATATATATATATATATATATATATATATATATATATATATATATATATACACATATTGCATGTGATCATATATGGCCATATTTACTATATATGATTATATAGAGACAAATTTTGTTCATGATCATTTATGACAAGATCATACATAATTATTTATGTTTATTTATGTCCTTTTTTTCCGGGTGCCTTTTAAGTACTTGCACCTATGATGAGTGACCAAGGAAGGGCCTTTTTTGTGGTTATACTGTTTTGATTTTCAATTTTACTGAACAGTATTTTTTACTTTTTAGTACAGTAACTCTTAAATAAAAGGTTATTTTTTATAGTTTTTTCACGCTTATTTTATTTTATACTTTTCAGTATTAGAATTTGTTTATTTATTTGCCATGCCAGACGCCCATGTCATTCAGACATCGGCATACTCAAAAACCTTGCCTTAGGTCATAAAGGTTTCGCGAGAAACTTTATTATTGGTTTTTTCCTTAGGTACACGCTTTTCGCGTTTGTTACCTATTCTTTCCCATCATTATGACCGTTCTTTCCTCTACTGTTTACTCCTTTTTGTCTCCATCTTTCTCCCTGTTCCCCCCTGTTGCGGCCGCAGCCGACTTCCCCCTCTATATTATATTCATCATGACATTTCTGTCATGGGTATAGGGAAACTGCGGAAAACCTATACCAATACAGCCGGTCATCGAGTTCGCCCCCCAGTCGTGGAACTAGTCTTATGTCGCCGCGAAATGCCGAAGAAAAACATTTCGCGACGAAATGTACGCGACTGGGATTCGAACCCGGGACCTCCCGGTCCGCTGGTTTAGTGGCGAGCACGCTAACCACTAGACCATCGCACCAGTCGTGCGAGAAACTTTATAACAGCGTAATTATAAATAGTGCTCAAGTCAACTTAGAGAGCCCAAACTCGATTGTCCTACCATTTGCCATTAGGAAATTTCAGTTCCCACCTCCCACCACCATTACCCATGTAGAGATTGACCGTTGGCCCGGGGACGGGCCTTCACAGTTAGCCTTTCTAGAATATTGGGCCGTGAGTATTTACTAATGAGGTGCCTTTGTAGAAATGATAAGAACGGCCCGATATCGGCCAACAGAGCCAACAATTATTGGGCCAATGATTTAATTCATTGTAGCGCCAATGTTGGTGATTGCACTTGGCCCTATGTGGGCCCTCTTAAAGGGCCTATGTAGAAATTGACCACTTGCTCTATGATGGGCCTTCACAGTTGGTCTATCCAGAAGTTAGTCTATCTAGAATATTGGGCCATGAGTTTGTTTGGGTTTGTTTAGGTGCGTGATAAATATTCAACCTATATCGGGCCAAGATTGGCCCGAAATTGGTCCTTATGGATACATATTTCATGGAATAACCTTAAAATAAATTGTGATTTGCGTATATGACAGGTTTCAAAATTGGCATGTTTTACTTACTTATGTTGGTTATTCACGAATGCCAATAATAGGCCAAGACTTGATTACAAAAACTGAACTACAAAATACAGACGATTAATATATGACGTGCCAGTTATTTGCCTATTCTGGCACAATATACAGATAGTGAATAACCCAAGGCTTAAATAAAATAAACGCAGGTATGGTCTGACCCACTTAGCCAATAAAGGGCTTAGATTAATTAAATGTAATTTCCAGTATTTTAGCATTGCCAGTTTTCAAATTGGCAAATTTCGATGAACTATCACGGCTGTTTATTGGTTTTGAAAGATGGGCCAGGATAATCTTTAGTAATGGGCCGATATTGTGCCGGTTCTCAATTTATGACGGGACAATAATGGGCCAATGTAATTGCTTGTATTTTAGCATAACCAGTTTTTAAATTGGCAAATATAGTTCAACCATCACGGCTATTTATTGGTTTTAAACGATGGGCCGATATTGAGCCGGTTTTCAATTTATAACGGAACAATATTGGGCCCATGGAATTATCAGTATTTTAGTATCCCTAGTTTTTAAATTGGCAAATTTAGTTTAACTATCACGGCTATTTATTAGTTTTTAAAGATGGGCCAGGACAGGCTTTTGGGATGGGCCGATGTTGTGCCAGTTTTCAGTTTGGAGCGGAACAGTAATGGGCCAATATTATTTCTCTTTTGTTGGCTTATACGATGGTCCCAATATTGGCCTGATCGTAACATTGGGCAACTCATGGCAAACTCTACATGGGTATCGGACTCTCGTTATCACGTGTGATGAAAAGTGCTCACGATGACGAAACAAATGAGCACAAACTCGACTGTCGTAGTATATGCTATGAAGGAGTTGCGTTACCCACCGCCCACCTCCATCATCAGACCAGCTCCATGGTACCATATTATTGCATTGTCACCGAAGTTACATAGGTATGCTAAATTTCAGCTCAATCGGATGCCAGCAAGTGCTTGAAAAATGGATTACAAATTTTGAACCGGAAAGACAGACATACGAACGAAGCAAGTTGAGGAGTTTCAATACCAAAATCGAAATGCTTGTACAATATTGAAATTCATATCACCGAGAGATTAATTTAGGATGCATTAACTGTCCAAAAATTAATCCGTTTCACCACATAGTTTCGGAGATTTTGAAGGTTCAAGTTGAGTTTTGTTCGAGTATTATTAATGGACCAAGTGGAGAAACCGCTTAATTTTTTAACACGACATTCCTAACACTGAACGCAGTTTCTTCAGTTGTCAAAATTTAAATCGAAGCATTATTTTAATCCCTACAGCCCTATAACTAGTGTCCACGAAGTGCCACGTGCCATAAAAGTTCAACTTGAACCTTAATCCATTCGGTAATACACGTGGCACTTCGTAAACACTAGTTATAGGGCTGTAGGGGTTAAAATAATGCTTTGCTGAAATTTAAAAAAATTTTGTTTTATTAAAAAAATTTCGTGATAAATCTGGTAGGGGTGATACAGGGGTGTGTAAAGAAGGTTCATAAGAAATTTCAAATTAATTGGTTCATTAAAACTTGAGATATCATGTCAATCGTATCGAAAAAAGTAGTTTTGAGAAAAACGCGTTTAAAGATTCGAGTAAAGTTTCAGGCAGTCTCAGTCATATAATGGTACATATCAGGGTTGGGCATATTCGATTTTTTTAAATTCATAAATAATAAAGAAACTTATTCAAAATTCGTTCCGAAAATGAATAATGAATCCCACTGGATTCAGTACTCATTCCGAAAATGAATAATGAATCCAACTCAATTCAGTATTCGTTCCGAAAATGAATAATGCATCCTATTGGATTCAGTACTCATTCCGAAAAATGAATAATGAATCCTACTGGATTCAGTATTCATTTCGAAATGAATAATAAATCCTACTGGATTCAGTACTCATTTCAAAATGAATTACGAATCCAACTAAATTCAGTATTCATTTCAACATATGTAATGAATCCAACTCGACTCAGTATTCGTTCCGTATTCGGACATCGTCAAATTGAATAATCTGGAAAAATGGACAATGGAAATGGGACAAATATAATGTCCCATTTCTACCCCCATTTTTTCAGTTACTAGATACTAAGAGCGCGATTTCCCTTGGGTAAATATAATGTAATCGGACGATAATGTTTCAATAGAATAAACATGTTTTCTGTCAATTTTTCGAGATTATTCAATTTGATGATATCCGAATAGAAAAAGAATACTGAATCGAATTGGATTAATTGCTTATGTTGAAATGAATACTGAATTCAGTTGGATTCATTATTTATTTTGGAATGAATGGCGAATCCAAATGGATTCATTATTCATTTTGAAAAGAATACTGAATCCAGTAGGATTTATTATTCATTTTCGGAAAGAATACTGAATCCAAATGGATTCATTATTCATTCTCAGAACGAATACTGAATCGAGGTGGATTCATTAACGAAAAAAAAATGGATATCCATCTGACATGTATTAGGTATTATTTTTCTACTCGAATACTAAAAGTATTCGAGTATGCCCATGTCTGGTACATATACTTAGATTTCGTTAATCGGCGATTCCTGGTCCATACAATCCCACTTCTCTTTCATCAAAATCAAAGTTTTCTGATGTTCTTTCTGCTAGACGAGCTGTTTGAGCTTCCTTGCTAGCGTCAGAAGTTCGGAGTTCAAAGCGGTGAATCCGCTGTTCATCGCGTCTGATAGCGAACGCATGAGGGCCTTTCAGGGCCAGAATTTTGAAATTTCTTTTCGAAGGTATATTCTTGAAAGATAAAACATTGAAAATATTTTTTAAAAAATCGATTTTTTGAAAATTCTAGAATAGAAGGCGGCCTTAAATTATAGCCTGTAAAAAGTTCTCTGTTGAGAGTAACGCTGCCGTCTTCGATAAGAATGAACGTGGAACGATCGTAAAAGTTGAATAAGGTCGTTTCAACGGTACAATTAATTTTACCGGCTCTCGGCGGTGAAGTGTCAGTTTTACGAGGGATAACCGCATAGTAGCGCAATACGTATTTGAGAATGTGAAAAACAATTTGCAATACGTTCAGGTACTTCGTCAAAGCGAGGAAAGAAGTTCTGCTGAGTGCCGGAGCTTTGAACTCGCCGCAGTTGTTGATGCTCTCGGGTGTCGGGCCGAGGAAGCATCTCGAAGACTTTGGCATCGGGGTCATCGAGGACTTGCCAGTCGGTTACAATCTTCAGGATCACACGAGTATGGGGGTACTGACGTTTCTCGTCAATGACACCGTTACCATTGTCGAGCCCCGAGTCGCCTCCGATCCAGCTAATACACTCAAATACTTGACTTCCGGTGGTGGCCCTCTTACCGTTCCAGGAGGCGCCGAAGGCATCGCCTTCATAAACACCCGAAGACCGTCACCCAAGTCAGGTAACAATCCTCTTATCAGACGAAACGCAGTCGGGACAATTGTTCAGATGAAAAACAATGCTTCGGTTTGTTTGGTCTTCTCTTTTTGGCAGTCGAAAGTTTTTTTTAGAGATACCGATAGGGAGGGAAAATAGACTCTTGATGGTGAGTGGTACAAATTGACGTATTTTGCCAAATTTTAGTTTTTCTCGAGGGAAACTCAACAAAAAAGAAGATGACCGGCGAGTTTCAGGAGTTAATCGTAATTTAACTCTTTTTTTTACTCTTTTGAAGCTTAAAGAATATTGTTATTGTCGTATCCGTTGATTGCATGGCCTATAATGGCGTGCAATATTAAGGTAGTTCCTCTGCGAAAATCTCAACCAAAAGTTTACATAGTATGTTCGTGTTTAAAAGATTGATAATTGATTCAATTAGTAATAAATAAAATTAAAAGCTACGCAATGTTGACTCGGTACTAGTAGATAATACGATGGATATAATTTATTGCCGTAAAATATATTTTATATTGTGTTTTTGATCTACCATTGCCGGTAAACTTTTTGCCGGGACTGTCCAGGCTTTGCCCCAATTGTTTTTTTTCCAGGCTTTGCCAGGCTTTGCACCAAAATTGAATCATTCTCATTTTTCTCATTTTTTTTCACATTATTCGTGATATCTTACTCTAGCTTATCCTCGTTTTTTATCAATTTCTTAATTTTAGTTTTGACGGTAGAATTAATGATGCTCTGTTTGCCCACCATAACGTATTTCTTACGTGTAAACCAAGCCAACTTTAAGTGTAACTATCTCGGGTTTGGGGTGGTCAAACTTATTCAAATTGCACAGATGTTTGGATAATGTATTAAATAACATATATGTCAAAGAGTTGAATCAAGAAATGATTGAAACCATTTCTTAATTCAACTCTTCTGTGGAGGTACTACCTTAAAGTGAAGACTGAGAAATTTACTTCCGATTGGCATGTGTTTTTGAAATGTTCATAACGAGAAGCTTTCTTGAATTTCTCAATAAAATTATTGTTGTGAGAAGTGAAATAGCAATTTCTTCCTCAAAAAACGCCTTAAGGGGTAGATTTATTTTCGCTGCTCTTTAGGCAGCCGAAAGTAAGCGAATTTTAGAGGTTTTTTAGTGCCGAAACTATTTATTCTACATAATTAAAATTTGATGTACATACATATCATTGCATCTTTCAATTTTCCAAGACAACAGTTTTCTTTTTGATATTCAAAAATGGCGGCTGTGAGACACTTGCTTCAGAGACGGTTGCCGTCTGAGTTGTTCCACGGCGTATCCCTAGCGTCTGGTGGATCGATCCGAACCGTCAGAGCCAAGAAGTTTTAGATTTCTAAGACACACACTCTCTATGTGAACCGAAAGAATCCACACAAAAGTGAAGTTAAGAAGAATAGTACGGTTTTGCCAAAATGTTCAATTTTTCATCAATTTTTACTGCAGTATTCGTTAATGAAAAAGTCGTTTTCAAAAAATACTTTACAAGGAACTGTAGGTCCACATAGACGGTAATTATGTTATCTAGAAGTGTGCAAAATTAAAAAATGACCGATCAGATAGTTTTTTAGTTATATTGTACGAGGTTCACGAAAAAGTGGTTTTCAGAAAAACGCGTTGAAAGTTCCAAGACTCCTTCAAGAATGTTGTGACTAAAATAAATGGCCTCCTGAATAATCTGCGATTCCGGGGCCATAAAGTGAGGAGCTGGCGAACAAAACGAGGCTTTCCAAGCCTCAAGTCAATTTTTAATTTTCAACAATTCTTTGTGAGCTGCTATCGACTTTGTTTTCCCCCATGGAAATTTATGTATGTAAAATATATGCAGAAAATATATGCTACATATATATATATATATATATATCGGTCGCATATATAGTGACGAAAAATAGAATAATACGTATATATTCAGTATATATGCACCAAATATATGACGCATATATGACCCATATATTTTCGATATATTTTTCTAACCACAAAATATATGCTACGTATAAACACTATATATGACGCATATATGAGGCATATACGATGCATATATTTTCAATATATTTTCAATCGATTTTTTTGTCAAAAAAATATATCAAAAATGTTTGCGTCATTTATGACTCATTGCAACCATTACAATCAGTTACATATATTTGTATTAAAATACGTATTAAATCTCGACAGACACTTAAATTTACTAAATACCAATGCTCACCTGATTGCTGTACTCGTTGCTCATACAATGGTAGAAGAACAACTTTAAATCACGTTTTTTTCTTCAGGGTGCAAGAATAATGAAATGTCTCGTATACCGTCTCGTGCGCCGCATGGCAACAAGCGATGGCGTCATGTGTTCCCCTTCCCCATATCTCTTTTTCCACCATCTGATGCATCGGCGTGCGGTGCTTAGTTTTCCAGATATTTCGATTGCCCAACTTACCTGACTGCTCAATGTGCCCCTGCCTGTCATGGTATAAAAAAAACTATTAAAAGCGCATTGATTTCAAATTCGATGCACGTTTATCCGCCTCGGACTCATCGTAGATTTTTTTCATCGGTGAACGCGCCATTGCTTGATTTCATCAGTGAAAGCGAAATATTTAATTTTCCCCCCATACGTGTTGTGATTTTCAGGAGTTCCAAAGAAAAAGTCTTTTCCAACTTCCGAAAATGTTCTGAACACTTTCGAGGACTCTTTTTCCAAGGAGAGCAAACGGCGAGACTCGAGTATTCCATTTGTCGAAAAGAGTAGCGAAGGAATAGCAGAGGACACGGAAATACCGGATATCGAGCTGGTCCTTGGTATCGGATCCTTGACCGGCGACATATCCGGAAGTATAAGAAGCATCTACGGGATCTCGGACGAGTGGTACGAGCGAGTGTTTCGCGATTACAAGGGAGTCGACGCCTTCAGCATCGTGCCCGTTCTGCTCCATCCGAAGAGTCGCGGTCGGGTCAAATTGAGGAATGCGAATCCGCTCTACTGGCCGATCCTCGAGCCCAATTATTACGACCACGAGGATGACCTCAAGACAATGGTCCGAGGCATCAGAAAGGTGAGAACTACTCCGCTACAAAAGATAGAAAAAATATTTAACCGGTTAGGATTAAGGGACAACACCACTCTAGCGGCAGAAAATAAGGCCTAACTTTGACGATTTATCTTGGGAGTATGAAAAAAGGAATAGGATTTATTATTAGAGGGTTTATTTAACACGTATTAAGGGGAGGTACCTGAGTAAACGCCGAGAAAAAAAGGTAAACTTCGGGAATTTTTATCTCAAAAACGAATGTTTCGATTGGATCCGAGTTTTTTTTATTGGAAAATATGTACATTGAGGTGTGTTTAGAATTTTTTAAAAATAAATTCGTTGACTGGAAGCGATTCGAACGCGACTATCTCGAAACATAGTTTTCAAAGTCGGTGCCAGATGTATCTCGAAAATGACTTGTCCGATTTTGTCCAAATTTGGATACAATATTCTTCGATAGTTTTTCTCGTTCGCCACGTGGGATTTTTTTTTGAAATTTTCATTTTTGACGGAATTGCGACCGTTTTAATTTAACATTCGTTTTTCGTTCGCAATTTCCGACGATTTTGGATTGCATACACATTGCATAAAAAAAGCAATGCTTCAATCAAATGAAAAACCCCTACGTGGCGAACGAGAAAAACTATCGAAGAATATTGTATCCAAATTTGGACAAAATCGGACAAGCCGTTTTCGAGATACATCTGGCACCGACTTTGAAAACTATGTTTCGAGATAATCGCGTTTGAATCGCTTCCAGTCAACGAATTTATTTTAAAAAATTCCCAAACGTATGTACATATTTTCCAATTTAAACAAACCCGGATCTAATCGAAACATTAGTTTTTGAGATAAAAATTCCCGAAGTTTACCTGTTTTTCTCGTCGTTTACTCAGGTACCTCCCCTTAAAGTATTAAAAAAAAATCATCATAATTTTCATACAAAATGGCAGCGACAGAGCCCATCTTGAAAAACGTGTTTTTTACAAATAGCTTCACGGGAGAACGGTTTTCTCGTAAAGTATAAGAACTGGAAAAAGTACAAAAAAAAAATTATAATCTATATATTATTAGCTATGGGACTACGTAGGGATTTTTTTTTATCGAATTATGCAAAAATGACGCACTTTGAAATAAAAAAATCGATTTTTTGCCCTAAAAATAAGCAGTAAATTGTTTATAAAAGAACAAGTTTACGTTCAATCAAACAACGGCTACGTACTCCCATAGAGAATGTAATTGTGAAGCTACTATCAAAATTTTAAATCGATCCATGCAAAGGTGTCCGAGTAATCCGTCCTCCCAGTTTGAAAAAAGGTTGTTTCGAGAAAAACGCGTTTAAAATTGTACGAGGGGCCTGAAAGACGTCCGAGGCACTGCGGGAAATCGATAATTGAAGCTTTTACAAACAAAATTCCCTGCACCCTGCACATTGTTTTTCTGACCCCAAAGTATTTTTTAAGCAAAAAAAAGAAACGATTTTTCCAAAATCCTAGAGTGGTGTTATCCCTTAATGAGCAAGTACTTGTAGGCTCGCGTGCATTTGTTAATAATAAAAATATAAGTATGAAGAATCAACAGTATGCTTTGGGGATTACTGGGATGGGTGACCGTTGTTCAACAATTGTGTATGTCCGATCACAATCATTGATTACATACTAACTTCGGTTGCATTCAATAATACTCTTGTGGAATTTCCATGAAATCAACTCACCAGGAGCATCACTTAAGGGAGATATCTATAGGCGAGGAAAAAATTGCTGATTTTCATGGTTTTTTTTAAAGGAAAAATTTCGTCACCAATTTTGAGACTTAGGGTATGTTTTATTACTACTTTTGGCTGTTACATGGTATTTAAAAAAATTGATCTTCGAAAGTGGCAAAAAAAGCCGACGAAGATTTTTCTTTCATTAACACTCATACGCAGAATATGAACCAGGAAAAAGTGATAAATGTTGAATATCGATTAAATGGTACGCTTTGAAACTAAAACATTGCCTTTTCCGAAAAAATCGCTGTAATTTGAAATTAAAAATACTTTTTTTGTCGAAAACATTTAGGGTCATGTTTTAGACAATAAAGTTAGAAAGATTTATACCGAATTTCATTAGAATATACGTCACTCCACTTTTTAAAATGCAGTTTAGAAGACCGTGCCATAACTCCGCTATTTGTGAAGATTAGTATTTTAAAAATACCATGTAATGGCTAAAAGTAGTAATAATTCATATACCCGAAGTCTCGAAAATGGTGAATAATTCTTTCCTTTAAAAAAAATCACGAAAATCAGCAAATTTTTTCCTCGCCTAACGGTGTCTCCCACCTTAAGTGTCCGTCTTCGATTTTGTTGAAGCTCATATACGTGATCCAGGATTGAAAACTATTATACTTTAAATACTTCCGCAGTAGATTTTTCCTCGCTTTGCATTAAAAGATCTTTGGTTTTCGTTTCATTCAGATCGGTGGACTGCTTGTGGCTGCAAACTGCAAACGCACCCCTCGACACGTCTTTCCTTGAGGGGTGGTTTGCCCCTTAAACCCGTTTTTCCACCGATCAAAAAAATACGAGTCTTATAGTTTTCAATGATTTACCACATAGACGAGTTTCAACAAAAATCGAGGGTGGACACTTAAGTGATGTTCGTTGTTAGCGATGCTTTGGTCGTCCATATCTCTTGAACTTTTGATCGGAAGTCACAATCAAATGCTAGCACCATATCTCTTCAACTTTTGGTTGTCCATATCTCTTGAACTTTTGATCGATAGTTCCAATCAAATGCTAGCACCTAGCGTTTTTTGGGGATCCTTGAAACCGAGCGTTGAAAAACTGGAGTTAAGGGATCTTCTCACTTTAGACGCTAAAAAAGGCTGTTCTCATGAATTTTTTTGATAGGTTTATAGTATAGATATTGATATGAAAGTTGTTACACTTGATAAATACACTTTCAAAATACATTTAAAAAATTTATTTCTTTATTTCAATCACCATTTATAGACGAAAATGGTAGTTAAAAAAATGTCCTAAAAAGAATTGTGGGTCTGCGCTGTTGATGAAATCTCGGAGATGCATCATCCGAACCAAAAAAATCGAACGGTTTTAGATTCAGTATGTTAATGGCTATAGCGCATATAGCGCAAATAGCAAATATAAAAATTAAAAAACATCCTTGATAGGTATAGCTATAGTTGTAAAGAATATGTGGTTAAAATTTCATAAGGATCGGTTCAGTAGTTTCGAAGATTTTATCAACAAGCCGTCGAAAAATGTTGATTCGAGAAAAACGTGTTCAAAGTTTGTTTGGGTTACATAAATACACAAAACAATTTTTTAAATGTATTTCGAAAGTGTATTTATTAAGTGTAACAACTTTTATATAAATATCTAAAATATAAACCTATCAAAAAAATTAATGAAAATTGTCCTCTTTTTAGCGTCTAAAGTGGGAAGACCCTTTAAGAGAACGGTGGGTACGTGGCACATAACTGAAGCTTGATAATTCGCAACCGAGGCTTGAAAATCGTTAATGGAACTTCAATTTCATTTTTAAAGACTGTCCAATAGCTCTCGATGGGGCGCACGAAAAATATCGCCCTCATTCTACATACAGGCGAAAAGCCAAAAGAAGAAAAAACATTAAGATTTTGTTACATTTCAATGAAGATCCCTATCTGAAGCATCCACTTGCAAAATTCCATACATATAGGTTGAAAAATGACGAAACTGTGAGGCTTTGACAAATAGACGGACATGACGAACTTCCAAGGGCTCCTTGTTGTCCTACGTAACCCTAAAAAATCCCCCAAAAATGTAAAGTTTCGTTTGAAAAAATGGCAAAACATCGAAAAAAATATCCATCTGCAAAATTCGTCATCACCCCAAGAATTTCCAAAAACGACACTACCCATTCTCTTTAAAAAAAAAAAAAAGCTTCCCAACTGCATTGCAAATTTTCATTCACAACGATCACCAAAGAAAAGCGTCGTTTCACGCTATTGAGAATATCCGTTTGTGCCAATCAATCAGAGATGTCAAATCCGAGTCCATGACCCACACTGTTTCCGTTGCAGGCGATCGAGGTTGCATCTACGGCTGCGTTCGCGCGTTTCAACACGAGTCTGTTGCCCGTGACATTCCCCGGCTGCGAGGCTCGGAAATTCGATAGCGACGATTACTGGTCGTGCGCCGCGCGTCAGCTCTCAACGACCTTGGGTCACTTCGTCGGTACGTGCAAAATGAGCCCGCGCGACAAGTCGGGCGTCGTCGACGCCAGTCTCAAAGTTCACGGTATCAAGGGCCTGAGGGTGGTGGACGCGAGTGTCATTCCGTTGCTCGTGTCCGGGCACACGAACGCCCCGACTTACATGATCGGCGAGAAAGCCAGCGACATGATCAAGCAGGATTGGCTAACGTTTCACAAATCGTACAAATGATACTCGCCGGCAATTATTGATTTTCTCTTCCTCGCTATATTTTTTCTACGCTCATGACAGACGGCGAGAAGGAATTGACGCAAAGTGCCCGAGGCCGCGGAGACTAACATCTCATCGTCCTACTTTACATTAGTCGTCTTTCAAATTCTTTTCTCCGATCGTTATGCAACGGTCGTGTTAGTCCTATGACTACTCAATCGAATGTGAACAACTTCATCAATGTTTACACACTTCGGATCTGCTATGCATCATTGCGTGTAATTTTTCCAGCCTTTTTTCTCCACTCTCCTTTGCGCCTTTGGAGAAAAAGAAATCTGAGACAGCCTAGCTACGGATTTGGCTTGTAAACGGCGAAAACATTATTTTTGGGAAAAAAAGCCTCGAATGCAGTGTGGGGAGTATGGAAAAGAGCAGGAAGGATATCTATTAGAATCGATTGTCAACCCCTTGACTGTGAGTGACACGCATAGGGGCAAAAAAAAGTCGATCCATTTTTGTGCCATGACACGTATAGGGGCATTTGAAAAACAACCTATTTCCACTGCATCGATTCGATTGTAATTTGGTACATCGTGGTTTTTGGGGTCGCTGAATATGAATTTGACATCAGATTTCCAAAATTCGAAATGGCGGATCCAATATGGCGGGCGCAAATTCGAAAAATGGTTTCATTTCGACGAAAGTGAGTACCTCATGGTTTTCGGCCTCGCTGAATTCGAATTTGAAATCAGATTGTCAAAATTCAAAATGGCGGATCCAATATGGCGGACGCAAATTCGAAAAATGGTTTGATTTCGACGAAAGTGAGTACCTCATGGTTTTCGCAGTCGCCGAATTCGAATTTGAAATCAGATTGTCAAAATTCAAAATGGCGGATCCAATATGGCGGACGCAAATTCTAAAAATGGTTTGATTTCGACGAAAGTGAGTACCTCATGGTTTTCGGAGTCGCCGAATTCGAATTTGAAATCAGATTTCCAAAATTCAAAATAGCGGATCCAATGTGGCGGACGCAAATTCGAAAAATGGTTTGATTTCGACGAAAGTGAGTACCTCATGGTTTTCGGCCTCGCTGAATTCGAATTTGAAATCAGATTGTCAAAATTCAAAATGGCGGATCCAATATGGCGGACGCAAATTCGAAAAATGGTTTGATTTCGACGAAAGTGAGTACCTCATGGTTTTCGGAGTCGCCGAATTCGAATTTGAAATCAGATTTCCAAAATTCCAAATGGCGGATCCAATGTGGCGGACGCAAATTCGAAAAATGGTTTGATTTCGACGAAAGTGAGTACCTCATGGTTTTCGGAGTCGCCGAATTCGAATTTGAAATCAGATTTCCAAAATTCCAAATGGCGGATCCAATGTGGCGGACGCAAATTCGAAAAATGGTTTGATTTCGACGAAAGTGAGTACCTCATGGTTTTCGGCCTCGCTGAATTCGAATTTGAAATCAGATTGTCAAAATTCAAAATGGCGGATCCAATATGGTGGACGCAAATTCGAAAAGTAGTTGGATTGTGACAAAAAATTGTATCTCTAGATGTTTATGGTCGCGAATTTCGAATTTGGATCCTGACTCCAAGTATGTGAAGCTCGGGTACAATATAATGAATACAAATTTGGCAAATCATGTATGACAAACTATTCATAATAACAAATGTAAAAGAATACTTTTTTGGCATTATATCCCACTCGGAGCCGAACTCAGAATCACGAATCGAGGACGTGGCGGTTGTTGACTCAATTTGGTTTTTTTTGTGCTTTTTTTTTTAATTTTTTTTGTGCTTTTTGTATTTTTAATTTTATTTTAAAAATACATTCAATATGCGTCCGCCATATTGAATCCGCCATTTTGAATTTTCAAAAACCGATTTCGGATTCGGATTCAGCGACCCCAAAAACCATAAGGTACTCACTTTCGTCGAAATGAAACCACTTTTCGTATTTGCGTCCGCCATATTGAATCCGCCATTTTGAATTTTCAAAAACCGATTTCAGATTCGGATACAGCAATCCCAAAAACCATAAGGTACTCACTTTCGTCGAAATGAAACCATTTTTCAAATTTGCGTCCGCCATTTTGAATTTTGGAAATCTGATATCAAATTCGAAGTCAGCAACCCCAAAAATCTTTATACTGAGACTTTAAAGCAAATCTATGAAAAAATGTTTCCAACACAAAAACGGCACGAAAATCTCATTTTCACCTCACCGCGAAAGGGTTAAGGGAAAGTTCTGCCTTGTTGGGCCAAAAAATGTTCGATTTTTCACCAATTTTTTATGCGAAAAGTACTAAATATAGAATGTTGATATTTGGTATGTTGACTAAGCGGTCTTTATTGAACATCAAAATATTTTTTTAAAGTTTGACAAAACATGGTGGTGCGAGTGGGAGAAGCCACGTATGTCGGTGCGCGGGCGATGACATTCTTCGCTTGCGGAAGTCCCAAGTCCCGAACAGGTGATCTGAAGCAAAAAAATCAAACATATTTTTACTTTGTACAATATTGTGTATAAGTTGACCTAGAATCAAGAAGAAAAATTGAAAAATAAAAAAATAGTGAGCAAAAAACTGCGAAAATTTTTGGGGAAAAAACAAACTTCCTTCCGATCGCTCACTATTTTTTTATTTTTCAATTTTTCTTCTTGATTCTAAGTCAACTTATACACAATATCGTACAAAGTAAAAATATGTGTGATTTTTTTGCTTCAGATCGCCTGTCCGGGACTCAGGACTTCCGCGAGCGAAGAATGTCATCGCCCGCGCACCGACGTACGTGGCTCCTCCCACTCCCACCACCATGTTTTGTCAAACTTTAAAAAATATTTTCATGTTCAATAAAGACCGCTTAGTCAACATACCAAATATCTTTATTTTTATTAAATGGAATGGTACATTTTTTTCAGCCATCTTGTGGATCACCTCAAGCCGCATTAAAAACATTAGGGGGTCAAAGTCGTTCAAGGTCATTCAAGGTCACATATTTAGATTTGTATAATCAATACTGGCCTTGAATGACTTTGAACGACTTTGACCCCCTAAAGTTTTTTATGCGGCTTGAGGTGCTCCACAAGATAGTTGAAAAAAAATGTACCATTCCATTAAAAAAGTGGAGTTGACCTCCACTGTGCGTCAGCGCCTCCAACGAAATAAAAAAAAATTGGCCGCATTTGATGGCCCCCTTCACACCGTACAACTTTTGTCTGGAACATTTTTTTGTGACGTCGATAATTACAGAGTTATTTCGGGTGGCAGAGATAAGAGGGACACCCTGTATATGGGGAAGGTGCTTCGATAATATAGCACAGTTTGAGCTAGTACAAAATAGGTACTTCAAAATGGCGTTAGGAATCGACAGAAGAACCCCCACATACGTGTGGAGAACAGAGTCAGGAATACCAACATTCGAGTACAAAATTAGGGAAAGAGCGCTGCGGTATATAAAATTAGTGATACGAATGGGAAGTAACAAATCCCCGAATATTTGTTTCAGAGGAAATAAGCGGAATCTCGAACAGGAAGCCTTCGAAATGGGGAAAAGCCTTTATGGAAATAGCAAGGGAACTAGAAATTGAGGAAACAAAAGATATGATAAAAGAGGGGGAAGAAATCGAAATGATAGAGAATTTGATAGACACGGGATTGAAAAACTCAAAAAGAAATACCATAGAGAGAGAAAAAAAACCGATTGACGTATAATAGTTTATACAAGGCGTTAATTGAAAACGACAAAGCACTGTCGAGGTATTGGGCGGCAAAAGATATTGAAGGAAAGGATGAGGAAACATGGGCTGGAAAGGGAGGGATGGAAAAAGGAGCAAGTGGAATGGACTTGTAGGATATGTAAACGAGAAACAGAAACAATGGTGCCCAATTGCGTGTGAAAAAGGGAGAGAGGTAATATCTACGGAAGCGAAAACATGTATGGAGAAGTGGGTAAAGGAGGAAAGGGATAAGAAGGGAGTAGAAGATAACCTAATAGGGTTGCTGAGAGGGGAGATCGATGTAAATATGTGTATTTTTTTAGGGAAATAGAAAGAGAGTGTAAGAAACGCGAAACGGTGGTAATGGAGAGTGAGAATGCAGAGTGTGACGAAATTCAAAAAGAAAAAAAGGAAAGATATAAGTTAGATTCTAAGAGAGTGATGTTAAACGGTGTAACAGCTGTGTTTAAAGCCGAAAAGGCGATGCAAATAAAACTTCTTACTACGACATTATTTTTTGTATTTTTTTTTTGAAAGTCGTGATAAATTTATACAAAAATTAGGTATTTGAGAAAAAGTATAATCTGAAGGATACTCTGTAATTGTGTAAAAATACTTAATTATCATCGCTTTACACTCGAAGTGAGGGAAGCAACTCTCAAAAACGTATTTTGCGGTGAACAATGGCCTTCTGAATCGGGTTATCTAAACTCAAAAAATCAAACAGACTTCGTTAGTATATGAGTTTATCCTTTGATTAATCAAAGTGAGTATTGATTTTTGCGGAAAAAATTGGCATTTTTCGTTAATCACATCGAAAGTATACGTCGGAAAAAAGTCCTTCGATCAAATACTATATTTCTACGTCTAGAAAAATACGCGAAAAATTTCAGAATTTTTTTTTCGTGAGACTGATATATTTGAGTAGTTTTCGAGATATTTTTCTCGCCGACCTTGAAAACGTACTTTCGAGAAAAAAAGCGTTTAAAGTTTCGAAAGACGGTTCGAGCGTTTCGACGGGCGTCAACATAACAGTCTATAAATCTGTGAATTTTTATTCGTCCAAATTGAAACTGTTAGCGATCATTTATAAAATGACATACTGTGGAAGAATATCAGTAAAAAAAAGTGATTTTTCAACTTTTACAACTAGGCATAACCCCTTAAATTTCGTGTCTCCGTTTTTGTCCGTGATCAATATTAATGAGCGCTTTGGTGTGTCTTATTTTTTGTCGCTTATCCAATGGCTCTATGCGTGCGCGTCTGCATGCGAACAATTTTAGTTGAATCTTTTGCTAAGTCTCTCAATCTCGTCTACAGGTGTAATATTTATCAACGCAAGCGCTAATTCACATTACTTCCTTTGCGTCATGCGTCGTCTCCAATTTCCAAGTACGCGACGACGTTACTAGAGCTTAGGCCGTTTTAATCGACACACGCGACATCCTCAAGATGCGATTAAGGCGGAATATACATTTAGACAGAAAATAAGCAATATTGAAGGATTTTTCGAACAAAGAAATAATTTACATTATTCTACAATTTACATTATTCTACAATTATCAAACTTTAGGTTTACGTTTATAACCGTCTATACTATCGGGTAATGCCAAAAAATGGTTTTTTAAAAGTTTACACTGCGATGATCCCTGAAGGCGGGATATACATTTAGACAGCAAAAAATAAGCAATATTGAGGGATTTTTTAAACTGAGAAATAATTATTCTACAATTATCAAACTTTAGGTATACTTTAATAGTATATCTGAGTATACAAAACAATTTTTTTAAATTAATTCTTCATCAAAATGACGGAGCTGTGGCAGAGTGTTACAGCAAGGTCGGCGCGGGAGTTGCCGTAGACTTCCCGTAGACTTTGATTTGCAAAAAAGTTCAAACATTTTTTCAGTTAGAACATGCATAGTTTCTATGTGACGGTAATTAAAATGAAGAAAATGCAAATTTAAGAAAATGGCACGCATTTACAAAAAAAAATCAACATTTCACGCAACATTTCTGTGAAATGTGGATGAAAAAAGTAGTTTTGTTTCCAATTTTTCGAAAACAATTCTCGTCAAGTAGAAGGTACCAATATAATCAATATTTCTAGCAAGTTTCAACTCAATCGGCTTAATAGTTTTCGAGTAATCCTGCACGCCAATTACGATAATGCAGTTTTGAGAAAAACGCGTTTGAAGTTCACGCCGGCTCCGAATCCGCGCGGTAAGACACAGCGTTGACGGGCTGTAACGTTTGAAGTTTTTCGAATTTCGCTTTGAAACTTTAGGAAAATATTCTACATATATAGTTCTATCGTTTTAGGAAAAAAAAAGAAATGGATTTTTTGATCATTGTAAATGTATGTCGCGCCTTAAGGCGAAGTGTCACACCGACTGAGCGGCCACGAGTGCGAAGCTCATTTGCAGATTCCCAGTGTCCTCCGAGGCTGATATTTTAGTTAAAAAAGAAAAGCAACACCTCTCGCTCTCTCAAAAGACAAATATAAGTATTTCTTCGATATCCCGAAATGTATTTCGTCTAGGACAAAACTTGGCCGTAGAATTTTTACTAATTAGAAAGCGATGTCCTTGAGGCGGGAAACCAGTTTAGGAGTACGTTTTGTTTAGTGATTTTCATTATTTTTTTTTACAAGGAATGAACAAATAGACTTTATTCGAACTTTGGGAATATTTTATACATATTTCCAAACAAATCGTTTAGTTTTCTCGAAGGATTTCCTTTCAAAATATGGAACATATAACCTGCCGCCCATCAAAGCTCGCCATCAGACTTTGCTGTTTGTGCACACTCTGGATGCCACAGTTTTCATCGGAAATCAATACGGTTTGAAGATTACTTCAAGAATATGTTTTCCTTCTACGTGAACCTAGCTCTGACCAAAAATTGAAAATTGAATTTTTTTAGAGGTGTTTAAACAAACGAGTATAATTTTTGCCATTATTTTATAAGCTATTTGCTAAAAAAAATTAACTGGAATAATTAACTGGATAATACCCCAAATTCCAGTTCATATAAAGGGTAATTATATTTTAAAAAACTGTCACTTTATAAAAGTATAGGTTAGAAACTTAACTTAAAAAAAATTAAATGGAAAAATTAACTGGATAATACCCCAAATTCCAGTTCATATAAAGGGTAATTATATTTTTAAAAAACTGTCACTTTATAAAAGTATAGGTTAGAAACTTGTTGAGCTAGAGTGTACACAAATTCAAAAAAAGCCGCTTCGAAAAAGACGCGTTTGAAAAAAATTACCGAAAACAAAAAATTCAAGGTAGTAACAAATTATTTATACTGCCTACCGGTTAATCAGTGGTTAGTTTTACTAACAAATTATTGAACTGAAAAAAGAAAATCGATTCTTTGAGTCATCTAAACTGATTTCCCGCCTTAAGCCTTCACGATAACATGATTTTTTCAGTACAATATGTTCGTAAGAGGTCCAAGATCCGCGTACGCCTGCATTCTCGTCGCAATGGTTGGCAGTGCGTTATCCGTTAGCAATCGAAACCACAAGTGTTGTGCGTTTATTCTTTTTTCGAAATTCGATGAATTCGTTTTTTTTCAACGTTGAAAAAGAAGCTTACGATTTAATCGTAATTTGTGCTACAAGAATAATTCTTAAAAATGGCTTTAACGTGCGCTGCGCGCGATATTGCTCGTTCACTTAATTATTACGTATTACGTATTTGTATATAGCCTCGTTAATCTCGTTCTACATGTGTGTATATATATGTATATATATGTATATATATATATATATATTGAAATTTGTACTTCAAGCCATATGTAGTTGCGTTAAGAGTACGGACTGGCAAAAATGTTTCATTCGTATGTAAATACTCTCTATATAATACATAATAAATAGTGTAAATATAATTTATGTATAATATTTGTGTGTATACGTGTAAATATATATACATATATGTGTGAGTTGTTCCAGCTCAACACAGACAACCATTTCCCCCACCATCCTTGGTGATACGCTTTCCATAATTGAAAACCTCAATTCTGGTGCCAAAAAAAACCCGTCATTTTTCCCCCACCTCTTGCCTTTCAGCAGCTGCAAAAATTCGAGAAGTACATTCGGGCCATTTCTTTTATTCTAAAAAAAATTACATACGTTTTAGACCTGTTTTGTCCATTTTCATTTCCCATTTTTTGTGGAATTTCTATTTTGGGAATGATTATTCGACAGTTTGGAAGTCAGAAGAGCACTTTTTCGGTCTTGCAAGTTAGAAAACTTCAAACATTTCGAAAAAAAATGTGTTTCCGTAAGAGTTTCCGTAAGAATGTATGTAACATTTATTATGGTTAGGAGAGGATTGGGATCAGTTCGAAAAAGTGAATCGAAGCCTTTCCTGTACAGGTTAATTCAAATTGATAGCATAACGAAAAAGAGGGAGGGTGGGAGGGGGGGGGGGGAGAGAGAGAGAGAGAGAGAGAGAGATTGATTTATTTATTTATTGGTTTTATTCTGCCTCGGTAGGACCTTGAGGCAGAGAGAGGGGGGGGGTAGATTAAACAGCATATGAGGTATTCCATGTGAATCCAGTGGACTTTTTCCCTGACCCCCGCCAATTAGATTTTTCCTAAAATCTGATTCCATTGAGTCTCAAAGACACCCTGATTTCTTTCACATTTTTCGAAACAACCTTTAGCCACAAAAATTTGTTTTTCTCCGAAAAAAATGCCCCGATTTAAAAATCTGAAAAAAATCCCAAAAATGCGTGATTATATGTAAAAATTTTCAAGCCATCACCCGCAGTGGAAGTATGATTTTTTCCGCGCTTTCTAAGCGATTAACGTTAAAAAAAATCCGTAAAAATTCGAGAACCGCTTACTTCGGGCGGATACTTAAATGTTTTGATACCCACAATGAAATTTTTTGGCCATTTTTGAATAACCAAATCACAATCATGAACTTTGAACAGTTCCCAGTCAATTTTTCGGATTGTTTATCATTAATCGCTCAGAAAGCACAGGAAAAATCATACTTTCACTGCGGGTAATAGCTTGAAAATGTTTACATATAATCACGCATTTTTGGGAATTTTTTGAGATTTTTAAATTGGGGCGTTTATTTTCGGAGAATTTTTTTTTTTACTAAGGGTTGTTTCGAAAAATGTAAAAAAATGCAGGGTTCCTTTTAGAGTCAATGGAATCAGATTTTTAAAAATAAATCGAATCGGCGAGGTTCCCGGAAAAAGTCCACCGGATTCACGTGGAATGCCTCATTTATAACATAGCAAAAATAGGATTTGGGATGATTGAAGAAGAATCGCGAATGGAAAACATCCAATCTGAATTGAATGCCATTTGAAACCATATTTATTAAGTTTTTTTCACTTGCAAGACCGAAAAAATCCGTTTCTTACTTCCAAACTGTCGAATAATCATCCCCAAAAGTGAAATTTCGTTCGAAATTGAGTTTTAGTGGAAAATGCGCAAAACAGATCGAAAACCTATATCGATTTTGTCAGAATTTTAAAACGACCCGAGTGAACTTTTCGATTTTTGCAGCCGCTGAAGAGCAAGAGATGGAGGGAAAAAATCGAAAAAATTGGTGTTATTTTGACACCGGGAGTGACGTTTTCCACTACGGAAATTTATAATCAACGATTGTGAGGGAAATAGTTGTCTGAGCTGAGGTGAAATACCCCATATATATATACGTATATATCGTAAGAGTGCGTAATTCGCTGAGTTGCTCCACCCCGGAACGCTCAATTGGAAAATTCACACGAACAGTCGCGTAATCGTGAAGATAACCGTCACAGGCAGTAAAGACATTCGCCATCTCGTCGAACCTGCAAAATTACGTAAAATTCCTCACAAAAAGTCCGTCATCACAATTTCAATGTAGTAATAAAACGAAAATTGTTTCCACAAGTTTACCGTTGATCTCGCTGTATCTAATGCAATCTCTCCCGTCGTCGGTGAGTTCGTAGTCCTTTGGGCAGGAACAAATTCCTGAACAATCATGCGAAGATTTTTTGTATCATATACATCGTTCTTTAATACATGATTTTGTCAATTGGCTATTTTTGCCAAATAAAAATTCATATGTAAAAAGAATATTTTTTTACGCCCCAATTTATAGTCACATATAGGTGAATTGGTAAAAAAAAAATATTTTCTACTTTTTAGTACATTAAAAAAGCTTGTTTTTACGAATTGTTTTTTTTACATGAAAAGTTGAAAATTTCATGTTTTTTTTTAAGTTAAATCATGCCTCAACACCTTTTAGATGCATGTTTTCAAAATTTCAGAACTCTAAGTGGTCGGGAAGTGGGTGAAATGTCGATTTTCCGTTTTGCATCTCACAGAAAATCAAGTTAAATAAAAGCTTGTAAAAATGGTGGAGTGGCACATTTTTACTGACCGTCTATGCAATCGACCCTCGTCACTTCCGTTGTACTGAAGTCCGCGTCGAACAATCCTTCCACACAATCGGTAAAAGCGTTGCAACGTTTTCCCAGCATTCGAGTGTCTGGAATCGATGGTAGATAAGAAAATGAAATGAGGTTGACGAGAATGGGAGTTTAAATTAAGATCAGCGAAAGAGGTGGGTGACGGGTTGCGAGAATCTCCCGTGCCCACAACGTCGACCAGGGTCAATACTTGGATGGGTGATCGCCTAGCCGCGCATCGAAGTGATGAGTGTGGGCTCGAAGCTTAAGGGATCGTAAAATTCCGCAAGGGTATTCGAGGGATTGGAAAAACAGTAATTGAAAAAATCTTTCAAAAAACAACCTTTTATTTGTAAACTTTTGAACTAAAAGTAAAAAATAGTATTTAGTTTATGAAGTTCAATAGCAAATAACCCTATCCTTGGTCACTGATCGAAGGCGTAGGCAGTACATTCTCAATAAAACTTACATAAACATAGAACCTTTCACAATTCAAATATTTTCTTAAGGCAGTCCTATCGCCAGGCTTCAATCCATAGGATTTCCGGATTTTTTTTGAGCTTCACTAAATATATTGATAATCGTCTCTGTAAAATTTCAGGATAGTTTATCGACCTAATTACAGAGAGAAGAAATATTAAAATTGAGTATTTTTGTGAAGGAATTCCGAGACGACATACAAAAACCCGATTTCCGGTCGCTACAAAAGTGTATATAATAGTGGGAATCCGTCAGATTCTAAAAATCAATCAGATTTACATACTTAACACTTGTCATAATCCAGTGCTCTCAGAAAAAATTACGCTTATTGACCTAATTTTTATGTAATATCACGTTTAATATAAACTTCCGGCACTGGATTTATTACCACTTGCTACGATAAAGAGACGTGACAGCAAGGCAACAGCTGACTGTAGTCCTAACCTCATCTCACTCATTCGAATTTCCACACATATTTCATTTTTAACTGACATATTTCGCCGACACAAATTTTCCTCGCTTTTTACCAGTCGTGGCCCGAATACAATGCTTTGTATTTCCCGCACCTGACATTGTTTCGACAGATCGACGTTGAAAAGCATGGAGGTTAAACTCGCGTGGTTCAGTAAAAAGAGACGGAGATAGACCCAATATTGCCAAATGTCAAAGCTAGAAATACTGCGCGAATCGTTGGAATAACTATTTTTTCATTTTTCTAATTAAATGTGAACATTCATTAAACCGTTAACACATGAAAAATTTAGTTATTACAAGTTTTTTTTTGCATATGTTAAAAATATAAATTGTACAAGTCTCAAGTATGATCAGTGGTATGACTAGTGTGAAGCGGTAGGACCACCTTAAACGCTTGAGGCTTTATTTAAAGTATAATAACGTTTCACACCTTGAGCTTTCGAGAAAATATAAAAATTTTAAGGTAAATATTTAAATTTTATATATAAGTAATAATTTTGTATATAATAAGTTAAATATTTAAATTTTAACTTAAAAAGTTCGATGTTTATGTAAGTTTTACTAAGAATGCGCCTTTGATCAATGACCAAAGACGTAATACTTCTGTAGCTTTACTATTCAACTTCATACACTAAATATTATTTTCTCACTTTTCAGTTCAATAGTTTATAAATCAACGTTTGTTTTTAAAAGGTTTTTTACGTTTATTTTATCTTATACTTTTAAGTATTAGTATTTGTTTATTTATTTCCCATGCCATACCGCCATGCCATTCAGACATCGGCGTGATAAAAAAACCTTGCCTTAGGTTACAAAAGTTTCGCGAGAAACTTTATAATAGTGTAATTATAAAAAGTGCTCAAGTCAACAAAGTTAATGAGCCTAAACTCGATTGTCCTACCATTTGCCATTGGGAAATTTCAGTTCCCACCTCCCACCACCATTATCAGACTCTCGTTATCATGTGTAATGAAAAGTGCTCATGATAACGAAACAAATGACCACAAACTCGACTGTCCTAGTATATGCTATTAAGGAGTCGCATTGCCCACCTCTCACCTCCATCATCAGACCAGCTCCATTGTACCATATCATTGTCACCGAAGTTACACATGTATACTAAATTTCAGCTCAACCGGACGCCAGCAAGTGCTCGAAAAATGGATTACAAATTTTGAACGGGAAAGACAGACATACGAACGAAGCAAGTTAAATAAAAGCTTGTAAAAATAAAATAAAATTGGAACGTACAAAGATCTTTGCGACAAACGGATCCTCGATGCTTAAAGTCCATGTTGCACCTGCACTTTCCTTCCTCGCCGCAACGGGCGTTTTTTAAAAATTCGCGACACTGCGAGTCCTCCTCGCACGAATCGCCTATAACGTTCGCGGCCTTCAGGCATCGTTTCCCGTCCATCGAGAGCACGTAGTCGACCTTACAACCGCAAATGTCGAAGCATCTCGCGTGCATCGCCGTGCACTCCTCGTCGATCGTGCATTCTTCTCCCAGGGCTATATCGACGAATTTAATTTAATTTTTTTTATTAATATTCGATTGAAGAGTGTGGAGCACTCCAAGGCTCCAATACATATGACATATATGTCATGTGTATTTAAAAAACCTGGTAAACATACGGCGAGTGCTTCACACTCTTCAATCGAATATTAATAAAAAAAAATTTTTTAAATAGCTGTTACTTCACGGTGTTTAGGAATCCCATAGTATAAAAAATACCAAAAATCCGTTTTTCGTATTCACAATTCGGGGAATTTCTTAAAAATAAAATAACGAGTGTTTTTCCTTGAGAAAAAAAATATTTTCGCATATTTTGCCCTGAAACGGACGTTCGACTTGCTCAATAAAATCTAAATTAATTTGTTTCTGGAAGGCTAGAAAAAGACGCACATTTTCGTTTTTTACGAATGTAAATACGTCAAATCCTGCCAAAGATACAGCCATTTGAATGGAAAAATATTAAAAAATGGTAATCAACGAGAAAAAACGTCAGAAATTTTTTTAAATGTCGACACTCGGTGAATATTTACCAATAATGTAACTCGATTTTTTAAAATTATTCGTGGATTTTTTTTTACTGGCTGAAGTGACGTGGAATGCCTCATATATATTTTCTAACAGCCTGATATTCATACTAAATAGATGTGTAATTAATTTTATGAGTAAATAACTTTATCATACGAAAGAAATTGTTAAATTCGCACATGATTTTATACCCGTTACTGTGGCCTAAGGCCTTAATCAATCTTAGAATTGCAATTCTCGTGTTGCATACGCACAGGCACTTTTCAAGCATCGCGTCCCTTCGGAATTTGGATGATGCTGCAGCGGGCACGAGCAATATCCATCGACGCAAAAACTCGCCGATCCTTCGACGTAACAATTGTGCGAAGTTTGGCAAACGTGACCGATTCCTGTGAATGAGCAAAGATGTTAAATTCTCGGACAAGCCGTGACGATATGTAGGATTTGGAAAATGAGCCCGATACTACGTCGAGTGGCGCGCGGCATTTGCATTGCGCGTTAAGGGGCTACATCTACCCAGAGACCCGAAAAAATGGCCTAATCCCGATTTTTTTCTGGGATGCGGTTGGTGAAAGAAACGCATTTTTTTTAACGCAAAGGTACATATATTGTGAGTTGTTAAAAAAAATCACCAAAAAATACAGAAAAAAAAACAGTAACATGGCCGCCGGCAAATGATGATTTTTTTGTGACATTTGGCGGTGGATACTCTCCACCTTAACCCTTTCACACCTGACGGGACATATGCTGTCTCAGTCTGGCAAATTTGTGAAATTACGGCTGGGACGTTGTGGGATGCGTTATGGGATGTTATGTGTCGTAATGAGATCGTTTATGCTGTATTGAAAGGGTTAAACCATTTCGTCGTATTGAAGGTTTCAAACGCCGTATTTAAAGATTTAAGGGGCTATACCAGTATGACACTTTTAAAAAATCGATTTTTTTGCCTTTTTCGACAATATATACTTTCAAGAATTTCCTGTAAAAATGTCAAGGCCGTATCTCGAATCATTTGATCGTGCAAAAATCGATAGTTAAATCTTTGAACGCGTTTTTCTCGAAATGAGATTTTTCAAATTTGCTGACATTGTAACTCAAAGAGCAATTGTCCGATTGACTTGACATTTGAACTGAGTACTCTTGAATATATTTACTCTATAATGACGTAGGATATTTTTGATTGGATGAAAATTGGCGAATTGGCATTGGAAAAAACGACCTTTTTATAGGCAAGAAAACAGACTTTTTTCATAACTACGCCATTTTGTTAGATTTCGATATTTTTCGGAAATTCTACGTCATTATACAAGAAATACCTTCCAGTTTAACGACTTTTTTTCCCTTTCCGATTTCAGCTATTCAATCGGCCAGATTCATGTCAGCAGTGGAGGAACTTTTTTTGGCGCCTCCGAAGGCAGCGCATAAGTCGCTTGGATCTCAATACTTTTCTATGAAAAAATGATGTAATATAGGTCAAATATAGCCAAATATATTCTTAATTTTCCCAAACATTTAATTGAGTCCTTTTCTTCCAAAAAATCTCGAAAATCACCCGAATTTTCACCGTTCACACTTAAGGCAGGCCCCTCAAGGCGGGATATTCATTTACAACGACCAAAAAATCGATTTCTTTTTTTTTTTCTTTAAGGGGAGGGTAGGGGTTTCAGGGTGAAAAAAAACACTTTTTTGCCAATGTTTTTCATCTATTTGGATCGAGTAAATTTATTGAAACCTTTTGTACATTGTTAAGTGTCATTTCAAGAACATTCCGTGAAATTTGTACGCGCAAATATCCACAAACAAGCCGGTACCGCGTTTTTCTCGAAACCACTTTTTCCAAGTCCGTGTTCCCTGCCATTTGAAAACTACATGACCGATTTATTTCAAACTTGGTACACACTTTCTACATATAAAATACCTCCCCCAATGGTTAGTTTGAGATTTTTTTTACATTGAGGGGGTTTTACACCCCCAAAATGGCGAAATTTTCGTGAAAAATAGCACTTTTCACTTTACATGACCACCAAAAATTTAGAAATGAAAAAAATAATGACCAAAGACCGTTAGGGGGAGGATTTGATGATACTTTGACTAAATTTTAATGGTACTTGATTTCAGATAATTTATAGCTGAGATACAGTAAACACCGCAAATCGTGTTATTCCAAAGGTTCTCCTGGAAAAGCTTTGTGACCGGCTTGTTTGTGGATATTTTCGCGTACAAATTTCACGGAATGTTCTTGAAATGACACTTAACAATGTACAAAAGGTTTCAATAGATTTACTCTATCCATATAGATGAAAAAAATTCCCAAAAAAGTGTTTTTTTTTCACGCTGAAACCCTCCCCTTAAACGATAGAACTATATATATGTAGAATATTTTCCCAAAGTTTCAAAGCGAAATTCGAAAACCATTAAACGTTACATCCCGTCGACGCTGTGCCTCACCGCTCGGATTCGGAGCGGGTGTGAACTTCAAACGCGTTTTTGTCAAAACTGCATTATCGAAATTGGCGTGCAGAATTACTCAAAAACTATTAAGCCGGTTGAGGTGAAACTTGGTAGAAATATTGATAATATTGGTACCTACTACTTGACGAGAATTGTTTTTGAAAAATTGGAAAAACACTATTTTTTTAAGCCACATTTTACAGAAATGTTGATATTTTTGTTGTAAATGCGTGCCTTTCTCAAATTTGCATTTTCTTAATTTTAGTTACCGTCACATAGAAACTATACATGTTCTAAGTGAAAAAATGTTTGAACTTTTTTGCAAATCAAAGCCTACGGGGAGCTAGACTGCACGCCGATTCGCAACTCCCGCGGCGACTTTGCTGTAACACTCTGCCACAGCTCCGCCATTTTGATGATGAATTAATTTAAAAAAAATTGTTTTGTATACTTAAATATACTATTAAAGTATACCTAAAGTTTGATAATTGTAGAATAATTATTTCTTGGTTCAAAAAATCCCTCAATATTGCTTACTTTTCTCCTGTCTAAATGTATATCCCGCCTTAAAGGTGGCACAATCGAATAAAAATATCTTTTGAAAATGCATTTTTTTCGACCCACCCAGGTAGATGTAGCCCGATAATAGGCCAAGAGCGACGATAAAGAAGCGCATCGATCATCAGGCAGGAAAGAAGGCGCGATAAAAAACACCCATTAATTATCGGATTAAAAAACGTCTGTGTTCGAGTTCCTTATCTCTCTCGGCCAACGTAGGCACAGTCTTTCTTTCCGTTTGATCGACGATACGATTCGTCGGCCTCAACGACGCGTTTATTCGTAACACATCGAACTATTTCCAGTTACGTCAGGTATGAATTTTCATTTCTATGCGTCAAGTTGAGTCGTGAAGGGACCTTGCCCTGCTGTGCTTGAAGTTCACTTACCGTGGGTAAAAAAAGTATCTGTACACGTCGTCTTTTTCAAATTATCCTCCAAAAAAATAAAACAAAATAAAATGCTTTATGAAGTTTCTGTGTTTGATAGCTTGTCTGAAGGGGCCAGTCCACTTTGAAAATTTCAAAAAATCGAAAGCAAGCAAGTCTTGAAGAAATCGACGATGATGAGCAATCAGAAGGGATTTTGTACGGTGCAGGAATTGCCGATTGAGTTTAGGTAAGGCTTTTTCATAGTATAAACTTCAAACGCGTTTTTCTCGAAACAACGTTTTCAAAATCTAGCTCCATCGTATCTCTAAAACTAATAAACCGATTCTCTTGAAATTTGCACCACATATTGTAGACGTGATTCGCAACAAGATGACCCTCGATGGTTTTAACATTTTGATTTTTACTCTTTTTTTTTGCGAAAAACTGCGAAAAAAACGCGTTTTTTTTTACTTTTTTCGTTTTTCATCTGCCATTTTTTTATGGTATCTGGTATCATACTGAATCTAATGGACTTTGATTTTTTTGTTTCAGACTAGCCGTTGCCGAGTTGTGATGGAGCTACCTAGCCCACCTATTTTTGAGGCGTTACGTTAAACTACAGTTTTAGTACTTAAAAATGAATAAAATGAATCGAACATTTTTTAAAAATGTATTCCAAGACTATTCATCAAGCCCAACAACTTTTATATTCATATCTTTTATAAAATCCTCAAAAAAAAAATCGCGAAAATAGCCTTTTTTCGTGGCTCCAAAGTGCACTGGCTTAAGTATACATAGTCTGTTTACAAAAATCTTGGAAAAACACGAACAAAAAATAAAGCCAAATTAACAAGTTTCGTGTGAGATGTCCGAATACTCTTTGTACCCACCGTACACACTGGGCACTTAGTTTTTCAGTTATTTTCGCCTCTTTTAAATACATCTTTTTAACTGTAACGAACATTGGTCTTGCCGTTCGTGGCCATCGATTTCTTTTTTCACCACCTCTCTTATTCTTCGCGGATAATAAAAATGTATATTCTTATTACGGAACGGCAAGAACGAGTCAACTTTTTTTTAGAATACTGAGAGTAGGCATTGTTTGGAGAATGTTTTTTTTTTTCGTCACTGACAAAGGGCTGAGTGAGTAGTATGACGACGCGACGACCTCACCTACGGACTCGTAACACCTATGAGCCTCGAAGTGAGAGCCTGAGGAACACCCACACACGTTGTTCCGGCACTCCGCTTGGGCGGTGAAGGTCATACGGCACTGTACGTCCTCGGTGCATGGATCTCCGATGTTCTTCGCGACTGAAAGTGATGAAAAAAAAATTAAATTTATACCCTTTGTTACGTAATTTTGATGTTTTTTTTTTCATCACGATCTAGCGTTATCAGTTCCGTCGTGATCTTCTCTGACGGTTGGTCCGGGGTGGGGGACAAAATGTCGAACGACCAAATAGAGAACGACAAAGATTTTGAAACGACAGAATTATGAACTCTCAAAATAACGAAGGTTAAAGTTATTCGAAATTTTATCCGTTGACCGATGACGAAATCGCATAAGTATTACATAAAAGGATTATTTATTCGAGAGTTCATTTATTCGAGAACATATATTCGGATAGTCTGCAGTGTGAGTCATACGAATACAGATTCGAACAATCTAGATTCATATATCCGAAATAGAAAAAAGTGAGTATCTAATATTCGTAATACCGTCTATAGCAAAAAGCCATCTATCGAGACAACAAACTTCGAATGTGTAGATCTTAGAAGCGCAAATGATCGATGGTCCGAAATGGCGAACACCTAAATGGCGAACATGGCATGGCTGCCTGACCCGACTGACCACTAACGCCATCTGCCATCTTCATTCTGAAACGCAAGTAGTATTGCTCGATCCCAAGTTTTCGCTATCCGAAATGTTCGCCATTTTGGCCGATCGCTATTTTACCCGATCGACTTTTTGGTCCTTCGCTTTAAGGGGAGGGTAGGGGCTTGCACTTTTGAAAAATCATTTTTTTTTGTCTTTTCTTAAGTTAAACATTTCAAGAAATAATCCCAAAATTTCAAGTCAATTAGAGCAAAATTCTCGAAGTTATTGACTATTTAGTTCCGCTCCTCTAACACTGTAGCTCCGACTTCTCTAAACTTCACACGCGTTTTTCTCGAAACCACTTTTTCAAAGTCCGTGTTCACTGCCATTTGAAAACTACATGACCGATTTATTTCGAACTTGGTACACACTTTCTACATATAAAATACCTCCCCCCAACGGTTAGTTTGAGATTTTTTTTTACATTGAGGGGGTTTTCCACCCCCAAAATGGCGGAATTTTTCGTGAAAAATAGCACTTTACACTTCACATGACCACCAAAAATTTAGAAATGAAAAAAAAATATTATCAAAGACCGTTGGGGGAGGATTCGATGACACTTTGACTAAATTTTAATGGTACTTGACTTCAGATCATTTCTAGCTGAGATACAGTGAACACCGCAAATCGTGTTTGTCTAAAGGCGTTCTCGGAAAAGCTTTGTCACCGGCTTGTTTGTGGATATTTTCGCGTACAAATTTCACGGAATATTCTTGAAATGACACTTAACAATGAACAAAAGGTTTCAAGAAATTTACTCTATCCATATAGATGAAAAAAATTCGCAAAAAAGTGTTTTTTTTTTCACGCTGAAACCCCACCCTCCCGTTAATGAATTCGAAATTGTAAACTGTCGTAATATTTACAATTTGACGATTTGACGTTTCAAATTGTTTGGTGTATACATACAGGCGAATCGCCATTATATCTCTCATTATTTTGTTAAATCTGATATTTGTTTTCGCTATAAATCAACTCCGAGATTTTAGTATTCACAATTTCGATTAACTATTTTACAGACTACCATCTATAATAGAACGTTCGTCATTACTCAATTCGAAATTTCGGTCCTTCTGAATATTGAAGACGAGAAATTATTTCTCGTCTTCGGAATACCGGCTACAATTTCACATTTCAGAATTATTCGCCTCGAACTTTGCACTATTTTGCCCAAATTTCACTAACAAAAAAACGAGAATCAAGAATAAAAGAAAACTATTATTAAAAAATGACAATCCTTTTCTTGTATCGCTTCCGGGCGATAAATCAATTGAAAATTCAGCTCTGTTTTCTGCGTTTGACTTGATGGAAAAAAAAGGGCGTTGAAAAAACGAGACGGATGTTCCAACGGAATATATATGTGTACACGTATGGCTCGTGTGTAATTTTGAACAATAATCATAATAGTAATAATAGTTAACATTTTCCACGAGGCATTTCTTTCCGTCATTGCGGAGCTTCGTATCGTACTTGTCTCTTTCTCGCTCTCTTTTTCTTTTCTTTTTTATATCTCAGGACACTGAATTTGACGCGGCTCGACGAGCACACCGAGAGCTCTCCTGACACGCTCGAGAGAAACTCACGGGGCTATAAGAGTTACGCCGACTAGAATTTCTACAGAAGCACCAAAGTGTACTGCTATGCAGACATGTATTATAATACGAGATAGGACGAGTAGCGTGAGATAGATTCTCGATTTGGAATAATTCCCTCATGGTTATATTTATGTATTACTTATATATATATATATATATATATATATATATATATATATATATATATATATATATATATATATATATATATATATATATATATATATGGTTGCACACTATAAATAGTTATCAAGCCGTTGGAGACTTCCGCCGAGCTCCATGCTCCACTCCTCCCTGAGAAATAACACTTTTTTTCCCCCAAAGAGGGCGTTGAACAATCCCACAGGTTACAATTTCCCGCTCCATTTCTCAAGACATCCGATATTGTTCTTGGTTTAAAAAAAGCTCCGTATTAACGGGTTACACCCAGCTCGTGACCGGAAAAAAGAAGAATTTTCGTGAACTTTATTTGGGAAAACGCGTGCGGGATTTCGAATTATTATTTTTGTACATTAAAGAGTGTAATTCTGAGTATTTTTTACGATTTTCGTATCGCAAAATATTTATAAATGTGGTAGATACAAACCGTCCTTCGCAGTGACTTCGGAAACAAATCATACGAAATTTAAAAAAATAGTTTTTGCTTGAAACTATCTAGCGCTTGGACGAAGGATTTAACCCTCAATGCCACTGTGGGGTTCGAAACCCACCACTTTTTTTCTTATGCGAAAATGCATTGATGACGTGTATTCCAAAGAAGTGTGGCAAGTAAGGGCTAATAAAATATTGATTTTTGGCAAAATGGTTGCGGTCCAAAGTGGGAGTAGCGATTTTGGGTGACCGAAAACGCTCTATTTTCGTTGATAAAAAAATGCATGAAAAATTCCTTCGTTCGAGCACTTTTTTTTGGACATGTAAAAGAAACTTGTCAAATTTGGAGTTGATCGGGGCAGTGATTTTTGAGATATCGTGGACAACGCCCATAACTCCCTCAACTTTGAACGGATGGGATTGAAATTTTCAGAAAATGATTCCGAAATGTTATACTTTGAGAATCCGAAAACCAAAAATCGACCCTTTAAGGGGATCTATATTACAACGATACGAAAATCGATGTCTTCTTTTTCTTCTTTAAACGATAGGATTATATATGTGGAATATTTTCCCAAAGTCTTAAAGCGAAATTCAAAAAACTTTAAACGTTACACTCTTGTCCCTCACCGCTTGGATTCGGAGCGGGCGTAAACTTCAAACGCGTATTTCTCAAAACCGCTTTTTCGAAATTGACGTGCAGGATTACTCAAAAACTATTAAGCCGATTGAGTTGAAACTTGGTGGAAATATTGATAATATTGCTGTCTTCGACTTGATGAAAATTGTTTTGGAAATGTTTTTGAAAAATTACTTTTTCAATCCAATTTTTGCGTGAAATATTGTTTTTTCGCTGGAAATGTGTGCCGTTTTCTTTAATTTGCATTTTCTTCATTTTAATTACTGAAACTATACATGTTCTAGCTGGAATTTTTTTGGAATTTTCTTTGCAAATCGAAGTCTACGTGGAGCTAGACTGATAAATGAATTTGAAAAATTTGTTTTGTATCCTTAAGCTAATCCTATAAAATCTTCGATCCTATCCTTCGATCGAATCCTATAAAGGCTTCGTAGAATTTTCATAATTTTTTTTTTTTTGAGCTTCGCTAAATATATTAATAATCGTCTCTGTAAAATTCCAGGGTCAGTTATCAACATAATTACAGAGAAAAAATATTAAAATTGCGTGTTTTTGTGAAGGAATTCCGAGACGACATACAAAAACCCAATTTCCGGTCGCTAAAAAAGTGTATATAATAGTGGGAATCCGTCAGATTGTTTAAAATATTCAGATTTACATACCTGACACTTGTAGTAATCCAATGCTCCCAGACAAAAATGCGCTTATGGACTTAATTTTCATGTAATATCAAGATTAATTTGAACTTCCGGTATTGGATTTATTACCACTTGCTACGATAAAGAGACGTGACAGCAAGGCAACAGCTGACTGTAGTCCTAACCTCATCTCACTCATCCGAATTTCCACACATGTTTCATTTTTAACCGACAAATTTCGCCGACACGAATTTTCCACGCTTTTTACCAGTCGTGGCCCGAATACAATGCTTTATATTCCCCGCACCTGACATTGTTTTGACAGATCGACGTTGAAAGTCATGGAGGTTAAACTCGCCTTGTCGAGTAAAAAGAGACGGAGATAGAACCAATGTTGCCAAATATCGAACCTGGAAAAACTCCGCGGATCGTTGGAATAACTATTTTTTTATTTCTCTAATGAAATGTGAACATTCATTGAACAGTTTACACATAGAATATTTTAGTTATGACAAATTATTTTTTTGGCATATGTTAAAAATATTAATTGTACAAGTCTCAAGTATGATCAGTGGTATGACTAGTGTGAAGCAATAGGATTACCTTAAATATACTATTGAAGTATACCTATAGTTTGATAAATGAAGAATATTTCTTTTCTAGTTTAAAAATCCCTCAAAATTGCTTAATTTTGCCCGTCTATGCCTTAAAAATGTCAACGAGGCGCGAACCCTCAGCAATAGAATGGAATTCTTCGCAACGATAAAGCGTTGAATATTCTGACATAATTCTACAGGTCAACAACAAGCTGGAACGTATAGTTTCCATCATACATTCTTTTGACTCGAACACTTATTTTTTTGCGGCGATTTCTCAACTTCCCGAGATTTTCTTTCAGCATTGTGCGATTTTTGGCGGTCTCGTTGTCTTGTTTTAATTTTTACTTCGAGTGAAGAGTAAGATGACAAAAATGAGTAAATAAATATTACCGACTATCACCACTCACTTTTGAGACACTGCACGTGTGTGCGATTCCTATCGACAAGATAATCGGCCATGCAGACACAGGTCTTCTGATTCTTGCAGTAAGCGTTGTCCATGCAGTCCCTGTCGTATGTGCAGAGTGCCAGAGTTTCTGCGATGGGAAGAACAACAGACGATCATTAATCCAACAGCACGAAGGTGCGACGAAGACAATTCGAGAGAGTGTGAGACACTACAGCTGTTATGAGCAAGAACAATTGTTGCTAAATATATTTATATATACGCCCGTTATTATTTTTTAATGATAACTTTTCAATGATAAAAAAGATTAAATTTAAAGAGCAATTGCTGCTACATATATATATATATATATATATATATATATATATATATATATATATATATATATATATCCGTCGTTATTATTATTATTATTATTATTATTATTATTATTATTGATGTTATTATAGTCATATATAAAATAATTATTGTTATTAATTTTACGGAAATAACGCAATACGTATTTTTACTTGAGAGGTTTTTGAATGACCACATTTTCCTCCGCGCCGAATTGCTTCCGAAAATTTCTGCTGATTCCGAACATCGCGAAATTTGTTTCCAAGCCCCAAAATTACGTCGAGCATAAACGCAAAAAAACGTGTTTCCCGACTCCTCCGGCCATTCTTAACGAAAATTAAAGATCGGTGGGTAAATAAACGCCGAATTCGTATCCACGGGTAAAAATAAATCGATATAGAATTAGAAGAAAAGAAAAAATGCATCCAAAAGATTTTCCCATCTCGACCCAAAATAAGTGGCTTTACTGAATTGCCAACAATTTATTTTCGGTTTAGATTTGCAACTTCGCTTTGCACGCATTCTCTTCGTAATCGTTTTCTCTTTAAAATGCCGCTAGATTCATGGAGTTCCAATGATTTTTCAATTTTGGGCAGAATTTTAAAGACGGACCATTGATTTTCGCGAATTTTTCCTTACGTCCTCCTTTGCTTCTTTTTCGGGCATTTTTTAAGAGGGAATGACACCTCATTGCGATCGGTATGGTAGAACAATTATAGATTCCCAAAATTCTCTGAAACGGCTCTTCAGATCCCGTCGAAACTTTGCCAAACGACGTCAAATAGATAGACGAACAGCTGCCTTCCCCTCAAATTTTCTGAATTTGAGAAAAAAAAACTAGATTGGCTTATCATAAGCCAATCTACATTTTTTTCCTCAAATTCAGAAAATTTGAGGGGAAGACAATTGCCGATTAAATAACCATCGAGTTTTTGTCGAAAGCTCAAAATTACGCCGGCTCAACGCGAAAACGGTGTTTTCACAGACATTTGAGGATTTTTAAATAAAAAATTAGGGATTTTGGGGGAATCTAATTGTGAATTCATTTTCAGGGGGTAAAAATACATAAAAAAAGACCTTCAAAACAAAATATTAAGGATCCAGATTTTTTTCGCTCTTCAGCCAAAAAAAAAGGTTTCTTCACTCAATCGTCACTCATTTATTTTTCATTTTTGATTGAAACTCCGCTCTGCGCTTATTCTCTTCTTATCGTCTGCTCTTTGAAATGCCGTCTAATTCGTCAAGCACCGATTATTTTTCAATTTTTGGCAGAATTTCGAAGTGGCATCATCGATTTTCGCGAATTTTTCCTTACCCCTTTGCCATTCTTCGAGTGCCTTTTCCGAAAAAAAACTAATTGAGATATCGGGATTAATCCAACGGCAGTCTCCAAGTCTACCAAAATTCTTTCCGAAAACCCCCTCAATGAGCCTCCGAGACTCAAATGGGGTCGTCGCTACGACTCTTTGAAATTTCAGCATTTCGACGATTTTCAGAAAGTGGCCGGAGAGGAAATATATTTCTTTTCGCCTTTCGATATACTTTTACGGCCTATTCTGAGGGACATTTTACACTGATTACAAAAATCTCGAGTTTTTACCAAAGGGTCAACAGGTTTGAGGCGTTACTTCTGAATAGAAAAAAAAAGTTTACGTTCTTTTCATTGGCTTAAATGATGTATAAACATCATAATAATGATATACAAAAGAATATATACGCGAAAAATTATAAAAAAATGTTATAGCTCAATTCCCGAAGCGTCTCCGAACGCTTCGAAACGCACGAGACAGCCTAGACGGTGAAACTAGCAATTTGGAGTCGTTTAGTCCAGTCGTTTTACAAAAAATATACAACGACCCAACAACTAAAGACCCACCATCGAAATGCCTCCGTGGGTACACGCAGAATTGGAAAGAGACCTTCAATTCCGTCGTGTGAATGATAGCTCTTAAGGGGTAAGGCCAATGTAGAAATTTCAAAAAATCTATTTTTTTTCCTCAAAAGATGCCTTAATATCTTAAAAATGACGTACTCAAAGGATTAAGGTGGGAAAAATGTCTAAATACTTCTATTGTGAATTTTGGCGCAGCCCCTCTCAGTCCGATGCATTCCGTACCGAAAACTTTAAGGGGGGATTGTCTTTTTTTCGCAAAATTTACCGCTTTTTGGGAATTTCTTTGTGAAGAAAGTATACAACGGAAAACTTGTGAAACTTGGCATATAGTTTTATTGATCTGTTTACTACATACAAAAAAATTTTTAAACAATTTCATCAAAAAATCCGCCTCCCACCCCCCTCGACGCGCGATGGTCCTTTTTTGATGGTGTGCACGATTTCTCAAAAACTATTCAACCGATTGCCTTCAAATTTGGACAGAATGCTCAGCTGACATCCTTTTATCGTTTGATGAAGCAAAAAAGCAATACGTTTAATAGTTTTTTATTTATAACAAAAAATCGATCAATTTTTTTCGAAAAATCGATACTTCAAGTTCAAAACGTCACCAAATCGTCAATTTTTTTTTCCCTTCATCGAACGATAGCTATATGTGTCTAAAGTAAAATGCTTTTTGGGTTTTTGTTGCAGGATGAACGTGAAGGCTGTAATCGTGCACACCATCAAAAAAGGACCATCGCGCGTCGAGGGGGGTGGGAGGCGGACTTTTTGATGAAATTGTTTAAAAAATTTTTTGTATGTAGTAAACAGATCAATAAAACTATATGCCAAGTTTCACAAGTTTTCCGTTGTATACTTTCTTCACAAAAAAATTCCCAAAAAGCGGTAAATTTTGCGAAAAAAAAGACAATCCCCCCTTAAACGCGTTTTTCTCGAAACTACATTTTTCGAGTCGGCCGGACTCATAACTCGAACAAATCTTGACCGATTGACTTGACATTTTAACTGTATATTCACAATTACATTCTGCATAGACGTACGTAGTATTTTCTCGATATATTACATGGTTGTTTTCTATAAACAATTTTCGGATGATGTTTTTTTGAGAATTTTGAACTTTTATTTCAAAAACGCGCTGTTTTTGCCAAAATTGACATATCAAAAAAATCCTACGTACTTCTGTAGCTATTCACATGTATAATCGAAAAAAAAAATTCATTCACTGTAAATAAAAAATTGCAGGTGCCGTTGGTCCGGCCGCGCGCCTATGAAAAAAAAGGCGTTCGTCGAAGAAAAGCTGTGCAGACGCTATTTTTTTCATATTAATTTGAAAAAAATAGTTTATACAGTTTATGATATGTACAAGAAAGCACCTTTTTCAGAATTTTGGTTTATTCCATTGTGCCGATAAAAAAAATCCCAAAGAATACTTATTTTTTCCCCCGGTACAGTGGCCTTACCCCTTAAGTCAGTTTTGTAACTTCAAACGCGTTTTTCTCGAAACTGAGTTTTGAAATCGGGAGGACGCATAATTCGGGCAGTTTTCATCCGATTGCCTCAAAATTGTAACTGTAGCTTCTTAGAAAGATTCTCTGCAAAAGTACACACGATTTTTACGATTTATCGATCATTCTCGTTTTCATAAACAAATTAAGGATGATTATTGAGCAAAAAAGAAAAATTATTCAGAATGACGCCATTCAGCGAAAAAACCATATTTCCTAATGATCGTGTGTACTTTTCTAGCAAAACCAATGAAGATGATGATTTTTTTGTTCTGGGTGCTATTCCCTAAAAATTTTGCATCCCCCGCAGAGATGGTATTGAAGTTTGCATCGTTGGGATACAACGGAAATGTATTTTTTTCGTGTTCCCGTATTTTTCCGGTACATTTAGGCGACGAAAGTGACTGAAATATTTTTGAGAATCCTTATTAAAAATTTATAACCAAAAGCTGCAAAAGAAGATTTTGGATAATAATAAAAACAAATAAATGAAACAATGAAGAGAAATATTCGTTACGTTCCAACGCTGCAAATTCAACACCATCCGCAGGGCGCCTAAAAAAATGCTCTTAGTGTAGCTATAACTGAGCCGCCTGTGGTATTTTTTTTCATGAATTTTTTTTTCGTATAGTCACTCATGTGACTAACCTTCCAAACCCCATTTTGATTGCTTTTTTTCAAATTCTCGAAAGACATTCCTAAAACAGTCGCATTTTTCGGTGAGCCACATATAAGTCTTAAGGAGGTTGGAGCGTTAGACACAATCCAAGATTAAATTTGATAAAAAAATATGTTATTGTCTAGACTATACCGAGACTTAACGAATTTTTTGAAAAATTTCCACCACAAAACACCAGGGATAAAAAAATAGTTTAATGTATTGTAATTATACGTGCGGTTCGATCGGCAAGACGTTCATGCTACGGGTGATGTCGTTTTTTTGCCATGTAGCACCAAGATCAATTATTTATAACAACGGATTAACGCAAACTAAACCTTTGTAAACATTTAATTTAAAAAAGCTTATCTTGCCCATCATAAATCATATATGGGTAAGGCCACTTTAAGCCCAATGATTGGCACTGTAGGGACCACTGTGTATGTAGGAGAGAAGTGTCAATAATTGGTGGGGCGCCAAAATAAAGTCACCTTACCCTATATTCAATAATTGAACCGTCAACGTTTGATGAAACATTTCGAATCTTGGCTGGCGAATGAAGAGCATTGCTGCCAACTTCAATGTCCGCGAAGTTGCCGTATTTCGGCAACACTTAATATTAATGAATGGTAATGATAAATAATCTCGTGACATAAATATAAATAGGCATATTTAGAAACGACTTAAAATTTCATTCTGAGTTGTATAAAACATTCGCTGTCGCAGTTTTTTCATAATAATCATCGATAATGTTATACTTTTTCCAGTTGGTAGTAACAAAAAAGTTTTGCTCATTTACGTAATAAAAATATAAAAAAAGTACAATATTATCCCTTTAATTAAATTTATTATGAAAAATTAGTATCTACAGAATAAATCTATACCACGTGTGCATTTCTTTGAGGTTCATTTTTTAAAAATGCATAAACCGTCATTTAGCTCAACTGGACCGTTCCAACCTCCAAACCAAATGCCCTTGCTGCAAGGTGTCTCAAAATGACCTGACATTAAAATTTATTAATAAAACGTATTATTTATTTGAAAAGTACGAATATTTTTATTTGAATATAAGTTACAAACATGGAGGTTATGTGAGGAACAAAATATCCGATAAATGGCCGCCTCGTTCCTGTTTGCAAACGTTCACCATTTTGACGAAATTTTTAATAATATTTTGGCATAATTGCGGACTAATTACATTAATGGTGCGTCCAATTTCTTCCTTGAGCTCCGGAATGGCCTGTGGATCATTGGCATACACGTTTTCTTTCAGAAAACCCCAACGAAAAAAGTTCAATGGCGTCAAATCGCACGATCCTGGTGACTAATTCACATCGCCGCGGCGCGAGATAAAGACCAGTAAAACATACAAAAACCCAGCACTTTTTAGCGTAGAATATGAATTTTTGACTAAAGGTAGATGGTTGCATACTGAAAGTAACCCCAATAAAATGTTGGCCCCAACCCTAAGAAATAAGGGTTGAAAACTTAAAAATCGCCGTATCTCGCTAATTAATAGCCCGATCAAAAAAGTGTTCGAACAAAGGTTGTTTGTAATAATAAAATTCGTATAAAGTTATCTGACGTCAAACCCCCTATCTTTGAAAATAGCGGCACAAAAACAAATCGAAAATTCGGGGTTCATGCGTGTGCGAGCGGACTACACATAGGGGATATTGGACGTCAGATAACTTTATACGTATTTTATTATGCCAAACAACTTTTCTTTAAAACATTTTTTGATCAGGCTATTAATTATCGAGATACGACGATTTTTAAGTTTTCAACCCCTATTTCTTAGGGTTGGGGCGAGTTGAGGGGCGTCATTTTATTGGGGTTACTTTCAGTATGCAACCATCTACCTTCCATCAAAAATTCATATTCCACGCTAAAAAGTGAGGGTATTGAAGTTTGCATCGTTGGACCGCAACGAAAGTTCATACATTTTATTTTCCATATTCTTATTATTATAAGTGATCTTTTTTCATATATTTAGTGAAGATCGCTAAATAAATATCCTCAAAAATGGTTGAAGGACTTTTGTAAGCGAAATCGGCCGAAATAAATTGATTTCGTTGCAGTCCAACGATGCACAGTTTAGCATCGTAAAAAGTGCTGGGTTTTCGTCTCGTTTGCTGGACTAATAACACGACCACGAAACTTCGTCTGCAATAACTATGCAGTAACAATGCAGCAAACAACAATTCCTATGCATTGCTCGATCGTATAATTCTCCATGACTAAACCTCAAATTCCTCCTAACGCCAGTCGTCAAAGATCAGTACTCTATTTTCGCCACAAAAAAAAATGGCGCGCAATTTAAAATGTCAGGTCATTTTGAGACACCCTTTATCTCGATTCTCTCCGCCATTGCAGTGCACCGAAACGTCTCTCAACTCTTTTAGTCCACGTCCTTCAACGTTTCCTCATTCTTCCAATCCCAATGTGTCCGAAATGTTTGCGGACGCGTAATACCAATGCGAACATATACGTACGAGCCTGTGAATTTTGTTCGGAACCACAGCGGGGATCGTCGATCGCGTGAGCAACCGCGAGAGGGCAGCACCACGCGGTAACGAGGAGGAAGTCGATGAGAAATTGTCGAACTTTTACGCGCGGCGGGCGGCACCTGTACTTCCGGTAGTGCCTCATGGATTTTTCGCGACTCTACGGATCGATATCCGGTCATTTCTGGACCGCTGACGAGTGCTCGCAACAACGACGAGGACGATACCGATGACGACGATTACAACTTAGCAGTCATCCGAAATAGCGGACCTTGTACACTCGGAAGTGGACCTCATTGTCGATGACAATTTGCACGAGACGGAGGCGATAAACAATTGCGAAGAACGATTCGACCTTGGTCGAGTGTTTTTTTTTCTCCGATGCCGCGCACTGTGCAGTCGATGATTTAACGAAGAGGAAAGGAGGAATGAAACAAAAGCGTTTAGCACCGGAGGAACGACGCACCTCGTCGCACCGAGGATGATCGTATCGTTACGCAAGTGGATCGCGCGAGCTCTATTGTGCTTCGTTTATCGACTCGTACGCACGCGTGTTTATACATCGTCGCAGACCGTGGCCTCTTTTTTCTCCATGTCTCTTTTCTTTATCTCCACTTTTTTGACTCGAGCGAGGGCGGGGAAACGAGTTGCGAGACAAATTTTCGCTCGAGAGCGCTCCTCGGCGGTCTGAAGAAATCTTTGTGTGCTTCGTAAGCGGCTGCTCGCGCTTGTCCTTATTGTGCAGCGAGCAATAAAACAATATTACGCAACGTTACAGGGGACTGTATGTCGTTCGTTTCATATTTCTAGAAAAATCGCACCGAAACGTCAATCGGGTGATCGAAGGTGTGTGCGACCTGAATTTTTTTGAGCCCCAACTGGCTGATAATGAAAAAGAACCGACGCGTTATATGCGATCCCTTGTAACAGAAGGCTTACGAAAGGCCGAAAAGTCTTTTGCCCGATCGTCGTAAGCCACTCGAGTTTTATTTTCGCCTGACCAAACCCGGAACCACAAATCGAGACAAGTCAATGGGGAGTTCGATTACGCGGAGTCGCGAGCTTCGTATTACGATTGATCGAGGCAACTGGAAATAGACACGCTTTATCGTCGCGTGCTCTATGGCGATACGGAGCACCGGTGCTTGGAAATCCTTTTAAACCGCAACTCTTTTTCTGCGGCGCGGTGGTCTTGGAAACAGAACATTCGACATGGAGAACGGCTTCGGTCGATGGAGAATAGAAAAAATCGAAATATATTGAGACACTGAGAATTTTCTGATCGAAACCAAGGGTTGCGCAGGTTGAAGGGCGCAAAGGGATGTTCGGAGAACTTTAGTTTTGTAGAGGGCACAATTGAAGATTGATCTCGGGAACTGAAATTCCTATTGACGTTTGCTCGAAAGTTGATACGTGAGTTTGGGAGAGGAGGAAGTTCGTGAAAACAGGGTTATGTTTGGGGGGTTAGACTACTGTGAAAATGACGAACACTCGTTCGTCGCTTGAGGCAACTCAAATTGAAGAGGAAAATCCAACATATGGTGTAGGAATCGCAAATTGAACGTTAACTTATGATTACAACGATAGAACTCCTAGGAAAACTTTTCCTTCAGAAGAGGGAAAAATTTGCTGATTTTCATGTTATTTTTTAATGAAAGATTTCTACACTATTTTTGAGACTTAGGCTATGTTCAATTACTACTTCTGGCTGTTACATGGTATTTCTTTTAGCATTAAAAATTCTTTTTAAAATGTATATGTGTGTTGAGGTTGGCTGAGTATAATAAGGGCCTGAGTTAGCAGGATGTCACACGAAACTAACGCTACCCCCATTCCACTGCCACTGTATTGTAGTAGAGTGGGGGGACATGCCAAATGCCTATGATTGGTTGAAAAATGCCGAATGACGTGCAGTGTCTATCTGCGGTTAAAAATGGATGGATGGATGGATGGATGGATGGATGGATGGATGGATGGATGGATGGATGGATGGATGGATGGATGGATGGATGGATGGATGGATGGATGGATGGATGGATGGATGGATGGATGGATGGATGGATGGATGGATGGATGGATGGATGGATGGATGGATGGATGGATGGATGGATGGATGGATGGATGGATGGATGGATGGATGGATGGATGGATGGATGGATGGATGGATGGATGGATGGATGGATGGATGGATGGATGGATGGATGGATGGATGGATGGATGGATGGATGGATGGATGGATGGATGGATGGATGGATGGATGGATGGATGGATGGATGGATGGATGGATGGATGGATGGATGGATGGATGGATGGATGGATGGATGGATGGATGGATGGATGGATGGATGGATGGATGGATGGATGGATGGATGGATGGATGGATGGATGGATGGATGGATGGATGGATGGATGGATGGATGGATGGATGGATGGATGGATGGATGGATGGATGGATGGATGGATGGATGGATGGATGGATGGATGGATGGATGGATGGATGGATGGATGGATGGATGGATGGATGGATGGATGGATGGATGGATGGATGGATGGATGGATGGATGGATGGATGGATGGATGGATGGATGGATGGATGGATGGATGGATGGATGGATGGATGGATGGATGGATGGATGGATGGATGGATGGATGGATGGATGGATGGATGGATGGATGGATGGATGGATGGATGGATGGATGGATGGATGGATGGATGGATGGATGGATGGATGGATGGATGGATGGATGGATGGATGGATGGATGGATGGATGGATGGATGGATGGATGGATGGATGGATGGATGGATGGATGGATGGATGGATGGATGGATGGACGGATGGATGGACGGACGGATGGATGGATGGATGGATGGACGGATGGATGGATGGACGGATGGATGGATGGATCGATCGATGAATAATAAAACATACTCTAACAAGGAAAGGTTGCGAGGTCGATCTCTCCGATTTCGATGAAATTTGACATGCTTGTAGAATGGGTCAAAATAGGCGACACGTATTCTTTTATATTTACGGAACACGATTTTTAAGGGGTGAAACGCACCCTCGAAAATAGGGGTGTTTTTCGTTTGTCGTCGATAACGTTATCGTTCTCATCTCCAATGTATAGTACAAGAAAAAATAAACATTGCTGCAATTTGACATTTTTTCATATCTGGTATCATTAAAACGTTATCGACGAAAAACGAAAAACATTCCAGCTTTCGAGGGTGTGTTTAACCCTTGAAAATCGGTTTCCGCAGATATAAAAAAATACGTGTCGCCTATTTTTACCCATTCTACAAGCATGGCAAATTTCATCGAAATCAGAGAGATCGACCTCGCAACCTTCCCTTGTCAGTCTCAAAAATGGTGAAGAAATCTTTCCTTTTAAATAAGAAATAATGAAAATCAGCTTTTTTCCGGGCCTAAAAGTATCTCCCCCCTTAAACGCGTTTTCCTCGGAACTACGTTTTCGAAACGTGTACACGGTTTTTCGAAAACTAGTGAACGTATCGGCTTGAAATTTAGTAGACCTATTCAGTGTAGTAGTAGTTTAGTCTTGACCCGTTATCTTCTCCTTAACATTTTTTTTTCATCAATTATTAACAATAGTGTCATTTTTCCTCGAAAAAAAGGGGGAAAAAATCAATTTTTTTTGGGGATTGACACACGATAACAAAAAAGCTCGGTCAAGTCTCAACCAATGTTATTTATTTGAAAAAAAAAACTCGTTTTTCTAACGATATTGAAGTTTGCATCATTGGAACACCACGAAAGTTTCGTGGCCTAATTTTTTTGGCCCATTTAGCTCTCCAATATCAAACTCCCTGAAACGTTTTACAGGATCCTCATTGGAGGTATTCAGCCTAAAGATGTAAGAAAGGATTTTGGGTGATAATGAAAAAAAAAATAAAAAAAATTCGTTGCATTCCAACGATGCAAACTTCAACATGTTTTTTTTGTATCGGATCAACCGGATGGACAAAATCAAATACACCGTTGCGTCCCTCAAGTTCAAAGGTCCTTCACGATATTGTTTTTAACTTCGTTAATTAATATTTTGTTGTGAAGTTTGGTACACAAGTTTGTTAATGCGCATGCAAATAAACGTCGAAACGATTTTTCAATCATCTTACTCATTCCTTCAATGTTAATTTTTCCAAATAACCCTGATTTTCGGGTCGTAGCCTAACCCCTTAAGGTTTTCGAATGGAAACTACAGAATGCCAGAGAGAAAAAACAATGCAGTTTGTTTCTTTTACTTTTTTAATAGACATACTTTAGTTTTTGAAAAGACCTCTACCAAAAAGCTGCATTGTTTTTTTTTTCATTCTGTACTTTTGATTATTACTCGATAACTTCAAACATAGTCGTCTTTTTTTTCACGAATTTCCTACTCGCACAAACTCACGTGTCATTTTTCGGGCAAATGTCAATAGGAATTTCTTAGATGGCCGGAACTGACCTCCGGTGTGCCTCTAAAAAGTTGTTTCTCTCGTTATCTTTTAGCCGGATTATTCGTATTTTTCGTAAAAACGTCGCAGTTTTCGAAAACACGCTGTAACCCAAAAACTACGGGGTCTAAAAATATCTAGACAATAAAGAGTTTGATTTCAAATAATTAAACGGATTGGGGTTTGAGAAAGAAAAAATCGTTGCAGTAAATTTATTTTACTACGAAAGCTATGATCGGCAAGTCGCGAAAGTGTGTTCACCCTTTGCGCCGGTAGCGTAAAAATATCACGAGCTTTCGTTATTTGCTTTAAACTTTACCGAAATTGACCAAACTTCGGAAACACTGCAGTAAACTTGGACAAAATCACTCTACGATTCTCCGATCAAACTGAAAAGCCTGCGTCTAATCTGTCTGCCCAATTTCCGGTCGCCCAGCCCGATCGCACGAATAAAAAAAAACCGATAGAATGAGCGAAAAAGGCAGATGGCGATTTTCCTTTCCGAAACTTCGTACGAGCACACGAGTTACGATCGCGAAGCACGCGTTCGTCTTTTCGGGCGATAAAACAATAACGAAGGTGGACGAAACGAGGGGAGCGACGACGAGGTGGATCCTCGTAGTCGAGTTGCGCGGCAACGACTGCGGCCACCGAAGAAGGCGAAAGGGAAGAAGCGGAGACGATCGTGGGATCCGAACGCGATTCTCTAGAGTAGTAGATTCTCTGGAGTGTATGCGTGTGTACATAGATGTAACCGCGTGTAGTGGCGTGCGACAGTGCCGCGTACAATATGCATATATGGGTCACCTCATCGCGCACCAACTCATCACTTCGTCTTTAAGGGGTTATATAAAGTTGAAATTTTCGAAAAATTGTTTTTATTTCTTAAAAAATTCGTAATGTACGTATATTTAAGGCCTTGGGCCACAGGAACGGGTATAGAATCATTTGCGAATTTAACATTTTTTTTTCGTATCAATAAGTGATTCAGTCATAAAATTAATTACATATCTATTAAGTATTAATATCAAGCTGTTAGAAAATATATATATTTTTTTCGATGTACAAAATGGCCGACTACTAATATTTTCTTTTGTTATCTTTTTTAGGCGCTAGAATACTTAGAGAAGTACGGACGGAATTTAAAAAATATTGTTTCATTTAAAAGTTGTAGGTATTTGAACTTAAGAAATGAATATTCCGTGAAAAATTTCGTTATAACTGCCCATAAACTGCTCATAAAATGAAAAGTTTTCGATTAATCAGAAATTCCGTACGTACTTGTCTGCGAAATGCAATTAGGAACATAACATTTAAATTTAAAGTAAATCGAGTGAAAATTGTTGAAGTTATTTGTCAGGCCAATTACAAAAAAGCTGTTTTGAGAAGTTTCGAGTAGTCAGCCATTTTGTATGTCGAAAAAAATATATATATATATATATATTTTTTCTAACAGCTTGATATTCATACTAAATAGATGTATAGTCAATTTTATGAGTGAATCACTTTTTCATGCGAAAAAAATTGTTAAATTCGCACATGATTTTATACCCGTTACTGTGGCCTAAGGCCTTGAGTACACACACAGAAAATTTCTTCTCGATCCGGCGAATATTCTCGAAGTTACACGCACATTTGTAATGACGTGTCAGAGCGTTTGATAGTGCTTTTTAAACTTTAAGGGGCTATACCAGTGTGAACGCTGAAAATTTGGGTGATTTTCGGGAATTTTTTTGGAAGAAATGTACTGAATTAAATGTTTCGGAAAATTAAATATGTATTTGGCTATATTTGACCTATATTACATAATTTTTTCATAAAAAAATATTGAGATCCAAGCAACTTATACGCTGCCTTCGGAAGCGCCAAAAAAAAAGTTCCTCCACTGCTAACATGATTCCAGCCGATTGAGTAGCTGAAACCGAAAAAGGAAAAAATGTCGTTAAGCTGGAAGGTATTTCCGGTACAATGACGTAGGATTTTCGATAAATATCAAAATCTAACAAAATGGCGTAGTTGTGAAAAAAAAATTGTTTTCTTGCCCATAAAATGGTCGTTTTTTTCAATGCCAAATCGTCAAATTTCATCCAATCGAAAATATCCGTCATTGTAGAGTAAATATATTCAAGAGTACTCAGTTCAAATTTCAAGTCAATCGGATAATTGCTCTTTGAGTTACAATGTCAGCAAATTTGAAAAATCTCATTCCGAGAAAAACGCGTTTAAAGATTTAACTATCGATTTTTGCAAGATAAAATTATATTGATATAAATGATATAAATGATAATGATATTCTTGAAAGTATAAACTGTGGAAAAAGGCAAAAAAAATATCCATTTTTTTAAAGTGTCACACTGGTATAGCCCCTTAAACGCATTTTGCTGAAAACTGTGTTTTTAAAGTCGTCGAGCAAAATTTTTCGGAAACGGCTGAACCGATCAGTCTCAAATTTGAACACAATCCTTTAAAGTATATTTTTCAGTCATTAATCGACGGTTTTTTTCTCACCGATAAATATTTTCCATGTTATGAACAATTTAAGGCTGCCATTTTGTCAAAAATCGGTTTTTTTTAGAAGCCGCCATTATGTCAAAAATTATTATTTTCCTTATTCCTTCGATCAATTACAAGATAATCCATTATATTAAAGAAATATTTTCGGTTCATTCATTTCGGATGATCCAGTCGGCACATATCGTGCTCACCGCACGACGCCTTTTTTAGAGGTGCTCCCGGAGATCAGCTATAGCAGCTTTCAAAATGATTATTTTTACAAATAAAAAATGTTGAAATACAGTTAAAAGTTACCATAATATGTGTGCAAATTTTTACGTTGAGAGATTTAAAGGTCTTCGCAAGAAAAATTCTTGAAAAATCGATTTTTTTGGGCCTCCTGACTGCATATAACCCCTTAAACGTTTTTCCGGTACCTTACGTCTCTAAACCTGGGTATTTCAAGTCTTGCCGTTTTTCTCACTCAGTTAATACGTTCGAAAAATTCGGAAAAAATCATGCTACCGTTCGAAACATTCAGTTTAATAAATCAATCATTAAATCATAGGAAAATAAATTTGTTCATATATTTTTTTCTCAAATGAATGAAGCAACTCGGTTGGAAAGTCGTTTTATGCTCGGACACGAAATACCCAGGTTTATAGACGAAGTGTTAAACAACGGGGTTGTTTCGTGCTCGCACCCTTAAGTATATTAACGGGCTCGTCGCCGGCAAAGAGGAGAACTTTCGGGGATTTTTTTCTGGGAAAACGTGCTCGGGTTTTCAAATTATTGTTTTTATATTAAAAAGTATCGTTTTAAGTATCTTTTACGATTTTTGCATTGCAAAATATTTATAAATGTTCGGGAACAAATCGAGAGAAATAAAAAGAAATTAAACACATTTAGTTTTTGCACGAAATTATCTAGCGATTGGACGAAGCATTTACTGAAATATTGATTCTTGAAAAAACAGCCGCAGTCCAAAGTCACAGTATTGATTGTCGGTGAAAAATATTTTCTATTTTCGTTAAGAAAAAAACTATGCATCGAAAACAAAATTCGTTCAAGCACTGCTTTTTGACATGTAAAAGAAGCTTGTCAAATTCGAAGTTGATCTGTGCAGTGATTTTTAAATCATCGTGATCACCGATTTTGAAAAAGTCATTGTGAAAATCAGTCATTTTGAAAAAGTCAGAAAACTACCGATAAACGCCCACAACTCCCTGAATCTAAACGGATCGAGATGAAATTTTCATATACTGTTTTTGAAAAGTTATATTCTGAAAATACGGCGAAAACAAAAAATCCCTTTTGGTGTGAGCCCTTAACGCTGTAAAATCCCTTTCGATCGATCCGGAAACAGTGCGCTGATTATAATTCCCTAAAACACATTCCCGGTCAATCGTCAAAATGGCGGTACTCGAATGGGACATTGCGATCTCGAAAAACTCGGCACAGACAACGAGGGCGAAAAATCCCTAAGATTGAAAAAAAAAAGTAGCGGCGAAAATAATTTGTGAAAAACACTTCTTCCAGAGTTTTTTATCGCGCCGCGATCTTTCTTTTTTCGCGTTCGTAATTCGTGCAACTTTTCGCTGGACGATTTAGTGGTGCCGGCCGAGTTGCGAGGCGAACCTATACACAAAGAAAAAGAGAGCGAGAGAGAGAGAGAGAGAGAGAGAACCTACAAAGCAGCCATATTGCCTCAAGACCAAAACGACGTAAATCTACGACTTTGAAAGGGAAATTGACGAGAGCAACGCCGTTCTGATTGGCAGTGCTCGATATAGATATACAGGCGTGTGTATACCTTAAGAAGCATCGTGCTAAGCCGGGACGTCCCCGGAAGAAGAATGCTACGAGGATCTCTCGTGTGTTTGGTTCTCCCCGCGCGGCCAGCGCTGCGAAAGGGAACGACGGGGAGAAGCGCGGAGGAAACTTTCGTGTGTATACATTGTAGAGGAGCCTAGGAGGAATGGGGCGGGGGAGGGGGGAGCGCAACAACACAACGATATCGAACCTGTTCGAAGGACGCACTTCACGAAATGATCGTTAGGGCCTCTTCACCACCGCCAACGCTACCCCCCCCCTTCCCCTCCAATGGCCCCGCTCGCAACTTCGGCCCCATGGCATTATTTTTTCTCCTCTCGGACTCGCGCTCTCACTCCCACGGTTCGTGCACCACGCGATCCTCGTATGTAACGAAGTCGAGGTAATAATAGCTGCTGCGTATGCTCGGACCTCGGAGCAGAAACTTTTCGGAATTAATCGCTCGAAATTTGAGGGTGAGAAAAAAAGGGTTGGTTGATCGATGAGAAGAAATTTGAGCGACTCGTCGAGGCGCCGTTTCACACTGGTTGGTTCGTGTGAATTTTTTCTCTTTTTTTTTAAATTCACGATGCACCGTGAGATAGTCATTGGGTTTTTTAAAAATATTTTGTTGGGTTTGGGTTTTTTTGGATATTTATTTATAGTTGGGTTTTTTGGATACTTAGTTGGATTTGGATTTTTTGGATACTTAGTTAGGTTTGGGTTTTTTTTTATATTTGGTTGAGTTTTGGTTTTTGGGATATTTAGTTAGGTTTGGGTTTTTGGATATTTAATTAGGTTTTGATTTTTTGGATACTTAGTTAGATTTGGAGTTTTTGGATACTTAGTTGGGTTTGGGTTTTTCGGATATTTGGTTAATTTTTGGTTTTTCGAATATTTAGTTAGGTTTGGGTTTTTTGAATATTTATTTAGAGTTGGGTTTTTTGGATACTTAGTTGGATTTGGATTTTTTGGATACTTAGTTAGGTTTGGGTTTTTTTTGATATTTGGTTGAGTTTTGGTTTTTGGGATATTTAGTTAGGTTTGGGTTTTTGGATATTTAATTAGGTTTGGATTTTTTGGATACTTAGTTAGATTTGGAGTTTTTGGATACTTAGTTGGGTTTGGGTTTTTCGGATATTTGGTTAATTTTTGGTTTTTCGAATATTTAGTTAGGTTTGGGGTTTTTTATATTTAGTTAGGTTTGGGTTAAGGGGAGATCTTATCGCCAAAAATGACCTCCACGAGGAAGCCGAAAGACTACTTTATAGGTCTGGAATCGCAGATTAATCTGTACGTCATTTGCTCACAAAATTGTTGAGTCTTGAAACTTTAAGGGGGGAGTACCTTTAGGCAAGGAAAAAAATTGCTGATTTTCATGATTTTTTTTTAAGTAACGATTTATTTACCATCTTTTAAACTTAGGGTTTGTTTTATAACCACTTTTGGCTATTGCATGGTATTTTTTAAATTAATTTTCAAAAATGGCGGAGGTATGGCACGGTCTTCTGCATTTAAACTGCATTTTTTAAACTGGCGTGACGTATAGATAAAAAACGAATCGACCGATTGTGATGAAATTTGGTATAAATCTTTCTAACCTTATTGTCTGAAACACGAACCCGAAGGTTTTTGAAAATAAAAAAGTCTTTTTTATTGCAAAATGTAGCCATTTTTTTCGAAAAATTCAATTTTTTTGTTCAAAAACGTACTGTAATCGATTTTCAACATTTCTCACTTTTTCTCAGTTCATATTCTGCGTATGAGTGACGATGAAAGAAAAATATTCGTTGGTTTTTCTTTTAGGTTAATCCTGCCGACGCACCCGATTATAAGATCGTACCATACGTCCGCCATTTTTAAAGATTAATAAAAAAAATACCATGTTACAGCAAAAAGTAATGAAACCTACCCTAAGTTTGACAGAAGGCGAAAAAATCTTTTCTTTGAAAACAAATCATGAAAATCAGCCATGTTTCACCCACCTGAAGGCATCTCCCCCTTAACCTTTCAAGACTCAACAATTTTGTGACCAAACGACCTACAGGTTACCTACAGACTCCCCAAAACGCGTTTTCCTGAAAGCCACTTTTTCTCGAACCTCGTACAGGATAACTCGAAAACGATCTCATCGATCATTTAAAGATTTCGTACGCTTCTAGATAACATAATTGCCGTCGGTGTGAACCTGAAGTTCCTTGAAAATTATTTTTAACCAACGACTTTCTTGTTTATAAATACTATAATACAAATTTCACGAAAAATAGCACATCTTTTCAAACCCATGCCATTTTCCGAATGTTCACTTTACTTTGGGTTTTTTAGCTTCCGATAGAGCGCGTGGATCTTAGGAATCTAAAAGTTCTTGGCCCCGATGTTTCACATCAATGCACCGGACGCTAGGTTGTACGCCGTGGATCAGCTCAGGCGGCAACCGTCTCTAAAGTAAGTGTCGCCGGTCGCCATTTTTAAATATAAAAACAAATGGAAAAACAAAAGATGTAATGTACGTAAAACTTTAACAATATTGAATAAATAGTTTCGACACAAAAAGATTTCGATAATTCGCTTATTTTCGGCTGCCTAAGGAGATCACCCCTCTTGAGTCGATTCAGGGTTGTATTTGTCACCGAACGCGCACTTTCAAACACTTTAGGGATCGAATCTGTGAATTCGTCACCGGACGTGCGTTTTCCCAGCACTTTTAGTTTGCCGTGAATTCGTCAGGCGACGCGGTCTGAGCAAGTTATTTTCACGCAGGTTTCACCCATCTTTCAAATTCGCATTCGCAACATTTGCGCTTCGATTTCACCGCGTAATTGCGAAATTCCGTGTGGCGTCGCAGATTCCTCGGGACTCTGTGCCTTCGAGCATCCCCAAGCCGCCGGAAGTAAAAATAATAGATCGATACACAAAAACACCGATTCTCCATTCGTCGTCAGATTTTTCTCGCAAAAACGGCGCGTGGGCGTGCTCGTCTCGAAGACTGCGTCGAATGCGCGAGTGATTTTTTTTCCAACCGGAAGTGTGCGATGAAACAAAACAAAAAAACAACAAGGTACTCACGTCTGAGAAGAGGCGGATCGTTGAATGTTTCGTCGCTGAAAATTGCTTGTCCTCGAGTGTCCTTGGGGGAAAGAACGGCGAGCGAGAGTACGAGAAGCGAGTACGCGAAGTTTTTCGGCGAGGCGGAGCGAAAAAGTGCGTCTTCGTAGACCGGCGTTGGTCCGGTGAGTAGCGACATCGCCGCGCGAGATCGCCGAGCCGTCAGCGTGCGAAGCACACACTGCGCGCGTTGCACTATAGCGACGAAAAGTTTGCTCGAACTGCACACAGAACAGAGAAAACCCCCCTCTGTGTGTGTGTTTGCGATGTACAAGGTATCCGGAAAGTTTGAAGATTTCGCGCGACTTCTCTCTCTTTCTCTCTGTTTCTCTCCGTATTTCTCTCTTTCAATCGCTCCCTCTCCTCCGTCCCTTTCTTGGGTCCGGCGCGAAAGGGGTAACCGGCGCGCGGCCTGTCCACCCGCGCATCAGCAACGGACCGAACAGAGAACGTCGCGAGGGCTCTCGGTTTCGTCGTCGCGGGTCTTCTCTCTCTCTCTCTCTCTCTCTCTCTCTATCTCTCTCTCACACACTCTCCTTCTCCTCTTACCCACTTTTTTCTCGTCTTTTCTCTTATTATTCTTACCCGTGCACGTTTCGTTTTGCCTCGTTGTTTTCACGGAGCGAACCCGCGCGGAAATGATACACCGTCGGTCCCGACGAGATGAATACTCCTCTCGCGCAGCTACAGTGCCGCGGAGCACTCGACGGTCTGGCGAAAGAGGCGCATTGTCTTTTTTTACACTTTTTCTCGTCTGCTTCGACGTTACGCGCGTCGAATTTCGGTAATTGAGTGGAGCGCGCTCTGCGGGTCTTCAGCGATATCGTTTTAATCTTCTAGGTTACTCTACTCGTCGAGGGCCCACGACGGACAGTCGCTACGAATGCGAGAGGAACAGCTGTAATGCGATGACCAAATTGTTCTGCTGTTAAGGGGAAAGTCTAGTTGTAAAAGTCGAAAAAGCACTTTTTTTCAAAACCAGGATATTTTGGGAGTATCATCTTATAAATGTTCCCTGAAAGTTTTGGTGATCGGAACAAAATTGGAAGATTTGTAGGCTGTTATGGTGACGCTCGTCGGAACGCTCGCAGCGCCGTTCGAAACTTTAAACGCTTTTTTCTCGAAAGTACGCTTTCGGTCGGTGAGCGAAATATCTCAAAAACTACTGCATCGGTTTTTCGGAAATTTCTAGGGTTTTTCTAGATGTATAATATAGTGTTTGATCGAAGGATTTATTTTACGATGTATACAGGAAGATCCCGATTAACTGGGGTGCTCGGCACGCAACGATCCACGGATAACGAATCCACGATTAATCCGAGATAAATTTTATACAACTTTTTATAGTTATTAATCCGTTCTCAATTTTATTGTAGCGTACACGTGACTTTGTATATTTAATGATAATCATCTACGCAATATTCATATTTTACTCTCGTTTCTAAAAAAAAAAGGCTAGTTGATTTCGTTTGTTTTTAGTTTCGCGCTTGACGCGAGCGACCGTGCCTGGTCGCACGGGCGAGACGCTTGAGAGACGCACGGTTAATCCGCTCCACGGATGGCCCGACCCCGGTTAAGCGGGGTTTTACTGTACTTTCGATTTGATTAAGGGAAGGTTCTGCCTTGTTGGACCAAAAAATGTTCGATTTTTCACCAATTTTTTATGCGAAAAGTATTAAATATAGAATGGTGATATTTGGTATGTTGATTGAGCGGTCTTTATTGAACATCAAAATATTTTTTTAAATTTGACAAAACATGGTGGTGGGAGTGGGAGGAGCCACGTATGTCGGTGCGCGGGCGATGACATTCTTCGCTTGCGGAAGTACCAAGTCCCGGACAGGTGATCCGAAGACAAAAAATCAAACATATTTTTACTTTGTACGATATTGTGTATAAGTTGACCTAGAATCAAGAAGAACAATTGAAAAATAAAAAAAAGCGTGAGCAAAAAACTGCGAACACTTTGGGGGAAAAAAACGAACTTTCTTTCGATCGCTCACTATTTTTTTGATTTTCAATTTTTCTTGATTCTAGGTCAACTTATACACAATATTGTACAAAGTAAAAATATGTTTGATTTTTTTGGTTCAGATCACCTGTCCGGGACTTAGGACTTCCGCAAGCGAAGAATGTCATCGCCCGCGCACCGACATACGTGGCTCCTCCCACTCCCACCACCATGTTTTGTCAAACTTTAAAAAATATTTTGATGTTCAATAAAGACCGCTTAGTCAACATACCAGATATCAACATTCTATATTTAATACTTTTCGCATAACAAATTGGTGAAAAATCGAACATTTTTTGGCCCAACAAGGCAGAACCTTCCTTTAACGAAAAATGGAAAATCAAGACTCACTTTGAACACGCGCCATTGTGTTTTAATTTGATATATCGGAAATTCCTTCGATTAATCGTAGGATAAACTCATATACTAACGAAATCTGCTTGATTTTTTGAGTTTGGATAACCTGGTTCAGATTTTTGATAACCAAATTTTTTTGATAACAAATTTTGGATAACCTGGACATGGGCTCGACGCAAAAGACGTTTTCGCGATTCAATATTTTGACCTAAAAAAATTGCAGAGTGTTCTTCAGATGATACTTTTTCAAATACCTACTTTTTCTATAAATTCATCATCATGATTTTCTAAAAAAAAAAATCCAAAAATGCCCTGTTTTCGACTGTTACAAGTAGGCATAACCCGTTAAAAGGCGTTAAGGGGTCGGCAGAGGCCTAAACTTTCGAAAATGCTATTTCTATTGTATAGTTTTATAACCTAGCTAGGGTCTCCATTTTATTTTGCAACGCAGACTTTGTAAAAATTCCCAAAATTTACCGAGTTACGATTTCAGTAAAGGGATAGATTTACCCTTTTTTGTGATGTTGAAGGGAACACAAATTAATTCTTTTCAACTAATTACATTTTTTTTCGGACGATTTAGCCCGTGAAGTTCACTCAAACGTTTTTACGTATTTTTATTAGAGATTCACGACCTTAATTTTCAAGAAAAAGACTTTGGACAATGATCAAAATAAAGAAATAAAAAAGTTGCATTCCAAGGATTCAAGCTCCAACGTCGTTTTTTGCGTTTTTGTCGACACGGTTTGCGTCGTATCTGGAAGTATATTCGTCCGATTCACTTCAAATGGCAACATTTTCTATCGTGTGACAGGATGATTTTTTACAAAATGTTCATCCGTTTGTTGATTAGTTATTAAATTTGTTTTTCTTTTGTCGCAAATCAAACTTGTTTTTCTACAGCTTTCTATTTTCGTCATTTGCAAAACTTCAACAAAGTTTCTGCGCATATGAATTGTTTCTTATTACACTAAAAGTATATTTCTTTATTTTTCTTTCCAGGCATGTGCCTAGTTGCCAGAACTAGCTATACCAATGAGCGATGCAGCGACGGCGGAACTTTGTTTTGGTAATAACTTCATTGTTTATTAATATTTTTCGAACTGAAGAAACTCAAACTTGGCAGGACTATGTATTCATTGTGCAACCAAAAGAATCATTTTCTTGAATTTCAACGATTTTTATTCTATTTTAATGATTTTTTTAGAATTTCAACTAATTTCCTTGAATTTCAACGAGTTTGTTTGAATTTCAACGAATTTTCTTGAATTGCAACGATTTTTTCAAAATTTCAACGAATTTTTTTGAATTTCAACAAATTATATTGAATTTCCACGATTTTTGAAAAATATTGAACTATCCTTGAATTTCAACGAATTTTCTTGAACTCCAACTAATTTCTTCGAAATTTCTTGAATTTCAACTAATTTTCTTGAATTTCAAATAATTTCCTCGAATTTCAACGGTTTTTTAAATATTTCAACGAATTTTTTCGAATTTCAACGAATTATATTGAATTTCAACGAATTTTCTTGAACGTCGACGGATTTTCTTGAATTGCAACTAATTTCCTCGAGTTTCAACGAATTTTCTTGAATTTCAACTAATTTCCTTGAATTTCAACGAATTTTCTTTAATTCCAACTAATTTCCTCGAAATTTATCGAATTCCAACAAAATTTCTTAAATTTCAACGATTTTTAAAAAATTTCACCGAATTATATTGAATTGCAACGAATTTTTAAAAATATTCAACTATCCTCGAATTTCGTTGAATTTCAACGAATTTTCTTGAACGTCGACAGATTTTCTTGAATTGCAACTAATTTCCTCGAGTTTCAACGAATTTTCTTGAATTTCAACTAATTTCCTTGAATTCCAACTAGTTTTCTTGAATCTCAACGATTTTTTTTTAATTTCACCGAATTATATTGAATTTCAACGAATTGTATTGAATTTTAATGATTTATTTTTAATTTCAACGATTTTTTAGAATCTTCACCTATCCTTGAATTTCAACGAATTCTCTTGAATTCCAACTAATTTCCTTGAATTTAAACGATTTCAACATCATCAGGACGTACCTCGTTCTCACGACTTATAGAGCCTGCATCCCGTCTTTACCTCGAACCACGACCTACCCAGAAGGAAGCTTTGTCGTTCGTGTGGCGAATTGTGCAAAGTGTAAAATTCGCATATTCCAAAAAGAAGTTAATAATCTTTGCAAAGCTTGATTATTTACAAAGGACTGTCTTCCATAATTATCAACTCCAAAATCCTATCCCTCCATTCGAAACTTGAACTACTCGAGGTAAAAGGGTAGATTGCTGACCACTTTACCGCGTGACTACAACTCCAACGACGTTCCGCACCGTGCAGCGCGTCGACACTTTTGCACATTACCGGAAGTACAGCGCGATAACTCTCACCCCAAAAAGGTGACAGCAGCGAAAGAATCGTTGGAGAAACATCGCGCGAGCACGATCGCACGAGCGGCGAGGATAAAATTAACCCAACGATCTATCGCTGCGGAAGCGCACAATGAAATGACAAGGGGGGTATTCGAATGGAAAAAAAAATCGAACGATACCTCGTAAAGTAAAAGTAGGTCTTCACCTCTCACCGCAGCGCTTACAATCTCATTCTACGCTCGAGTACACTCGTACATTGTTAAAAAAAAAAGTCAACGCAATAAAATCCCCGCGAGCAATTCCAATATCCCGCTCTCTCACGCCCTTTTCTCGAGGACGCGTTCGCTCGCCGATTTCTCGCGAAAAATCGAATTTCTCTTCGATCACCGTGAACTTGTTTTTTTTTTCCCCCGTGCACTCAAGAGGGAAATCGCGACGAATTGAGAGCGAAGAGTCCGCGCGGTTTTCTCTTTCTCCCACAATAGGAATGTCTACCGGTACACAGGCGTCCCGAAGTTTTATCATTAATGACAACGCTCTTTATCTAATCTGAGCGCGAGAGAAGCGGCGAGACGCGGGTACCCGGTGAAGTCACCTAAAACCCGAGGCGCGACTATCGTCGGCACGTACGTGAAACGCGATAACGTGCATTTAGAAGTCGGGAAAGAGAAAGAAAAAAACCCATTCTTTCACTCAAGATATACACAATTCCTCCGTTTAATCAATCGACGACTACACGAGTACACGAGAGCCAACGAAAAGTTTCAAACTCTCAAGGCAAGTGGACAAAGCGAGTCTCGTTGCTCGAAATACCGCAAACGCTTATAACAATGGTAACGATAATTATACAGTTATAATTTCTTTGCGGTTGGCGCATTAAATTGTTACGAGTAATCGTGGCAATGGTTTTCAATAGTTGTACAATAGTAATCTTTTTTTTTTTTGGAACAGCTCGAGTTCCTTCGGTAGCCGCGTATGGAGACGCGACTCGAACGTATCGCTGAAATCTCACGTGGCTACGTTTATTTACACTTTACGAGCCTTTTTTTGCGAGCCTCGCTCGTCGCGACGGAAATAAAAATTATACGAAATAAACGGGATTCTGTCCTCCGACCCTTCTTTGCTCTTCCTCCCACTTCCTCTCTAAAGATAATTCGCCTCGAATATACCGGGCAAGGCAACAACTATTAGCAGTAGAAAAATTTTCCAACACAGACTTGGGCGACAAGTTTTTTGTTTGGTCCCAATTTTAAATAGAACCACCAACTTTTTTGCAGAATTCTATCAAGGAAGTAAAAATAAGTTCGCAGACCAAATTTCGAGATGAGCGATCGAGATTTAGTTCAAAAAATCGATAAATAAGATATTTCCATGTTTTAGCCCAGAATCGATTAAAAAAGCGGTACAAACACTTACTCCTAAAATCGCATTAATCTTATTAATCACGTCAGTCTGGATTAACACTCGAACCTAACACATTCGTTCGCGTCCTCGGCATTTCAACAATGGGGTATCCCGTGAAGGTCGTGCGTATTATTCTGCAAAAGAAGTTTGGGGTAGCGGTAGTCACAGACCCGCCGGAATCGCTTCATTTACCTCTAGCCAGCAAGCCATAAAAATCTGTCGAAGACGCAAACGACCCATGTGTTCGGGAAACATATTTGAAATCCGACTTCACGAAAACGTTGATTTTTCTCTATAATTCTGTTTTTTTTTCACTAAAAATGTAAATTTTCACGAAGTTGTTGGGTAAATAAAAGCGAAAATTGATGTGAGGAGCAGCGAAGAGGTTAGGGCGTCACTTCGTCCTCGCAAACAAGTTGAATAATTCGGAGAAAATTCCGAGGATGAAAGTTGTATCGAAGAAGATCATCAGGAAGACGAAGAGTGCGATCGGTTTTCTATTCGAAAGTTTTTCAATGTATCCATCAATATTGTACATTTATTATCAACTTTATCTTCTATAAGTGTCCATACTTAACACTTCGAGTGCACACCTCCGCCACCAACCTACAAGTGCATTTTGGGTCAATCTGACCCAAGGTGTTTTTCAAATCGTTGTATTCCGGTATATATGCATTTTTTCGTAGAGACGTTCTTTGTAGTAAATTATCCACATTTTTAGCCCTAAATTTACTTTTTGACGAAAACGAAAATTAAATGCCTAAACATTCGTCCAAAGTGGGGCATACGTTGAAAAATACGTACTTACGCGAAAAAAATCACTGGGTCAAAACGACCCAATGTGCACTCGAAGGGTTAGTAGCGATATTCAACCCTCAAAATAAACACCCTTTTTCAATTCCCGACGCCTCCCATATTTTTTTTTTCTGTAAGTACCTCATCTCAAGTAACAATAACTCAGAGGATTACGAAGTTACTTGACAGAAAATGATGCATTTTTCAACATTACGGTGCATCAGCTGCATTTTTTTCAACGATTAAATTAACAATCAAACATTAATTTAATATTATTAATTAAACTTTTGTTGGAACTACAAAGAACACCTATGAAACTCCAGAATTTGTTGCAACTTTTAAAGTTGTTAAATACGTCGCGGACGCCAATGACCCATCCATTCCGTTAGAAGGTGCCGAAAAATAGTATTCGGTCTGAGGGTTAAATGAGGTTTCAATATTTTCAACAGCGCAGACTACTGCGCAAAGTATGCAAGGAAGATTAATTAGAACCTGTGCATTCATACAGCTTGGAGTGATGAATAAGACTAGAATACAATCAATACGAATCAGATTGAAAGTGTGCATTGAAAATACTTGCCACTTTTTATAAGAGTAAGTGTTTCCATCATTTTTTAAAATTGATTTTAGACTAATAGCATTGAACTTTTTTTTATCGATTTTTAATACTAAATCTTGATCGATCATCTTGAAATTTTGTGTGAACTTATTTTTGGTTTCTTGATAAAATTTTGAAAACAATACCGGTCCTACTTTAAAAAATGGCGGTGACGTCGAAATCTCCGAAGCGCCTCCACCTCGTAGCTACCACACTATGATCTCCTTCGAACTAAGCACGTTTTGAAGAAAAAGTTTCCCCCTAAGTCTGATGGGTTAGAAAATATTTCTACTCCTGATTGTTGTCGCTTCACCCGGAATATATATATACATACATACATATATATATATATATATATATATATATATATATATATATATATATATATATATATATATATATAGTTATACTGTAAATATACGTGTATATATGTGTATATTAAAGCACCGTTGGTACGACGATCGAATGGGCTCACGATCTGTAGAACAGGAGGATGGCCGGGAGAGCGATCAGCATTCCGGAAACGATAGACGATGCGCCTGAAAGAAAAACAGAACGTCAGAAGTGACATTTGACTGAGTCTCTCGATTTTCGGGGCACGCGATACGAAATTCTCGTTACTCGTGCTATAGTTTAGTTTAAATGTTTCTTCGTACGTTATAATTATTTATATACGTAATAATTATTACGTAATTATATATACGTAATAATTATTTATATATGAGTATAAATAATTATATATGTTTATACACTAGGCAAACGAATTAAAGGATATTGAAAAAGTCCGCCAATTTTAGGATCATTTTCAAATAGCTGTGACTCCTCGAAAACTGGTCGTACAGCAAAATAAAAAAAAAGCACATTGAAGGTGTGAATCTCTAGTTCTGAGATCTTGAGCTCAAACGTTTTTCGCATCAGCCAATTTTTAGTAGCCATCGAAAAACAAAAGTAAAAAAAAATTCGAATTTTTTGCTCATCCTTCACAGTCTGCACGGACTTTAAGACATTTTTTTGAATGATCGGATTGAAAGGATCGTATAGCTGGATTCTTCCCCTTTAATTTGAGCGGTGGGAGAACTCTGTACGATTTTTTCTCGCTGAGTTATCAATGTTCAAAGCAAAAATGACACTTTTGACTTTGATGACTGATTACTCGGAGACTAATGGTCGCACAGAAAAAAAAACCAGAGGGTTTTGGAAACTTTGAAGTATTCTCTATAAGATGCTTTTATCAGTTCTTTATCAAATTTTTTTTTTTATGCGGGAAAATGGATTTAAAAAAACGTGAAAAATGGCATATTTACGAATATTCTTTTAACTAAGGATTATTTTGCCAATATCGAATAGATAAAAAAAAAATCGGGTTTTTATGACCTCAAAGTATCCTAAAAAGCCCTCAAAAGTTTAAACCCCTGCGATTTTTTTTTCATTGTGTTCCGAATGATCGAAATTGTGGTTTTTGCCAAAAATCGATCAAAGGCTAAATCTACCACCTTTCATTCGTCTTTTGAGAATCACAATTTTCTTTGGCACTGATCGGAATTTCCCGTGCTAAAAAATGTTGATTGATGAACAACGGAAACAAATTTTTGTTCAACGAAAAAAAAAAAAAATTAAGTTTTTTTTTACAAAAAAAATTAATCCGATCCGATCAATCCGATCATTCAAAAAAATTTATTAAAGTCCGTGCAGACTGTGAAAGATGAGCAAAAATTTTGAAAATTTATTTTACTTTGTTTTTTTGACGGCTACTAAAAATTGGCTGAGGCGAAAAATGTTTGAGCTCAAGATTTCAAAACCAGAGATTCACACCTTCAATCTGCTTTTTTTTATTTTGCTGTACGACCATTTTTTCAAGGAGTTACAGCTATTTCAAAATGAGCCTAAAATTGGCGGACTTTTTCAATATCCTTTCATTCTTTTGCCTAGTGTATAAACATATATAATTATTTATACTCATATATAACATTATATATAATTATATATGCCTTAACTTGACATCATGAATGATTCTAGGTGTGGACCCTCATGCCCATATATGATCATGTATGTTCAAAAGTTGGTACTCTGAACTCGTATATGAACATATGGTTGTATATATGAACTCATATATGATACAACATGGACTATATATTATCATATATAATTGCATTTGCCCCCCAAAACCCATATATAAGCGTATACAATCATATTTGAGACCGTGTATATGAACCTATATATGATGTACAAACTATTTTGGTGTCATATATAATCATATATGTAATCGTAATTATCCGCAACAACCATATTTGAACGTATATAATAACGAAAACATATATGACCATGGATATTATTCCATATATAATACCACATTAATGAAAGATTATACAAAGAATCTTTTGCTGAATCTATATAAATATTCAATTAGCGATACACATGACAATATAATTTTTATAAAAATACAAAATCTGTTTTCTCGTAATTTCTTATTTATGCGTATGTATGCAAATCAATGTATGACTGAACATGGTTATATATCGCTATATGCATTAGTATATGAGTATATATAATCATATATGATTACATGTGATCATATATGGCTATATGTAGCTATATATGATTATATAGAGACAAATTTCGTTCATGATCATTTATGACAAGATCATACATGATCATTTATGTTTATATATGTCAATTTTTTCCCGGGAAATGTATATCCCGCCTTAACATCGACTTTTTGGTCCTTCGCTTTAATGAATTCGAAATTGTAAACTCTCGTTGTATTTACAATTCGACGATTTGACGTCGCGAATTGTTTGTTGTATGTATACAGGCGAATCGATATTAAATCTCTCATTATTTTGTTAAATCTGATATTTGTTTTCGCTATAAATCGACTTCGAGATTTTTGTATTCCCAATTTCGATTATCTTACAGACTATCATAAGAGTGATCTAATTATATTGGAACGTTCGTCAATACTGAATTCGAAATTTCGGTCCTTCTGAATATTGATCGTTCGAATTTCCGATCTCCACCCTGACAGCGTTGGTCGCGTTGTTCGCGTGACTCGTCGTATCGAAGAACTCTTACCATCTATTACCCCACGGTAAACGCATTTGTCCCCATCCACCTTGAAATCGTCTTTACAGGCGCAAATATTGTTGGCGCACATCATCGGTTGAATCGCCTTCTCGTCAGACCCTTCATCCTGGAAACATTCGCGATCGGCCGAACAGCTGTCCCCGAGACCTACAAGGACGGGACCAACACGTTATTGGCTCCCAAACGTGTTCGCATTTTTACCATTGTAAATAAAGGGAGGAGGGTGATTTACCTCGGCTCATAACGCATTTGGCCAGTCCCCGATCGTAACGATTGTTCTTCGGGCACTGGCATTTCTTGTCGATACAATCCGAGTCGACGAACTTCTTCGTGCACTGCGCACTCTCGAGGCAAGCGTCGAACATCGCGGTCGCGATGACCAGACACTTGTCACCGTTCGCGTTCACGACCGATTCCCGGGAACATCCGCAAAGCCATGATTGACGGTCGCACACGGCGTTCTCGTTGTGAGAACATTCTTGGTCGTTTACGCAACGTTCACCGAAGCCTACGAGAGCCGAAAATATTCAATGCCATTATTCTTACGTCGATTAGCAAGCACGCGATTTCCGCGTGTACTTGGACGAATAAAATATATAGGGTGTCTCAAAATGACCTGACATTTTAATTTATCAGAAAAACGTATTATTTATTTGAAAAGTACGAATATTTTTATTTTAATATAAGGTACAAACATGGAGGTTACGGGTGGAACACAATATCCGATAAATGGCAGACACGTCCCTGTTTGCAAACGTTCACTCGTTTGACGAATTTTTCAATAACATTTCGGCATAATTGCGGATTAATTTTATTAACGGGGTAGGCCACAGTAACGGGTATAAAATCATATGCGAATTTAACCATTTTTTTTCGTATGAAAAAGTGATTCACTCATAAAATTAATTACACATTTATCCAGTATGAATATCAAGCTGTTTGAAAATATGAATTTTTTTGATGAACAAAATGGCCGACTACTAATATTCTCTTTTATCTTTTTTTTAGGCGCTCCGCGGCGTGACGTTTAGCATCCACAATTTTTTACCTAGAACAAAAAACAATAATTCTCGTCAATCTACATTAGAATACCTAGAGAAGAACGTACGGAATTTCAAAAATATTGTTTTATTCAAAAGTTGTAGGTATTTGAACTTAAGAAATGAATTTTCAGTGGACAATTTCGTTATAACTGCTCATAAACTGCTTATAAAATGAAAAGTTTTCGATTAATCAGAAATTCCGTACGGACTTCTCTGCGAAATGCAATTAGGAACATAACTTTTAAATTTGAAGTGAATCGAGTGAAAATTGTTTAAGTTATTTGTCACGCCAATTGGAAAAAAGCCGTTTCGAGAAATTTCGATTAGTCGGCCATTTTGTACGTCGAAAAAAAAGAATATATTTTCTAACAGCTTGATATTCATAATAAATAGATGTGTTTATTGATTTTATGAGTGAATCACTTTTTCATACGAAAAAAATGGTTAAATTCGCACATGATTTTATACTCATTAATGTGGCCTTTAATGGTGCGTCCAATTGCTTCCTTGAGCGCAGGAATGGTCTGCGCATCATTGGTAAACACTTTTCCTTTCAGAAAATCAGGTCGTGTCATCTTGTTGAAAGAATATGTCTTCCAAGTCCATGCCGTTTGCGCCATTTATCGGATATTGTGTTCTAAACGTAACCTTCGTGTTTGTACCTTATATTAAGATAAAAATATTCGTACTTTTCGAATGAATAATACGTTTTATTGATAAATAAAAATGTCAGGTCATTTTGAGACACCCTTTACAAGAAATATATCTTCATCCATATCATCACATATACAGGGCGAGGCAACAACCATTAGCAGTAGAAATGTTTTTTAACCTATCAGACTTAGGAAAAAACCATTCACACAAAAGTTGCATAGTTCGAAAGGGCTCATCGAGTGATGGCTACGACGTTTAGGTCAAGGCCACCTCGGTTTTTTCAAATGGTACCAGTATTCTTTGTCAGAATTTTATCATGGAACTAAAAACAAGCTCCCACGTGAAATTTTAGGATGATCGACCGACATTTAGTATGAAGAATTCATTCAAAAGAAATTTCAATGTTTTTAGACTTGAACCGATGTAAGGGGCCAGTCCACTTTGAAAATGTCAAAAAATCGATTTTTTAAAACTGTTTTCGAAAGTACATGCATTTGGAAATATTGTACCAAAATTTTATGAAAATCCGAGCTCTCTAAGTATTTTTTTTTACCTGAACGTCAGGACCTCATTTCGTCTACTTGAGCGTATAGCGCGCTCGGCCGACCCATCGTATAAACTTCAAACGCGTTTTTCTCGAAACAACGTTTTCAAAATCTAGCTCCATCGTATCTCTAAAACTAATAAACCGATTCTCTTGAAATTTGAACCACATATTGTAAACATGATTCGCAACAAGATGACCCGCGATGGTTTTTAAATTTTGATTTTTACTCTTTTTTTTGCGAAAAAACGCATTTCTTTTTACGTTTTTCGTTTTTCATCTGCTATTTTTTTATTGTTTGATAAAACTTTATATCCGAGGGTAATTTTGTAGCTGGTGTCATACTGAATCTAATGGACTTTGATTTTTTTGTTTCAGACAAGCCGTTACCGAGTTGTGATGGAGCTACCTAGCCCACCTGTTTTTGAGGCAATACATTAAACTATAGTTTTTGTACTTAAAAATGAATTAAAATGTATTTCAAGACTTTATTTATCATGCCCAGCAACTTTTATATTCATATCTTTTATAAAACCACAAAAAAAATCGTGAAAATAGCCTTTTTTCGTGGCTCCAAAGTGGACTGGCTCCTTAAAGCGGTCATCCCATGTGACAGGTCCAAAAAATCGGAAAATTTCATATGCACGAATTGCAAAAAATGTGTGCGTGTTATATGGACCCGGTATCTTTTCTCAGTGTACATCGTACTTGAACTTTTAAACGCGTTTTGCTCAAAACTATATTTTTCAAATTGGCTTCCACGATATCTCAAAAACTCTTGAACGGATTTCGCTCAATTTTTTATAGTATAGTCAGCACATCTATAGTTCTCACCCGAACGAGAATATTTCTGATATCTGCCATATTTTTTTTAAGCTGCAAAAGTAGAAGAAAATTACGAAACTTGGAACTTAACTTCCAAAACCGCGCCGAAAATTCAATTTTCGATATTTTCACTTTACTCTAACTCCGGCCATAGCCTCAGGTCTACAAATTAAAATTCCGTTTTTTAAAATTTTACTTCTGATAAGTAAAACCTCCGAAATCATGGCAGTCGTAAACCAACTTTTTTTACACACGAGTGTCTTGGTAGATGATCTAATGTGTCAACGTAGGGATAAACTATTGAAACCCCAATTGGAGCCTGTGCACGAATGCAGACTGACGTGGTTAATCATTAATCATCATCATCATCATCACCATATATCTGATAATTAATGTTTGTGTCTTCGTCTTCTATGCGTTCGCGCATCGTTTATCTGATTGAGATAGGCTGATCTGAATAATAGTGGTCCGATTTGAAAAAATGGAGGCGACCTCGCAATCTCCGAAGCGCCACCACCTGGATGAACCTCGTATCCACCACTCGATGACCCCCTTCGAACCATGCAACTTTTGTGGGAAAATATTATCTCCCAAGTCTGATAGGTTAGAAAATATTTCCACTGCTAATAGTTGTTGCCTCCCCCCCGTTAACGGCACTGCCGCACGAACCTAAGATTTTCGAACAGGTGTTGTTCCCGGTGAAATGGAAACCGACACTGCAAACGCACTGCTTATCGGTGCACGATGTGTTCCCGATGATTTTTTGGCACTGCTGGTCCTCCTCGCATAACGATCCCAGGGACTGCGCGACTGCGAATCATCACGATACGTAAGAATGCAAGTAATAATGAAATTAAAAAAAATAATAAACGAAATTAATTTCAATAATTTTTTTTTTAACCACGTTTTTAAGGCGGTCCTCTAGTTTCTCTGGTAAAAAAAATCGTTTTTTTTTTCTTCATAAATCACATCTACAACATGTGTAGAAAATGTGTGCCAAAGAATTTTTCCATATTCGAAGTGGTTCACAAGTTACGGCCCTGGAACGGAGCAGGTATACGGAGCGCGCGCCGGGAGCGCGAACTTTCAAACGCGTTTTTCTCGAAACACCATTTTTCGAAACGGTGACCACGATATTTCAGAAACTACTGCACCGATCTTGGTCAAATTTATACAGCTTCTTTAATATGTTATAAGCCAGCGATTGAACTAGGATTATCATGATTGCTTCGATAGCTTTTTTTTGCACGAGCGAAAAACTTAAGAAAAAATGAGTAAAAAATAGAATGTAATTTTCAAAAGTGTATAAAAAAGTCAATTTTTGTAATTTAGAATTCACTCTAGTTCAATCGCTAGTCTTAAATATGAAGATTAAAATGGCGTTTGGTTTTTTGATTTCGGATAAGCAGAACAGCCGCAATCTTGGTCACCGTGAAGCACCTCTTTTACTTGATGTCTTCCTGTCGGCCACTATAACGTTTATTCTATTATATATTTTGACTTCAAAAAATTTGTAAAGCTTATTTAAATGTTAATAAAGATTATGCAAAAACAATGAGATTGATTATTTCGATGCTTTGCCCGTAAAAAAAGATTGAAAAAGCCGTAAAAAAACAGCCGAGAAACTGGAGGACCGCGTTAAAACGAACTCAAAAGTATAAAATAATTTCTCCTAGCCCCATACAGATTTGTAACACCATACTGATTCCTAACCCCATACAGATTTTCCTCAAAATGTATGATTGTGCATTTTTAATAGCTATGAAAATACTTGTAAGATTTAAGGGGTTATATACAGTTAAAATTTTCGAAAAATCGATTTTTTTTTATGTTTTTTTTTTCGTAATGTACATATATTTAAGCACACACACAGAAAATTTCTTGTCAATCCGGCGAATATTCTCGAAGTTACACGCACATTTGTAATGACGTGCCAGAGCGTTCAAATGTGCTTTTGAAAATCTAAGGGGCTATACCAGTGTGACACTTTACAAAAAGTCGATTTTTTTGTTGCCTTTTTCGACAGTTTATATTTTCAAGAATATGAGATGAGATTGTTATACTTTCAAGATTTTTATACTTTCAAGAATATGAAATGAGATCGTTCAAATTTGCTGACATTGTAACACAAAGAGCAATTATCCGATTGACTTGAAATTTGAACTGAGTACTCTTGAATATATTTACTCTACAATGACGTAGGATATTTTTGATTGAATGAAAATTGACGATTTGGCATTGAAAAAAACGACCATTTTATAGGCAAGAAAACATACTTTTTTTCATAACTACGCCATTTTGTTAGATTTTGATATTTTTCGAAAATCCTACGTCATTGTACAGGAAATACCTTCCAGTTTAACATTTTTTTTTCGGTTTCAGCTACTCAATCGGCCGGAATCATGTCAGCAGTGGAGGAACTTTTTTTTCGGCGGCTCCGAAGGCAGCGCATAAGTTGCTTGGATCTCAATATTTTTTAATGAAAAAATTATGTAATATAAGTCAAATATAGCCAAATATATTCTTCATTTTCCGGAACATTAAATTGAGTACTTTTCTTCCAAAAAATTCCCGAAAATCACCTAAATTTTCAGTGTTCACATTGGTATAGCCCCTTAAACGCGATTTTTTCAAAACTGTATTTTTAAAGTCGGCGAGCGAGATTTCTCGGAAACGGCTGAACCGATCAGTCTTAATTTTTAACACGATCTTTTCAAGTATATCTTTTAGTAATTAATCGAAGGTTTTTTTCACCGATAAATATTTTCCATTTTATAAACAATTTAAGACCTACATTTTTGTCAAAAATCAATTTTTTTTTTTTTGAGAAGCCGCCATTTTGTCAAAAATTATTATTTTGCTTATTCCTTCGATCAATTACAAGATAATCCATTATATTAACGAAATATTATTGCTTTTTTCATTTTAGATGATCCAGTCCAGAGATATCTTGCTCACCGCAAATCGCCTTTTTTAGAGGTGCTCCCGGAGATCAGCTATAGCAGCTTGCAAAATAATTATTTTTACAAATAAAAAGTATTAAAAGTATTGCATGCACCCCATGTTTTTCGCTTTAAATCTTACAAGTATTTTCATAGCTATTAAAAATTCACTATCACAAATTTTCGGGACAATGTGTATGGGGTTAGGAATTTGTATGGGTATATAAATCTGTATGGGGCAAGGAGAAATTATTTTTACTTTTTAGTCCGTTTTAAATCGATTCTAAACATCTTGATGACATTATGACAGAGACATGTGGCAAATTTCAGGTCTAGAAAACCTGATATTTGAAAACCCTAGTCCCTCATGCACTATTCACTATTGATATTTCTTTATTTATTTGTTTTTTACAATTTTCGAAAGTTCGAAATTTCGAAGAAAATTTTCGAATTTTCACTCGAGAACGAGTTAATATAGGATTGTCATCCAGTTTTGAGCTATGTTTGAAGCTTAAAGTCTCTAGCTCATCCGGAAGTTAGTTTAAAATCGATTGCAGAATTTGTACCGAACAGACAAACAGACAGACAAGAAAGCGAGTTAATAAAAAACATGGTAATAAAAAATAAACAACATGGATAATGGTGCAGTTTCTTTCAAAATGGCATACGATATATTTAATATATTCAAAATAAAATATAAAAATACACAAATAGAGAAAACATTAAAGGCGAAATAAAAAATTCGGAAGTAAGTATTGAGAATGAAATGAAATATTGGCAATAAAATAAAACATTCAATATGAAGAGAAATACGCAGAATAAAACATTTAAAATCAAAGGTTCAAAACAGAATGAAGGAAAAAAAATGAAGTGGATATTCACCGGGTAGACATTTTCGAATTTGGCTGGCCATGACGAAACCCTCCATGCAGGCACATTGTGATCTCGTGGTGTTGCAAATTTCATTGGGAAGATTGCAATCTTGCGGATTTTTGCACGCTTGAAGTACTGCCGGAATCCCACTTGTTGAATTCGCCGTTTCTAAATAACAATGCCGATTGTGAGCGCATAATCATCGCACGTGAAAGTAAGTAAATTCCAATAACGATCTACATTCATCTAATAATTGTTTTCTTCGAATTCAATGCGATACAACAACAACAAATCGTGATAACGATTTCAAAATTTTTTTGTTTTTCGTACGTCAGAAAATACGAACGATATCGAAGTTTGCATCGTTGTACAGCAACGAAAATTCTTTTCTATTTCTTTATTCCTCCGTTTTCTCTATCCTCGTAAATCTCATCATAAAAATTTGGGCTGTGGATTTCTGAAAAGGATTCTAAATAAACGTTCGTGTGATTTTCGTTGCTGAAATTGGCCGAAAAAAAAAGTTTCGTTGCATTTCAACAATGCAATCTTGAATATAAAAAATCCGAGCCATTTAGCTTCGATATTTTCTCAATAAAAGTGACGAATTGTATCGCGAAAATAATCATGATTTTTATAGGCATTTTTTTGGTTCTACAATTATAACGATTGATTGAATGTAATGATTTTTATGCATAATCAAATCAGAACGTTACTCGGTGTACGAAATTACCTGCGGATCTGGCGTCCGAGTTGCGGGTCGTGCAGTTTTTCGGTAGGCCATTCTGGTCCAAGCAAACGCAGAATCCTGATTGGCAGCGCGCGTCCGCTGGTAAGCGAGGATCTTCGCAGCCCGTGTCGGCGTTGCAAGGCACACTGGTATCTGAGACAAATTAATTCGATTCAAGAAACTGGTGCGATGGTCTAGTGGTTAGCGTGCTCGCCACTAAACCAGCGGACCGGGAGGTCCCGGGTTCGAATCCCAGTCGCGTACATTTCGTCGTGAAATGTTTTTCTTCGGCATTTCGCGGCGAAATACGACTAGTTCCACGACTGGGGGGCGAACTCGATGACCGGCTGTATTGGTATAGGTTTTCCGCAGTTTCCCTATACCCATGACAGAAATGTCATGATGAATATAATACAGAGGGGGAAGTCGGCTGCGGTCGCAACAGGGGGGAACAGGGAGAACCTAAACGAGAAGACTACCTAAAGAAAAAACCAAAATATAATTCGATTCCAGATGGTTCGGAAGAAACAATTCAAAAATCGACCAACGCTCAACCTCCCATTTTTTTCTGAGAAAGAGATAGTATGTTATTAAGGGGGCATCCATTAATTACGTGAGGTGATTTTGGCGATTTTTCGACCCCCCCCCCCTCCCCCTGGTGAGATGTCGTGAGATTTTGCTCGACCCCCTCCCCCCTCCCCTAATCTCACGTGAGATTTTTCAAAATCCATACGTTCGCGGTAAATAAATTGTAGTAGAAGTAACTGCGGTTGTAGTACCATTTACTCCACCATGTAAAGTAGTAGGGAAACTCTCCTTACGTGATAAAAATTACGTGATTACTAAAATTACTAAAATTAATAAAATTACGTGATATTTGCCGAAGCCCCCCTCTCCCCCACGTGAGATTGGGTGACATTTCGCTCGACCCCCTCCCCCCCTAAACGCCTCACGTAATTAATGGACGCCCCCTAACCACGTTGTAATAAAACATTCTAAGCCACTCCACCTTACTATTTCCTAGATATGAACGTGGAAAGTTGGCCTTAAATACACGCACTCAAACGTAGCCTCCGAAAAATTCACCGGAAATGATAACTTTACGTAAAATTTAGTCGTTTGACCCAACAAACGAAACTTCTTATTCGAATCTTCGATTAAGGGGCCAGTCCACTTTGAAAATTTCAAAAAATCGAAAGCAAGCAAGACCTGAAGAAACCGACGATGATGAGCAATCAGAAGGGATTTTGTACGGTGCAGGAATTGCCGATTGAGTTTAGGTAAGAGTTTTTCATAATATAAATTTCAAACGCGTTTTTCTCGAAACAACGTTTTCAAAATTTAGCTCCAGCGTATCTCTAAAACTAATAAACCGATTCTCTTGGAATTTGAACCACAAATTGTAAACATGATTCGCAACAAGATGACGCTCGATGGTTTTAATATTTTGATTTTTACTCTTTATTTGCGAAAAACTTTTGAAAAAACGAGAAAACTACTTTTCTCGTTTTTCATCTGCCATTTTTTTATTTTTTGATAAAACTTTATATCCCAGGGTCATTTTGTAGCTGGTGTCATACTGAATCTAATGGACTTTGATTTTTTTGTATCAGACATAAACTATAGTTTTTGTACTTAAAAAAGAATGAAAATGAATTAAATTTTTTAAAAATGTATTTCAAGACTTTACTTATCAAGCCCAACAACTTTCATATTCATATCTTTTATAAAATCCTCAAAAAAAAATCGCGAAAATAGCCTTTTTTCGTGGCTCCTTAATACGTAATTCACCTGCAAAAATTGTAGCTGATCCACCGTGTAATTTTTTTACAATAATTTATTAAATTTTTCTATGCGGCATCTGTCTCTCTCTAAGTGGTGATCGGAGCGTCACAGTTGTGATTGCTAGGGGAAATCCCTAGACGGTAATTCACGCAGAATGCGATTTGAATGTCGCCGAATGCCTAGGCTGCAGATCATGCTAAATACAATAAGAATAGAATAAAAGTAATAATAAAACGAAGGATAAAAGTAAATAAAAATATGTTGATTGGAGATCTTAATTTTTTTAAATTGATTATTACGTATACAAATATACATATGAAGAACGGCTGTAAACATTTTTATTTAGAAAACTGAAACAAAAAAAATCTGTTTTCGTTCTGTATATTTACCTGAAGATGAAACCTTAAAAGCTGGCCAATCAATCTCTTATTATTTATCTGCGTGAACAAAAGCAGATCAATTTTCTGTAAAAAACGAAACGACCACTTACACGTAATTGTGCCATGTTTTGACATTTGTCGAGTCGTTGAGAAGTGATGAGTGAATTCTTATAAAGTGAGGTTAAGCAGCGTTGCGAACTGCTTAAAACATGAACTCGCTAGTAAAGTCGATAATGATCAACCGAGTGCTCAATAACCAATGTCGACTGTAAGTATTTTCGAAAATCATCATAAATTTTCATTCTAATGGGTACCAAAATAAAAATACCTTTTTATGAGATTAAATTCTATGTATTTTAAACATTCGAAAGAAATAAATAAAAATCGTTAATATTGTCAGTTTGACTTCCGGTTTTTCTTCCGAACTACCTTAAATCGTCAAAAATGCATCCCATATTTCGTATCTTGTTTTAATTAATTTTTTGCGGGTAGTACATGCGATACAGTCCCATTCAAAAGCAAACATACATTCAAGTTTTGTAATGAGCAATCATTTTGAAAAAGTAAAGAATTAACCCACTTCCAAACTACATACGTAGAATGTCTTACTATCTAAAAGTATGAAAATGAAATTGTAAATCAATTGACAATAAGTTGAGGCGCGGCCTTCTTATCTGTTGTAGCAAACTTTCAACAGGGCTTGCCCGAAGCATATGCCAACACTTAGAAAGTTTGTGTAGGATAAAGTTCTAAAAAGCCCATACCGCCGATTAATTTGGAATTTCGTGCACCGATGTATTTCGACTCGCTGATCAGGAATATGGTAGTAAAAATACCCGCAAATTTGATTTCCAAGGTCAAAACTCACAAAAACTGATCTTTTAAAAGTTTTTCTATTTTACTTTAATAAATGTCGATCTTGGAGAAAAATGTTTCCTACACAAGTTGTAGCCTATAAAAAATTTGATCTTTTACGTTCTATACAGGTTTTGTCCAAAACCATTCTGTTTCGAGAAAAATGCGCTAATGCTCCAATAAATATATTTTGCTAAACTTTACTAGTTTCGATAACATCTACTTACGCATTTTACCGTGGGAAGGTTAGAGTTTAGTCTTTACACCCAAACAAACTCAATCAAAAAAAAAAAGCAAAAAATGAAATAAAATACAAAAAAAGCTGAAATTAAAATAAAATACAAAAAAGCAAAAAATAAACATGCACTTTAAAGACATCAAATCATTTGGCCTACCACGTTTCATCGCGTTTGTCATACTTTGGGCACTCATAAATTGGATAGTTGATGGTTAAAAAATGATCATTTTTTTTCTCAAAATAACCGTCCAACTCCCGTCCATCATTTCACCATTTTTTACGAACTTCTCTCTCGTCGTGTTTTCATTATAAACCGAAATATGTTCTCCGAGACTTGTGTCATGCAGCGCGCGTTGGAAACGCTAATTTCAAGAGCGAATATTTCGATACCTGCATGGTCAATCTATTTCAAGTTTCGTAAACGTATGCAGGATACCCTTAAGAACATTACTATTAAATTACAAAACTTTCTGTCTCGCACTATTGTTTGCATGTACCACCTTAAGGCGTGCTATCTGATTCGCAGGTTCGCAGATTCGAGTCCAATATCGGTTTTTCCATATCGGATTTCCGGTCCGATATTTCGGTTTTCCGATATTATCGAAAAACCAGTATCCATGGTCTAGTTGGAACGTTAGCCACAATCCCAGATTCAACAAATTGCATATACACACACACACACACACACGCACACACACACACACACACACACACACACACACACACACACACACACACACACACACACACACACACACACACACACACACACACACACACACACACACACACACACACACACACACACACACACACACACACACACACACACACACACACACACACACACACACACACACACACACACACACACACACACACACACACACACACACACACACACACACACACACACACACACACACACACACACACACACACACACACACACACACACACACACACACACACACACACACACACACACACACACACACACACACACACACACACACACACACACACACACACACACACACACACACACACACACACACACACACACACACACACACACACACACACACACACACACACACACACACACACACACACACACACACACACACACACACACACACACACACACACACACACACACACACACACACACACACACACACACACACACACACACACACACACACACACACACACACACACACACACACACACACACACACACACACACACACACACACACACACACACACACACACACACACACACACACACACACACACACACACACACACACACACACACACACACACACACACACACACACACACACACACACACACACACACACACACACACACACACACACACACACACACACACACACACACACACACACACACACACACACACACACACACACACACACACACACACACACACACACACACACACACACACACACACACACACACACACACACACACACACACACACACACACACACACACACACACACACACACACACACACACACACACACACACACACACACACACACACACACACACACACACACACACACACACACACACACACACACACACACACACACACGACTATATTGAGCTTTTACAAATTTTTTGATTTTTTTTTCACCAAAACACCCGAGATAAAACATAGTTAAGGGGTCTTCGCACTTTCGACGCTAAAAAAAGCTATTTTCATGAATTTTTTTGATAAGTTTATATTATAGATATTGATATAAAAGTTGTTACATTTAATAAATACACTTTCGAAACGCAGACGAAATTTTAATAAAATGTATTTATGTAACCAAAACAAATTGTAAGGCGGGATAAACATTTAGACAGGGAAAAAATAGGCAACATTGAAAGATTTTTTAAACTAACAAGCAACATCCCTCAGGTGACACCCTTCGACTTCGTTGAAATTTGAATATGTTATAAAGCACCGAAAAGTAAGCGATACGTATCGTATCGACGAAAAACATCCCCATTTTTTAGGGTGCGTTTTAGCCCTTAAAACAGTTTTTCCGCCGATAAAAAAAAAATACGTATCGCTTACTTTTCGGTGCTTTATAAAATATCCAAATTTCAACAAAATCGAAGGGTGTCACCTGAGGGATGTTCCTTGTAAGAAATAAGATTCTACAATTATCAAACTTTAGGTATATTTTAATAGTAGTAGTAGTATTTATTCCAAGGTATACCCTGTGAGGGTGTTTACATCTATCCTCCCTCTCACCTTCTCTTCACCATTACACTTTTTACAATTTGTTTCCATGGCTTTCCGTTTTCGCAACATTTTTATACACCGGTATTTCCTTCTCTTCGCGCTACCCGCTTCGTAAATCTCTCAAATTCTTTTACGCACGCGCATATCTGTTTGACCGGCTTCCTCCTCACAAACTCTTCTAATGTTTGCCTTAGTTCTTCCCCCTCTTTGTTCTCCAGCGCTTCTTCCAGTTTTTCCACTAGTTCCGCTCCGATTTTTTCTTTCACCGCTTTGCAACCACAAATGTGTTCCACGCTCTCTCCCCCCCCCCCCCACATTAGATTGTAGATCGCTAAATGAAGATCCCAAAAGATGGTCGCGGGGTTTATAGTTGAACGTGTGAAATAAAACTTGGGAAATTGAGTGAAAAATATTTCTTTGCACTCCAATGACGCAATCTTTATTTTTTTCGGTTTATGGAGAAAAAAAACATAAACCGTAATTTGACTCAACTGGAGCACTGCGACCTCCTCAATTTTCAAAACTTTCCGAGCCTTATACAGCCACGGTATCGACAATCGTTACATTCTACACCCATAAAACTGCGTACTCGAACCCGCGTTCGTGCTCGGTCGATAACTCTGTTCGCGACGTTTTCGACGTTGGCCAGTGAGCGAGTCGACGCGTACGAAAATTTATAGCAACGTCGATACGAGTAACCTAAATCGCGATGCGTGCCGAATTCCCATTGACGGTTGGCATATTTATTTCGTAAATAATTACACGATGAAATACGTCTCTCCGCGATAAGAGTTCATAACACAAAAGAATCGTTGCCCTTTCGTTTTTTCTTTAATTTTTATTGAGGTTTCAAACTGTATAAGAAAGCGAAACAGCGACTGCTTTTTATTTCTTGTTCGGCAACAATTGCGCCCTCTGTATTCGTTTCTCGTATTTTCGCGTACTGGCGCGATAGCAGCACGTGCGCCGCTCACCGCCCCGCTGTGTGACGGCGATCGCGTTCCTAGAAGCCCGCGAGGGCATGTACGCGAAAACGTCTCGAGTTACCCAGGACGAAGATTTTTATGATTGCGTCGAAAGCTTGCTCTCGCACAACACGCTCAATGAGATTTCCACGTATCGAAATACGTTTCTGTGTAACGTATACATTGTTTTTTAACTGAAGGAAAAACAAAGCGAATTGTACGCGATCCGAGTTCTACGAGACGAGAGAGATTTCGCCAAACCGTTTCGCGAAGTGATATTGTCAGCAAGCGCGTGTGCGATTAGCACAACTACCGCGCTGTAGGTTTTACTTGAATTCTACCGAACGAAAATTCGGGGATTGGCGATCGGCCATTTTGTTGTCCGTACGATTCTTTCCGGGGACTCATTACGGTTCTCGAGTGAGGCTTCTCACTTCTCGCATTCTCATCTCACGTGAGTTTAGTCACGCTATTGGGGATCGGGTGAGTTAAAATGTAAAATCACGAGACACTTCCGGTATAGGGATCTCTCACTCCAGCTAAAGATTTTAAGGGGTTAGGCCACAGTAACGGATATAAAATCATGTGCGCATTTAATAACTCTTTTTCGTATGACAAAGTGTATTTTTTTCGATGTACAAAATGGCAGTTCGTATTTTTTTTCGATGTACAAAATGGCAGACTACTCGAAACTTCTCGAAACAGCTTTTTTTTTCAATTGGCGTGACAAATAACCAACAATTCCCACTCGATTTACTTCAAACGTAAAAGTTATGTTCCTAATTGCATTTCGCAGAGAAGTACGTACGGAATTTCTGGTTAACCGAAAACTTTTCATTTTATGAGCCGTTTATGAGCAATAATAACGAAATTTTTCACTGAAAATGAATTTCTTAAGTTCAAATGCCTACAACTTTTGAATAAAACAATATTTTTATAATTCCGTACGTACTTCTCTAGGTAGTCTAATGTAGATTGGCGAGAATGTTTGTTTTTTGTTCTAGGTAAAAAATTGTGGATGCTAAATGTCACGCCGCGGAGCGCCTAAAAAAAGATAAAAGAAAATATCAGCAGACGGCCATTTTGTACGTCGAAAACGAAATGTATATTTTCTAATAGCTTGATATTCATACGAAATAGATGTGTAATTAATTTTATGAGTGAATCACTTTTTCATACAAAAAACAATTGTTAAATTCGCACATGATTTTATACCCGTTACTGTGGCCTAACCCCTTAAAGCGTTCGGTGAAAAGTCGTTTGTGTACGAGATTCAATATGTATATCATAGAAAAGCAAAAAATCATACTATTTATGCGAGAACGTGAAAATTTTGCATGTGGGAGACTGCGTTATTATTATTATTATTATTATTCATTTAATTTCATTGCAATCTGTTATTTTCTAACACTCGGCAATTGGGTTGACGTCAGATTTATTTGGCAAGATCGTGGTGGGTATCCAGTGATACTCAACTCGCGCAGTTCATAGTATTTGTTCACTGGTTATTTCAGACTGGGAATCGATTTTGTAGGTCTCTCGGTTTATATTCCTTGAGTCTTCTTGTAATTGCGTCTTCCGTTAGTAAGCCTGAAGCTAGTTGGGGTGGTTTTCGATCCTCGTTTCGTAGCGTTGGCTAAGGGGTTGGATTTGTTTTTTTTTACCGTGTCGATTTTGAGGTCTCTGTGTATGGTATTATTGGACACGTACCAGGGGGCGCTGGTTATTATTCGTAGGGTTTTTGATTGCAGCCGCTGCAGTATGTCGATGTTTGAGTTGCTGGCTGTACCCCATAACTGTATGCCATAAGTCCATATTGGCTTAAGTATTGGTCTATAGATCGTTAATTTGTTGTGCAACGACAATTTCGAGTTTTTACCGATAAGCCAATACATTTTTCTGACCCTTAGATCCAGCTCTCTTCTTTTGGTTTTAAGAGGGAATGACACCTCATCGCGGTCGGTATGGTAGAACAATTATAGATTCCCAAAAATCTCTGAAACGGCTCTTCAGATCCCGTCGAAACTTTGCCAAACGACGTCAAATAGATAGACGAACAGCTGTCTTCTCCTCAAATTTTCTGAATTCGAGAAAAAAAATGTAGATTGGCTTATGATAAGCCAATCTAGTTTTTTTTTCTCAAATTCCGAAAATTTGAGGAGAAGACAGCTGTTCGTCTATCTATTTGACGTCGTTTGGCAAAGTTTCGACGGGATCTGAAGAGCCGTTTCAGAGATTTTTGGGAATCTATAATTGTTCTACCATACCGACCGCGATGAGGTGTCATTCCCTCTTAATGTGTTTGGCCCATGTTGGTCTTCTGTCCATGTGCATTCCGAGGTACTTAACCTTTTCGACATTCGGCAACGGTTGGTTGTAGAGCGAGACGTTAGGGCAGTTACCTTTCCTGGTAGCAAACGTGACGTGGACTGATTTGGTTTCGTCATAATAGGGGCGATAAAAAAATATTGGTAACCGTTAAGGTTGGAGTGGCCCAGTTGAGTCAAGTGACGGTTTATACATTTTTTTTCAATGAACGTCAAAAAATTGCATACGAGGTATAGATTTATTCTATAGAAGCTCATTTTTCATAAAATATATCATTAAAGAGCAAAATTATACACTTTTATATTTTTATTACGCGCAAAAGAGAAAAACTGCTGTGACTACCAACTTGAAAAAGTATAACATTATCAATGAGTCTTATGAAAAATTGCGTCAGTGAATGTTTTGCACAATTCGGAATGAAATTCTGAGTCATTAATAATCATGCCTATTTATATTTATTTCCATCAATGATTATTAAGTATTGTCGAAATACGGCAAATTTGCGGACATTGAGGTTGGCATCAATGCCCTTCATTTGCCGGCCATGATTTGTGATCTTTTATCAAACCTTGATGGTTCAATATTGAATATATATGGCTTACGATGGGCAAGATGGGTTCTTTTCTTTTCCAAATGTTTTCAAACGTTTAGTTTGCATTAATCCGTTGTTAAAAATGGTTTATCTCAGTGCTAAATAGCAAAACAATATTATATCATCCGTAGTGTAAATGTCTTGCCCATCTAATCGCACATAAAGTAACATACATTGTATGTTACATTGTATAATACTATTTTTTTTTTCTCTGGTATTTTGTGGTGAAAAAAAATGTTTAAATCGTAAAGACTCAGTATAGTCTAGACAATAACATATATATATATATTTGTTATTCTCTGGGGTTGTGGCTAAAGCTCCAATCTCTTTAAATACAGACGCAAGTGGAGAGGACACCGTTTTTTCATCGTGTATTAAAAAAATATAACCTGTCGAACGTTCTTGTGCACAGGACAACGTGTGGATTCAAATATCCACAGCTTTGAACTCTGCTGAAAGTAAAAGGTGTCTCAAAGTAAGCTGACGTTTCAATTTATTAATAAAACGTGTTAGTTATTTGAAAAGTACGAATATTTTTTTTTAATGTAAGGTACAAACATGGAGGTTATGTGTGGAACACAATATCCGATGAATGGCGTAAACGGCATGGACTTGAAAGACATATTCTCTCAACAAGATGGCGCAACCTGCCGCACTGCGGGCGAAACAATGCTAGTTATTTCAGACGAAGTTTCATGGTCGTGTTATCTCGCGCCGCGGCGATGTGAATTGGCCACCAAGATCGTGCGATTGGACGCTATTGGACTTCTTTCTTTGGGGTTTTCGGAAAGGAAAATTGTATGCCAATGATCCACCGACCATGCCGGCGCTTAAGAACGGGGGCCGGGTTGAAATTCCGAACTTTGAATGATCAGAACGCTCAAAACTCCGGAAGAATACTACCCCGAAAGATCAAAACTCCGAAATAATTTTACACGAAGGACCAAAACTCGGAAAATCTGAACACCGTCAAAATAATTCGGCTATGAAAGTTTTAAAAGTTTCAAAATTTTCAATAAATCGACGAATTTTTTCGAGAATTTTTTTTTATTGAGAAGTGATTTTACGTCAATTTTGAAATTTGTCTAGACAATGTTGTACGTTCTACATCATTTACAGTCAACTGTGTAGACTTTCGCTGGCATAATCTCGACGAACCTTGTAATTTCGGAACATTAAAATTAGGAATTTTAAACCGTCGGCGCATTCAAAGTTCGGGATTTCAACCCGGCCCTCATGTCAAGATCATGCCAGCGAAAGCCTACACAGTTGACTGTAAATGATGTAGACCGTATAACATTGTCTAGACAAACTTCAAAATTGCCGCAAAATCACTTCTGAATAAAAAAAATTCTTGAAATAATTCGTCGATTTATTGAAAATTTTGAAACTTTAAAAACTTCCATATCCGAATTATTTTGACGGTCCCGTGCAAAAATTGAGTTGGGGCTGTGATCGGGCCCCAATAATATTCCCCTGACTTTATTCAGGCCCTAATCTAGAAGCCACATGAGGGCCGTTAGGACCGGTCACACTTTGTCAACAAGGGCCATTAAAGGCGCAACGACCGCGGCCTTATAAGTTGCCTCAATAGCGCCTCATCAAAACCATTTTAGCGCCCTGAAAATGCCTCAACGGCGCCTCATCATAACGATTTCAGCGCCATAAAATATCCGCATCAGTGGATATACGTGTATGTTAAATGCGTTAGGGTATATCTGTATTTGTTTTTAGGTAATTGTTCATGTGCATAGGTGTGGGCGTGAGTACATGTGTATGTATGTGTGCACGCGTAGAAATGTGATTGCGTATTTGCATGTGAGCCTTTATGACAAACTGCCATGACAAAATTAAAACAAAAAATAATCCATTCTAAGGAATGGATGTGTAGTAGAAATAAAAAAAATATATGGGTCTACTGAATCACTAGAATCTATTTCCATTGAGGGAAAGATCTGGAAAACAGACCAATTTATTTACTTATCCTACACAGTCAGAAACAGTTTATGAATGGGAAATATCAGCGAAGTCTTCAGAAGACATAATTTTCCCTATGATGAGTATTGAGCGGAAATTAGTTGCTATAAAAATGTCGAGAAAACCGGTTGGGACTGTTCACACTTATGCGCTAGCATTACTCCATGTATGAGTGAAACCATGAGTAATTGTTTGTATCTATGTAAAAGGTTTCTTTAATTTGATAAATAAATACTGTCTGATGTTTGTCTGCATATTTGTGTTCATCGTTGATTTTTTATTTGCTGATGCCCTTACGCTTTTTCCCAATTTGCGTTCGATAATATTTTTCGATCGATGTATATAATCGATTTGAATAATTGAAATACCATCAACCATGTAGCCTAAGCTATTTATACTGGCTTATCGCTATAATAGTCAGATCTGGGCCTATTGTGGAAATCCCTACTTGTTTATCCCTATACTGGCCAAGTCTGGGCCTATTGTGGAAATCCCCACAGGTTTATCCCTATAATGGCCAAGTCGGGTCCTATTGTGGAAAGCCCTACAAGTTTATCCCGATAATGGCCAAGTCTGGGCCCATTGGGGAAATCCCTACTAAGGAAAGCACTAGGGAAGCCCTGAAAGGCCCTTATTTTTATTAGGGATGCCCTATCAGTTTTCCGCACGGGCGTGTTGAGATTTTCGGAGTTTTGATCCTTCGTTTAAAATTCTTTCGGAGTTTCGATATTTCGGGGTACTATTCTTTCGCAGTTTTGGGGGTTCTGACCATTCAAAGTTCGGAATTTCAACCCGGCCCTATCTTGAATTTTGGATCATTAAAATTCGGAATTTTAAAACGTCGGAGCATTCAAAGGTCGGAATTTCAACCCGGCCCCCAAGAAAGCAATTGAACGCACCATTAATTAAACTAGTCCGCAATTATGCCAAAATGTTATTGAAAATTTCGTCAAAAGAGTGATGGTGTTGAAGTTTGCATCGTTGGAACGCAACGAAAGTACTTTTTCACATTTTATTTCCTACATTTTTATTAATACGGAAGACCTTTTCGATAGATTTATATTGTAGATCGCTAAACAAATATCTCAAAAAGTGGTCGAAAGATTTTGGTAGGCCTGATTCACCAAAATAAATTGAAGGAATTCAGAAATGTTGATTTTCGTTGCGTTCCCACGATGCAAACTTCAACCTCATAAAGAGTGAACGTTTGCAGAAACGAGGCGGCCATTCATCGGATATTGCGTTCCACACATAACCTCCATGTTTGTACCTTATATTAAAACAAAAATATTCGTACTTTTCAAATAAATAATACGTTTTATTAATAAACTAAAATGTCAGGTCATTCTAAGACACCCTATAGCTCACAAAAGAATGTCGAGGACTAGCAAAAGTAAGCACAATTTCTAATATTTTGCTACAACGCGCAGATACAGCGTATAACGATCCACGCATGCGCAAATCGGTTTTCAAAAGAAAAAATATTGTGTCGAGTTGTCTCACGTGAACGATCTCATATTTTCACGCGCTTCAATTCTCCGTAATAGGGAGAGTTCCTCACTTTCTTCATTTCCACGCAAACTACGAACCATAATAGCCCTGCGCCGGACTACGGATTCCGTGCTGAAAATACGTAACCTAGACACAACAGAGACTACCGGTCTGGAGCCCAAGCAAAACGATGAATTTCTACCATTTTTCCATAAAGTCTTCTTCCATAAAAAGACTTTTCAGCGACATTTTTCCGAAAACAATTTTTCTTTCAATCTTGCGCATTTTTTTCAAAGATCGTCGTTTTTCGATTTTCCTGCGCAATTCGGAGGCAAATCTTATCAAGAACTCAAATTCTTTAGCTTTACCGTCCAAGGTAAACAAATTGGAGAAGAATTCTCGTCGGCCACAGGATACGATCAGACAAAGATGACTCACTTCACCCAGGTTCAGCGCCGCCATTTTGTAACAAGATATTATGAAAAAATTCGTAAAGATACTTGAAGATATGTAAACCAAAGTCCACCAAACGGAATTTGCATTCTATCGATTGGCTATCCACAAGAAATTGTCGAATTCCCCCTTTGTCCGGGCTCTAGACTGGTAATGTCCTCCAGCGGCTCAGAGGTCGGCCATTTTGTTGCGGCGCTGAGCCCGCGTCCATTTAGAGTCGACCGCACTGAAGTTCGCGTTGGAAAGGTGATCAAAGTACGCAGAGATCCAAACGTTGAGAAAACAATATCAGCCTACTTTTTACTTCCCAACGAATATTTGCAACTTATCGGGGTCAAGACGAAAAAAAAATGGCACCGCGACGTAAATAGCTGACGAGGTGGTAGCAATCAGCCATATTCATTCGGCTCAAGCGACCCAATTTAAATACCTTCTTCGCATGTTTTCTCATTATTTCGTTGCGTCATATATCGCGATGGAAAAATCTCGTTCTCAGATGAAACCAGCTGGAACGAGGATCGCGTTAATACGCACCGGAAAATTACTCGTTACGTGGTGTACGGTATAAAAAAAAAAACACTACATAACAAAACTAACATAAAATGCGAGAAGGCCGGCATCGCGCTCGCTTCGTAGTCTCGTTACGCTAGGCTAGTGTCCGAGCATTCGCCGCCACGTATTCTTCTCGTGTTACCCTCCTACACTGTATAACGAGTGTGTTGCATTATCGGTATGCGCGCTATTCTCGTGTACATCAACGTCATAACTTTACGAAATGTACGTATGCATATACAGGGTGTCCCTCTTATCTCTGCCACCCGAAATAACTCGGTAATTATCGCCGTCACGAAAAAATGTTCCAGACAAAAGTTGTACGGTATGAAAGGGGCCATCAAATGCGACCATTTTTTTTCGGTGGAGGTGCTGACGCACAGTGCTGGTCACCTCCCCTTTTTTAAATGGAATGGTACATTTTTTTCAACCATCTTGGGGAGCACCTCAAGCCGCATAAAAAACATCGGGGGTCAAAATCGTTCAAGGTCAGCCAAGGTCAGTATCAATGATACAAATCTTAATAGGTGACCTTGAACGACCTTGAACGACTTTGACCACCTAATGTTTTTTACGCGGCTTGAGGTGCTCCACAAGATGGTTGAAAAAAAATGTACCGTTCCATTTGAAAAAGGGAAGGTGACCTTCACTGTGCGTCAGCGCATCCAGAGCAATAAAAAAAATGGTCGCATTATATATGGACACCCTGTATATACAGGGTGATCCATTAGAAGTTAGTTACTCGAAAATATTGATCGCCCTATAAATATTGATTTTGGACGAAAATTATTCGTCACCCTATAAATATTGACTTTGGAGGAAAAAGTCAGAGACAAAATTTGAAACGTTCGTCAATGTCTACATCTTCGTATGCCCAGATTTTTTTCGAGTGGAGGTATTAACCTTCTTTTTTAAAACGGTGTATACGTTTTCTCGACGTTTTTCTTCTGCACATTTTTTTCATTAGTTATTAACAATGATGTTATTTTTCGTAAAAAACGAAAAAACAATTCAAATTTGTTTTAATCATTCAAACACTGTATCAAAAAAAGCTCGTCCTAGTCTTAGCTAATTTTGTCTATTTTAAGAAAAAAAATCTTGTTTTTTCGTTTTAGATGAATCGGGGGGCGAAATCAAGTACACCGTTGAGCCCCTTACGTCGAACGGTCCATCACGAGATTGTTTATAACTTCTTCAATTAATAATATATTTTCATGAAATTTGGTCCACAGCTTTGTTGATGTACATACAAATAAATGTCGAAACGATTTATCAATCATCTTACTTATTGGTTTAGAATTAATTTTTCTAAACAACCCTGAATTTCGGGTCGTCACAGTAGCCTAATCTCTTGAAGGAAAACCCCCTTTTTATTAGCCACGAATGTAGAGGGCAAAAACAAAACCAATTATCTACAACATGACCTTGGGATGACCTTAAAATACGAAGAAAAAAAATGCAAAACGGCAATGAAAGCAAGGCGAGCAAGAAAACCGATGGTTTCAGACGCAAATGATGTTTTCATTGCAAACATGTGCAAGAATTTGTCGATTAACCGCCACACATTTTACGATAAGATTTCTGCATGAATGATTCTGCAGCGTTTCTTTGTTTTCATTTCCCACTTTCGTGCTTACTTTAATTTTCATGTACGGCCTGTTGATTATGGATCTTAATTACTCTTCATTATTAATTAATTAATACTCTCTTGGTTTACCATTTTACAGATTTTTGTTTGTATTTGAGGTTCGTCCCAAGGACATGCTATTGAAGGTCATTGCTTTTGTTTTTTGGTGCTCTACATTTCTGGCCAGTACAAAAACGGGGTTTCCCTATCGAGTCGTGAAGGTGAGCTTGAAATCGGGTGAGAGCTTGGGCTATCGGAGCCTTTTCTATAAACGGTATTATTTCGATATCAACAAGTTGTTTGGGTTTTACATTTTTCGAAACGTTCGGTCAAAAAAAAAATTTCGCGCAAAAAAACACGCCCGGATTTAAAATTCTGAAAAAATTTCCAAAAATGCGCGATTAAATGTAAAAAATTTCAAGCTATCACCCGCAGTGGAAGTATGATTTTTTCGATGCTTTATGAGCGATTAACGTTTAAAAAAAATCCGAAAAATTCATAAATTTTTTAGACCATTTTTGAATAACCAAATAGTTATTTAAAAAAATTAACGTTAAGTGTGTAATTGTGATTATTTTTAAGAATCTGACGAATTCCCCCTATTATATGCACTATTATAGCCACCGGAAATGGGGTTTTCGTATGTCGTCTCGGAATTCCTTCACGAAAATACGCAATTTTAATATTTCTTTTCTCTGTAATCAGGTCGATGAACGACCCTGAAATTTTACAGAGACGATTATTATAATATTAAGTGAAGCTCAAAACAAAATTATGAAAATCCTATGGATTGAAGCCTGGCGATAAGACTACCTTAATTAACGAGACTGAGATTGTCGAAACAATGACGCAAATAAAGAGGGCATGTTTCGTCTTTCAGAGACGACTTCACCTTATTGCAGGTGTAAGCCGCGAAAGAAAAGGCCCTTTCTGATTCCACACTCGTGGATATATAAGTTGACACTTCGCAAACACAGGAAGTAGGTTATAATATTTTAAGGTTGTTAAACGTATTTTAAAAAAAGCAAGTAAAATTAACGTAAATGGAAATAATAATAATATTAATAATTTTTTCAACTCTGATATCGAAATATCGGTATTATTCGAGTCCAATATCGGATGTTGGTGCGATATTCCGGTTTTTTCGATGTCATCGAAAACCGGTATCCATGCTCTAAATCAGGTTGACATCTCCACGACCCGCAAACAAATCTAAGGCTACCAAAATGTAGGCATCGACAAACCGTTCGAATGAAGTCGCTGACTTCGTCGTCCGAAATTAATATTTATAGATGTTTTCGAGTGACCAACTTCTCGTGGATCACCCTATATACAAACGAGTCGGCTAGTTTTACCGTTCCGTTTATGCGAACACCGGAGACTTCAACGCTTTTGTCGGAACGCGCGGGTATGCAACAAACTATCGCTTTGCCCGGTTCTGCTGTACGGCGACCTCTCTCTCTCTCTCTCGCTTTGCGCTCCGCTCAGCGAAGTTCCGTCGTGACCTCTGATATATCAACGAACGCGGAAAGGACTCGCTGTAGCACCGGACGAAACTTTTGGAAATATTTCGACGAGTTTCAGTTTTGCCGATGAATGTTTAGGGCAGCGGTTCTCAAACTTTTTTGGCGACCCTTTCGACACACCAAATATTTTTACGGAGCTCTAAAATAAGCGAAACCTGGTTTTATGTTTATTTTTTAATGAAAATCGGTACGATCTCCGGGGTGCCAAGTTTTGACCGTTGATTCTTCATATTTGAACGAATATAATGAGAATTTCATGAATAAAAACATTGCCGTTTTGGTTTCCTTAAGGGGCTTTACCAGTGTGAAAAGCTTCAGCGTCTCAACAGGCATTATTCGAGGAAGAGGAGTGTCCATCATATGGGCCAGGAACAGCCGATTAGCAGTTTTTATCGTGAATATCATTTTATCTTGCTTAAATCGATAGTTAAATTTTTGAACGCGTTTTTCTCGAAATGAGATTTTTCAAATTTGCTGACATTTTAACTCAAAGAGCACTTATCCGATTGACTCGAAATTTGAACTGAGTACTCTTGAATATATTTACTCTACAATGACGTAGGATATTTTCGATTGGATGAAATTTGACGATTTGGCATTGAAAAAAACGACCGTTTTATAAGCAAGAAAACAAATTTTTTTTTCGAAACTACGCCATTTTGTTAGATTTTGATATTGTTCGAAAATCCTACGTCATTGTACAGGAAATACCTTCCAGTTTGACATTTTTTCCTTTTTCGGTTTCAGCTACTTAATCGGCCGGAATCATGTCAGCAGTGGAGGAACTTTTTTTTTGGCGCCTCCGAAGGAAGCGCATAAGTCGCTTGGATCTCAATATTTTTCTATGAAAAAATCATGTAATGTAGGTCAAATATAGCCAAATATATTCTTAATTTTCCGGAACATTTAATTGAGTACGTTTTTTCCAAAGAATTCCCGAAAATCACCCAAATTTTCAGCTTTCACACTGGTATAGCCCCTTAAGGAATTATGAGCGCTTTTAGCGGTAATTGGAAATAAGCGAAATTCAACGATTGTTGTTGGCTTATGGGTACAATACCTTCATTTTATCGCAAATAATGGAAATTGACCGGGCGAGCTTCAAAAAGTATTTCTTTGTTTGGGTTTGTTTAGTGGTATCATATGAACCACTGAACGTAGTATTTATATGATTTTCAACATAAATTCCAAGATTATAATGCTTTATTTATTCATATTCTCTGTTTATTTGTAACAATGAGAATTGTTCCATATAATTACTACACCAAATTACTAAACGATATATTTTGCATAAACTTAGAGCCTTACAAGTCCGAAGAGGGATGAACCGTACACTTTTAATCCCTCTTCGGACTCCTAGCGATTAAAAGTACTACTTTACTCTCTGTCTAGTCGCACTTATAAGCGAGGAAAACATGGTAGTGATATTTAAAATACATTTTTGGCTTTTGAGACACTGTTGAAACTATAAAATTCCAAGTTACCTTGCCTGATATTGCTTCAAATTTTCAAATTCGAAAAAATCGTCATTTTCGATAACTATCGAAAAATTCTAATTTGAACGCAAAATAAGCGAAATATCAACCTTTACCACTCCTCATATTTTGTTTATTTTGACTCGATAACCCTAAATTCACCGTCAAATCTTGGCGCCCCGGATATCGTACTCTTGCCGAAAATCGTACAAAAATGGGTACTTTACATAACAATGTATTAATTCCACTGTAAATTGATGAAATTATTTCTATTTATTGGGAGATATGAAGTTTTTTTTCGGCGGTGTCCTAACAGAGGCCTGCGAGCCCCAGTATTGAGTACCCGTGTATTTGGACTCGCTGATTACGAATATCATAGTGAAAATACCCGCAAATTTGATTTTCAAGGTCACAACTCACAAAAACTAATTTTTCAACAGTTTTTCTATTTTATTTTAATAAATGTTGCTCTTAGAGAAAAATGTTTCCCGCACAAGTTGTAGCCTATAAAAAGATTGATCTTTTATGTTCTATACAGGTTATGTCTAAAACCATTCTGTTTCGAGAAAAATGGTATAACGCTCCAATAAGTACATTTTGCTAAACTCCATTAGTTTCGATATTTTTATTTTACGCACTTTACCGCCGGAAAGTTCGAAATTAGTCTTTAAAGTGCAGCTTAGTCTTTGAGCCCAAACAAAAAAAAAGCAAAAAATAGAATAAAACACAAAAAAACCGGAGAAAATAAAATATTTAAAAAAAACAAAAAAGAATACAAAAAGGACAAAGAATAAAATGAAATACAAAAAACCCAAAAATAAAATATAAGAATAACGAAAACGAATACAAAAAATGAAATAAAATACAAAAAAAGCAAGAAAATGAACATGCATTTTAAAGACTAAACTCCAAACTTCCCGCGCTACAGTGCGTAAGTAGATCATATCGAAACTAATGGCGTTTAGCAAAATGTACTTATTGGAACATTATCCGATTTTTCTCGAAACAGAATGGTTTTAGACAAAAACTGTGTAGAACATAAAAGGTCAATCTTTTTATAGGCTACAATTTTTGTATGAAACATTTTTCTCCAAGATCAACATATATATAAATAAAATGGAAAAACGTATAAAAAATCAGTTTTCGTGAGTTTTGACCTTGAAAATCAATTTTGCGGGAATTTTCACTATCATTTTCGTGATCAGCGAGTAAAAATACACGGCTACACGAAATTCCAAATTAATCTGCGGTATGGGCTTTTCGGAACTACACCCCGATCTTTTTTTTTGCGGCTGAAGTTTGCATCGTTGGAGCGGAACGAAAATTCTTATTAATTTATTATTTTCATCATTATCCAAAATCATATTTTGCAGATTTGTTGTAGAATGCTAAATAACAATCCTAAAAAATGTTTTCGTGATTTTCGTAGCTTTAATCTGCCAAAGGCAGTTTTCGAAACAAAACCAAAATCATCTTCGTTGCATTCCAACGATGCAAACTTCAACGCCATTCTTTTATCGATTCAGTTAAAAAGTCAAGTTTTTTTTGTTAAATGGATGCGAAAAAAGTTCTTCAAATAAATGTTCTCCCATCTGATCATACAAAATTTATTCGGAAGATTCGCGGAATAATAAAATGACAAACGTATTCTGAATTTAAAAAAAAACGTGCAAACTGTTATTCGCCCGGTCACGTTCCGTACAGCCAATCGACCAATCTCGCTCGTAAAATCCGCAACAATAATCGGCGCTCTCCGATGTTTTGCAAGTGTGCGGAAACAATGGAGAAATACAATATCGCCTTTCGAGCCTCGAACCCGCAGAGTCACAAGCGCGCACGCGCACACCGCCCGGTTATCAAGCGATGTTTGTACACACATCGAACACCTTCGCGCGCTCGTGTACATTGCAAATTTCAATACGACGAGAGAGCACAAAAGCATTCTTTTGCACGTTTTTATCATCTTTCCTGTTCGCTGAAACACGAGCGATGGAGCTTCGAGACTTTCTCGATACCTAGCCTCCACGGGTAGAAATCGAGAATCGAGAACTTTGGCATCGACAACATTTGCAGATCGACCGGGAAAAAAGGAATCTAACCAAAGAATCCTTCGAGAAGAGTTCGTTTCAGCGACGAACGCTTTTCCATTGTTTTTATTTACGTACATTCGGGAGAAAAAAAATTCAATTTCGATGCTTCCGCGAGTTCCGCTCCGTGTCCCTAGCGCGCTAAAGTTACATAAAATCGCGACCAACGTTGCGCAGAATTTCTCACGGAAAATCGCGAGCGCTGAAATCGTAGCGCGAATGGCCGCGACGTGTCAGCGGTGGATATCGCGTGCGTCGAGAATCTCGATTTCTCACGAGAGATCGTTACTGATTCGTCGAAGATTTCACCGATTTTTTGCTCTCCGAAGCGTCGTAGCGAAGAAATTTACGAGTGGAACTTCGATCGAGAATAAAAAAAGGACGAATATCTTTAAGGCGAAGTAGAAGGTCTACCACGTGGCATATGAGTGCGAGAGAGATAGCTGAAATTTTCGAACAGAGATTTCTCAGAGATTAATAATATTTAGGGCAAAAGAAAATCATCAAGCTCTGCGTCAGGGAGTTCTTCAGAGCCTAATGCTTTGTTTTTCCTAAACAAATTGACCATCTATGAGAAAATTGGGTTGGTAAATTGTGAGGTTATGTTGACCTTGTACATGCCCTTAAGGGGTAAGGCCACAGTAAAATTTAAAAAAATCGTTTTTTTTTTCGCGAAAACGGTGCTTTATCATCATAAGAATAAGTTACTATTCGATTTATAGCAAGAAGTTTTTTTTTTCACCGACTTTGAGCGTATAACGTAAGCCCACCTCTGGCACGGCCATAGAGTACCTAAAACTTTAAACGCGTTTTTCTCGAAACAGCTTTTTTCCCGTTGGCGTGACAAACAACTTCAACAATTTTCACTCGATTTATTTCAAATTAAAAAGTTATGTTCCTAATTGCATTTTGCAGAGAAGTACTTACGGAATTTCTGATTGATTGAAAACTCTTCATTTTACGAGCAGTTTTATACGAAATTTTTCACTGAAAATTCATTCAAATACCTACAACTTTTGAATAAAACAATATTTTTTAACTTCCGTACGTACTTCTCACGTATTCTAGTGTAGATTAACGAGAATTTTTGTTTTTTGTTCTAGGTAAAAAATTGTGGATGCTAAACTTCACGCCGCGAAGCGCTTAAAAAAAGATAAAGAAAATATTGGTAGTCGGCCATTTTGTCCATCGAACAAAAAAATTTCTAACAGCTTGATATTCATAAATAGATGTGTACTTAATTTTACGAGTGAATCACTTTTTCATACGAAAAAAAAATGGTTAAATTCGCACGTGATTTTATACCCGTTACTGTGGCCTAACCCCTTAGAAATGAATCCTTCAAGCGCTACGATCGTGTCGGCTGATTTTCTCGCGTCCGTGACTCACTGGCGCGGCGATCGTTGCGAAGAAATCGGATCGCGCGAGCCAACGAACGAGAGGAAAATCGCTCGAGCGAAAATCGTTCCTCATAGACACTTTCCACTCGCCTAACTGTCGCGCGGAATCTCGAGCGAATTGCACAACCGCCTCGCGGATGTAGAGCACAAAAAACCCGGTAGGTGTCGATTTTCTTTCTCCAGCGTATCGATCTATTTTTCCGACACGTACTTCGCTCCTCCGAGATTTCGACGGACGCTTCGAATGTTGAGAATTTCCGGGGATGAAAAAAAAAAACGAAAAGACGAAAAGAGGGTAGTTACCAAAGGTTTGCGTGGACGCGACGTGGATCATCGCGATTGCCAGAAAGGCGGCGATGAGAGTCGCGAGTATCAGCCGGTTCTCCATCTTCTTCGACGAACCAACGCGGCCCTTACGATCTTTTGTACCGTACGATAATGTATACACGTATGCACGTTTTTTTTTGTCTTTGATTAGTCGTCGCTAGTGAAATTTTGTACAAATTGCGATTATTCGGCGTGGATAACGTCTCGAACGAGAGCGAATGTAGGTGGGAAAGAAAAACGCGTGCGAGTTCAGGAGGACGAATATGGGGAAGCGCGGGAGAGAGGGGCTATTTGGTCCGCGTCGGTGATAAACTGATTCGCGATCTGGCGTCGACGGTGCGCGACTGACGAACGGACGCTGCGAAACGATACGGCGAACCCTCTGGGCGCGAGAGAGCTCTCTCTTTTGCTCGGCTCTCACTCTCTTCCTCCCTCCATCGCACTTTTTCCTTGTTTCCTTCTCGCGCTCCCTTCTCGCTCTCTCGCTCTGTCTCGCTCTTGCTTTCATGGCTCTACACGCAGGAGCAACCGCTCTCTCGCGTCGCGCGACCTCTCCGCGGCGCAAAAAATTCGTACCCGACCCCGGAAAGTTTGCGCGAGCATGATCTCGAGAGATTTCTCGATTTGCATGAACGACGCGCACCTCCGACGCCCCCTCGACGCACTTCAAGGGGGATGTCTTTATGGAAGAGGTTATGGCCGGAAATGACGTTCTCGAGAAAGCTGGGTTGCTGCTTTGTGGGGAGCCTTCATTTGACCGCAGATTATTCATATTTGGCCCTGAAGAAACACTTTTTTAAGAATAAAAAAATCGCGAATTTGGCTTTCTTTAGAGGTTACAGGACATTTTACGAAGTATTCGTTGTCAAGCGATTTCAGGCGTTAGGCCACAGTAACGGGTACAACATCATGTGCAAATTTAACAATTTTTTTTTCGTATGAGAAAGTGATTCGCTCATAAAATGAATTACACATCTATTTAGTATGAATATCAACCTGTTAGAAAATATATTTTTTTTTTCGATGTACAAAATGGCCGACTGCTAATATTTTCTTTTATCTTTTTTTAAGCGCTCCGCGGCGTGACATTTAGCATCCACAATTTTTTACCTAGAACAAAAAACAATAATTCTCGTCAATCTACATTAGAATAGCAAGAGAAGTGCGTACGGAATTTGAAAAATATTGTTTTATTCAAAAGTTGTAGGTATTTGTACTTAAGGGGGAATATCAGTGTGAAAAAAAATCGATTTTTTTGCCTAAATAGATAGTTTTGGCCTAGTTATTTTCAAAAATTTTACAAATTTAGTTATTTTCACAAATTTTCAAAACAATATTCGGCTTAGAAGTATTCGAAATTGGCGCCAAGCGTCGACGCTCTCAGAGCCTGAAACCATGTTTTTTGACCTGCTTGACAGCATAACTCTGTCAAATTTTGTCCAATCGACTTCATTCAAAAAGGATTCTCTTCAGAAAACTTATCGCTATCGTCGCATCGTAGAGTTTTTAAAAAATTGTTTACCTTTTTTTATTAACAATTTAATGCAAAATTTTTGTGTAGAATTCGATTTTTTTTAAAAGGCCGCCATTTTTTTTCTAATCAAAATTTTCAAATTTCCTACGATGCTGCGATAGCTATACTATTATAATTTAATAATCTTTTTGAATTTTTTATTTCACATGCTTGCTGTGGCACTTATGCTGTCAACCGTCGGGGAGTCTTTTTGAGACGCCATTTTGCGACCGCTCCTCTGCTTAATAAAATGTACTAAAAATAAAAATAAAAAATTCCTTGTATGCTTCATTACTTCAATAATTAATACACAAAATTTGAAATAATTTGATCGAGCCGTTTTTTCAAAAAAAAAAAAATTCCAAAAAATACCTCATTTTTCAGCCTGTCACACTGATATTCTCCCTTAAGAAATGAATTTTCAGTGAACAATTTCGTTATAACTGCTCCTAAACTGCTCATAAAATGAAAAGTTTTCGATTAATCAGAAATTCCGTACGTACTTCTCTGCGAAATGCAATTAGGAACATAACTTTTATATTTGAAGTAGATCGAGTGAAAATTGTTGAAGTTATTTGTCACGCCAATTGGAAAAAAGCTGTTTCGAAAAGTTTCGAGTAGTTGGCGGAGTACGTCGAAACAAAAATATATATTTTCTAACAGCTTGATATTCATACTAAATAGATGTGTAATTAATTTCATGAGTGAATCACTTTTTCATACGAAAAAAAATGTTTAAATTCGCAGGTGATTTTATACCCGTTACTGTGGCCTAATGCCTTAACTGGTTTACGTTAATTTCGCTTTCTTCGAAATGCGCTATGTCGAGAAAAAAAAACAAGAACAGAATATTTCAGTAACAAGTAAATCGAAAAAATTAATAGAAAGCTACGTTTTAGTTGGTTCTACTGGATGTATTAAACCCAAACAAACAAACAAACCCAAACAAACAGCCCTCTTCAGGGCCAAAGAATACCAATGCAGACAACCTCCACGTGGTGTGTTCTGGATAACGCTAATGATCTGCAGCCAACTTCGTTACATCACCGACAAAGTACGACGGAACAATTTAAAACACGCGGAAAATTCGATTTATATAAAAAAATCGGAAAAATACATTTTTTCTCTTCGAAGCGCTGTAAATAAAAAACTAAGGATCAAAACGAAAAAAGTTATTCTTGTTTTTCGTATTTTGTTCGGCCATAATTCATAATCTAATGGTCAAATTGAGGCACCAGAGATATCGTAATCAGGACGCTCGAAACTCCGAAAGAAAACTACCCCGAAAGATAAAAACTCCGAAAGAATTTTGGACGAAAGACCAAAACTTGGAAAATCTGAACACCATCCAAATAATTCGGCTAAGGAAGTTTTCAAAGTTTCCAAATTTTCAATAAATCGACGAATTATTTCAAGATTTTTTTTATTGAGAAGTGATCTTGCGTCAATTTTGAAATTTGTCTAGACAATGTTATACGTTCTACATTATTTACAGTCAACTGTGTAGACTTTCGGTGCCATGATCTTGACATGAGGGTCGGATTGAAATTCCCAACTTTGAATGCGCCGACGGTTTAAAATTCCTAATTTTAATGTTCCGAAATTACAAGGTTGGTCAAGATCATGCCAGCGAAAGTCTACACAGTTGACTGTACATGATGTAGAACGTATACCATTGTCGAGACATATTAAAAAAATGACGTAAAATCAATTCTCAATAAAAAAAAATCCTTGAAATAATTCGTCGATTTGTTGAAAATTTTGAAACTTTTAAAACTTCCATAGCCGAATTATTTTGACGGCGTGCAGATTTTCGGAGTTTTGGTTTTTCGTGTGAAACTCATTCGGAGTTTTGATCTTTCGGGGTAGTATATTTTCGGAGTTTTGGGTTATCCGATCGATCATTTTGAAATGTTGCACATTTTGACATTACATAATTACCGTCTATGTGAACCTAAAGTTCCTTGATTTTTCTCAACTATTTCTTTTTCAACAAATATTACAGTAAAAATTTAACGAAAAATAGAACATTTTTTCAAACTCGTGGCATCTTTTTAAATTCCCCTTTTCTTTGGATTTTTTAGGTTTACATAGAGCGCGTGGGTCTTAAAATTCTGAAACTTCTTCGCTCTGATGTTTCAGATCAATGTACCAGTCGCTAGGTCGGACGTCGTGGAATCACTCGGGCGGCAACCGGCGCTGTAGCAAGTCGTACAGCCGCCATTTTTAGGTGTTGAAAAAAATCGGCAAATTAAATGATATACCATGTACATAATATTTGTACTATGTCGAATAAATATTGCAGTTGCGACACAGAGAACTATTGAAACTTGAGTCTTTTTTAAATATAGTCACTATAGTTTCATTTTTTCATCATAGTCATGAGACCGGATAACCCGAATTTAAACGCCGATTAATATCGGGGGGAAACGGGAGTAATATGATCAGCAAAGGCGTTGCGAGAATCCGGAAGTAGGTTAAAGCCAAGCGCATTAGACGGAACTTTTTACAGTTGTAAAAAGTTCCGCCTCACGGTAGCTGTGGCGCCCCATTCGAATCACTTTTTAGCATTGCATGATGGAGATTGCACCTGGAAGCACGTTTGCATTATGTAGCTGCTTTTGTTATTCAACCGGAAATGCAACATGACGTTTTTTCAAATCCTTTTTTACCGTTTGTCCAACTTGAGTTTTATGGGCAGTAATGTCACGAGGCTTGCATATTTTCACCGGGGTCGCGATCTTCGTAAAAACACTGCGAAGCCGAACCGAGTGCAGGGGAATGCCGACAGGGGCACTGCGGTAGCCGACTATCTCAATTCCACGATGATCGTTTTCAACTTCACTTTAAGCTACAGAAAAATCGTCATAACGCGGCCAATTGTAGGAAATTTTACAAAATCTTTTTTGCAAATTAAGGTCAAGACCCTAGCCTAAATAAATAGTCAGTAATAAATAAAATTCCAAATAAAACTCAATAATATTGTGCAATGGAAAAATCGAGTTCTTGAAATTTCAATGCGCAAGCCCCGTAAGGCGTTACTTCCGAGTAGAAAAATGATTTCATGTGAAATTTTGATAAAAAGAATGATACACAAAAGATTATAGGCGAAAAAATGTTTAAAACATGTTTAGAGACGCAAGAAACACCCTGGACGGTGAAAGTAGCAATTTGAAGTCGTTTGGTCCAGTCCTTGGACAAAAAATATACCACGACCTGACAACTAAAGACCTATTGTCAAAATGATTCTGTGGGTACACGCAGAATTCAAATGAGAGCTTCAATGTTATCGTATGGATAATAGCTCCTAAATCAGTTTTGAAACTTTAAACTCCTTTTTCTCGAAACCACGTTTTTGAAATCGGAAAAACGCATAATTAGGACACTTTCCATCCGAGGGACTTGAAATGTTAACTGTAGCTTCTTAGCTAGATTCTCTTAAGGGGAGGTTCTGCTTTGTTGGGCCAAAAAATGTTTCGACTTTTCAGCAATTTTTTATGCGAAAAGTATTAAACATAGAATGTCGATATTTGGTATGTTGACTAAGCGGTCTTTATTGAACATCAAAATATTTTTTTAAGTTTGACAAAACATGGTGGTGGGAGTGGGAGGAGCCACGTATGTCGGTGAAGTATTCCATAAAATTGGTGAAAAATCGAACATTTTTGGCCCAACAAGGCAGAACCTTCCCTTAAGAAGTAGACATAATTATTACGTTTATCGATAATTCTCATTGTTATAAACAAACTAAGGCCGATTTATAAGCGAAAACAACTCTTTATTAAGGAGATGCCGTTTTGCGAAAAAATCATATTTCTTTATAATCGTGTGTACTTTTCGAGCAAAACGAATGTTAGTTACAATTTTTCGTCCTATATAGGCGCTGATCCATAATAGTTCCGTGTCCTCCCGCAGAACGCCTAAAAACGCTCTTAGTGTAGCGGCAACTGAGCCGCCATTTTGTATTTTTTTTTTCATAGAAATTTTGTTTGGAACCCGTCTACACATGTAGAATAAACCCTCCAAACCTCGTTTTATTCCTTTTTTAGTATCATCGAAAAAAAATCCGAAAAAAGTCTCATTTTTCGGTAAGCCACATATATGTCGCCCTTTAAGCGGAACAGGTCGAAACAGGCGTCCTTACAACGTAACCTATAATATGTATATTTCTTTACACGTAAAAAAAAAGTTGTCGGGCAATTCGAAGCGCGTAAGCAGTTGGGAACTTTTATACGACATGCTGACAAAAACTTCCATACAACGCCGGAGGGTATACGCGTACTATTTATCTTTGCTTCTTCGTAAACATACGAATGTATCGCAACGCGGATTCGGTCGTGTTTTCATGATATATACTGTCGAGTCATTCGGGAAGTTATTTTATCATAATTTGTTATGAGAATCAACGAACGGAATATTTCACAAGTACGGGAAGAGCGCACTGTCGTTTTTGTGCATTGTTACAATTGTTTTGGACGTTATCACGAGCGATTTTGTAGATTGCGCTGGACGTTCCCTCCATTGAAGCGAACTTGCGAAGAGGCGCGACACACGTACGATCAACGATGCAATAATTCCGCGCGTAAAAAAATCCTACTCGGAAGCCGATAAGTGCTTGCGTTGCCGCAAATAAATCAGGACGTGCTGTCATAGAATAATCGGCTGTTTTATTTTTCACAAGCTTTTATTTAAGGCGTTAAGCCACAGTAACGGGTATAAAATCATGTGCGAATTTAACAAATTTGTTTGCGTATGAAAAAGTGATTCACTCATAAAATTAATCACACATCTATTTAGTATGAATATCAAGCTGTTAGAAATTTTTTTTTTTCGATGTACAAAATGGCCGACTACTAATATTTTATTTTGTTATCTTTTTTTAGGCGCTCCGCGGCGTGATATTTAGCATCCATAATTTTTGACCTAGAACAAAAAACAAAAATTCTCGTCAATCTACATTAGAATACCTAGAGAAGTACGTACGGAATTTAAAAAATATTGTTTTATTCAAAAGTTGTAGGTATTTGAACTTAAGAAATGAATTTTCAGTGAATAATTTCGTTATAACTGCTCATAAACTGCTCATAAAATGAAAAGTTTTCGGTTAATCAGAAATTCCGTACGTACTTCTCTGCGAAATGCAATTAGGAACATAACTTTTTAATTTGAAGTAAATCGAGTGAAAATTGTTGAAGTTATTCGTCACGCCAATTGGCAAAAGCTGTTCCGAGAAGTTTCGAGTAGTCGGCCATTTTGTACATCGAAAATATATATATATATATATATATATATTTTTTTCAAACAGCTTGATATTCATACTAAATAGATGTGCAATTAATTTTATGAGTGAATCACTTTTTCATACGAAAAAAATTGTTGAATTCGCACATAATTTTATACCCCTTACAGTGGCCTAACCTCTTAACTTCACTTTCTGTGAGATGCAAAACGGAAAATCGATATTTCACACACTTCTCGCCTACTTAGAGCTCTGAAATTTTGCAAGCATGCATTTAAAAGGTGACAATCCGTGATTCAACTTAAAACAAAAAAAAATATCCATAAAATTATCAACTTTTCGTGTAAAATTGGCGATATATAATGATTCATATAAAATCTCATCAACACATACAAACAAATTCGTAGCCGACGGTGTTTGTATGTGAAAAGTTTATATGCAGCAATCAGTCGTAAGTTCAATCGCAATTACAGTCTTTGTTATTTTTTACAACTATTCCATGTTCCTAAAGTACATACTCGTAAACTAGTAAACTACTAGTAACAACTAACTAGTAAAATCAATCAAAGACTAAAAAGTAGAAAGTAGTCTATATGTAAAAAAAAATATTCAAACAAACAGTCTTTAATTTAGTGTACCAAAAAGTAGAAAATATTTTTTTTCTACTTTTCTCAAAATTTAGACATATAATATTTAACTTGCATGAATCCGTTAACATATCGACTGTATTCAGTTTACTGTAAAACAACCTTAGATTTCTTAAATAAAAATCCTGAAACTGAGTATAAACGTGTGATGATAATTTCTCTAATTACCAGTGTGCCAAATTAAATACGGTTAATGAAGCTGAATTGATCAAATTTATTGAACATTTAAAAAGTTGAGCGTCCCGAGCTTTTATTTAGTCACATTTAGGTGAATAAAAATAAAAGCTTAAATATACTATAAACAAAAATAAAAAAAGAAATAAAGAAATCAATTTAAAAAATAGACTATAAATGAAAGTAAAAAAATTATTTTCTTCGTTTTAGTAAAATTTTTAGTAAAACTTTAGAAAGCTTGTTTAAAATTTTCGTTTACATATAAATTGGGATTATTATCATGGTGTTGAAATTTTCATCGTTAAAATGAAACGAAAATTCGTTTTTTTTTAAATTGACAAAGCTGCTTTTCGCCTATTTGGGCTACAAAAATAACTTAAACGTTTTTTTCGAATGCTTGTTAAAAATAACAAAAATTGGCACGAAAATAGGTTCGATAATAATGAAAATAAAAGCAGAACAAAGGGCTTTCATTGCATTCCAAAGATGCAAACTTCAACACCATTTATTATTATGGGTGGCAAAAAGTGTGGTTTGACTTGCGAGGCAACCCTGCGCTTCTGGACCTCGAGGAGTGGAGAAAAAAGGGAGGGGGGGGGTGAAATTTGACCTTGAAGACGCTCAAGAAGCCCAGCCTATTTTAACCGACGAGAGTTTGCCATTTCCGTCGATGCCGCTCGAGAAATCGACCCATCGTGTCGCGATAACGATAACCCAGACCCGTTTTATTCTTGAAATTGGGTCAGACTCGCGACCCTCCCCTTTCCCTTGCCCTTTCCTGGGCTTCGTTCAACCGCCCTGGAAGGCAGAGAATTTTGTCGGGACGATTCATTTGGCCGAGGCTCATTCAAGTGAGATGAAATTTAAGGGGGTTGGAGTACTGTTGAGTCAAATGACGATTTATGAAAAAAAAATTCGACAATCCTCAAAAAAATACTCACGAGGCATAGATTCATCTCGTAGATGCTAATTTTTCAGCAAATATATAGTTCAAGGGCAAAACTATGCATTTTTAAGCTATTATTACGTAAATGAGAAAAAAATTGTGTTACTACCAACTTGAAAAATTATGACATTATCGATGCTTATTATGAAAAAACTTCGTCAGCGAATGTTTTATACAACTCAGAATGAAATTTTGAGTCATTTATAATAGGGTATTTTACTCTATAGTACAGTCGTGCTGTATAGTGGAATCGGAAAAAATTAGAAGAAGGCTACTTTTTGGACAGGAGATTTTGCTAGGGCGCTAAATCCAAGTTTGCCTAAAAATCGGGGTGTAGGGTTTTTTTAGGGGATGAAAGGGGATGGGGGTGGATTAATGCCACACTACAACCCCCACGAGGTCGGGGCCGGGAGACAAAATGTTCAGAAAAATCCGGGCATTATTTTTGTCCACAGCGCCGAAGTCGTGGAAGTTCATTCTGGGGGTGGAAAAGTTGGGTGAAATTTTGAAAAATCAGTTTTCATTCGATAACTCTTTAGGAAAAAATCATACAATTTTTGTTCGAATGGTGACGTTGTAGCCCTTGAAAAGACGCGTTGAGCGAGTATTTGATCATCCCTCTCCAATAATATCTTCACCCCCGAAAGAATTGTTGAAGTATAGAAAAAAATTGTTTATTGAACAACTGAAAAACAATCGATTTTTCGGGGATGGTTTAGATGTACGAAATGTAGAGAATGATTTTCTCTATATTTTCGTTCCAATGGACAACCCTTGAATTTTGCTTTTTCGAACCCCTCTCAGGGGTTGAAAATTGATAATGAAATTCCGGGAAAACTATTGACCGAAAATAAAGAGATACGAGTTTGGCGCTGTTGACAAAAATGTAGCTGAAGGTCCCAGCTACAAATTCATATTCTAGCAATTCATATTCTGCGTATGAGTGTTAATGAAAGAATTATTTTCGTTGGTTTTTTGATCAGATTAATCCTGCCGACGTTACGCGTCACGACGTCTGACAAAATTCGCCGCAACCCATTTTGGATGCAGAAGACCGTGCCATTCATTATACACTCATGCGCAGAATGTGAACGAAAAAAAAAGTGAGAAATTTTGAAAATCGATTAAATTGTACGCTTTGAAACAAAAAGGATTGAATTTTGCGAAAAAGATGGCTACATTTTGCAATAACTTTTTTTTTATTTCCAAAAACATTTAGGGTCATGTTTTAGACAATGATATTAGAGAGATTTATACCCAATTTCATCAGAATCGGTCTATTAGGTTTTTAAGACGGGATGTACATTTACAACGACCAAAAAATCGATTTATTTTTTTTTTCTCTAAGGCCGATTTCTTTTTTTTTTCTCTAAGGCCACAGTAAAATTTTCGAAAAATCGATTTGTTTTCGCTAAAACGGTGCTTTATCATCATAAGAATAAGTTACTATTTGATTTATAGCAAGAACATTTTTTTTTACCGACTTTGAGCGTATAACGTAAGCCCACCTCTGGCACGGCCATAGAGTACCTAAAACTTTAAGGCGGTCCTCTAGTTTCTCGGGTCGAAAAAATCGATTAATTTTTTCATAAATCACATCTACAACATGTGTAGAAAATGTGTGCCAAAGGATTTTTCGATATTCGAAGTGGTTCACAAGTTACGGCCCTGGAACGGCGCAGGTATACGGAGCGCGCGCCGGGAGCGCGAACTTTCAAACGCGTTTTTCTCGAAACACCATTTTTCGAAACGGTGACCACGATATTTTAGAAACTACTGCACCGATCTTGTTTAAATTTATACAGCATCTTTAATATGTTATAAGGCAGCAATTGAACTAGGATTATCATGATTGCTTCGATAGTTTTTTTTGTACGAGCGAAAAACTTAAGAAAAAATGAGTAAAAAATAGAATGTAATTTTCAAAAGTGTATAAAAAAGTCAATTTTTGTAATTTAGAATTCACTCTAGTTCAATCGCTAGTCTTAAATATGAAGATTGAAATGCCGTTTGGTTTTTTGATTTCAGATAAGCAGAACAGCCGCAATCCAGGTCACCGTCAAGCACCTCTTTTACTTGATGTCTTCCTGTCGGCCACTATAACGTTTATTCTATTATATATTTTGACTTCAAAAAATTTGTAAAGCTTATTCAAATGTTAATAAAGATTATGCAAAAACAATGAGATTGATTATTTCGATGCTTTTCCCGTAAAAAATTATTGAAAAAGCCGTAAAAAAACAGCCGAGAAACTAGAGGACCGCGTTAACGCGTTTTTCTCGAAACACCTTTTTTCGAATTCGCGTGACAAATAACTTCAACAATTTTCACTCGATTTACTCCAAATTAAAAAGTTATGTTCCTAATTGCATTTCGCAGAGAAGTACGTACGGAATTTCTGATTTATCGAAAACTTTTCATTTTATGAGCAGCTTTATACGAAATTTGTCACTGAAAATTCATTCAAATACCTACAACTCAATTCAAATACCTACAACTTTTGAATAAAACAATATTTTTTTTATTCCGTACGTACTTCTCTAGGTATTCTAATGTAGATTGACGAGAATTTTTGTTTTTTGTTCTAGGTAAAAAATTGTGGATGCTAAATGTCACGCCGCGAAGCGCTTAAAAAAAGATAAAAGAAAATATTAGTAATCGGCCATTTTGTACATCGAAAAAAAAAATTTCCTACAGCTTGATATTCATAAATAGTTGTGTAATTAATTTTATGATTGAATCACTTTTTCATACGAAAAAAAATTGTTAAATTCGCACATCATTTTATACCCGTTATGGCCTAACCCCTTAAACTTCAGAATTATATATGTAGAATATTTCCCCAAAATTTCAAAGCGAAATTCGAAAAATTTCAAACGTTGAAGCCCGTCAACGCTCTATGCCTCACCGCTCGGATTCGGAACGGGCGTGAACTTCAAACGCGTTTTTCTCAGAATTGCATTATCGAAATTGGCGTGCAGGATTACTCAAAAACTATTAAGCCGATTGAGTTGAAAGTTGGTAGAAATATTGATAATATTGGTACCTTCTACTTGACGAGAATTGTTTTTGAAAAATTGAAAAAAACACTTCTTTTTTAATGGCCGTTTTACAGAAATGTTGCGTGAAACGTTGATTTTTTTTGTAAATGCGTGCCATTTTCTTAAATTTGCATTTTCTTCGTTTTAATTACCGTCACATAGAAACTAAACATGTTCTAACTGAAGAAAATGTTTGAACTTTTTTGCAAATCAAAGTCTACGGGAAGCTAGACTGCACGCCGATTCGCAACTCCCACGGCGACCTTTCTGTTTCACTCTGCCACAGCTCCGTCATTTTGATGAAGAATTAATTAAAAAAAATTGTTTTGTATACTCAAATATACTATTAAAGTATACCTAAAGTTTGATAATTGTAGAATAATTATTTCTTAGTTTAAAAAATCCCTCAATATTGCTTATTTTTTTCCTGTCTGAATGTACATACCGCCTTAACTAAACGTCACGCGTTCTGAAAATGCAGTTTACAAGACCGTGCAATACCGCCGCCATTTCGGTAAATCAATTTAAAAAAAAATACCACGTTACAGCGAAAAGTAGTAATAAAACATACCCCAAGTTTCGAAAATGGTGAAGAAATCTTTTCTTTCGAAAAAAAATGATGAAAACCAGCAATTTTCTTCCTCGCTTGAAGGAGGAAGAAAATTGCTTGCCCCCTCAATTCCGTTAGTACAAATTTCTCTAAATTTCCGACTATGATCTGACTCATCCGCGTCCTAACATCCGTTGCACGACCCAAAGAAGACTCACGAAAAAACGGCCCATTTTGCGCACTCCCAACCGTGGTTTGGTGGCGGTTGCGCCCTTCCGGTCGTCAGCGCCCGAAATATATCTGTATCGATGCGTCGTGCGATAAGGAATCCGATAAGGGCATAGACTCACCGGGTGCACACCTCCGAAACCATCCTCACGTTATGATGGCTCAGTGATGTTCAGTCGTACTTTTCGAGTCGTCAGAAACAAAAGAAACAAGCGCGCTCGAATCACGGAAAAAAGTATTGAAAAATACCAAGTCAATTGAAGAACCTCTCGTTCCTGTTTTACATTCGATGTTGCGAAAAAATTCATTGTTTTGTCTCGCTTTCGTCGCGACGATTGCGAGTACGATTGAATCTCAGAGTGGTGAGTCCTCGCGAAGTTTCTAGTGGGAAGCGAAGATGAAAATATATTTGCGATTGAATGAAGCGGGGCAAATGAAAAACTATGCGTTCTCCAGATATGATGAAAATGGTTTTTTTTACTCGTCGATACTCGTGTGCGGTTTCCGGTTCTTCCGTTCATGCCAGTTTCCGGACATTGATAATAATAATAATAAAAACAGTTATAAATATAAATATGAATAATAAAGCTATTCAAAATAAATCATAAATCATAATAATAATAGTTTTTAAAACAATAAGAAGAATAGTTGTAAATATAAATGTGAATAATGAAGTTATTCCAAATAAATCTTGAATAATAATAATAGTTATAAACATACATATAAATAATAAAGTTATTTAAAATAAATTATGAATCATAATAATAATAGTATGTTAAAATAATAAGAAGAATAGTTATAAACATAAATAATAAAGTTGTTCTAAATAAATCGTGAATAATAATAATGAGAAGAATAATTACAACATACAGTTGAAACCGCTTATAACAACATCGCTTAAGGGGAGATATACACCTAGGAGCCGGAAAAAAGGTCATTTTTGTGAATTTTTTCAAGGAAAACTATCTGAAATTTCGGATTGGGGTTTTAATTATCTAAAAGTATATACATTCAAAAATATGTTCAATTTTCTTTATTTAAAAATATAAAAAATATACAAGGGTATTGTATGATCCTTGGAGCGTCGTAAAAAAATCTGCGTGTACGGTATCCACTGGCGTTTCTTAAAAAATCATCTGAAAAAAAAACCAAAAAGATTATTAAATTAGATACTGTAATCTAGTACTTGTCCTAGCCAATTTTGAAAATATCGATTTATAACAAATTGGTGGACGTTTAAACATAAATAGTGATTTTTGGGCCAAGAATTAGTTATTATTTTGCCTATAAAACAAAAACTAAGTAACGGAAGAAAAAATCCTATGAGAAGTACTAGATAATGGTGTGGAATAACCACAAAAAACCTCAACGCAATCGGTTCATTGGTTTTCGAGAAATTTTGGGTACCGATTTGAAAAACGTGGTTTTGAGAAAAACGCGTTTGAAAATTTGGAAATGAATAAATCATGAAATTTGTCAACTTACATGGAATCATCGATACCAGGCCCATAATGTAGGTCTTCTACGGTCGACGGAATGTTCATAGCTTCTAAATCCTCGACCTCGACCATCTAGGTGTATGTCTCTCCTTAAGACGACGTATCGAATATAACGACGAAATCTGGAGATCAACATTGTACAAATATCGCTTACGACCAGCCCCGGATCTAAGGGGGGGCAAACCGGGGTACCTGCCTCGGGCGGCAATTTAAGGGGGCGCCAAATTCTTGTGTTTGAAAAAAACTAGTTTCGCTAAAGCGCCTAGCATTCAGGGCGCTTTGGTGAGTTTCAATGGCCTCGTGATCCTAGCCATCGAAAATAAAAGTGCCTATGAGACGAATTTTGAGGAGGCATTCCTTTAGGCGTCTTTTGAAAAACTGCTCATGTTATAGCTCAATAAGTTATTGATCTATTCGGCTGAAATTTTGGCAGGTTTCTCACTATAAGATTATTGGAAGGATATACCTAAAGTTTTAAGGTTATCGCGTAAATAAATTACTTTTCTGGGGTAAAAATTGTCGAGAAAATGGTTAAAAATACGAAAATTTGATTACAAAGGCTACTCAGTTTTTAATTTTATACTTTTTTTCAATTTTATAGATATATCCTTTCAATAATGTTATAGTGAGAAACCTGCCAAAATTTCAGCCAGATCGATCAATAACTTTTTGACCTACGACATGAGCAGTTTTTTAAAAGACGCCTAAAGGAATACCTCATAACGCCGCCATTTTGTTTTGTTCAAGAAAGAAAAAAATTGACACTTGAAATTTGAAATAAGATAATGTGAAATTTTTTTTAATAATGCGATTATTTTATTGCCTTTAAAAAAAATAATGAAAAATGACTCATTTTCGGGCGTCTAATGAGATTTCCCCCCTTAATCTCAAATGCTGGAGGGAACGGGCGCCAATTTCAAGTTTTTGCCTGCTTTTTGGGCTGCTCACGACTGTCGGTACTACATGGTCTCTTCAATGTCGTTATAGCCGGTTTCCACTCTAAATATAAACAACAAAGTTATAATAATAAATAATAAATAATAATAATGAAACGACAGTAATAACTTTAACAACAGCTCATGCAAAAAACACGTAAAGAAAATGCAATGTTCTTAATGAATTCTAAATGAAATTGCCCAAGCGGCACTTTCATAAATATGCACATATTTATAGAAGTCTGTATTTAGAATTGAATTATATTTTCTTACAAGCGCTATAAAATATTGGCGAGTCCAGTAATCATAATGCCAATAATAACACTAATAAAAAAAAGTTATAATAGTAATAATGCTCAAAATAATAAAAACATCTCCAGTAACAATAAAGGTGGCAAGAACACCAACATCAAGAATAATATCAATAAAAACGAGGTTGAAACTACAAAAATGAGAAAAAATCGTTTCAATGAAAACAAATTTAATAAAAATGAACAAAATTACAGCAGCCGTTAATAATGGCAAAAATGAGTGAAATTAAAACTAGTCTACTTTATTTGCATATTATTATTTTTTTAATTTCAGTAGAATGGCCAGGCACGATAAAAATACGTTAATTACATTGATACGAAAAAATCGTTTCAATGAAAACAAATTTAAGGGAGACTTTGTCCTTGGTGTGCCATATTTCAGGTGTTTACATTTTTTTTTAAAGGAAACGAGTAAAGCTTTTTGAGTGCGGTTTTTTCTTGCTTTTATTCATGATATACAGAACGTTCCAAATTTTTTTTTTAAACCAAAATGGCGGCCGTTGCAGCTCCGCGAAAACAGGTCTTCAAATCGCGGGAGGTAAACGGCTGACATCACTGCCCCCTCTTTGTTGATCTGAAACACAAATTCAAAGCATATTATCAATCTGTGACCCTTTGGTCATGGAATGACGGATGGGTTTTTCGTTTAGTACAAATTTCGGAAAATGGCGGCAATTTAAAAAAAATCGAATTTTCGCGTTTTTTTTCGCATAAAAAGATAAATAATAAATGCATAAATGTATCTATCGAAAAAACGATCCGTCATTCCGTGAAGACATATTTTCTGAGTATGCTCTTCAAATTTCAGGTCGATATGTTAACTACAGCGGTCAGAAGAATGTCAGCCATTTTAAAAACGTGTTTTCGAGAAAAACGCGTTTAAAGTTTTGTAATGTGTTTACACAAATGTGTTTATAATAACCGCTAATCGGCAATGCCTGTTCCATAGAGGCATCCCTCCTCTTCTTCTAGCTGCTCATGTTGAGCCGCTGACATCTCCCGCCGATTTCAAGGACAAAGTCTCCCTTAATAAAAATGAACAAAATTACAGCAGCCGTTAATAATGGCAAAAATAAGTGAAATAAAAACTAGTCTACTTTATTTGCATATTATTATTATTTTTTTTTTATTTCAGTAGAATGGCCGGGCACGATAAAAATACGGGAAGCGTGCAAGAGGGATCTAGACTGCATAAAAAACGCTTTTTGCAAACATCAACAATTCTGTCTCTGCGAGCCGTATTACGCGCCCAGTCTCGATTTAGCAAAGTGCCACGCGAGTGAGTATGCGTCGCAGCAATTATCGAAAAATCGTCGCTCTGACTGTAGATTGCAGAATCGTGTCGCGTTGATCATTAGCTATATAATTGTGCGCTTATTCGTCGACGGGAATTGAAGTCGTTGCATATTTACAATGTCTCGAGGAGCATGTAAGAGCGAAATATGTACATCCTTCTCCATGTATCAAATCAAAGTATTCTGCATTGTTCGATTAACAGCGACAATGATTTGTTTTTTTTTCAAATTTTTCTCACACATACGCATCATCGATGAATCAACTATTAGTAAATAATTGCAGTGATAATCGCGAGACGAAGGCATAGAAGATTAATTCATTGAAAATGTGGGGGGGGAAAAAAAGACAAGAGAAAGATAATACACAGCGATTAGGCGTTACGAGATGCTTGCTTGGCCTGATTCACGAGGAGAACGTCGCTGGAGAGACACCTACTGTATGAGTCACCCCGAGATTAGAGCGAGGAAAAGACTCTCGCTGTCGATCGTATACAGGGTGACGATTATGGTGTGTTTTTGAAAGACTTACGGCGGGTTTTAATTTTGGAAATCATCGATTTTTGGTTTTCGACGTATTTTCAAAATACAACATTCCAAATGTGTTCTATGCAAACTTTAAGTCAAATTTAGCGAAGCGGAATACTTTAGAAGTGTCTCAAAATGACTTTTTCAAAATCGGGACCATGATAAGCCAAAAATTATTGCACTGGCTAACTTTAAATTTTACAAGCTTCTCGTACATTTCAATTAGCAGTGCTTCAACGAAAGAATTTTTTTTTCTATGCATAGTTTTAGAAGTTTCTCAAAATTACTCGAAATTACTCAAAATTTGATACTGCGATCTTATTCGATCGATACAGATATATTTCAAAATATATCGATACAGAGATATTTCTCAAAATGACTCAAAATGAATGAGAATACTTTAGAAGTTTCTCAAAATGACTTTTTCAAAATCGGGACCATGATAATCCAAAAATTATTGCGCTGACGAATTTCAAATTTTACAATTTAGGGCAAAAGGAAATCATCAAGCTCTGCAGAGGAAATTCTCCAGAGCCTTGTGCTTTGTTTTTCCTAAAAAAAACTAACCATCTATGAGAATATTGGGTTGGAAAATTTGCGAGGTTATGTTGACCTTGTACATGCCCTTAATGGCACAGCTGGGGAAAAAAACGTTGATCGGTTAATCCTTAATTCTCGAAGTTAACATTTTGCTTAACGATTTAGCTTTGAAGTTAACCCTGAATCGGTGAAGGTATTTGAGATACCTTGAGGGGCTATACTCGTGTGAACGCTGGAAATTTGAGTGATTGTCGGGAATTTTTTGGAAAAAAAAATACTCAATTGAATGTTTTGGAAAATTAAGAATATATTTGGCTATATTTGAACTATATTACATAATTTTTTCATAGACAAATAGTAAGATCCAACTGACTTATGGGCTGCCTTCGGAGGCGCCAAAAAAAAGCTGCTCTGCTGACATGTTCCGGCCGATTGAGTAGCTGAAACCGAAAAAGGAAAAAATGTCGTTAAACTGGAAGGTATTTCCTGCACAATGACGTAGGATTTTTGAAAAATATCAAAATCTAACAAAATGGCGTAGTTATGAAAAAACAGTCTGTTTTCTTGCCTATAAAATGATCGTTTTTTTCACTGCCAAATCGTCAATTTTCATCCAATCAAAAATATCCTACGCCATTGTAGAGTAAATATATTCGAGAGTACTCAGTTCAAATTTCAAGTCAATCGGATAATTGCTCTTTGAGTTGCAATGTCAGCAAATTTGAAAAATCTCGTTTCGAGAAAAACGCGCTTAAAGATTTAACTATCAATTTTTCAAGATAAAATGATATTGATATGAATGATGTATATGATAATGATATTCTTGAAAGTATAAAGTGTCGAAAAAGGCAACAAAAAAAACCGATTTTTTTAAAGTGTCACACTGGCATAGCCCCTTAATCCCGTGAACCTGGGTTGTTTTCGTTTTCGCACTAACAACGTCAATGAAAAAATCTCAAAAAAAATCATGGTCAATCTTTAGGCCGTACTTCTCAAGGAAAAATTGGGTTTTTTTTCTTTCTGATATTTAATTTTTTTTTTCATTAAATACTAAGCAACCTGCGAAGAACATGATTTTGGACAGGGCGAAAATGACCCAGGTTCACGGACTGAGGGTTAAATTTAAAAAAAAACGATTAACGGCCTTATTCACTTCCGTTAAGGGGGAATATCAGTGTGACAGGCTGAAAAATTAGGTATTTTTTGGGATTTTCTTTTGAAAAAACGGCTCGATCAAATTATTTGAAATTTTTTGTATTAATTATTGAAGTAATGAAGCATACAAGGAAATTTTTTGTTTTTATTTTTGGTACATTTTATTAAGCAGAGGAGCGGTCGCAAAATGGCGTCTCAAAAAAAGACTCCCCGACGGTTCAAAATTCAAAAAGATTATTAAATTATAATAGTATAGCTGTCGCAGCATCGTAGGAAATTTGAAAATATTGATTAGGAAACAAATGGCGGCCATTTAAAAAAAATCCGTTGCATTCTATAAACTTACGCGTTAACGATTAACGAAGTTAACTTTTTGACTAGTGTAATAACGATTCAAAAAGTTAATTTTTTTATTAACGTTGTCCACCTTTGGTTAATGATATTAAATTCCATTTATCCACTTACAAATTCATATTTGATAATGTTTGTCCTCGACCACGGGATGCACGAAAAAAGTATTTCGCGGGTGCTTCGTAATCGGAATTCAATTATCTTCATTCTGCTGTACTAAAAATAGAATTTTTACTTATGTTCCCCAATGCTCAATTTTTCTGGCAAATTCTATTCATCGCAAAAAAACGCTACATTTTTTCGATGGGACTTGAACAACGATTGAAAATCGTCGAAAACCTCCAAAAATACATGACCACCTCATAATTGTCACCCTGTATGCGTACCCGCGAGCAACGAATTCCCCATGCGCAGCGCCATCCCGTCAATGGAAAGCAGAAGAGATAAAAATAATTGAAGTAACTATCTCGAACAGGGCATCGTCTGTTCACGATCGTTTGAAACGCTAAAAAAAACACCCCAAATCGTATCCGTCTGGAAAAACGCGCTAAATGGTCGGCAGGAGGTAAGGAAAGAGGAAAAAAAAACAGGATTAATGATGTTCGTTATTGTTTTTTATATCAGCTTTGGGCGCTCCGTGCGGCTCTAAGTACCATGACGGATGTGAGACAATGGCGAACGCCGAATGTCGGCAAAATGTTTGCACCTGCAAGGACAATTACATGATAGACGTAAACAACTCGTCGAATTGCATTATCAGTGAGTGACGATTTTTTTTCTCTCTTACGCGCACGACCGGATCTTTATAAGCGCGCGACGCTAACGCGGCCTTGCTCGATTTATATTTCTTCATTTATCGATATATATATATATATATATATATATATATATATATATATATATGTGTGTGTGTGTCTACAATCGCCATTCTCGCTCATTGGACTCAATAACAGAATATCAGTTTTGCGAATATTACTCGTCAGTTCACGTTGTCTTCAAATATAATTTATAAAAAATAATATTTATCAAATATTCAGTGAGGGAGGATGACAGTGTGACGGGCCGAAAAGGGTCGTTTTTTCGATAATTTTTGTCTACTAGATTATTGATATGGGATTTGGCAAAAAGGTATGTGATTAAACACAAAGAGTGTCACGAAATGACCTGACATTTTTATTTATTAATAAAACGTATTATTTATTTGAAAAGTACGAATATTTTTATTTTAATACAAGGTACAAACATGGAGGTTATGTGTGAAACACAATATCCGATAAATGGCCGCCTCATCCCTGTTTGCAAACGTTTACTCTTTTGACGAAATTTTCGATAACGTTTTCGCGTGATTGCGGACTAGTTATCAAAGTGGGGTCACCGGAGACCCCACGCTCTTGTACCGGCGTCGCGAAAGCTGGACCCGCCCAATGAAGAATTAAAACCCTTCGAGGGCCCTCCGTGGCGGGCCTCAAAATGCTCGGGGGTCCAACTGACCCCAAGCAATTTTCGGCTGAAATATCTCGGGAATGGCACCCTTTTTGGAGAAAAAAAACGTAGCTACATTCTCTGTAGTAAATACCTTCTATAGGGTGTCTCAAAATGACCTGACATTTTTATTTATTAATAAAACGTATTATTTATTTGAAAAGTGCGAATATTTCAACTTTAATATAAGGTAAAAACATGGAGGTTATGTGTGAAACACAATATCCGATAAATGGACACCTCGTCTCTGGTCACTCTTTTGACAAAATTTTCAATAACATCTTGGCATAATAGGACTAATTTCATTAACCCTCCGCGGTCACCTGGGGTCCAGGAGACCCCACGCACAACTTTGAGCCAAAATTCTTATAAGTTGTAGACGGCCAAGGGGGGCGGCCTCCTTTGTAAGGGTGCTTTGGAGTGTCCTTTGTAAGTACCGATTAGGGTCGGACGATTCGCGACAGCACTTGCGTCGTGGTAGTCGATACAACAAAAAATCGGGCGGGCGCTGGGGTCGTTTTGACCCCCATGTGACCCCCACGTATATTTCTTCGTAAAAAGTGGTACTTTTTTCTGCGTGTGATCACTCTACGTAATGTAGGTATGAATATAAGAATGGTAACATTTTTTTCTATCAAGTTTATATGAATTACTCCGAAATGCGAAGTCTTTGCGACGTCCGTCTACGGCATTTAAAAATCAATAGAATACTACCTGAAAAACCATAAAACCATTTAGAATGTGCGACAAGCACAGAGTTTTCATCTCTGTCGACTGTAGGAAAAAAACTTGATTTGTTTACAATTTTTTTTAAATTTTGTATTTCTCATGTGTTTCGTTTTAATATATATTTTTTTATATCTTTCATAGATATTGTGTTTACACTATGATCTTACAACTATTTGCGGCACTGGTGCGAATTAATTGCTCATTTTCACGATCATTGTTCCTTTTTTTACTCCGAAATGGGCCTTCTTTAAATGTCCAAATAAATACGTTTTTTGAAACGCCCACTATGAAGCTATTTTATCCTTAAGGGGGGATTGTCTTTTTTTTCGCAAAATTTACCGCTTTTTGGGAATTTTTTTGTGAAGAAAGTATACAACGGAAAACTTGTGAAACTTGGCATATAGTTTTATTGATCTGTTTACTACATACAAAAAATTTTTTAAACAATTTCATAAAAAAATCCGCCTCTCACCCCCCTCGACGCGCGATGGTCCTTTTTTGATGGTGTGCACGATTGCAGCCTTCACGTTCATCCTGCAACAAAAACCCAAAAAGCATTTTACTTTAGACACATATAGCTAACGTTCGATGAAGGGGAAAAAAAAATTGACGATTTGGTGACGTTTTGAACTTGAAGTATCGATTTTTCGAAAAAAATTGATCGATTTTTTGTTATAAATAAAAAACTATTAAACGTATTGCTTTTTTGCTTCATCAAACGATAAAAGGATGTCAGCTGAGCATTCTGTCCAAATTTGAAGGCAATCGGTTGAATAGTTTTTAAGAAATCGTGCACACCATCAAAAAAGGACCATCGCGCGTCGAGGGGGGTGGGAGGCGGATTTTTTGATGAAATTGTTTAAAAATTTTTTTGTATGTAGTAAACAGATCAATAAAACTATATGCCAAGTTTCACAAGTTTTCCGTTGTATACTTTCTTCACAAAAAAATTCCCAAAAAGCGGTAAATTTTGCGAAAAAAAAAGACAATCCCCCCTTAACCCTTCGCGGCATAGTGTAACACTGGTGTTACATCTAATTCAATTCAGATTTTGACGATTCAAAAGTGTTTTTTAATTAAATATGGCGGTTGTAAATTCGTTTCAACGTTCCTAGGACTTCAATAACTACTGAAACATACCTATTCAATTTTGATTTTTCACATAACGGTTCATCAATACCGAAAGTGCATAAAAACGTGCACGTAAAGAAAAATGTATGCATCAAAGGGTTAAACTATAATATCTCAAGAGTATAACCCTAAATTTATTTTTTCATTGGAAATTGCAATTTATGATTTTTTAAGTAAACATTTTTATGATTTATGATTTTTTCCACCATTTCAAATGTCGATTGCAATATTATAGTGAGAATGCGACATACTAGACGGTTCAAACTAACACCTTGAATTTTTGTAAGCCATTCGGAACAATAGAATCAACGTGGCAATCGTTTAAACACTGCTGGGGTCACGTGGACCCCATGCGACCACTAAGTTACAGGTCGAGGGTATGACTTCGAAGGGTTAATGGTGCTTCCAATTGCAGCCTTGTGCTACGGAATGGCCCGTGGATCATTGGCATACACTTTTCCTTCCGAAAAACCCAAAAGAAAAAAGTTCAATGTCGTCAAATCGCACGATCTTGGTGGGCAATTCACATCACTGCAGCGCGAGATTGCACGATCATGAAACTTCGTCTGCAATAACTGCATTGTTTCACCCGCAGTGTGGCATGTTGCGCCATTTTTGTAAATTAACCACGTTATTGAGGTATAATAGAGCCTCTGTATTAAAAATGTGGTCCAACGACCGGATTGATAACTTGACAATGGTTGGTCTGAAAAATAAAAATAAAAATGTTTATAAATCTATATAAATGAAGTTCTCGATGTACGTAGCCGGTTGTCGAGAGCGAAGAAGTTTCACGAAGTGGCGGGAGTTAAAAAAAGTGTAAGATTGGCGAATTTTTTACTCATTTTTGGGGGCAGCAAAATCCTAATTAATAAAACGGCTACGTACAACGATAGCTACGGAAATAACGAAAGTTTGGGGTTTTTTTATTTTAATTGAAAATCGGACAATTACAGCTAGAGTTATGATTCCGGCCAAGTCGAGAAAAGTCGTTTCGAGAAAAACGCGAATGAAAGTTTTAGTATACCTAAATCGTTGTGCTCTTACTAAATCATCTGTAACTTGTCCAATTTTCAATATCTTAATTTGAACATTTGGTCACATATTCTTGAATACGTATACTTTGAGAAAATAAAATAAAAATCGATTTTTCTTGCCCGTCACACTAGTGTCCTGCCTTGAAAACATATAAAACGAGTTCCATATCATTCAAAACATATTATGTATTTACATTTCATTTACGTTCTGATTCATCATAATTTCAAGCATGTGTGTATGAAGGTATGTATTAGGTCGACGGGAAAGTTCCATCCATTTTCAATCTCTGACTAACATTCAGTGACTAATAACCTCTTCCTCTTGAAAAATGCCATTAGTCTTCCAATCGACTCATCCGCATCGCCCATATTTTTTTGTCCGTACAGCATTGAACAAAAAGAAACAACTAACAAATATTTTTCAGTGCCCACCGCACCCGGGGACGTTTGTTATCATACCGATGATTGCAGAGACAGCATGGAACTGGCTTACTGTATCGAAAATAAATGCCGGTGTTACTCAAATCATCATTTCGTCAATGAGACCGGCACGTGCCTAAGAATGCGAGGTACGTGCGCTTACTTTCGGATCAGTTGTTAGTTCCTAGATCACTCATGCATACTTCAGGAATACTTCATGCATCCTGTACAACTTTTATCCTTATACGGGCTTTGCGAAGAAGCAGGCAAAGGAATTATCAGAGTAATTTAATATGCTGATACATTCGTCAAATTCTTGCATTTGCATATTCTTTTTTATACTTTCATTCAAATTTGTATTTTACCTCAGGTATGTATATTTTTCATGGCATTTATTTTTTATGATAATTTATCATTATCACCGTGGATATTATTGTCGCTGTTGCATGTTGCTAGTGATGATAATAATATTAATCGTAATTAAAATAATCATAATAATAACGGCCACAACAATAATAGATGATTAGATACACTTAATTATTATTATCGTTATTAAAATCATTTTTGTAGAAGAGGTGGATTATTGAGATTATAAATTATTATGGATCGTTATTAATTATTATTATTAGTGTACATTGTTAATCATTAATGTTATTATTCATTAATAATAATTCTAATAATAATGGTAACTTGTTATGATTATTGGAATTATTTTTGTACAAGACGCGGATCAATTATGAACGAGTAATGCACAAAAATTGATCGTAACCTTCGACTATCCCCCCACTCCATAACTAGTATTCATTTTTTACAAGCTTCTACTTAACTTGACTTTCTGTACGATGCAAAACGGAAGATCGATATTTCACCCACTTCCTGACTACTTAGAGCTCCGAATTTTTGCAAACAAGCATCTAAAAAGTAACAATGCATGATTCAACTTGAAGAAAATCTCCATAAAATTTTCAACCTTTCGTGTAAAATTAGCGATATCTGATCATCCATATGAAATCTCGCCAACACATACAAACAAATTCGTAGCCAACAGTGTTTGTATGCAATAAATTTATATGCAGCAATTGGTCGTAAGCTCGATCCCAATTCCAGTCTTTGTTATTTTTTACATTCCATGTTCCTGTCGTACAAACTTGTAAACTAGTACACTATTTGTAACAACTAATTAGTCAAATCAATCAAAAACTAAAGGGTAGAAAATAATTTATATGTAAAAAAAAATTGAAAAAAAACAAGCTTTCACTCAATACGCTAAAACGTAGACAATAATATTTTTACCAAGTCACCTATATGTCTCATTTAAAACGAATTTTCATCCGAATGAGATTTATCGGTTTTACTTGTTATTTACAAATGTTATTATTAGGTTCTGCATTATCAGCATTTCTGCACTTTCAGCCCTTCGCCCTTTTCTCATGGCCCTCGTTGTTGAACAATAAATTCCCTTCATCTGAATTTATTGTTTTAAAAAAATATTTAATGATATGGTTGTTTTTTGTGGAATAACTTGTTAAACGACGTTATTTTCGGATTACGCAGTGCAATACCCCCATGGAAATTTATGTATGTAAAATATATGCAGAAAATATGTGCTACATATATATATATATATATATAGGTCGCATAAATAGTGACGAAAAATAGAATAATACGTATATATTCAGTATATATGCACCAAAAATATGACGCATATATGACCCATATATTTTCGATATATTTTGCTGACCAAAACATATATGCTACGTATAAACACTATATATGATGCATATATGAGGCATATACGACGCATATATTTTCGATATATTTTCAATATATTTTTTTTGCCAGAAAAATATATCAAAAATGTATGCGTCATATATGACTCATATATGTGTCATTTATGCGTCATTTATGCGTCATATATGACTCATATATGTGTCATTTATGCGTCATATATGACTCATAAATTTTTGATACATATTCCTGACAAAAAATATTTGCTGTGTATAAACACTATTACAGTTAAACTTAATAAAACTTAAAACTTAATCTTAAAAAAACTTAACTTACAGTTAAAGTACGCTATTACATATAAACACTATATACAGATATGCTACGCATACCTGTATATATGTGGCATATATGTACCATTAATGCAGTATATATGTGGTATGTACGCAGTGTGTATGCAACATATATGCTAAATATATGTGGTATATATGCAGGGTAAATGCTGCATATATCATTGATATATGATACATTGATATGCAGTAATACCACGCATATACATCTCATGTATAAAAACGTTACGAAAATTAGAATTTGGCACATATATGCAACGTATATTTTCAATGTATGGCATACATTTCACATATATTACAATTATTAATGAAATAAATTTGCAGTATATTTTTGCGTATATAAATTTCCATGGGGGTACGCTCGATGGAAATTTGCCCGGTAAGTTTTGTGCGAATATCATTGCCCTCGTTTCTCATGGACCTATTGGACGTTTCTAGGATTGTACCAGCCGTGCAAAACGAACTACGAGTGTTTCATCGACGCGAAGCATCCGAACGAAATGGAGTGCAAAAACGGGGAATGCGCGTGTCGCGAAGGCGAACCCAGTTGCAACAAAGGTCGGTCGAAATATTCATTAATGAATTCTCCGCCTGTTTCGCATAGTTGGGTACATATTCGCCTAATTTTTGGGAAGACATTTTACGGGCACTTGCCAGCAACAATTAATACTATAACTGGAATGGTAATTGACAAATTACTGTATTTTCGAAAATTTACGGGATATGGATACGACGAATAGTTATACGCGAATAGAAACCTCAATATTCGATGTTTCCTCATGGCTCGATGACAAGGAAAAAATAATTCAATTTAAACTAACTCGAAGCACTCTTGCCTATGAATGTTTCCGCTACAATTCCCATAATGTTTTCAGGGGCCGTTTTACATCAATCGATCTTCTTGGTGCTCATGATGGCGATTTTCCGAACAACACATCGAACCTTACTGGGATCGACACTTTAGAAATCATTTCATAAATTAATCATCAATTTGTAATCAATAAATTATGTTGTATATTCGTGTCTTGTCAATGAACGTGCGTTCTTTGAAACACGAGCCGCAAATGGTTACGTCTCTCCTTTGCACGACTATTTCTTGCGTTATTGCGAATCGAGAGTTTTAGGAGCACCAATCGATATGTGTGTCTATATATATATATATATATATAAACAGACACACGCTGCATGTCTCGCGTTAATTATTTCGTCTTCACGGAGCAAATCGCATCTTCGGAGATTATTCGTATATATGCTTTTATTTGATTCTATTCTTAAATCTTGAACGGTATATTCATCATCCGATCATTAGTTGTGTGGCGGTCCTGCTAGTTCCACCATCTCACCGCTACGCGGCTACATCGTTCCAGCGTTTCTCACAAGCGGTCGCAGGGGCATGCGTTCCAATATATAACAACCACGGTCTTACATACAGGTCTGGAAACTCTGATGCTGGCGGCCGCGATCGGATGGATCAGTTAGTGTGACAAATTTCGATCTCAGCGCGGCCACTAGTTGTCGCTGCAGTTCCGAAACCCGGACATAACCTCAATACGGCGAGCAACCGAGGGAGCGGTTGAAAACGGTGCGTCGCTGAAACGTATTTTTTTCTGCGTTTTGGACACAGTACGTTTTCGATAAATTGAAAGCATATTCTTTCATAATGATGATGTGGTGCATTGTACGGCGCATGAAGGGGCTACATAAACAAATTTGAAAGGATTGCTTACCTCGATATGAAAACAAATGCACGTACAAAAATAAAAAATATCAGTGAATTTTCTGCATTTGTATTTTTCTTAAATTGTATAAAAAACACGGGAATGAAGAATGGGAGAAAACAAAATTGAGACAGTGGCTTTGAACCGACAACAACGCGAGTGGTGAATTTGAGAAAAAAAAACGTAGATCGGCTTATCATAAGCCAATCTACGTTTTTTTCTCTCAAATTCAGAAAATTTGTTCGTCTATTTATTCGACGAAAGCTGTTCGTCTATTTATTTGACGTCGTTTGGCAAAGTTTCGACGGGATCTGAGCAGCCGTTTCAGAGATTTTTAGCCATCTATAATTGTTCTACCATACCGACCGCGATGAGGTGTCATTCCGTCTTAAACACGAATGGCGCCACTATCTCTAAGACCTCGAGAAGTAAGCCGAGTATCGATGTCGTGTAAGCATCCTAGCCGGCATGGCAAATACAGTAGAATCTCGCTTATCCGAGGGTATAGGGGAGAGGGTACCGCGGATAATTGAAATCTCGGATAATACGGAAAACAGTACCAATATAGGACTATTCCACGCATAGGAATAGCAGATTCTTCCGTTTTATCCGAGATTCTGTGTACTATCCGAGGATACACCTTGGATAATGTGAAGGACTCGGATGAGTCAGGTGACTCGGATAATACGGAACGTCGGTTACTCAAAGGTCGGATAAACGAGGTTCTACTGTACCAGCAAATACGATCATATACACACAATATTCGAACAATTTAAGAATTGTTAAAATCGAATTTTCGAAACAAACCAGCCTTGGTGTTGACAAGAGGACACAGATATTTTCTCTTTAAAGCATTGAAGCATGTTTTTATCTTGAAAACATTGAAGCAAGCAATATCGCTTCGACTTTACATTGTCATTACGGTGTTTTTCTCAAATGGAAAAATAACTACTGGACAATTTTATTAATTACTTGCCTCAATGAGTAATTGAAATTTCTTTCGTGTGATTTTCTTTTTATTTTCATTCAAATATGTTATCGTCGGAATAATTGCGTTACCGATTCGCTGATTGCGAGTTTTAATACAAATATACTTTGACTGGGAATAATTTACCATCATATTGACCTGAGTAAAAAATGTATACAAGAACAAAAAAATATTATTTAAGACGTTTTCCACCATTCGTTGTGCAAAAAAACAATACAGGACAATTTTTTTAATTCCTTACGGCACTGAGAAATTGTAATTTCTTGTGTATGATTATCTTTTAATTTTGACTTAACCCTAAAACTCATGGCTGGGGTCCGGTCGCACCCCAATTTTTATGTAAAAAATTAGGTTTTTGCCGTTTTCAGTCTTTATATGGATTGTTCACTAATGGAATGTTAAGGCGTTAGGCCACAGTAACGGATGTAAAAACATGTCCGAATTTCACAAATTTTTTTCGTATGAAAAAGTGATTCACTCATAAAATTAATTACACATCTATTTAGTATTAATATCAAGCTGTTAGAAAAAATGTATATATTTTTTTCGATGTCCAAAATGGCCGACTATTAATATTTTCTGTTGTTATCTTTTTTTAGGCGCTCCGCGGCGTGACATTTAGCATCCACAATTTTTTACCTAGAACAAAAAACAAAAATTCTCGTCAATCTACATTAGAATACCTAGAGTACGTACGGAATTAAAAAATATAGTTTTATTCAAAAGTTGTAGGTATTTGAACTTAAGAAATGAAATTTCAGTGAACAATTTCGTTATAACTGCTCATAAACTGCTCATAAAATGAAAAGTTTTCGATTAATCAGAAATTCCGTTCGTACATCTCTGCGAAATGTAATTAGGAACATAACTTTTAAATTTGAAGTAAATCGAGTGAAAATTGTTGAAATTATTTGTGACGTCAATTGGAAAAAAGCTGTTTCGAGAAGCTTCGAGTAGTCGGGCATTTTGTACATTGAAAAAAATATATATTTTTTCTACCGGCTTGATATTTATACTAAATAGATGTGTAATTAATTTTATGGGTGAATCACTTTTTCATATGAAAAAAAATTGTTAAATTCGCACATGATTTTATACCCGTTACTGTGGCCTAACCCCTTAATTGTGAGGTAAAGTGGCAACTTCAATGGGAATTGCGCAAAGTTGAAACAACTTTATCAGCACCAAACGACGTCATGTAGAAACAGTTATTATACTTTCTGATACGATTCAGAAACCTGCGTGATTTTTTTGTTTCATAAGTGAAAAACTGTTTCAAGGATCGAACTGTCTCCTCGAATTCAGAAATGACTGTTTACCTCCAGAACAACACATCCCAGCTGTTTCCTTCTTTGATTTTAACGCTCTGCAGAATGTACACTCTTTACTCATCTTTCCCATCTTTATAAGGCTGTGACCGTAGTCTAGAGCCGCATCGTATTCTAAAGCAGCGTTTTCAAAAACCACCCTAGTGCTCATAGTGAACGCTTGCCGTCGCTGTGCCGCCTTTTCAGCAACAATACGTCTGCGAGCTTCGGCTTTCTCGATAGTCTCAGCAGCCCGCTGTGGCGCTAGATAATTAACGTGGGTCTTCTATGGTCGAGGAACACGAGAAACGAGCGCCTCGAGCGTGAGTAATCATGTAGCTGAACAACCGCCTATACGACGATAATAAATAAATAATAATCATGCATCGTTTCGACGCTACTTTGAGCAACACGCTGCACGAGTGAAAACAGAAAAACAATACACGATTTCACATTTCCCGTCCGTTGCTTCTTCGAACTTTGTCGAGCGTACCCACTTTGAGACGCAATGTGGCGCCATCTCTCGGCCATTGGCAAAACTTCGACGAATAACCGACGAATGGTAAGACGTCGGACATGAATTACTATGCGTAGGTAAATCGAGTGCGAGGCGATAACGTCGCTCCACCGACGGATTCGAGGAGCATGTCCTGACGAATTTCCATACTTTTGAGAATTTCATATTTTTTTTTTGCTGACGTCTTCTGGACGTATTGACGCGAAATTCTTCAATTGATTTTCGTTAGATCAGACATGGTACACACGGGTATATGACTTGAATATTTTTTAACGAGTCATTATTCCGGAAACGCGAGACAGAATCGTATCGCGTGTCGTTTCATTGAACGACTGTGTCGCCTTGCAACGTGAATTGTTTTTCACCTGCTATGAATCCATACAGGCATTGTAACCGCGCGAGTCACAAATTTCTGGAAGGATAAATGCGCGGGTGTGCGTGTGTGTACGTGTACAATGTACACGTACGCGCGTGTATACAATGTACACACATGCGCCGACCGCATCGGTCATTGGCCGCCATATTGACTGCGATTCAAACACCTGTGGCGGGTCACTAGCGTCCTCTGAATGATTTTATTCATAATTCGCCGAAAAACGACTAAACCAGTGAAAAAGATGGCGGTTAAAAGAAAAATGCGAGAAATCCAGTACTAATTATGAATCAAATTTATACGCTTGTCCAGGGGGAAGTTCCGAAACAAAGTTACCTGTCCGTACGGACGGTACAGTCAATTCGGAAAGTTTAACTTTCGAGATAAACAACGAGTAGACGGGGCGACGCTGCATCGACGAATTTCCGTCAGGAGCACAGCGACGAATATTTAGATCGTGAAATATCGACGCGATTTCATCCACGAATTATCGTTCCTCGTTTGGTCGTTTTCGAGATATTGATTTTCGAAATTGCCTTTGTTCGTGACACCGCACGATGCTTTTTGTCGGTTGCTGTACCGCGCGCGGGTGCGACGCGCGGTTTCTTTCTCTCTCCATCTCTCTCTCTCTCTCTCTAGGCTTCAGCGAGAGAGCAGGGAGAAGGAAACAAAACTAGCCGCGCGCAACGAGCTTATAAGGTTTGGCCGTCAGTGGCACTGCCCGCGTCTCGGGGGGACAGTCACGACGAAAAGCGAAATGCCCCGTGGCCTAATCGTTTTCCTTCCATTGCTTCTACGAAACACCCCGGCAATGTGTGCAGCTTTGCGAAGCGGGGGGTGTGTGCAACTTTACCGAGTAGAGCCAACGAGGGGGAGAGGATTGAGCAGGAAAAAAAAAACGTCCGACTAGAGCCGAAGCTTAGCACGATTGACCCGCAACGAACAGTTGCATACTTATCTATTTAAGCATGCCTTTTTTATCGTCACGTACGAAATTGTTATTTTTTCTTGTCAATGGAGGACTTATGTCGATTATTTTTGGAATTTTTCCAGCAAAAATATCGAAATTAGCTCTTAGCGATTGGAAACGCCGATTAGACTAGACGCGTATAAAAATTAAGAATTAACAGCGCAAGACGACGAAATTGTAAGGCGAAACAATTAAAAAAGGGCTTTTGACGCGCATCTCTGCGTGGAATTACTCGTAAGGGATGAATAAAAAGATTAATCGCCCTTTTCCGAAAAATCAACACGCTTCAAATACAAAACGCGCGAGTGAATAATTTGTCACATGACGCGACTGTGTGCGCGGGTTACAATGTAGAGGGACCTCCGATGCTTACAACGAAAAAGCTGTATCGGCCGCGCGCTGCGGCGGTTTCGTGGAGGAGAGGGGAATCTCTTCGTTTTCGTACACTAACGGCAAAGAATATACGGTGAAACATTGACGGGACTGAAAAATGGCATCGTTAAAATGCAATATTGAGCATGGGGCGTCATGAGAAAATTGTAGAGAATAAAAAGTTGTCACGATTCGGTCAATATTGTGTTGCTTTTCGTCGAGTCGTTGAAGAGTTATTTTTCGCCAAAGGTGAATTATTGGCGAGTAAAACGAAGCCTGAAGCGCACGGGACTGTACCGCGGGACGCCACCGGCGGCCGGCGAGCAACTAGCTTCGCTCACAGTCACGAAGAAAAGTTTTTTTCATCCTCGTAACTCGCGAACGGATTATAATCGCGAGATCGCATTAAAACGCGTGGGGCGTAATGTGAAAATTGTAGAGGATAAAAAATTGATACAAATTCGTGTATACAGTTTTTTGGTGGAAGGCCGGAGCGACGAGTTATTCGAAATACAAAGCTCCCGTGGTAATACGGGCAGTGAGTAAAATTTTGTCGCTGAGTGTACGTTCGAAACACACGGACGCGCTACGGGAGTCGAGAGCGCCGGCACATCGTCTCAGTTGGCAGCAGAACGCACAGTGTGAAGCAACTACTCTACAAAAGCCATGGCCGATATTTCACAAGACGAGCTCCGCAAGGAGATCGCCGGTAAGTCGAGAAAAAAAACTACTGATAATACGCCATTCGTTCGTTCCGGTTACGTGCTATATTCCCAATTTTTTTTTCGACCTTTGTATTTTTGCGAAATTCGACTTCTCGTGTCGGAGGAAAAATTTCTTTACATTCGCTCGCTGTATTTCTCGCGAGTATACACGGTGATTGTATACCGGGAGAACGCGTATCGTGTGTGCTCCCGCTCGAAGAGTGGCGTGCCCCACGCCGGCCATTACACTCGAAATACGCTCTCGTCTCATCTACGCATCTCGCAGTCCCAACGGGCCACGAAAAAACCCTTTCGTACGATAAATTCCTTATTTTACGAGAAAATTTATCCCTTCTACGAGTCGGGACGATCTTTGACGAATTTACGGTGAAAAATAGCGTTGAAAAAAAATGGGGGGTTCGACTGCGTTGTGTTGAGAGTGGCGCTACGCGCGTTTCGAGTCCGTGTGTGTGTGCGTGTAAACCCGTGTGCGCGCGCGGCGTCTATGTATCGAGGCGCGTAAATGAGACGTACGACGTCGATTTTTTTCTTCGGTGCTTACATCTTGGCGAAACGAATGCAACGAGTTTCTCCGTATCGGCTCGAAGTCCTCGCTCCCGCACTCTCGTCGGTATGACGCTTCGTACAAAAGGCTAGAGAAAACGGAGCGGAGGCGAGCTACGAATCGCTATAGCGAGCTACGAGAAAATTGCCTCGTCCTGGCGTGGCGAGAGAACGTTTGTGCGTTCCCGGGCTTGCGAACGCCATGTTTTTTTTTTTTTTTTTCGTTTTCTTTCTCAACCCCCTCTCGAATCACGCGGAGTTCTCGGGCCGGGCACGTACTCGGCGCGGCGCCTATTACGAATTTTTGTCGGAAAATCCATTTTAATCGTCTTCTCTACCATTTCTCACCGTAGCGGCCATTTTGTTTCTTTTTTCCCTCCGGTCATAATTTTGACGGGTTTGCGCGCGCGCGCGTCGGTCGAACGTCGCGCGTTCTGACGTATTCTTGCGCATATACGCGGGAGGCGCGAAAAAAACTTGGATTCTCTCTGGCGCGATGTTTTTATTGTTCGTTTGGCGGTGGGGGAGGGAAAAAGCTGAAGCCGTTGGGCCGAGAAAGAGAAGGAAGCGTCGCGCTTATTGGTAGAATGTAATTGTTTGGTCGACGAGCAGAGACGCCTTAGTTTCCCCATTTCGATATAACAGATGCGTGTATGCACACGTATATAGAGAGGAGCGACTACGTTATTACGGTCGATCGTTGGCGCTGGTGGCGCGCGTGCGGCCATTTGTGTTCGATATTTCGCCGCTTCCCGCCGCGGGAAAGTCGGCAAAACCACATATGCGCGTGTAGCGCATCCATGTGCACAGACACGGGCACGAATCAACGCGCCGTAAGGTACACCGCTTTGCCTATGGCTTTGCGCCATTTTTTCACTCGGCATCTCGTGCGCGCGTACAGCGAAGTGGGAGAAAATGAAGCGGCAGAGGGAGAAAAAGAGGGGGTGGGGGCATTGGAGATGTATATGGTGATGCGTATGCTCTCGTCTCTGCAGTAACAGCAGACGGCTCAGCGAATCTCCAAAATATCCCACTTCCTCTTCCCCTCGAGTATACATTCTCTCTCCCCCCACCTCCTCTTTCTCTCGCTACGCTACACGGATATCAACTTCACGATGGAAAATCAATACACTACCGCTGATTGATGAACTTTACTCCTACAAATTGCTCCTACGTGTTTATTCGGCCCCAGTCAAAATATTTCGGATTGTCGCGAATTACGTTTCTTTTTTTCTTTCTCGCGAGCTTATCAGTTATCGGACGCGATCTGGCGGCCGTTTTGCGAAACTTCGCCTCTCGTGCATTCGTTTGGTCGCCCATTTATTTGTCTCATTCTTATTTCCTTCTTACAGCCATCCTCAAGGACGCCGACCTTAAGACCATGTCCGCTAAAAAAGTGAGACAACAGATCGAAGAGAAACTCGACATTGATCTCACAGAAAGGTATATTGATAATATTAATTTTGGAATATTTTGGCTAAAAAATTCGCCGCTCGCGAATTCTTCTCAAGAAGGAAGGAATTTTTTATCCGGCGAAGAAAAATGCTGAGAAAAAAATTAATGATAGAAATTCTGACGGTAAAAAGATATTTTTTTTTCTTTGGAAATATAAATTTCGGAATATTTTAGTTCTGATAATTCGCAAGTAGGGATTTTTTTTGGCAAAGAGATGTGTTGATAAAAAAATTGATGATTTAAATTCTGACGTTAAAAAGATTTGTTGCTTTTTCTTTGGTAATATAAATTTTGGAATATTTTAGTTCTGAGAATTCGCAAGTAGGATTTTTTTTCGGCGAAGAGAAAAAATGTACGAAGGCAATAATTCAGTCGTACATCTGCGTTGAAAAAATCGGTTTTTTTCGACAATATATATTTCGGAATATTTTTTAATTTTTAGAATTTGCAAGTAGGAATTTTTTATTCAGTGTAGAAATTGACACTGCGTAAAAGTCAGTCGTAAATGGATTTTCCATTCGGTAATATAAATTTCGGAATATTTCAGTTGTGAAAATTCGCAAGTACGCATTTTTTATTCAGCGAACAGAATTGTCGAGAAAAAGATGAAATAACACTGCAAAAACTCAGACTTACAATTGCATTTAAAAAAATTGATTTTTTTTTGGCGAAGAGAAATGTTGAGTAAAAATTAATGAGGCAATAATTCGGTCGTACATCTGCGTTGAAGAAATTCTATTTTTTCGGCAATATAAATTCCAGAATATTTATCAGTCGAGAATTCGGAATTTTTTATTCAGTGTATAGAAATGCTAAGAGAAGGATTGACAATGCGTAAAATGCAGTCGTAAATCTGCGTTTGAAAAATTGAATTTTTTATTCGCCAACATAAATTCCGGAATACTTAAGTTTTGATAATTCGCAAGTACGATTTTTTAATTTAGCACACAGAATTATAGAGAAAATGATGTAACAATCCTATAAAAATTCAGACGCACATTTGCATTTTAAAAAATGTTTTCTTTTTTCGGCGATGAAAATATTGGGAATTAATTGACGCTGGTGCGAAAATCGTTTCGTTGGAAAACAGCCGACTCGCGCCTCCGGTCTATAAATGAACTATGCAAGAAAACAAATAAATACACGAATAAAATGTAATTTCCGCAGAATTTGGAGGATACAATTTTGAACCAATGTTTAATTTCGTAAATATTTCAATAATAAATCAGCACCAACTTGAAAATAAATTTTCAACAAAGCGGACGAAGCGCGCGAGAGCTCTCGGGTATCTCGTTCGCAATGAAAATCGCTGTGCCAAGATGAGTGCAGCGAAAAGATTGACTTCGTCCAAGATCAATACGAGGGACTCTGCGTGAGGCTGAAATCGCATAAGCCGTCACCTCGTTCCCCCTCTAACAATCGAACCGAAAAATAAATATATATACACGTGACAAAAGCCCACAGGCTGGAGGCGCACTGCACATTTTTTTTTGACCCGCCGAAGATTAACTCTGCTTTGTTTTGTCCGTCGCTGAAACAGGAAGAAGGAAGTGGACGATTTAGTAATAGAACACTTACAAGAGAAGCAAGACAGCAAGAAGAAAACGAAGAAGGCGGCGAGCGAGGAGTCGGAGGACGGCGAGGAGGAGGAGGAGGAAGCGTCGGAAGAGGAGGAGGAGGAGGAGGAGAAGAAACCGGCGAAACGTGGACCCCCGAAAAAGACAACACCCGCGAAACGCAAGAAAACATCGTCGGACGACGAGGAGAGCGCGAGCGACGACGACGCGAGCGACGAGGAGTACAGCCCGAAAAAAACGGCGAAAGCGAGCCAGAAGAAGGGAGTCGGCAAGCCCGGCAAGAAGAGCAAGAAGAAGGGAAGTGACAGCGACAGCGACGAGGACTGGGGCAAATCCAAGAAAGCCGCGTCGGGGAAAAAGGCCGGAAAGGGCAAAGGTGGCGGTGGTTATACGCGACCGATTACACTCTCGCCTGAACTCGCGGCTATCGTTGGTGCCGAAAAGATGGCGCGACACGAGGTCGTCAAGAAAGTCTGGGGTATCATCAAAGAGAGGGATCTCTATGTACGTAATCGTCTGTTTCCATTGTTTTTGTGCCGAACACGTTCAAACGTTAGCTGGCGTTTCGGCACCAACCCCCTCACCCTCTTCAACTTGGGTTTTTAGGCTCCCGTAGACATTGGCAATCCACGGAGAACTTTCATGTGCATTCTTATAACTTTCATGTGCCTTCTGGCTCTAAAGTCTCAAATTATGGAAATAGCCTTGATATTTATGAAATCATGTGCGAATTTAACAATCAGTTTCGTATGAAAAAGTGATTCACTCATAAAATTAATTACACATGTATTTAGTATGAATATCAAGCTGTTAGAAAATATATATTTTTTGTAATGTACAAAATGGCCGACTGCTAATATTTTCTTTTGTTATCTTTTTTTAGGCGCTCCGCGGCGTGACATTTAGCATCCACAATTTTTTACCTAGAACAAACAACAAAAATTCTCGTGAATCTACATTAGAATACATAGAGAAGTACGGACGGAATTTAAGAAATATTGTTTCATGCAAAAGTTGTAGGTATTTGAACTTGAGAAATGAATTTTCAGTGAAAAATTTCGTCGTAACTGCTCATAAACTGCTCATAAAATGAAAAGTTTTCGACTAATCAGAAATTCCGTACGTACTTCTCTGCGAAATGCTATTAGGAACATAACTTTTAAATTTGAAGTAAATCGAGTGAAAATTGTCGAAGTTATTTGTCACGCCAATTGAAAAAAGCTGTTTCGAGAAGTTTCGAGTAGTCGGCCATTTTGTACATCGAAAAAAAAATTCTAACAGTTTGATATTCATACTAAATAGATGTGTAATTACTTTTGTGAGTAAATCACTTTTTCATACGAGAAAAATTGTTAAATACGCACATGAATTTATACCCGTTACAGTGGCCTTAAATGACGCCCTTTTTATTTGCAACAGGTATACATGCATTGTTCAAGTAACTGTAATATGTGTAAAAAGAATATCAAGATTAAAAAAAATGCTTCTTCAAATGGCCTCGAAACTTGCATCGTTGGAATGCAACGATTTTTCTTGACATACTTTTATTGGTATCAAAAATCATATTTTGTAGATTTGGGCTGTTGATCGCTAAATAATGAGCCTAAAAAATGGTCGCGGGATTTTTGTAGGTTAAATCTGTTGAACAAAATTCGGGGAATTCGGTGGAAAAATATTTCGTTGCATTCCAACGATGCAAACTTCAACGTTATCTTTTCAAGCTGTCTCGGAACCTTCAACCGGATTTTTTGAAGGGTTAGGCTACTGTGACGACCAAAAAGTCGGGGTTACTTGAAGAAATTAATTTCAAGGAATAAGTCAGATTTAAAAATCATTTGGACATTTATTTGTATGTACATTAACAAAGTTGTGTACAAAATTTCATTATTAACATAATGATTTTTAATTATAACTGATTTTGGCTACCCCGTTGATCTGAAGAAAAAACGAGTTTTTCCTCCCGAAAACAGGTAATATTGGCTAAGACTTGACAGAGCTTTTTTTCGGTATCGGTATCTTGAAAAAATTGCATTTTTTTTCTTCAATTTTTCGAGAGAAGTGACATGTTTAATAACTAATGAAAAAAAAAAATGTTAAAAAGAAAAACGTCGGTCACGACTAAACTACTATTACACTGAACAAGTGTACTAAATTTCAAGTCAACCCGTTCATTAGATGTCGAGAAATCATGTACACCGTTTTGAAAAACGTAGTTTCGAGAAAACCGCGTTAAAAGTTTCACTACCACTTCTATCGTTGTAATCATACGTTAACATTCAATTTGCAATTCCCGCAACACATGTTGGACCTTCCTCTCCAATTTGAGTTGCCTCAAAAGTAGATTCGAAAGCAATTGAAAAAAATTGAATTTATAAAATGATCACAGTAGCCTAACTGCTCAAATATTAAATATGAAGAATTGAAGGTTGAAGAATTGTAACCATGTAAAGCAAATAGAATAAAACTTATCGAGCGCTATTGCCTAGACTTGAGTTAGGTATCTTAAATTCGGCATGGCTTTTTTTGCAGCTCATAATAATTTTTTTGACGGGATAAGCGTTGGTAATTTTGCACCCTTATATATATATATATATATGTATATATATATATATATATATATATATATATATATATATATATATATATATATATATATGTGTGTATGTATGTATATATATAAGGGTGCAAAATTACCAACGCTTATCCCGTCAAAAAAATTATTATATATATATATATAGAGTTCAACAAGCAGCAGATTGATTCGCAAACGTCGTAGAAGTAATTGAGTTCTAACCCAATATTATAGTAACCATCGAAGTGTAGAATTTCCCCGATATTGACAACTCGATTAATCGTGTCTTTATTCGTTGCTTCTCTCTTTTCCGCAGGATCCGAAGAACAAGCAATTTGCGATCTGCGACGACGAGCTGATGAAGGTATTCGGCATAAAGCGTTTCAGGACTTTCGGTATGATGAAATACCTCAAAAATCACTTCGTAGACTAGAGAATAATCGTTCGCGACCCCAACGATGATCACGCCCCGAAATAATCTGACAAAGTTATAACATTATTATAACATTATTCCACGATGCCGAAGGAGAGGGAGAGAGGGAAAGAAAAAAAGCGACAGAGAGAGAGAGAGAGAGAGAGAGAGCGAATGAAAAAATACGAAGAAAACATTCATTACAGAATGAAGAAAAAAATACGAAACGCATTTAAAACAAAGAGCCCGCGAGTCTCGTACGTCATCGACACACGATCGTTTCGCGTCGCACGATCGCTTCCAGTGTTCTCCAAACGATACTTTTTTTAACGACACTTTTGTGTATTTTTTGTTGTTCTTGTCGCGCCGAAACTAAAACAAAGATTCGGCGTGTTTGATCACGGGCATTACTGTTACTTCGAAAGATCTTTCTCACAGACAAAAAAAAAAGTAGAACGCCCCCACCCCCGCCGGCTCGTACCTGCGTCGTTCGTGGCTCGCTAGCATTTCTTTTGTCTCGTGTATATTCCTCCACGGCCATGGCGATAGGAATTTTCCTCGTTTATCTTTTCTTCACCTAACAATCATTCGACAAAAGCAGCAAGTTGCACAGAGACGAGAAGGAAGGCGCTAGCAGAATGTTTTGTGCCAACGAGACATTTTTAGGGGCTTGGGGATGCGAAGAAAATGCAATGTTCGAGAGCCCACGACGATTGCAGGTTCGTCGACCAAACTCGTGTGACGAGAGGAAGAATAAGAAAGAAAAAAACGTCTTTTTGTACCGTTTACATTTTTCTTCGTCTTCTATTTTATAGCAATCATTGATGACTTCTCGATCACGAGATTTCCTTTTTGTTTCTTTATCGTTTTTTTTTTAATTCGGCCGAGTATTGCTCTCGCGTGAAATGGAAAGTGTGGTATACAATCATCGAACTGAGAATAAAAGTCGGGAGGAAACACAAGAGCGATACGATGAGCGTGGGGGAGAGAAGAGCGAGAGAGAGAGAGAGAGATTGAAATAAAAACAAAAAGGAGAAAATACTTTAAACACACGAGACGCGAATAATTGAAACAAGAGAGCGAGAGAGAGAGAAAACATTGCAAAATCAACATCCTGTACCTCTTCTGTATAATAGTTACATTATACAATGGAAATTAATTACTAAGCGAAGAATTTAATTGTATTCACGTGTAATTAATAATTATCGTCGTAAAGTAGTTCTTTTGGGTGTAAAAATTGACCTAATGTTTAAGATTTAATGCTGAAAAGTGATGATGATGGATGAGTATTCAGTGTGGGAAGGTACGACTGTAAACGTAATAATTGACTCCAGATGTGTGTGCGTGCCGCGGATCTCCCGAATTTCTCTGCGTCAGCTACATCCTCTGTTATTACGAAGGACTAGAAAGTACAATATATATATATATATCTATATATATTTCGCACGGCGCCGCATCTCTCTTACTCTCTCTCTCTTTCATACACACACGTACACGTGAATCACAGTTCGATGCCACGAAATTCTCGGCTCTTTCCGTGCGACATATATATTTATATATATATATGTATGAATGTATGTATGTAGATAAATACATACACAAACACACACCCACACAAACACACATACACTCGTGTATTTTGAATATAAATTAATTGAACGCTGGCCTAAGTCTGGGTGGCCAACGAGCGAGCGAGAGAGAGAGAGAGAGAGAAAGAGAGAAGACAGAAAAGGGGTAAACCAATAAGAACATCAAAGTGAAATCACATTAGAAAATTGAACACCGAGAGCATCGATCGGAAGAAAAGTACAGCTGGCACAGGCGGGAAAAATGAAAAACAAAAAGCGATTTACCGGATTATCGTATTTAAGAACGGAAATATGTGAAAAACAATTATTTTCTCTTCGTAAGGAAAAAAAAAAAACGAAAAAAAGAACAATTTCAAACATACAGTGTTCCGTGAGTGTACTCGAAGCGAAACGTGTTTTATTAAACGGTACTGCTTTCATTTTTTTTAATCGTACGTGAGCGTTTAAAAAAAAAGGGAAAAAACACCGTCGAATATTCCAAACGAGAATTATTTATAACCCTCAAACCATCCTCTGCGCTTCGATAATTGGCGATCGCGATGCGGAAATATTCGGGTGAGAATTTCGAGTATTTTTGCGTTTTTAGTTCTTACTTTCGTAGCGGAAAGGGACTCCGGATGTGTAGCCAAAAAAAAATGCTCAAATCTCGGCGTTTATACTTATACATATATACGCCGGGTGAGTCACTTGGACACTCGGAGTGCCTATTTTAAAAGTGGCGTTGACCCAGGACGTTGAAGCTTGCATCGTTGGTATGCAATGATTTTCTTTGGTCATGTTTCATTTCTTCATTTTTATCATTAGCCAAAACGTTTCAGTGATTTTCACGGGCTGAATAAGCCAAAAATGTGAACTATTAAAAAGGATTTATTTTCGTTGCATTCCGACAATGCAAACCTCATCATGTTTACCTCGAATTACGGTTGATGGCCACAAATTAAAAAAAAAAACGCAGATGGAAATGGAGGTCTGGACAAATACTCGAAATTTTGTCTGACGTTGCATCTAAAAACATAATTTACAGGAATTTTTTGAATTATTCATCCGGTGTACATGTACGATAGAAAAAAAATCACGTTACATTGGTCAAATGCCATTGGATTTTTGATTCGTCGACGCGTTTGCGCGTGACGTCGATTTAGCGTTCAACAACGAATGATGTTGAAGTTTGCATCATTGAAATGCAATTATAATCAATTCCGTTTAATTGTACGATTTTTCTTTTGGCTTTGAATATCAGTCGAACATTTTTACGTATTCTTATTAGATTATTTATGCCTTCGATCTGCAAAAAAGAAGACTGTGGATAAGCACGAAAATAGAGAAATGATAAATTAACAAAAAAAAAATCGTTGCTTCTAAGCGATGCAAGCTTTAACCTTATAAAAACGAGCGGTAGCAGTGTCGGTGCCGTCTTATTGTATAAAGAGAACGCCGCGTGTTCGTTGGTGGTGTCGATTTTTTTTTCATTGGCGTCAAGACCCTGCACATAGGAGTATTTCTGCTAATTAAGCGGCCAAAAATAGAATTCCTTAAATTTGTCGCAGGTAAAAAAAAACTGCTACCTAAGAATGTTGAATAGACACGGAACAATGGGGGCGACCCCTCTCGTTACCTAAGTTGAACGATTTGTAATGTATATATGACAAACGACGATTTGTAATATATATATATATATATATATATATATATATATATATATATATATATATATATATATATATATATATATATATATATATATAACAAACAACGTTTTGTAATATATTAGGTGCAGTAAAAAGAATTTCATTATTTTTGCCTTCAATTTCAAGCAAAAATAATGGATTTCTTTTTACTAGACCTAATATATAGCAAACAACAATTTGCCATATATATAACAAGGAAAATCATTTTGGCCGTCTAATTAGCTTAAGGCCTTGAGCCACAGTAACGGGTATAAAATCATGTGCGAAATCAACAATTTTTTTTCGCATGAAAAAGTGATTCACTCGAAATTAATTACACATCTATTTAGTATGAATATCAGCTGTTAGAAAAAATATATATTTTTTCGATGTACAAAATGGCCGACTACTAATATTTTCTTTTGTTATCTTTCTTTTAGGCGCTCCGCGGCGTGACATTTAGCATCCACAATTTTTTACCTACAACAAAAAACAAATTCTCGTCAATCTACATTAGAATATCTAGAGAAGTACGTACAGACTTTATCAAATATTGTTGTATTCGAAAGTTGTAGGCATTTGATCTTAAGAAATGAATTTTCAGTGAAAAATTTCGTTACTGCTCATGAAATGAAAAGTTTTCGATTAATCAATGCAATTAGGAACATAACTTGTAAATTTGAAGTAAATCGAGTGAAAATTGTTGAAGTTATTTGTCACGCCAATTGGAATAAAGCTGTTTCGAGAAGTTTCGAGTAGTCGGCAATTTTGTACATCGAAAAAAATATATATTTTTTCTAACAGCTTGATATTCATACTAAATAGATGTGTAATTAATTTTATGAGTGAATCAATTTTTCATACGAAAAAAAATTGTTAAATTCGCACATGATTTTATACCCGTTGTTTGCCATGTGTTTTTTAAGAGTCTTGCGTAGACATTTTGCAGCTAGGAAAAGTATGATCTTAAAGGTTTTGCGAGACCTCGTCAAAAGAAATATAGCATAATTTCGCAATGAGTAGTATTTGCCAGAAAAAATCCAGCATTTCGGGCAAAAAAATTTTAATTCCGTTGAGTAGAGCGTAATGAAGATAATTGAATTCCAAATACGAAACACTCCTGAATAACTTTCTATATGCATCCTGTCATCGGGAAAAAATATTATCAAGAATTATGGATTTAATTGACCAAATTTATTAAGTTAAATTTAATGAAATAACGTGTGGATACGTTAAAGTGGATAAATGGAACGTAATTTCATTTAAGACATTTTTTTTCAGCAGTGTTTCGTACTCGGAATTTTATTATCTTCATTCTGCTGCACTTAAGATGAAATCTTGATTTTTTTTTTCAACGAGCTTAATTTTTTTCCGCTAATATTACTCGCCGCAAAAGTACGCCATATTCTTTTTCACGTGGACTTCAAAAACGATCGAATAAATTTTTCGCGATAACGAGATCTCCGCGTCACTCAAAAAGCAAATGGCCACATTATTGTCGTCCTGCATGTATGAAGCGCGTGTTTTCTTCATTTTTTTTTTCATTTCTTGGGTATTAAATTAACGTCGATTCACAGTTTTCACAAGTGAAACGCCTTTGCTACTGAGATCGACACTTTTTCATTCGCAATGATCATTCCATTTATTCTTATTTCCATATGAAGATTAGAAAGTGTGCGAAAAAAAAAACATTACAAACGCGCAAATTCGTCTTCGAGCAGGGCCATGACGTGTTGCGTCGTGTCCCTTCTTCCCCGAAGTCCGAAGATGAAGTTTTTGAGCTTGGTCGTATTTGCTTGGCCGTCCCTTCGCGTTTGGACAGCGCGGTCGGTCGGTAACGCGGCTTGAACGTAAGCTCCACTCCGGAAGTGCGAGCTTGCCGTTTGCGTGCTGCGCGTCGAGCACTGTACAATGGTTGCCTTGAAAAGTACGAGAAAATTTAAACGTCGTTTGAAATTAACGTTTAGAATGTCATGGAAGATCAAATTAACAAAAAAATTAACTTACCAATTTGAGCGCACGTTTTCGGTACTCCCAGACACTGTGAGAGTAATCTCGATCGATGCGACTTGGCAAAACGTGCAATTCCGTCTGGACGCTCTGTTCTCGATGAATCTTCGGGTGGCAGTCCTCGTCGGTTGCCCTTACAAAAAAAGTGCAGCCGGGGAGAAATGCATTCTCGTTAGTTCATTTTGAAGGTGAAACTGAACGAATTTGCCAGAAGTATCAAGTTGAAAAAGGAGGAATGTTGAATTAATTCTTTTGATTTATTCGTGCCCCCTTGATTTTTTTACACTGGATCCTGTCGATCGAAATGTACTTACTGCATGTGACATTTCATCGACACTATATCGTCGTACAGCTGAAACAAGTGGACGTACTCGTAATGCTGACGCACAAAGTCCAGGACGTCGTACGTAAATCTAATAAACATTGTCATCGATTGAATTTTGGTGTTATATATTATTTGGTCCGATTCCATTGATCTCCGTGTGTTGCACGGAACGATTCTATCCAGAGGATTCTTTTTATCGCTCTAAGCGAAGAATACTTTTCCGGAGAATGCTCGAAAAAATTTCCCGAATCGTTTCATTGTACGGAGCTTAACATCCTCAAGACCGACCTGTTTGGATCCTCTCCAAATTTCCGCGCCGCCTCGGCCGAGCTAAAAGCGAAGTACTTCCCTCGCCACTTGAGTACTCCTATGTTCGGATTTCCCGGTATCAGGGAACCCCGGCCAGCCACGAAACTCCATGCACAAAAGCCTAGAATCTTTGGAACGAACGGTTCGTGATAATAAAGAGGAGAAGGTAAGAGAAGAATTCCACAAGGACGCGCGGAGAGGAAAGAGGCTGGAAAGTTATGCCAATTGTTTTACATACCTGTATGTGGATGTGTTCAAAATCCTTGGTACTGTTGGGATAGTAAATCATGCATTGGCCACCGTCCGCTAAAATAAAACGCATTCGGTTGTCTATCCACAAAATGGAAATGTTCATAAATCTAGGCGCGTATAGATCCATTGCTATTGTATTTTTTAGTCTGCTAGGACATCAGGATTGGAGGACACCTATCGATCGATTGCTGAACTCGAATCTACAACTGCGCGCACGATCTTACATACAGGTCTGAAAACTCCAATGCTGGCAGCCGCGATCAAATGTATCAGTTACCGTGGCAAATTTCGGTCCCAGCGCCGCCACTAGTTGTCGCTGCGGTTCCGAAACCCGGACATACATAACCTCAATACGGCGAGCAACGGAGTGAGCGATTGAAAACGTGTGTCGCTCAGTCGCTGATAACTGTTGTTTTTTCGCGTTTTGGACACAGTACGTTTTCGATACATTGAAAGCATATTCTTTCAAAATTATGATGTGGTGCGCCGTACGGCGCATGAAGGGGCAACATAAACAAATTTGAAAGGATTCATTCTGCTTACCTCGACATGAAAACAAATGCACGTGCAAAAATAAACAATAACAGATAATTTTCTGCATTTGTATTTTTATTAAATTGCATAAAAAACACGGGAATGAGGGATAGAAGAAAAAAATTGAGACAAGTGGCTTTGCACCTACAACAAAGCGAGTATGAGGTGAGTACGGGACCACTCCGTCAACGTTCACATGCAATGTGACAGCTTTAAAATCGTGTGTATATGCTTATCACGCTCGCTTGGATTTAGAAAGTTTATTTGTTTAATTACGATTAGGATCATATATTTTTTTATTCTATTAATCGAAACTGACAGGTCTAACGTCTTTCCCTGGCCCTTGCAACAGTGTTTCAAACTCATAATAAATATCCGTGTAACGAACATGAAGGTGGGACAGAGATAGAGGGATAGAGGCATGGCCGCATAGTCTCTGTCTGACCCACTGCCGCGCCCCAGCGGGTATTCTGATCGCAACGAACCTAGTGGCGATTAATGGACTACCAACTCTCTTCAACAAGCTACCTACCCCGTCCACTGGAGTTTCCAGACCTGTACGTAAGACCGTGATTGCGCGAGTCGGCCATTTTGTCTCGCCAGAGCCGCCATTTTGTCACACAACGCCACCATTTCGAGTTACTTGAAATAATGAATTTTCCTCACTTATCAATCGTCCCATTGATTGTTCCAATCTCTCCGCATCGGTAAGAATTTCACGATCCCGAAGAACGTCGTCAAGTCTCGTGTGGTCGTGAACGTTTACGTTCTGGAAGGAAAGACGGAAGGGAAGAGTGAGCGACTTCGAGGAGGAAGAGGAAACGTTGGTCGTGGTCGATTCGGGTATACCTTGGTGCACAGGGCTCGGAGCTGCCACAGAAAGTTATGAACGTGGCTCAGAACGATAACCTCGTCCTGAAGTCGCATCCAGACGTCAGCGAGGTCGATAAACTGCGGATAAACTTGAACAGTAGGAATGGCCGTTCTGTATCGCACGGTGTCGTGAAGCTTGAACAGCCTACCCTGGAGTCTCTCCATCAGCTGCTTTATCACATTTTCGCAAATCTCCAGATCACCGAGAAGCTTTCTAAACGACAAAATCACACTCGCTACATAACCTAAAATCGGCCATTGGATTTGTGATCTATTTGCAATTATTAGCTTGCCTTATGTAAATTTCTTGTTGTCGGCAAGCAGTCAACAATTGAACAGCCCAGTTAAAAACGTCCTCTGTTTCTTCCGGTGAAGCTTCGTCCTCGTCTGGCCGTTCGGAATCTTTCTTCACCCCACGATCCGCGTTCTTCGCGTCGATCATCGCTTCGACCGCCGACGTCAAACGATAAACCGTTTTCATAAGATCTTCCAGCAATTCGAGTACGGCGTCCCTCGATTTGCCGACGGAATCTTGCAGAATTCCGGGCACTGCATTTTAAACGTAGAATATTTTAATCGGTTAACCTAGAATTTATCTGAGATTGTATACGTTTTTTCGTCGCTTTTCGGACGATTGTATTCGCGATTTTTACGTCCTAGAGGCGGCGCAGCGATATCTCAATATGGCCGGTCAAGCATAACCTCAAACGTAAACAATTACTTCGTTCTTGATTTCCTGCGACTTGGCTATTGGATTTACCTGCATGGTAGATTGTAAAGATGCTACTGCAGTGAATAATTTATCTTCAGCGCTTTTTTTTAGTTCTGTCGGCTCTGGATTTAGATTTTTTAGGTTGTGAGTGGCACTCGCAGGTGTCGAGAAGGAGTGATTCTATTTTTCAGAGCATACTTTTTACAAGGGACGTCTGGAATTGTATTTATACATTTTATACAAAAAAAATAACTTTTACGATTATTCGATTTATTATTGATGAAGATACAAACTTGAGGGAAGAAAATCTTGTGGAGTGACTACAAACGCGCCTCGATGGCCTAAAGAAAGTAATTTTCAGAGCCAACAACCACTGTTTTTAAAAGACTATCTTTAGGTGGCTCATGGAACGACAATTCACTTTTATTATCCGTCTTGCACCCTGGAACACAGCAGAATCTGGAGTAATTTTTCGTTTTTTAAATGTTGTCCATTATTATCAATGTATTTTGACAGTTTGCTATACTAGTAGAGCTTCTGCCTTAGGCCGCGAGAGGCGCCGAGACTTTTGGGGATCGCAAATGGGAGTGAGTTTAGGTAGAGTGGTACAGAGAGACGCCATTTCCGTCCATCCCAGAGATCTCAACATGGCGGCTGCCCTAGCGTTCTAAAACTCCGTAGAGATACCAAGATGGCGGCTATTATGATAGGGCGCGGCTCTCTGTGTCTTTGGATCTTTGCTTCAAGAAGGATCGAACGGATTCCTGATGACACACTGATGTACATTCGACTCACGATCATCGATGCCTTCACCGCCGCGTTGGCAATCGCGATTGAAAATTCGAATTCCCGCCACAATGCACATAAGTTCCATCAGTTGTTCCTCCTTCTCTTCCTTCGCGAGGGTAACGTAATTCGCGAGTTCGCTCGGTTGGAAAACACTCTGAAGCGCGACAGCAACTTCCCTGCGGAGAAAGAGCGAACATTTTTGACACTGCGGTAGGCGATACGCGGCCCTCGTTGATTTCCCTTTGTTGACCTAAGAACAGGCGCCACCATAGGATTGCCGAGTCCGCTCAGTAAGGTTATGACGACCAGTATCTTTTGGTAGAGTCTCTCGATGTCACGATCATTGCCGAGATGCTCCGTTAGGCAAATTTCCGCCACCAGAGGGCCGGTCTTTTTGCGCAATCTTAGCCGGTGTTTCTTTATAGTTTCGTCGCGATTAGCGTAGTGTTTGGCGAAGTAGAGCTGTATCTTCAGTGTGACCAAACTCGGGCTGCTTTGGTCCAGCAATTTTTCAACGACGCGACCAATCGTGCTTTCCGCTTCCGATTCGTCATACTCGTCGGTGTGACAGGCGGAATTCAATTGGGTGAGGGCCAACTACGAGATGTATCATTGTTCAACGATTTGTTCGTGCTGTTACGCGGATTGCTGCGTCTGCAGCATCGTTTTTGCACTTTTTATTCGATAATGGCGTACTCACGAGAAACGAGATCAAATCTTTCGAAACTGTAACCTCACTTTCCTCGCACTTTTTCGCAATTCTCTGAATTAAATTTCTACGGGAGTTGTTCATCGCGAAGGTTGGAGTCCTCTGAAACGTTTCTTGTTGCTTTGCGTCAAAACACTGCAGGCAAAGTTTGATCGATATCAACGCGAATATGGGGTTGGCGCGAGGGCATCGAGAGAGGACAGGAAACGTTTGGAAACGTCGTAGTTTCACTTTGAAACATTCGAATTTTTACGTAGCAATCTTCAAACCATATCACTGCTGGATAGTAATCATTTTAGGGAGGTTAGACCGTTGGTCACAATCCAAGATTTAAAAAAATATATGTTATTGCCTAGATTAGACTGTCTTTACGAATTTTTTGAATTTTTGTTCACCTCATAACTCCAGAGATAAATAGCAGTTTAATGCATGTAATTTTACATGCGGTTATATGGGTAAGGCATTCACGTTACAAGGGATGTAATTTTTTTGGCTATTTAGCACCGAGATAAACCATTTCTAACAACGAATTAACGCGAACTGAACGTTTGTAAACATTTAGAAAGAAAACTCCATCTTCCTGGTGGTAAACTATAAATATTCAATGTTAAACCATAAATATTCAATGTTAAGGTTTGATGAAAGATTACGAATCTTGGCTTGTGAATAAAGAGCTTGCTGCCAATCTCAATAACCGCAAAGGTGCCGTATTTCGGCAACACTTAGTATTCATTAATGGCAATTATAAATAATCTCGTGACATAAATATAAATAGGAATAATTATAAATGACTCAAAATTTCATAAGGAATCATAAGGAATCAATTCATATACATAGGAATAATTATAAATGACTCAATATTTCATAAGGAATAATTATAAATGACTCAAAATTTCATTCTGAGTTGTATAAAACATTCGCTGGCCCAGTTTTTTTCTCACAATAATCATCGATAATGTTGTACTTTTTCAAGTCTGTAGTAACACAAAAGTTTTTCTTCTTTACGCAATAAAAATATCAGAATGCCGAATTCTGCCCTTTAATTATATATTTTAATAAAAATTAGCTTCTCCAGAATAAATCTATATCTCGTATACATTTTTAATGAGGTTCATTGAAAAAAAATGCATAAACCGTCATTTGACTGAACTGGACTGCTCCAATCTCCTTAAGGGGCTATACCAGCGTGACACTTTCAAAAAATCGTTTTTCCCCCTTTTTCGACAGTTTATACTTTCAAGAATGCAATAGTGAATGTAAAAGACGTGTTATACGAATGTAAATAGACCCGGAGCGAGTGAGACAAAGTGCGCACGAAAGAATGTATATTTAAAAAAAAAACTTAGAATTAAGTGAAGTGTATGTAAAGACGGGAGAGATTGTAAAAACCCGCAAGGGTATACGCGGAATAAAGTACTACTGCTACTTACAAGAATATCTTGTAAACATTTCAAGGCCGTATCTCTTCATCATATTAATCAATCATTTTATCTGGCAAAAATCGATAGTTAAATCTTTGAGCGCGTTTTTCTCGAAATGAGATTTTTCAAACTTGCTGACATCGTAACTCAAAGAGCAATCATCCGATTGCCTTGAAATTTGAACTGAGTACTCTTGAATATATTTACTCTCCAATGACGTAAGATATTTTCGATTGGATGAAAATTGACGATTTGGCATTGAAAAAAACGACCATTTTATAGGCAAGAAAACAGACTTTTTTTTTCATAACTACGCTATTTTGTTAGATTTTGATATTTTTCGAAAATCCTACGTCATTGTACAGGAAATACCTTCCAGTTTAACGACATTTTTTTCCTTTTTCGGTTTCAGCTACTCAATCGGCCGGAATCAGCAGTGGAGGAACTTTTTTTTGGCGCCTCCGAAGGCAGTGCATAAGTCGCTTGGATCTCAATATTTTTCTATGAAAAAATTATGTAATATAGGTCAAATATAGCCAAATATATTCTTAATTTTCCGAAACATTTGATTGAGTACTCTTTTTCCAAAAAATTCCCGAAAATCACCCAAATTTTCAGCCTTTACACTGGTATGGCCCCTTAAATACATTTGTTTGAGAATTTACCACTCAAATCGGGATCCAATAGCTTCAAATTCGACATAGTACGGTTTCAAATATTCGCCGATAGTTTCAAGTTCGAGTTGAAAACTCTCGATGACCTGGTCATAGTAACCGGAAAAATCGCATCCGTACAAGGATGAAATCATTCAAAATGGCGATGTCATATCACACGAAATCCAACATGGCGATCCCACAACGAAGACGAGCATGTCGACTTGGTTGATTTTTGTTTATTATTGTTTTTATTGCCGAATCAATAACAAAGCACGCGAAATAACATATATGCTGTCTAGAATTTTGGGCTAGAGCAGTAAAATAAATACAAATATAAAATACAAACTCATTAGCGCTTGCATACTATTTATACTAGACTTTAATTTAGGCTGCCTACGCTCATGATAAAGCAACAATAATTTGAACGAGTTAGAAATGGCATCTAAAAAAATACTACAAAGAGCCGGTAATCTAGCACGAAGCTTCGAAATGCAATCGCTATATGAAATATTGGACGAGATGAGCTTTGGAGAAAAAGCGAAAACTAACTTCGCAGCATATCTCAAAAAACTAGCAACGTTGGACAATAATCTAACCGGCGTTTATAACGAGGTCCCAAACTCTCCCGAAACTCTTAGAGCAAAGACGTTAGCACACACCCAGTCACCATACCATTTGTAAGCAAAGTTTCATCCCCGTACCTTCACCACTTAGAGTCGCGAAACATCGAACAATAAGAAGCAGCTGCTAGTCAGAAACGACAAACAATGCGAGCCGACTATAGTCGTAAGATATATATGTCATAATTAAGGGAGGAGGTCCCTTTATAACGTGAAGAAAAGCTTGTGGCCGAAAATGAACTCCACGAAGAAGCTGAGCGACTACTTTATGACCCCGGAATCACAGATTAATCGGTAGGTTATTTAGTCACAACGTTTTTGAGTCTTGAAACTTCAAACGCGTTTTCCGGAAAACGAATTTGTCATGAACTTCGTTCGAGATAACTCAAAAACTATCTGATCGATCTTTTTGAAATTGTGCACATTTTCAGACGACATGTTTACCGTCTATGTGAACCTAAAGTTCCTTGAACATTATTTTTCAAAACTACTTTTTCATTAGCAAATATACTATAGTAATTTTTTTACGAAAAATAGAACTATTTTTCAATCACGTACCATTTTCCGAATTTTCACCTTTTTTGGGATTTTTAAGGTTCACATAGAGCGTGTGGGTCTTAGAAATCTGAAACTTCGTGGCTCGAATTTTTCAGATCAGTGCTTCAAACGTTAGGTTGAACGCCGTGGAACAACGCAGGCGGCAGCTTTTTCTGAAGCAAATGTCGTACCGCCGCCAATTAAAAATATTAAAACAAAATTGGAGAATTAAAATATGTAATAATATGTACATAAAATTTTAATTATGAATAATAAAGTTTCAACACGGAAAAGTCTTGAAAATTCGCTTGTTTCAATCTTTCCCCTTAATCATTTAGGATCCTATCACACATGTTCGATCGATGAAAGCCACAGCGGCCGACTGTATATACACATAACCGAAGAATAAGAAAGAATAAATAGTTACAAAAGATAACACCTTAAGGTGTCTTCTCACTTTAGATGCTAAAAAAGGCTATTTTCATGCATTTTTGGATAGGTTTACATTATAAATATTGATATAAAAGTTGTTACACTTAATAAATACACTTTCGAAATACATTTTAAAAAAATTATTTATTTAAGTCATTATTGATAGACAAAAATGGTAGTTGAAAAAATGTCCTAAAAAATTGTAGGTCTGCGCTGTTGGTGAAATCTCGGGGATGAATCATCTGAAACAAAAAATCAAACGGTTTTAGATTCAGTATGTTAATGCATAGCTATATCGCATATCATACGGTTTTTGATATATGCAAAAATAACAAAATGGCGGACATTTTTCGAAAAAAACAAAAAAAACGTTTTTTCACCGTTTTTGGCAAAAAAAATTAATATAAAATTTTTAAAAAATCCTTGATATGTACTATAGCTATAGTTGTAAAGAATTTGTGGTTAAAATTTCATAAGGATCGGTTCAGTAGTTTCGAAGATTTTATCAACAAGCCGTCGAAAAACGTTGTTTCAAGAAAAACGCGTTTAAGGGGTTATACCAGTGTGACACTTTCAAAAAATCGATTTTTTTGCCTTTGTCGACCGATTATACTTTCAAGAATAGCCTGTAAAAATTTCATGGCCGTCTCTCTATCATTTTATCTTGCAAAAATCGATAGTTAAATCTTGAAACGCGTTTTTCTCGAAATTAGATTTTTCAAATTTGCTGACATTGTAACTCAAAGAGCAATTATCCGATTGACTTGAAATTTGAACTGAGTACTCTTGAATATATTTACTCTACAATGACGATATTTTTGATTCGATGAAAATTCACGGTTTGGCATTGAAAATAACGACCATTTTATAGGCAAGAAAACAGACTTTTTTTTCATAACTACGCTATTTTGTTAGATTTTGATATCTTTCGAAAATCCTGCGTCATTGTACAGGAAATATCTTCCAGTTTAACGACATTTTTCCTTTTCGGTTTCAGCTACTCAATCGGCCGGAATCATGTCAGCAGTGGAGGAACTTCTTTTTGGCGCCTCCGAAGGCAGCGCATAAGACGCTTGGATCTCACGATTTTTGTATGAAAAAATTATGTAATATAGGTCAAATATAGCCAAATATATCCTTAATTTTCCGAAACATTTAATCGAGTACTTTTGTTCCAAAAAATTCCCGAAAATCACCCAAATTTTCAGCGTTTACACTGGTATAGCCCCTTAAAGTTTTTCACGAGCAGATGAACGTGCTCAGGTAGTAAAGTAAAGGTCACACAACAATACAGTTAGACTCCTCCGATAAAATTTTAGTATGATACTTTTGGATATGTATACTTTCGAAGAATGTAATTTTTCAAAAATCGATTTTTTGAAAATTGTCAAGTGAGAAGACGCCTTAAAGAAAAAAAAACTTCAGCAGTGATCGTAATCTAACAATTTGACGATAGAAAAAAATGTTACCACAGAATAATTGCAGCAGTCTCGTTTCAAACTACTCGTGATATTTATTACATTCTTATATTTCAATATATACGATTTATATTTTTCGTAATTAACATTCCATTGATGCGTATTAAAATCATAGTCGTGAGTTTCCGCATGGGCGAAATTTTTTTTACCTTCGTCAAATTAAAAATAATAAAAGCGAAAAGATATAACTTAGATTGTAACAGAGCGATGTTAAAAGATGTGACAGCTTTGTAAAAAGCCGAGAAGGCGATGCGAATAAAACTTCTTACTACTACTACCCCTACTCTTTTACCTTCGTCTCTTTTGAATTTCGAATTTTCCCGCGTCGTCGTTTGCTCGGGTACGATCGGGCACGGGAGCCGAGCGCGACTTCCGGGGGTCGGCGTGCAGCGCCAAGGAGCGCGAGACGCGATGATGCATCGTCAGTCGGGCACGCAGGACCGTACGGTGTGGAGTGCGCACTTGATGACAAGAGAGTGACAGGGGTTGGTGTCGAAGAAAAGCGACGAAAATAAGAGAAAATAATCGCGAAAGAGCGGGATTAGTTGATCCACTGTGTCGATGTTGTGCGTCGTTGGTGTTTCGTGAAGGGTGCGGTTGCTGGTAGATTAATTATATGTATCAATGTACACTCGCGATGCTTTTCGTCTGAGCGAGGGCAACAAATTTACAGTCTCTGCAGCATGCGAGAGAATGGGATATTGAAAATAATCATGTATTTTCAAATGTTTATTTGACATGTTTATTTTTTACACACACGTACACGCGTCACGTTTCGTCTCACAAAATTCGTGACGCTAAAAATTCACAACATTTCCCCTAGTGTGCCTCGTTCGTTTCGTCACGTGACGCGAAAAAATCATTCCGACGAGCCTAAAAATATTTTCAATATTAAAAAATCGCGCGAGTACAGAGAGCGTACGAGTGCGCGGATAAGGACACAAAAAAATACGTGAAACATGCCGAGTGACGTTTGTCGCAAGTACGACAAGGATTTTGGCAACTGCAGTGCCACGGTGCGGTGGAAATTTTTCATCACTCTCTCGTTACTCTCGATCGGTGCGTTCACTCACGCACAAGCCCAAGGTGAGTCCATCATTTTCATTCGATTTTCATTAACCAAAAGCAAATTGTTCTTTCGATAATTCCACTCGAAGACGAAACTGAAACTTTCTTTGGTCAAACTTTGTCTCAACGTGAGTCACGAACTTGTCGAACTTCGAACACACGCGTCATTGAAAAGAAACAAAGGAGTGCGCCTGACCAACGGTTTTTCTCTCTCTTATTTCGAGCCTGTTCTATTTCCCGCAGCTCGTACACAGCCGCTCGAAAACTCGCCCAATGGATCAACCGACTCGAAAAAAAAATACATTTTCATAACGTCAGACTCGTCAGAGACCCGGATTGAATTTCTTTCGCGTTCGCCAGTGCATCTGGGTCAATTGGAAAAGTTTTTTTTCGTGTCGAGGAGGCGCGTTCGATTTTACGATTATCGCAACGAAATTTACTCGTTCTCAATTCTGTACGATAACGGAGCTCGAACCTGCCGACTTATTCTTTCCCGTGAAAGTTTTATCCCCGCGAACGAAAGTACAATTCGCTAAACGTCAAAGGCATGTTTTTGAAAAATAATACTCGTTGGACCGTTCGTGCGGTAAGAATTAATTGCAAGCGGATTTTTGTGGCTCGCCGATACCTTCAACGATTTTAATATCAGCTTCAAGGGGGAAGATCTCTTTAGGCAGTCGAAAAAAGCGAATTTTCGAGTTTTCTTTGTGTTGAAGCTATTTATTCTACATAATTAAAATTATGTGGACCATAATACTTTTAATTTTTCCACTTTTTTCGTATATTTAAAAATGGCGGCTGTACGGCACTTGCTTCAGAGACGGCTGCCGCCTGAGTTGTTCCACGGCGTACAATCTAGCGTCTGATCTATTAATCCGAAACATCAGAGCCAAGAAGTTTTAGATTTCTAAGACCCACACGCTCTGTGTGAACCTAAAAAATCCAAAGAAAAGTGAAAACTCGAATAATAGTACGTGTTTGAAAAAATGTTCTATTTTTCGTGAGATTTTTACTACAGGATTTGTTGATTAAAAAAAGTCGTTTTTAAGAATAATTCGGAAGGAATTTTAGGTTCACATAGACGGCAATTATGTTATCTAAAAGTGTGCTGAATTTTGAAATAATTGATGGAAAACTTTCTGAGTTATCTTGTACGAGGTTCACGAAAAAGATGATATTGAAGTTTGCATCGTTGGAACGCAAAAAAAATATTTTTTCTCTGATTGGCATTTTTTGGCAGTATCAAGCCAAGGCAAACTTTAAGTTCCTCCTTACAGACCTACAACTTAAATCTAACGAGAAATATTTTGGATCACAATAAAACTGGAGAAATTTTTTTTTAAATAGTTTTTTTTTAATTTTTCACCGATTAATCTGCGAATTCGGGGCCATGGTCCCTCAGCTTCTTCTTGAAGTTCATTTTCGGCCATAATCTCTTTTTTACGTTATAAAGCGACCCCCCCCCCCCCCCGTGAATGACGATTTTTTATTTCAATTTACGTTTCGATTTAAATTTCGTCATCGTTTCGCCGTTTTCGAACCAAAACAAATTAAAATATCGCTCCAACGTGAATCAAAATGTTCATGGTATTGAAGTTTGCATCGTTGGAACGCAACGAAAGTTATTTTTTACATTTTATTTTCCATATTTATTAACATTATAAATCCTTTTTTTTATAGATTTATATGGTAGAGCACTAAATATTCACCTTTAAAATGATTGAAGGATTTTTGTAGGCAAAATCTTTCAAAATAAATTGAAGGAATTCAGAAATATTAATTTTCGTTGCATTTCAACGATGCAAACTTCAATATCATAAATGTTCGATGGTGTTGGAGTTTGCATGGTTGGAACGCAACGAAAGTTCTTCGTTAGATTTTAATTTCTTCATTTTTATTAATATGAGAAATTTTTTTTGTAATTAATACTGTAGATCTTCGAATAATTGTCTTAAAAAATGATGAATGGATTCTTGTCGGCAAGACCGACAAGTTCTTGACAATTATCTTGACGATTTTTTAGGCAAATTTTTGGAAAGCGAAAGATTTGCCTAAAAAATCGTCGGATAATTGTTAATAACAAATTAACTATGCAATTTAAAAATAAATCCTACGTACTTCCATAGACAATGTATTTTTCAAGATATATTCAACATTTCAAGTGAATCGGCAGAAAATTGTCTGAGTTATGTTTCCGGCCAAGTTAAAAAATTGCAGTTTTGAGATAAACGCCGCACAGCCGCCATTTTGAAATTAATCGCTTCGAAAAAATTATTGTATACAGTCACTGATATGTATGATGAACACCCTTTTTTGTAACCTCAATTTATTTTGTAGTTTTTCTTTAAAAAAATCCCGAAGAACCCTATTTTTTCGGCCTCTAGAGTGGCCTAAGGCCTTGAGTGAAAGCTTGTTTTTTTTTACAGTTTTATTTTATTTTTTTCTTTGCTCATTTTCATTATCATACAGAATCTTTTTTCACATGTTTAGCCCGAAGATCTCTAATAAGTATCCACAAAGTCGTTTGAGTGATTTTGGAGGGCTGAATGTGCCAAAAAAATTGGGTTACGAAACCTTTGTTGCGTTCCAACGATGCAAACTTCAATATCATCTTTTCCTTCGGTTCAACTTTACGCGTCTCAGGGCCTGCATTTCAGCCTCCCTCAAAGCTTGCTCTAGGCCGCGAATGTTATCTGGGGATTCAAACTTGCCAAATGGACACAGACGAATGCAATAATAAAAGGAACAAATGATGACACGATTGTGGGAAAATCGGGTCAGTGCATTCGTCGTCGAAGGCTTATTCCGCCTGGCTTATTCAAAGAATTGACCGCAATTCGCAACGATCGGAGAAACGGAGGGAGCAACGGTCATTTAATTCGTCCGTTGCGCACTGCACGATTCGAGTTGCGGGAAACCATTCAAATTCGTTTATCAATATTCGCGGATATTATGTCTCATGCGTAATTTTTTTTTTCCCGTTAATACCTTCACGATTCTTCCTCGTTTCGCAAACTCAATGATTCATTCGATCGATCGCTGCGACTTTTTATCGCAAAATAAATATTCCATTTATTTATGAGAGAATTTGATGCACCGATGATTTCAGAGCGATATTCAATTTCAATCGTATACGTACCATCCGACTCGTTTACTGAATTCGGTTTTTATTCATACTCGCTGTACTCGAGTTTTAAGGGACTATACCAGTGTGGCACTTTAAAAAAATTGATTTTTTTGCCCTTTTCGACAGTTTATACTTTCAAGAATATCATTATCGTTTATATCAATATCATTTTATCTTGCAAACATCGATAGTTAAATCTTTAAACGCCTTTTTCTCGAAATGAGATTTTTCAAATTTGCTGACATTGTAACTCAAAGAGCAATTATCCGATTGACTTGAAATTTGAACTGAGTACTCTTGAATTTATTTACTCTACAGTGACGTAGGATATTTTTGATTGGATGAAAATTGACGATTTGGCATTGAAAATAACGACCATTTTATAGGCAAGAAAACAGACTTTTTTTTCATAACTACGCCATTTTGTTAGATTTTGATATTTTTCAAAAATCCCACGTCATTGTACAGGAAATATCTTCCAGTTTAACGACATTTTTTCCTTTTTCGGATTCAGCTTCTCAATCGGCCGCAATCATGTCAGCAGTGGAGGAACTTTTTTTTGGCGCCTCCGAAGTCAGCGCATAAGTAGCTTGGATCTCAATATTTTTCTATGAAAAAATTATGTAATATAGGTGAAATATAGCCAAATATATTCTTAATTTTCCGAAACATTCAATTGAGCACTTTTCTTCCAAAAAATTCCCGAAAATCACTCAAATTTTCAGCGTTCAAATTGGTATAGCCCCTTAATTCGGATGAGATTGATTTTGACGATTCGCGAGTCGAATGAATGGAACTAATATTTGAAAATGTCAGTATGAATTAATGTTGAAGTTTGCATCGTTTGAACGCAACGAAAATCATTTTTTTCCAATTGCCAAGTTTTTTCTGGCAAATCAAAGCTACTGTGAACTTTTCTAAGATCCTTATTAGAGACCTACAACCTAAATTTGTCAAAAGTGATTTTGGATAAGAATGAAAATTGAGAAAAAATAGAAGAAAAGGAAATTCGTTGTATTCCACCGGTGCAAACTTCAGCAACATAGTATGAATAGTTTTTTCTCTCTCAAAGCCTTCCATGCTTCCATACCGAAAACCGGAGAAACTCAGGGGATTCCTTTCCTCCTGGAATAATCAGGAAAAAGTCAGGGAATTTTGGAAATTTTCTGGAGTTTCCTCAGAATTTACTTTTCACAAGAATTACGAGAAATGAAACCGACTTGACAAAAGAACTGAACGTTATAAAAATAAATATTTTTGTATATTTGTAATATTTATATAATTCTTCATTATATACAAAAAAAAGTTATGTCAGTGCCAAACATTGAAAGTAAAAAAAACTGGAAACAAATTTACTGTAAAGCTCTATACATTTGCATTCGATCTCTCGATACACTACCACTTCATTATTATTATAGATAAGTGTTTATATTTATTTTTTATTTACTGTCACCGGCATGAAAATTTCTGTTTATAATAAAGAACAGATTCTGTATTTGCTTTAAATGTTTTTTTTTCACTTTACAATGTTTAAATTATTTTTCGAATATCAGTTTTTGTAAATTTTATTTGTTTTTAACGTTTCCCAATATTTTATCTTAAAAAAATTATGTTATCCAGTTCACCATTATTTTTTCGATAGAAGAATCGAATTAAGAATTTCCTCCGTTTTTTTTTCAAGTCGGTCAAAAATGTTGTTTTTTTTTTTAGAAAAATGGTTCATTGCTATTTCTACGTATAAAATATTTCCCGTATAGTTTGTAACGTTTACAAATACTAGTATGGTTGAAACGAGAGTTAACTTGTGGTCTTTAACATAAAAAATATATATTTGATAAAAACAAAGTGTTCTTCTTGACCATAATCTCGGTTATTTTTAAAACCTGGAATTTTTGCAAAACCTGTATGGAAAATCTGGAAAAGTCAGGGAATTTCTGAGTCAATAATGCGTAACAACCCTGGAATAGCTATTGAACGAGAACATTTGTTTGCAAAGGTGTCTCGCCGTTCGGGCAATTTTTGCGATCAATAAATAATGCACCCCCGCGCGTATGATTTGCTTATGCACGTTTGCTTAGGCACACACACATAATGTGTGCGGGAATGTTATGTTGGACACGTTATATCTATGTAATGATGGCTCACAGGACATTTTCGACATTTTTTATACAGTCCTTGTTTTCGATGGCTTTGAAGTTCGCATAGTTGAAATGCAACAAAAAATCATTAGATTTTTTTCATTTCTTTATTTTGGACATTATGTAAAATCTTTTTTGCAGCTCTTGGTTATGAATTTTCACTGAGGATTCTCCAAAATGTTTCAGTGATTTTCGTAGCTTAAATGTGCCAAAAAAATCCGGCAATACGAAAAAAAAAAAACATTTTTTCGCTGCATTCCAACGATGCAAAGTTCGATGCCATTTTTTTCAACGAATAGTTGATTTTTGGGGATGGACGGTCCTGGATCGATATGATCTTGTTTTCGAATGCTTACATTTATCTAAAGGAGATTTCCAAGGCGTAATGCTTCAACATTATGCTGAGTGTGGGAACGGTGGCTTTTGCGAGGACGGTCCTGGAAATCCATTGTCTGCAAAATCGCTTTTCCTCATATGTATATGCTCCAACGCATTGTTCATTCTTCCGATCGCCGTAGACTGGGGGATTAAATCATTCAATACAATGGGTATAATAAGCTTATCGTCGCATCGACTTTCGTTATAATAATAATAATATATATACGAATGGAAACCTTCGATATTTATTAATAGAAATTCAAAGCCCAATCATTTTACTGTTGCCACTCGGCAACGGTAGAATTGTTCCTCTCATCAAAATCAACAATCAATAAGACATCTAAGTAAATATCAACTCAAATAATGGGTAAATGAATTAAATCTCAATCGGTGGGAAAATTTAGAATTTTCGAATTCTTATAAGTTAGAGTTTTCAAAAATTAAAATTTTTTGTTCTGACATCTTAGCATTTTATTTAATTTTTAATTTTTTAATATTATCATAAGAAAGGAACGAAGAAAAAATTGCACGCTTTCCTATGCTTCTGTCTGGAAAGTGTAGATTCTATATTTTTCTTTTCCCCAATTGGCAACCGTATACTCACTCTTTCATGAAAATCAACTAGACCGATAAATAAATATCAATTTAAGTTACCTACAAATAAAATAAATTTCAATCAATTGTTGTAGCTTGGAATGTTTTTATTCTTATAATTTAGAATTTTTTGAAATTGGAATTTGCAGTTTGAAATCTTAGAAGTTTCAATTCATATTCTTCTAATTCGATTTGATTTTAAATTTAATTATATGAAAAAGAATGAAACATTGAAAATCGTACGTTTTCGTACGTTCTGTATGGAAAGCGTACGCTCGATTTTTTCTTTCTACAATGTAATTGGCAACCGTGAAACTCCCTCTCTTATAAAAATCACCTAGACAGACAGATGAATATCAACGAATAAAATCTGACCCAATTGTGAAACAGAATTTTTTTATTCCGAAAATAAATCGGAAAAAAAAGAAGAGTTATTGAAAACTTCACGTTTTCGTACGCTGTTGCTAATCGGCAACAGTAAAATTATCCCTCTCAGCAAAACCAATAATCAATGAGACAGATAAATGAATATCGCCTTGAATAATGAATAGATAATTGAAATGTCACTCAGTTGAGAAATTTGGAATTTTTTTATTTTTATTTTCTCTTTTTTATCGCAGATTTTTTTTCACTATAAAAAAAGCAAATAAATATTGAAAACTACATTTTCGTACGCTCGTGCATGGAAAGTGCAGATTCCATTTTTTCTTTCCACCGCATTAAATACGGCGTATGAAGGCTTAATTGATCACTTTCGCTCGTAAACTACCGTGCGCGTCTATATAAATTTACTTTCCTCGGGCGGGAGCTTACGTAAAGTTTCCCCTTATTTGAGGGAAGCTCATCGAGCTCGTGTGGCACGTAATAATTTTCAATCGTCCTATCGACCGAATAAGTGAAAATAATGGAAAAGCAAGGGAGAGCGAGTGGGTCGAGAGAAAGAGAGAGAGCGCGTCCGAGAGCTGGATTTGCGGCCTCGTTGTGAAAAGTTAACAAAACAATAGTACAGAAGCCTTGCTAAGGTTACGGAACGGGAGCAACCGAGCTTGGCCACCGAAGAATGGACAACTCGCGCGCGCACACAAAGGCACTTTCGTGGAATTTATGGCCATTGTTGGAAGAGTGTGGCAACGGTTGTGCAGGGATCACGAAAATGTTTCCCTCCGAGCAAGATCCTTTTGGAATGTGTTAGTATGTGTGTGCGCGTTTATGTGCGTAGAAAATGATCACGAGCCTTGATATATATACAGGGTGTCCCAGGTCATCCCGATCTTTGAGTTCCGAATACATACCGCGTACACTCGGACAAAATATTTATTACGTTCTAATAAATTGGCACATTATTGTAACTACAGCATTTATTCGACGTCACTAAATATGTTTTTTTACGTACCGATTTTTCACATCAATTGTGTGTGTGTGTGTGTGTGTGTGTGTGAAACATCTACAGCAAGTTATTCGATAAAATTCTCTAATATCACAATGATATTAACTAATTGATATACTTTATGTGATACAACAAATAATTATAGAAATTCATTTGGTCTCTTATGCCATACATGCGACCAAGATGTTACAGGCACTCGGTAGCATAGGGGCAGTGTGTGTAGCTATAGGTACGTAGGTTCTCGGTTCGATTCCATATAGGCGAAATATTTTCTTCGAAAAAAATCATTTCAGAACGGCAGGAAATGACGAATTGTGATACAAAATCATTGTAGTAGAACTCTAAATTAGGTGTTTCATTTTATTTTGGATTTTTGAAACATTTTATGCGTATATTTTATGCTATACTTGGATTTACAGTGTATATTTTGAGGAAGTAACGATTTATTTGAATAGAATCTTTATTTATTCAATTTGAATATATTTAATGTTCAAAAAGAATAGCTGAAACAAATAAGGTCGTAGTAGGCCGTGAGAAAAGGCAAAAACTTATTTGATTTAAAAAGATCCTATTGACATTAAATATTTTGTTAGGCAGTGCAGGAAACCCGATAAGGGCCTGATCAGGCAACCTGATAAGGGCCGGATCAGGCAACCTGATAAGGGCCGGATCAGGCAACCTGATAAGGGCCTCATAAGGCAACCTGATAAGGGTCTCATCAGGCAACTAGGTCAGGCCCATATGTGACACAACGCTACATTTTCCAGCAGGGCGTTTCCAACCTGCCTTATAAGTGCCCTGCCAGGGCAGTCAGATGACCTGAACGCGCCCCGAATCGGGCCCTATCAACATTTCTATGCGGGATGCCATCATTCTGAACAAAAAAGTCCTTTGCCATTTTGGCGTCTGACGAACCGTTACCAAATTGCTGAGGTCATAAGGATCGTAATTGTAATTTTTTACAAATTTTGGCAGTATAAAAAAAAGCATTATTTTTTAAATATTGCTCTGTGTTCATTCCCGCTATGGCTATAGCGGGCTTGCTGTCAGCGCGAGACGATTGCACCGTAATTTGGTAACGGTTCGTCAGACGCCAAAATGGCAGAGGATTTTTTTGGTCAGAATTGTGGCATGTATTTAGAACTCAAAGATCGGGCAGTTGACCCGGGACACCCTGTATATATGTATTTTCTATTCACGCTCTCAACTGCAAACACACGTGCTCGAGCAACCAACAGAACGTATCGAGATTAAGAGAGATCGAGAAATCACATCTGCCAACACATTAACGAACGGTGCGAATTCTTCAAGGGGGGAGATATCTTTAGGCGAGGAAAAAAGTTGCTGTTTTTCATGATTTTCTGTTAAAAGGAAATATTTCTTCAGCATCTTTCAGACTTAGGGTATGTTTTAATACTACTTTTCGGTCTTACATGGTTTTTTTTATCTTCAAAAATGTCGGACGTATGGCACGGTCTTCTGAACGAATTGGGGCGGATGTTGTCAGACGACATGACACGTAGCATCGACGGGATTAATCTGAAAAAAAAACCAACGGAGATTTTTCTTTCATTAACACTCATACGCAGAATATGAGTCAAGAAAAAGTGAGAAATGTCGAAAATCGATGAAATTGTACGCTTTGAAACAAAAAGATTGAATTTTTCGAGAAATATGGCTACATTTTGCAATGAAAACAATTTTTTTTTCTTCAAAAACATTTAGGGTCTTGTTTTACACAATGAGGTTAGAAGGATTTATACCAAATTTCATCGGAATGGATCGATTAGTTTTTTTTAACTATTCGTCACGCCAGTTTTGAAAATGCAATTTAGAAGACCGTGCCATATTCTCGCGATTTTTAAAGATTGATCAACTTTTTTTAAATACCATGTAACCGCCAAAATAAAACATACGATATGGAAGTTTCCATCGTTAGAATGCAACGAAATATTTTTTTTCCAGATGACATTTTTTTGCCGAATTAAAGCTACGAAAAACTTTTTTAAAGATTCTCATCAGAGACCTACAACCAAAGTCTATTGAAAAATATTTTGGATGACAATGAAAATGGAGGTAAGGGAGATAAAAAAAGGATTTCCGTTGCATTTCAACGATGCAAACTTTAACGGCATTAAAACACACCCTAGGTGTCAAAAATGGTGAAGAAATCTTGTGTTAAAAAAAATCATAAAAAACAGCAAATTTGTTCCTCCCCCACAGATATCTCCCCCCTTAAGAGAGAACGAGAAATCTCATCTGCTGCCGCATTACTGAACGGTGCGAATTTTAAAATTCGATTTCTCTCTTCAAAGATGGTAGACAAGATTCAACAATGAGCTGGGTATACGTTGGAACCCAGAACAAAACGAATAATTAAAAATAATCACTAATCAATAACAATAAAAAATAGTCATAATAATGAAGACGTTAATAACAACAATAGAAATGATAATATCAACAATAAAAATTATAATAATATCAGCAGCGAAAACAATGGTTATCATTGTTGAATAAACATTTTTTTCTCCAGTATGACGCTTTTTTAAGTTCCACTTTTTCAAAGTTCTCACTTAAGGCCTTAGGCCACTCTAGAAGCTAAAAAAAAGGCTTTTTGGGGATTTTTTAAATCAGAAAAACTACAAAATAAATCGAGATTACAAAAAAGGGTGTTTAACATACATATCAGTGACTCTAAAAAAAAAATACATTGTCTATGGAAGTACGTAGGATTTTTTTTATATTGCATAGTTCATTTGTTATTAACAATTATCTGACGATTTTTAGGAAAATGCTTGGTAAGTGAAAAATTTGCCTAGAACATCGTCAGATAATTGTGGCCCAACCCCTTAAGGTATTCCTTTCACGGAGGGCCGTATTTTATGGGGGCATAGCGGCGTTTAATGCAAAATAAATGACAATCAATTATTGTACCCAACGATAAACTGGAATTAAAAATTTCGAGCAAATTTAGATGACGCTGAAGTTTGCATCGTTGGAATGCAGCGATATTTTTTTCGCTCCACTTTTTAATTCTATATTTTTATCATTATCCAAATTTTTTTTGCAAATTAAGATTGTTAATTTTCAATAAGAATTCGTTGAATCATTTCTGCGATTTTCACACCCCAAGTAGGCTAAGAAAATTGAGAAAAAAGAAAAAAATTAATTTCCGTTGCATTCCAACGATGCAAACTTTAACGTCGTAAATTTAGTAGATTTGGACATTTGTACATTTGCTCTGGAAAGCCGAAAAAATTTTCACACATTTTTTCAAGTTTTATCATTTATATTTACTTTAAACATTCGGTGACCCCCTGTTTTTATGGTCGCTTCCGAATCTTTAGAATTTCTTACGTGCGTCGAGCAGTTTATATCCGGCATCTAGAGTCATTTGGTGTACAAATTATTAGATAGAAATGGGGCCAGCGTGTCATATCTGTAAAGTGCCGTATAAATTAGACGATTTTTAGAGTCGTCATTTTTCGTTGAAAGTTCGGTAACTTGGCTTGAAATTTTACCGGATCCTGGCATGTATTTTTACCTCGTTGTAGACGAAAATTATTCAGTTGTTAAATACTCGAACTCGTGAAAGTATACACCTGACGGAAATTGAATTCTGAAAAATCCAGTCATAATCCAGAGACCGAAAAAAACACTAGTGAGAATAAAACTGCTAGTAAGTGACAAAAGGTCACAAAAAATGGTTGAAACGAGTAACACAGTGGTCGGAAAGAAAGTGCAATGATAAACAAACGGATATACATTGGAAAGAAAATAGAATAAAAATATACGTTGCGGACTGACGCGTGTCACACATATCGAAAAAAATGTTGTTCATCGATCGCGTCTACCCGTCACTCGTCGCTTACTCACGTGAATTCGAGTTAATGCAAACTCAATGAGACTCATTTCGTCGTTTTTAACGAGGTACGGTGAATCATCGCGTCTCCGAGTGACAGAGAGGGGGGGGGGGGGGGGAGAGAAACCTCGTGTGTTCGGTCCCCTACTTTTCCGTCCGTTACCTAGTGACGCGTAACGCATACGCTTCGAGGGACCACATGTCTTTTTTCTCCTTCACAATTATATCTCCCCCACCCAGCCTACACACTCCTCGGTCCTCACCAGCAACTGGAAAAAACATTGCGAAGCATCGAGAATACGAAGAAGAAAAATCTACAGAATTTTTCTGCCATTCCAATCACAGTAAAAAAAATGACATCGCTATTCGATGCGTTGTCGAAGTTTGCATCGTTGGAAAGCAACGATTTTTTGAAGAGACTACATCTACCTAGAGGACCGAAAAAAATGGCCAAATTTCGATTTTTTCCCGGGGAAACGGTTGGTGAAAAAGAAAAGCATTTTTTTAAACACATAGGTACATATATTGAGAGCCTTTGAAAAAAATCACCAGAATATACAGAAAAACAACAAGAACATGGCCGCTGGAAGATGAAATTTTCTTCGCGCCGTTTGACGGTGGACACTCTCCAGCTTGAACGGTCCATCCGAAATCTGAAAATCAAGGGCTTTATTGAAGTTAACAATAAATACGAGTCGTTGACGATCGTCGATTTTTAAAGTCATTTGTTTAAACAACGTGGCGACGAATTGAAAATTGATCTAACAGAATCTATGAAAAAAATCGTCATTTTTACGTAACTATTAAAAAATGAAGGTCGATTTTGAAAAAAGTGAGATCGTCAACGACCTTTAAATGTTTCGCACCGTATCTCCTGTAATTTTGGAAACAATTCATCGAGGGGTTCTCGAGATATCATGTTCACCGACTTTGAAAACAGTGTTTCGAGGCAAACGCGTTTAAGGGGCTATGAACGCTGAAAATTTGGGTGATTTACGGGAATTTTTTGGGAGAAAAGTATTCAATTAAATGTTTCGAATAATTAAGAATATATTTGGCTATATTTGATCTATATGACATAATTTTTCATAGAAAAATATTGAGATCCAAGCGACTCATGCGATGCCTTCGGAGGCGCCAAAAAAAAGTTCCTCCACTGCTGACATGATTCCGGCCGATTGAGTAGCTGAAACCGAAAAAGTAAAAATGTCGTTAAACTGGAATGTATTTCCTGAACAATGACGTAGGATTTTCGAAAAAATATCAAAATCTAACAAAATAGCGTAGTTATGAAAAAACGTCTGTTTTCGTACCTATAAAATGGTCGTTTTTTTCAATGCCAAATCGTCAATTTTCATCCAATCAAAAATATCTTACGTCATTGTAGAGTAAATATATTCAAGAGTACTCAGTTCAAATTTCAAGTCGATCGGATAATTGCTCTTTGAGTTACAATGTCAGCAAATTTGAAAAATTTCATTTCGAGAAAAACGCGTTTAAAGATTTAACTATCGATTTTTGCAAGATAAAATGATATTGATATAAATTATATAAATGATCATGATATTCTTGAAAGTATAAACCGTAGAAAAAGGCAACGAAAAATCGATTTTTTTAAAGTGTCACATTGGTATAGCCCCTTAAAGTTTACACTGTGATGCAGCTACCGCTCGCCGGACAGCTGGTTAGAAGCTGTAGCTCATTCAATTTTCGGAATATTCCAATGAAATGTTCAGGTAATACATACAAAAATTCAGGTATTTCTAAAAGGTGATAGTATAAAAAAAAATGTTTTAGGAAAATGCAAATTGTTAAATTCTTCTGTTTCTTAATTTTCATGATTATCTAAAGTCATTCACGACAGATTTAGGTGTAGGTCTCTAATGAGGAACTTACGAAAAATTTGCCGTAGCTTTGTTTTGCCAAAGAAAATGGGCAATTGGAAAAATATTGTTTTCGCTGCGTTCTATCGATGCAAATTTCAATATCATCAATAATCGACATAACTCCGCGGGAATTGAGACTTCCAGCTTGATCGTCCCCCTCTCCGGAGCTTCGTCAATAGACCAACATGTGTCGGGTGAAAAAATGTCGACGTCACCTGCCACAGATTATACGCTCCCGGGCACAATTAATCGTAGGAAAACGATGGATGGTTGAATCAATTTTCTTGACGCGTTTTTTTTTCGTTCCGTTGTCATTGGTGTCATTACACTAAAATTTCACTTTTTTTTACAATAATAAAAATAATTCTCATTTTATAAGAATTATTATGGAACTATAACAATAATAATTGTAAAACAGTGAATTAAAAAAAAATGATACCAATTATAATCCTCAGTTTACGATAGTTATACAATAATAATTAATAATAACAATAATAATGGTGGAAAAGGTGAATAATTTTAATAATAATAATCACAATTGTAATATTAATAAAATTATTAATATAATAATTATATCATCATTTTTTTAAATTGTTTTCAGTACGGATGAGATATTTTGCGATATTTCGGATTGAACGTATCTATTCAAATTGATCAAATCGTTTTCATCGTATCTGTCGAATTTCACTTTTCTCACAATAATATTCTCATGACGTTTAAGTTTGCATCGTTGGAACGCAACAAAAATTAATTCGTTTTAATTGCTACATTTTTTCTGGCCGATTCAGGCCGTGAAAATCGATCGAACGTTTTTCACGTATTTTTATTAGACATTTATTACTTCAATTCACAAAAAAGACTTTGGAGAATGATGTAAAGTACAAAATGAAGAATGAAAACAAAAATCGTTGCATTCCACCGATGCAAAGTGTAACGTGATAAAAATGGGCATGTCCGACACGTTCTCCAGTCGTTACGTGAACCCCCGACCAAACAATAGCGACGATAAGACAGGGGGAGTCGTGGTGTATCAAAACTTTCGGAACGAAGCGCAAACCGGATACGTCGCTCGTGCAGATATCACTAACTTCAAATCAAGATCCCCCCACCCTCCCCCGCAACCCCTCGCCGCCTTCAGCCCTCCCCTCGTCCGCCTCGTCGCCGTGCCACACACTCGTGTGCTCGACCGAGAGATCAATTTTTCGCTCGATCCCGATAATTCGTATAACGATGCCACTCGCATCTGTCCTCCGTTTGGAACGCTTAGAACACGCACACAGTAACGCGCGGGCGTACTCGCGCCCGCCAGTATTCAGAGCGTCAAAGTGGGAATGGTGCGAACGATTTTCAGGGCGAAGGGACGACGAATTGAGAAACGAGGCCGGTGGACATAAAGCTCTTGTTATTTGGATCGTCAATAGCTGCATAGTAGTCAGGTACTTTTTAGCTGCATAGCTGCATAGTAGCCAGGCACTTTTTTCTGCAATTTTCTACACATCCGATTTTCTTGATGGAATATGTTCGGGGGTACCCCCTAAGTGTAAATGTAAGTTGGCGGGACGGGAGGGGGGGGGGGGGGGGGTGAGCTTCAGCCGCCATCTTGGAAAACACGATTTATCAAATATCTCGTGAACCGTGCATCGTACGACAAAAACAGTAGGGATCATTTTCGTAGATAAAAAAATTCTCTACAACTTTTATCTGAATGTTTTTTCTGTATAGTGCACAGGTTTTTGTTTATAGCGCGTCGAACTTTTTGCAGCATGATTATTGCTAAATATACAGTTAACGGTCGAGGAAACATTAAAAATGGTAATAACCAAATTTGTAGAACATACAATTTCCAATAACCTTTATTCTTCACTTATTTTCGTAAAATTAATAGTGTAAGAGCTATTGGTTGGTAAACGTTACACCGCTTTAATTACCAGAGGAAATGTTGCTCGTAGTACACGGAAAACATTTCATAAAACATAAAACGGCCATTATTGTTTAGAAAAATGACAATACTGTGTAGTGAATGTATAAAAATTATAGGGTTAAGAACTACTAATAATTTTTAGATCTTTTTTTACTTGCATGGGTAGAACGTATTATCATAAAAAATTGACAATGTAGCAAGATGCAATTCTTTGCACATCACGTAAAATCATACAAATTGATAATAATAATAATGAGAAAGAAAAGGTGAAGAAGGGGATAACCGAGTTCGAAGGATGCAAATGAACTTTTTCAAATAAAAAAACGGATTAAAGCATTGAAGATCGTACAAAGTGGCGCGGTATTTTACGTCGCACGTCTCATCCGTTTTGATGATGAAGGAAGACACTCATCGCCTTGTACATCTCTGTCTTCAGCCTTCGCTATATCCGTAGGAGATGAATCGAAAATTAGATCTTCATCGAATTCGTCTTCTATGGCATCCAATGTATCTGGCACATTGTCGCATGTTTGTCCACTACAGTTTTAACGAATAATTGAACATTTTAGGCCAGTTTTTCGGCATCCACAGGTAGACCCGCAATGTTTCGTGCATTTGATATTATTGCACACAAGATATTATTTGCAGCAAACTTGACGGTGCGGGAGCCATAGCAGTTGAAACTGGTTGACGTACGTTTGAAGTCCGCTTTCAACCCCATCCAACAAACTTCAAATGAAGTTTATTGGAAATTCGATGTTCTACAAATTTGGTTATTACCGTTTTCAACGTTTCATCAACCGTTAACGGTATATTTAGCAATAACCTCGTTGCAAAATGTTTGACCCGCTATAAATAAAAACTTCCGCACTATACAGGAAATTTTTTGGAATAAAAGTTGTAGATAATCTTATTATCTACGAAAATGATCCCTACTGTTTTTGCCGTACGATGCACGGTTCCCGAGATATTTAATAAAACGTGGTTTCCAAAATGGCGGCTGAAACGCAACCCCCCTCCCGTCCCGCTAACTTACACTTACAGTCAGGGGACATCCCCGAACATATTCCAACAAGAAAATCGCATGTGTAGAACATTGCTTTATGAACCTACTTTTTCGCCTCTCGTCATCGATTTTTTGCTGAATTTTACCCCCCCCCCCCCCCCCTATTTTAAAATGGGGCAATTTATGGACGGCCCTGTAGGTGTAGATTCAAATACACGCATGGATATGCGTGTGTGGAAGTCTGCAAAAATTGTTCCCAGAAATCTCGTTTGGTCCGGGAACGACACTTATGCTGAGGAGAAAAATAGTATATGGGAATTCAAGTGGACGAAGGATTCATCACGTCATCGTCACGCTTCTCGACTCTGCTTTTCGTCTCGCTTGTCGGTGTTTATGACTATTTTGTTTCGCCGCCTCCCTTCGACCCCGGCCCTCCCAGAGAGAATTTTGATAATGGGAAGTCGGTCGTCAACGTCCGCGAACGCGGTCAATCTAGCTCGACAAATTTTATCTCTGCTGCGACGCGAAACGCTGGGCGAGTTTTGTTTGAGGAGGTTGGACCGTTAGTCACAATTCAAGATTAAAAAAAAGATCTGTATGTTATACTAGACTATACTCGGGTTTTCCGGATTTTTTGGATTTTTTTTTCACTACGAAACACCAAAGATAAAAAATAGTTTGATGTCATTTTACGTGCGGTTGAATGGGCAAGCCGTCTACGGGTGATGGCATTTTTTGGGCTACTTAGCACCAAGATAAACTATTTCTAATAATGGATTGACGCAAACTATCATGTCCATCATGGCAAACATCTTGATCATCGTAAACTATGTATATTCAATATTGAACCATCAAGGCTTGATGAAGGATTACGAATCTTGGCTTACGAACGGCGATTTGGTTGATCCGAAACGTCAATTACCCGAATCGCGACTTGGGCTATCCAAAATATCAATTATCTAAAAAACAATTTTGTTCATCCGAATGCTCAGTTATTCGAACGATTACGCCCTTTATATTGTTCCACGATGTATACATCGTTGTACGCCCCCCTCCACTTTCTCGGTCTGCACTCGCACATTGCTTTCCGCTAGCAGTCGAGATTTGCCAGCAAAGAAACGAACTTCCGTTGTGAGGCAGAAGAAAATCGACGACTTTTCCAAAAATAAATAGATAAGAACTCAAAGATGTAAGAATGTTGATTATTTTTTAATACATATCCAACTTAGTTCTATATAATTAAATGATACACTGGTTATTTGCAATTCACCAAAAATGTACTTGTATTATTAACATATAAATGTTCATTGTACTCGAGGTCTTTTTTCGTTCGGATAGTAAGTGGTGAGCGAGAGCCACCTCTCGAGAGCAAAGGGTCAACAAATGGTTGAACATATTAAAAAATAATCCGGTAAAACGATAGAAAATGTTATAAACTATGTTCTGCCTCAATTTGAATTTAATCGGACCAATAGATTTTCCGATACAGCCTGACACCGTTTCATAAAACAGTTTCGAGAAAAACGCAAAGGAAAAGAGGAACAGTTGCAGAGGACTGGATGGTTCTAGCGGGCAATCTGACCCTTCACAAAAATTGTCATAAGTCGGCAAATTTTTAGAATTTTTACTAAATTCTCGTTGCACATCAAACTTAAGAGCCTAAGCTATCAAACTATGGGGTTGAAGTTTGCTCCGTTGGACCTCGATAAATATTTTTGCCAATTTCTTTTTTTCATTGTTATTCAAAAATCATACTTCGCAAATTTGTTGTCGGTCGCTAAATAAGAATCCTAAAGAGTGTTTTTCTGATTTCCCTCACTTAAATCTGCCCCCAAAGAAAATTTGGGAAAAATAATTAAAAAAATCGCTTTCGTTTCATTTCAACGATGCAAACTTCATAGACATAAAAATTTATAATTAAAAAAACGTATTTTTTAAATGTCAAGTATATGCAAACCCCCTCAGTTTCTAATCGATTTAAAGAGAGAAAGAAGTGAAAAAGCGGCGATTTTTCACAAATAGTGTGCTCGGCCAGTTCCGAGTAGCATCGATTCGGGTCGTCGAATTTCTTATTCCTTCATTGGGCTGCGTTCGAGTTTCGCAAAGCCGGAAACCAGGTAGGCTCTTCAGGGGACCCCATTTTATTAATGTGCTATTTTTACATAAAAAAAAACTTCGGAGTTTCCACTGGAGATTATGATCATCCGTATGACGTTGAAGTTTGCATCGTAGGAATGCAACGATATCCCCCCCTATTTCTTTCTCTATTTTTATCATTATCTAAAGACTTTTTTTTTGCAAATCGAGCTCGAAAATTTCTATTAAGAATACGTGGGAAAGTTTAAGTGATTTTCATTGTCTGAATCGGCTGAAAAAAATTTGAGTAATTAAAAACAATTAACTTTCGTTGCGTTCCAACTATGTAAACTTCAACTTCGTTCATTCATGTACTTCCTGCAACAAGGATTAACAGGTCGTACATTTTTTATTTATACAGTCGTCGACGATTTGGAAAAAAAAAATATATTAGCGGCGATAACGAGAATGTGGGCACCTGGGGTCTTGAGGGACCCCACGCGTCTAATAAAGGGTTATGAGGCTCATTACTCAGCGCCTTCGCGACTACTTTCGCACTCGCGTCCGAATCGCGGACCCGTAATGGCATTAGCGAACTCTCCGCACCGCGCGTGCTTAACTGTAAATCTAGCATGCCGTCTGGACACTAACGGATTTCACCTCGATTATGCGCCACGCGCGATATACTACGAGACGCAGTAATTTAATTGCCGCTGCCGTTCAATTGTTTCTTTTTCGCCTTCAAATCACTGTAAACAAAAAAAAAAGGTTACTATCTCTACCGACGATTCTTCCCAGCTAATTTACGTTTTTTTCGTCGTCCAAAGCATTTTAAACTACCATTAAGGTGAACAAAAATAATCGAACAAAAAAAGTTTTTTTACCTGCAGGCTTTTCGTGTCGCAGCCTCGCATCCAGAGCTTCCTTCTATTTTTGAAGATTTACTTTTTCTTTTTCTTCTTTCCGAGCGGAATAAAAATAATACGAACAAAAATCCGACACTCACTCCGATTTACCGCTTCTCGAATTTCAGGGCCGAGAATATTTATTTTTTCCTTTAAACCAGCGTGATCGTAGAATTTTTACTTTGATTAGCTCAAGTCGTATTGCAGAATGAAAAACCTGATTAGACGAGGAACAATTATGAGAAATAACAAAACTGACGAAAAACACATATGTGTGTTTTATATATAAATTATATATATATATATATATATATATATATATATATATATATATATATATATATATATATATCAAATTTAATTATGGTATTGTTATGGTATTCAGATCAATCGAGCTTTGACCGGAAATAGATTTTTTTTAAAGTTCGAAATAAATCTGAAAAAATTCTCGTGAACTCACAAGAAGCAATGCACCTTTTTTTGCTGTCTTGAGGTTTTGATATAAATCTTATCGTTTTCGTACTCCGGAGCAATTTTCAAATTATCTATTTTTTCACAAAAAACGAAATATTGTTGGAAAAAAAATCGTAGAAAATTTTTGAAAAAAACGAAATTGAAGCTTATGCTTCCCCTTTTATGATTTCGGTCGAAGAAATGCGTAAACAAATTCTTTACTCCAAACGGGGTCCACTCAAAAGGGAACAAAAAGACGACGAAAAACGGTCGCTTGTAAAACCGGGTGCTAATTGTAAAAAAAATCGTAAATTTTTTTTGAAAGAAGCCAAAATGAAGTTAAATTCTTCCTCCTAAAAATGCCGTTTATTAAATTGGCATAGGTCAACTACCGGCGAAATGGCATAGAAAACCGTTCCGGCACTCTTTAAATTTTTGTCCCGAAACTTTTTGCTGGTAGTGTGTGTGTGTACACACACACACACACACACACACACATACAGGGTGAGGCAACAACTATTAGCAGTAGACATATTTTCTAACCTATCAGACTTAGGCTCTCCAATTTCTTAAATAGTACTACTATTTTTTCAAACTTTCAAGAAGGAGCTTAAAATAAGTTCACACGCACAAAATTTCAAGATGATCGATCAAGCATCAGTATAAAAGATCGATAAAAAAATTACTTTCAGTGTTTTTAGTCAAGGGCCAATTAAGCAAACGGTGCAAACATTTGCTCCTATAAAAGGTGATCAGAGTGACGGCAACCACTTTTAATGCACGCTTGCAATCTGATTCGCATTGATTGTATTGTCTTATTAATCACATCAGTCTGTATTGACGAACAGGCTCTAATTGAGGTTTCAATAGTTTGATACTAAGCAAAATCCATGTGAGTCGTAGGGCCTTGTTTACATTGTTCGCAACTAAGAATCTCATCAACTTATTGTGGAAAGCAATGAGAAGTTTGTGATTTCGATAATAAATGTGTGTTCTCTTCAGTTTAAGTACTATGACAGAATTTCGTTTTGTCGGTACAGAATCAAATTTTCCGTAAAATGTTTCTCCGTAAATGAAGATCATATCAAGTTGCTCTTGATAAGATCTTAATTGACGGAGAATGTCACAAAAGTGTTGCGTGCGAACTTATTTTTAGTGCCGTGATAAAATTCTGAAAAGAAAATCGAGGTGACCTTGAAACCTGCGAAGCGCTTCCACCGGTATGAACCTGGTAGCCACCACTCGATGACCCCCTTCGAACAATGCAACTTTCGTAGGAAGACTTTTCTCCTAAGTCTGAGAGATTAGAAAATACTTATACTGCTAATAGCTATTGCCTCATGACGCTGAAGTTTGCATCGTTAGAATGCAACAAAAGTACTTTTTAATTTTTTAAAATTTCTTTATATTTGTTATCACCCATTTTTTTCCACTTTTCGTCGTCGCAGATTTCTACTAAAGACAGGAAAAACCAGTTGAGTGATTTTCGTACTCTACATTGTCGAAAGGAAATGTGACCGATTAAAGAAAATTTATCTTCTGTTGAATTCCAGTGGTGCAAACTACAACATGATGTTGCCTCATCCGGTATATAACGTTTAAAAAAATCGATAATAATTCAGGGGTTGATCCGAGACCCACACATGCTTATATCAATCGACTCAGAATTTCACCCCCACTTTAGAGAACACATTCTGTTCTGGGGCACCCTGTATATAAACGTTGCGCCCGAGTCAAAGGGAAAAATGAAAGGCGGCTGCCTCGTTACTCTACGCCTGTATACATGGTCCTATTTATAAACACACACATAAAGGGTGTCTCAAAAAGACCCGTCATTTGAATTTATCAATGAAACCTTTTATTTATTAGATAAGTACCAATATTTTTATTTTAATATAAGGTACATACCTGGAGGTTATGTGTGGAACACAATATCCGATAAATGGCATAAACGGCATTGAAAGATATATTCTTTCAACAAGATGGCGCAACCTGCCACAATGCGGGCGAAACAATGAAGTTTCATGCTCGTGTTATCTCGCGCTGCGGTGATGTGAATTGGTCACCAAGATCGTGCGATTTGACGCCATTGGACTTGTTTCTTTGGGGTTTTCCGAAAGGAAACGTGTATGCCAATGATCCACACACCATTACGGAGCTCACGGAAGCAATTGGACACACCATTAACGAAATTAGTCCACAATTGTGCCAAAATGTTTTTGAAAATTTCGTCAAAAGAGTGAACGTTTGCAAACAGGGACGAGGCGACCATTTATCGGATATTGAGTTCCACACATAACCTACATGTTTGTACCTTACATTAAAATGAAAATATTCGTACTTTTCAGATGAATAATACGTTTTATTGATAAATTTTGATGTTAGGTCATTTTTGGACACCCTATGTAAATATAGCCTTACGTACCTGGCCGGCGCTTAAAGACCGTTGAACGATACTCGTGTTTCGCATTGCACACGGAAATATAGACCACTAGGATCTTTTGTCCATACGAACGGGTGACTCATAGCATTAAATGTAATACCGCACGTCAAGTGGCTACTTCACACCCTGCACTATATATATATATATATATATATATATATATATATATATAATACAAATACATATCGTGTATTTCGTACAACCGTGTAATCGTATATCTATATCGAAAAAAAAACACATTTCATCATTAAGAGTAAATCAAAACGTTTCCGATATCTTCGATATCGTTTACTCGATCTCAAACTTTCATTTGGCCGCAATAGTCCATTCTATAAATACACGTGAGCGTAACTCGCGGTCGCGTTCTCACATATAATGTCGAAACGAACAAAAAAGGAAGAATTCGAGCCACTTCTCTGTCTTGAGTAGGGTCAACGAGTGCTTTCAGAACTGCAGAATTGGGGATCGATTCGAAATACACATGTCATTTGAGTGCGCATAAGCTAACCGGGCTGAGAAAAAAAAAACGTTAAACCGGAAGTGACGTCAAACGCCCTCCCGGAGTGTCTCAAAAGTCTGGACTGTTTGGCTGGACTGTTCGAGGGCTGGTGCGAGAGGCGATCAAGCTATTAGTGGCTGACAGTGGATCAATTTGCAAAAGTATTTGACCTGGGCCATCGGGTAAACTTCTGGTTGACTAGCCGAGCAATGTTTGTTTGGGTGAGAGAGAGAGAGGGAGAGAGGGGGGGGGGAGAGAGAGGGAGAGAGGGAGAGAGAGAGAGAGAGAGAGAGAGAGAGAGAGAGAGAGAGAGAGAGAGAGAGAGAGAGAGAGAGAGACAGAAAGCGGGAGGGGGGGGGGGATTGATTGATTGATTGATAGAATTTATTATGCCCCAGTCAATTTTCGGAGGAGGAGCGATATAATTTAATACAGTATACATGTTATGAACAAAACTGATAGATGAAGATAATATGAAATTATACAAAATTATACAAAATAAAACTAAAAATAAAGAACCTAGATAAAACTAAATAATACTACAGTAAGTAATAATAGAGTAACGCAAAATAATACAAAATAATAATAATAAGAGTGCGCAAATGCTAGATGCAAAATAAAAAATATAAGGCTAATAATACAGGATAACACAAAATAATACAAAATAATACAAAATGATAATGCAAGATAATACAAAATAATGCAAAATAATATAGGACAATTCAACCCTATGAGGGAAAAAAATGAGAGCAGTGATAGATGTAAAGCGTGCGTGCAAATTAGGGAGAGGGGGAGAGAGAGAGAGAGAGAGAGAGAGAGAGAGAGAGAGAGAGAGAGAGAGAGAGAGAGGCATATGTACGTCCAGCTGCGCCATGCTCTCTCCTCGAGTCTCCCTACCGCACTCCAGGCAACCGTTTCCTTCGTTGGTGAGGTTTTTATTTTATTTTTTCAATCCTCTTCCTTTTTTCTCTCGTATCCTAGCCGCCACGACGGTCTCGTCGCCGCTACTTTTAGCTCGCTGCCTGCGTCAATGAACGCGAATCTCTCGCTCGTTTTGTCTCCGTTCTGGAATAACGTGGTGATGATTATATACGCCCCTCAGCTCCCTCGTGCCATCTTTCCATTCTCAACGTATGATTTGTTCTTTTTCACGTAAACAGGATTTTCAAGGTCGTGAGAACGCTGCGAATCGTAGCTCGTAGCTCTAACGTACGTTTTGTAATGTCAATGGTTTTCGGGGCCGGGCGTGAGAGGGGGGGGGGGGGGGGGGATAAATAGAAAATGCTTGTGATGGGATTAAAATTTGATGTGAACAAAAGGAGGTCAGCCGGATTGCATATTGTACCAGGCACACGGAGTTTTGACGATCGTTGAATACATAGGAGCATTTATTTATAGAAGCACGCGTTTTCACGGCGTATTACCTCGTTCGAACAAGCTGGACTCGTCGTATTGCAGCAATATATTTATAATATGCAAGCACGTGGGCTACTCAGATCCTCGTATGTATAGAGAGAAGGAGAGAGCCAGGAAGAGATGGAGAGAGAGAAAAACCTAGCAAAGACCTTCACTCGAATGTCGTGGGTGATCTTTGTGTAGGCCCCGGATGAAATCAATTGGCATTCGACATTCTGCGATATAGTACCACATGGGAATTTATCGATTTGAGGGGTTAGGCTAATGGATGAGCCTAAGTTGAAAAAAAAATTCACTTTGAAGGAATAAGTGTTTGAAACATCGTTTGGACATTTATTTGTATGTACATTAATATAGGTGTGTACCAAATTTCATTAAAAAATATTAATGATTAAATACGTTATAAACAATCTCGTGAAGGACTTTTGAACGTGAGGACCTCAGCGGTGTACTTGATTTGGGCCAACCGGCTGATCCGAAACAAAGAAACGAATTTTTTTCTAAAAATAGATAATATTGGCTAAGACTTGACCGAACTTTTTTCCGTTATCGGGCTTCAATCATCAAAAAAACAATTTGGATTTTTTTTCTTCGATTTTTCGAGGAAAAAATTACATCATTATTATTAATAACTAGTGAAAAAAATGGCGAGGAGGAAAAGGTCGGTCACGATTAAACTACTATTACACTGAATAGGCGTACCAAATTTCAAGCCAATCCGTTCATTAGATCTCGAGAAATCGTGTACACCGTTTTGAAAAGCATCGTTTCGAGAAAAACGCGTTTATGGGGCTATACCAGTGTGAACGCTGAAAATTTGGGTGATTTTCGGGAATTTTTTGGAAGAAAAGTACTCAATTAAATGTTTCGGAAAATTGAGAATATATTTGGCCTATATTACATAATTTTTTTATAGAAAAATATTGACATTCAAGCGACTTATGCGCAGCCTTCGGAGGCGCCAAAAAAAAGTTCCTCCACTGCTGACATGATTCCGGCCGATTGAGTAGCTGAAACCGAAAAAGGAAAAAATGTCGTTAAACTGGAAGGTATTTCCGGTACAATGACGTAGGATTTTCGAAAAATATCAAAATCTAACAAAATGGCGTAGTTATGAAAAAAAACCTGTTTTCTTGCCTATAAAATGGTCATTTTTGTGAATGCCAAATCGTTTTGCGAATGCCAAATCGCCAGAACGTATAAGTTTACGTTCAATCTGCGATTCCTGCACTATATGTTGGACCTTCCTCTTTAATTTCAGTTGCCTCAAGCGACTTCACAGTAGCCTAACCCCTTAAAAGAAGAAGAATAAACGAATTGAAAAAAACCCGAGAAAAAAACAAAACAGGCAGGCAAAAATCTGAGTTCACGCAATTCTCGTAAACGTGAATACCCCCTTACTTCGTAATTATTCGCGTTCTAGTTCGTGCGGGCGATTACGAGCGACGAGTGCTTTATGGACCGCGAATGAAAAGAAAAAAAAAGCAGAGGATAAGAGGAAAGATGAAAAAGAGTAACTTGTAGAGAAGTTCTACTTTTTCTTAGATCCCCCCTTTCTACCAAGACGCGCATATAAACACGCTACTAAGAGCCGAGAGCTTGTAGGTCATCAAAATTACCTTTCCTCAAGCCCCTTCACCCCCGCCCCCCGGCTCACGCTCTCTTTCTCTCCGCCTCGATATCTTACCGCAGGATAAACGGAAAATGAGAAAAAAGGAAACGCCAGTGCAAACGAATGAATAATAATAAAAAGAAGTGGCAAATGTAGTATGGTTGGTTTTTGCGATATTGAAGCCAGCAGCACACGCGGAGCCTCCGAGTGACCAATGGGGTTGAAGTTTGCATCGTTGGAAAGCAGCGAAGATTTTTCCAATATCTTAGTTTCGTTATTGTACAAAATCATACTTTGCAAATTTGTTGTAGACTGCTGAACACAAATTTGAGGTTCAAAATTCAAAATGTCAATTTTGAATTTTGAACAATTTGAGGTTCAAAACTCAAAATGTCAATTTTGTATTTTGAACAAAACTTTGAGGTTAAAAACTCAATATGTCAATTTTGAACAAAAATTTGAGGTTCAAAACTCAAAATGTTAATTTTGAATTTTGAACAAAAATTTAAGGTTCAAAACTCAAAATGTCAATTTTGAACAAAAATTTTAGGTTAAAAACACAAAATGTCAATTTTGAAATTTGAAAAATTCAAAATGTCAACTTTGAATTTTAAACAAAAGCTTTTCAAATTTATGTTCAATTTTCAAATTTGGAACAAAAAATTAACATTTTGAATTTTTAACCTCAAAAATGTTTGCGTGATTTTCGTAGCTAAAATCTGCCAAGAGGCATGTGGGGAAATTGAAAAAAATCCCTTTCGATGCATTCGAACGATGCAAACTTCAACGTCACAGTGTCCACCGGGGCCTCCGAGTGACCAATGAGGTTGAAGTTTGCATCGTTGGAATGCAACGAAAATTCTTTCCAATATATTAGTTTCGTTGTTGTCCAAAATCGTACTTTGCAAATTTGTTTTAGATCGCTGAATACGAATTCAAAATATTAATTTCGAATTTTGAACAACAATTTGAGGTTAAAAATTAAAAATGTCAATTTTGAAAAAGAAAAATGTAAATTTTGAAATTTTGAAAATGTCAATTTTGAATTTTTTAAATTCAAAATGTCAATTTTGAACTTTGAACAGATGTTTTTCAAATTTTTGTTAAGTTTTTAAATTTGGAAAAAAAATTGACATTTTGAATTTTGAACCTCAAAAATGTTTGCGTGATTTTCATAACTAAAATCTGCCAAGAGACGTGTCCTCTAACTCGTACAATCTCATCGCCATCAAAATTCAACAAATTGCAGATTTCGGATACGTATCCTACAAAAAGTGTTCGAGTAATTTTCGTAGCCCGAATTTGGCCAAAAAAAAGTTCGAGCACCTAAACTTTCGTTGCGTTCCCACCAATGCAAACTTTATTGTCATCTATTTCTTACGGTATTGAAGTTTGCATCGTTGCAATCCAACGAAAATTCATATTATTATATTCTTATTTTTATCATGTTACTAAATGTATCTTCCAAATTTAAAATGCGAATTTACCAACAAGCCTCTTAAAAAATGGTCGAGGGATTTTTGTAGGTAAAATCGGCTGAAAGAAATTTGAGCGAGTCGAAAGATTAATTTTCATTGCACTGCAATGATGCAAACTTCAATCCAATTATTTTACACGTACTCGCAATTTACGCGCGACTCGAGTAGCCGCGTATTCTCTCGTAGGAAATCTCAATTGCGGACTTGCTGGCCGTTACTCTCGGTTTAACATTCGTTAGCTGGCACGTACGAGCTAGCCGCGCGAAGAGCGTTGGTGGATTCGTCGCTTGTTCGTCGTGTACGAGATGTGGCGCGATCGGGTTCGAACTGCTTTAAAATTAAGTACTTTTGTTTGTGGACATTTTTATTGCTGATACCACTCATTGTTGCTATTAATATAATTGCCCTGATTGTCGTTATCATTGTTGTAAATTCCACTAGTGTTTATTAATAGTAGAATTAGAAGATGTACTATTGTAACTATTTTAACAAAACAATTTTTACTATTGTACTATTGCACTACTATTGTACTATTTTAACAAAAAATGATGATCATAACAGCAATGATTATAACAATGAAGATAGTATTTATTATTTATTATTTATTTCTTTCATCATATACCGTTACCGTTTTTTACATTTCCATCCTTAAGGCCTTAGGCCACAGTAACGGGTATAAAATCATGTGCGAACTTAACAATTTTTTTTCGTATGGAAAAGTGATTATAGATATATATTCGATGTACAAAATGGCCGACTACTACTATTTTCTTTTGTTGTCTTTTCGTTTAGGCGCTCCGCGGCGTGACATTTAGCATCCACAATTTTTTACCTACAACAAAAAACAAAAATTCTCGCCAATCTACATCAGAATACCTAGAGAAGTACGTACGGTATTTGAAAAATATTGTTTTATTCAAAAGTTGTAGGTATTTGAACTTTAGAAATGAATTTTCAGTGAAAAATTTCGTTATAACTGCTCATAAAATGCTCATAAAATGAAAAGTTTTCGATTAATCAGAAATTCCGTACGTACTTCTCTCCGAAATGCAATTAGGAACATAAATTTTAAATTTGAAGTAAATCGAGTGAAAATTGTTGAAGTTATTTGTCACACCAATTGGAAAAAAACTGTTTCGACAAAAATGCGTTTAAAGTTTTAGGTACTCCATGGCCGTGCCAGAGTACCTAACGTCATACCTTACGTTATACGCTCAAAGTCGGTGAAAAAAAAATGTTCTTGCTATAAATCGAATAGTAACTTATTCTTATGATGATAAAGCACCGTTTTAGCGAAAAAAATCGATTTTTTTGAAAATTCTACTGTGGCCTTACCCCTTAAATAGAAGCTTCTAGTAATACAAATTTTGTATAACCGGATACTTTTTTGAAATTGTGAACATTACGAAAATGGTAAGCTGTAGAACGAAAAAAATCGATTTTCGACTGAAAAACAAGGTCGTTAATTTATTGTTAACAAATGGATCAACAAATCGGAGGATCATCTGTTCATACGATAGAAATTGTTATAAACTATGCTCTGTTCGAATTTGAAGTGAATTCGACGAATACATTTTGAGAAGCGACTTGCACCGTTTCGTGAAAAAGAGTTTCGAGAAAAACTCGAAAGAAAACACTTCATTGTGGCGCAATGGGCGATCTGGCCTTTCAAAAAAATCGTCATACCTCCGTCAATTTTTGGAAACTTTACAAAATCTTTTTTGCATATTAACGTTAAGACCTAAAGCTGAAAAAACCCAATAAAAAATCGTAGTTCTGAAATTTCACTTTCACGAAGATCCCTTAATAATAATAACCGGCATAAAAACAATAATAAAATTAATAATAATCATGACGATGATAAATAATCATTTATTAATCATTATTATGACCATAATCGTAATACCAATGCTCATTATCACCATGATCATTATTATCATTGTTGTCGTGAAGCGGAATTATAATTCAGCACTGTTTTCGAAAATCCCTGCATTTGTTTCATTATGTGAGTTTTGTCGGATTAGAGAGACAGGAATTATTATACCGAGTACAAGAAACATGATTCTCTTTTTTTCCATCATCGATTACGAAACTCCGACCAGATATAGCTTACTCGAGTAAATTTCGACCTAGTTTTCGTTTTCCTCGTCAGTCGTTATTACGTTAACGACTTCCGGCCTATTCTCGTTCTTTCGCGCAGGATTTGCATTAAATGAAGAGCAAAGATGAAAAAAGAAGAAGAGACAAATAAATGGCGATTCGTTGCGCGTTCCACGGGCTACTCGTCGATCGCGACGAGCGCGTGGGTGGCCCCTTTGCTTCATAGACATAAACGATGAAGCGTGCCCGACGAAGATGACTCTATGCGTGCGGCTTATGGTCGTTTCGTTTCGAGGGCTCCTGGACGAGAGGCAATGAGACAAAAAAGAAACACACTTTGCACACTCTTGTATTCGTGTATGTCTGTAGACATGTGCGATTTTTTAATCTTTTTCGAATATGTTTACAGAGAGGCGGAGCGGGCAAGAGAGAGAGAGAGAGAGAGGAGAGGATAGAGAAAACATTTCCTATAGTAGCCTTTGACATAAAGTAAGATACTCAACAGCCAATTACAGCTCTCCCTCTCTTTGGCTCTAATCAGTGTGAAAATTTGAATTTAATAACCCAATCATTTTACAATTAAATCAGAATCATAATAGTATCCAGATCAAAATTATAACAAAATCATAAACTAATTTATGACAAAATAATAATCATAATAAGCGAGCAATAATAATCATAAATATAGCAAGATGTAAAAAAATGATATAAAAACCATAGCAACATCGCCTGCTGAGGGCTTATCTAGTTGAAATTTTGGAAAATGTCGATTTTCGGTTTTCGACGTATTCGCCAAATATAACGTTTCAAAAGTATTCTCTGAAAATGTCAAGTCTTTAACCGCGTTTTTTGCAAAATGACTGAAAAATCGGTGACAACGATATCTCAAAAATTCCTGCGCCGACTTCTAATTTTACTTTTTTATTTAGCTTCTTTTGCATATAGAAAAGCAGCTCTTGAACGAAGGATTTTTTTTCACCGAAAATCGATACTATCACTTTGGACTGGGGCCAACTTGTCAAAAATCCATATTTTATTAAATGCTTCGTCCAAGCACTAGATAATTTCATACCAAAACTAAATGCGCTTGATGCTTTTATTTCGGATGATTTATTTCCGAGCAGCAGACGTCACCGTGAAGGATGTTTTTTAAACAGCGCTCTGCACAAAATATTGCATCTACGGCATTTATAAATATTTTCCAATACAGATCTTGTAAGAGATTTTTCTCCTCGAAGTGCAAGGCTTGTGCAGCCTGAAAGCTTTAGAAATTTGCTCCCGAGATCGTCTTTAAATTTGTTTGAGGGGTTGGGCTACTGTGACGACCCGAAAATCAGGGTTAGTTAAACAAATTAGTTTTGAAGGAATCATTAAGATGATTGAACATTTTTTTGGACGTTTATTTGTATGTACATTATTAAAGTTTTGACCAAATTTAATTTAAAAAATATTCATAATTAAAGAAGTCATGAACAATCTCGTGAAGGACCTTCGAACGTGAAGGGCTCAGAGGTGTACTTTATTTTGGCCACCCGGTTGATCTTAAACAAAAAAAAAATGTTTTTTTTTTTCTTAAAATAGATATTATTTTCTAAGACTCGACCGAGCTTTGTACGTTACCGTATTTCAATCATCAAAAAAAATGTTGAATTTTTCTTCGATACTTCAAGGGAAAAATGACGTCATTATCGTTAATAACTAATTTTGAAAAATATTAATAAGAAAAGCTACTATTACACTACTATTACACTGAAAAAGTGTACCAAATTTCAATTTTTATCTAAAAGTGTATAGTCTCAGCTACAAATACGCGCCAAATTTTTTTGCTTAATGTTAAATATAACAAAAATAGCGATTTTTTTTTCGTAAAACTACTTTTTTCTGAAGGTATACTTTATTTAAACGATTTATTTAAAAATCAAAGAATGCAACTGCCACGAAAACTCAGATCAGAACTAAAAGTAGAATCAATAAAGAGTATGCCAGAATTTTTCAGATTTTTTCTCTCTGAATACGTGATATATTAGCTGCACGACAAAAATGCCCCATGTGATCGGGGGTGCCAGCAAAAATCATATGATCCGCGCAGGGTTAAGGGATCGTCACAGTGTAACCGGTCGAAAAATAGCGGATATTCGCGATTTTTTTTTCGATGGTCAAAATACGTTAATCAGTTTGATTTTTTTATGTCAAATCTAAACACTCCTGAAGAACAGAAAATAATTTTTTGAACGTTTATTTTTATTTTTTTTACATTCTTTTCAACGGTTGAAAATGTCATCGAAAAAAAAAGAGTCCTCACGGTGTACACGGCTGTGTCCGTTAATATTATCTGAAACAAAATTTGTAAAGCGATTATTAATCACTATGAGAGCCGCTATTTCGCAATGGAGGTTTTTAAAAAATGAAAATTGACAAAATGACGGAGGTTCGAAAAAAAAATCGAATTTAGCATATTTTTTCGACAGTTTTTCGTGCACCGGAAAAAAATTGACTTTAAATTTTTATCGGGCACTGCTTTCGAGTCATTCGTAACCGAAAATCGCTCGGGGTCAATACGACCCCACGTGTTTTTTAATTTTCCCTCGTAGCGTAAAAATTAATAAATTACGTTAAAATTATATCGTCTGTGTAAAATCGTATCGGGGTCACGACAAACTCGCAACGTTTCATCCGAGATAACAGCAACTATCTTAAATTATACAAAACCATAAAAACGTATTAAAAAATAATACACGCTCAACCCGTGCAATTTTACAATGAAGCTAAACGCGCTACTGAAATGAGTCGCCTACATCAGCACTGCTCCATCTTCCCCACGAGGCTACGAGCCTCCGGAGATTTTAATCTCCGCGTGCAAATGGACGGGACATTTTTTGTCCTTCGATGAAATACCACGTACTTTTCGCATCCTCGTTTCTCTTTGCTATTTGACTTTAAGGCACCACGGTTCGAGCGCGGTACGAGGGTGTATTTTTCGTAATTATTTTCAAGCAAACGATGAATGGAATTTTTTTTATTAATACTCATAGTCGGTATATACATATAGAAGACTGTATACAAATTTTTGTACTCGAATCTAAAGTATAGTTTGCGGTGTACGCCGCTTCCAAGAGGGCGCTCCGACGAAATTGCTCCTCGGCGGTTGACAGCGATTAAGCCATACGGTTCATCTGAAAAATCGAATAAAAATATATTTAGAAACTAGACATATAGGTTTACAGCATCACGTAGGGGAATTTCGATATCCAAAAAAAAAATGGCGGACCAGCGAATTTTATTTCCGATTTTCATGGAAAATTTTCATCGTTCATAAAAACAAAATAGAAGGGGGCCCTTTATAGAAAAATCCCTACGTGGTGCCATAGAGACTGGATTTTCGAACAGTTTAAGACTTGGCGCATGCAAATCGGATAAATAGTTTTTTTAATATGTTGTCAACCAGGTTGAAAAACGCAGTTTCGAGAAAAACGCGTTCAACACCGCACATCTGCTGCTCGGCGCGATCGTGCGCTTCGAACGGTTTCACATAAAATTCTGTATCTCTGCCAATTTTACAAATTTCTTTAACGGGAGGGTAGGGGTTCCAGCGTGAAAAAAAAAACACTTTTTTGCGATTTTTTTTCATCTATATGGATAGAGTAAATTTATTGAAACCTTTTATACATTGTTAAGTGTTATTTCGAGAACATTCCGTGAAATTTGTACGCGAAAATATCCACAAACAAGCCGGTGACGAAGCTTTTCCAAGAACGCCTTTGGAAGAACACGATTTGCGGTGTTCACTGTATCTCAGCTAGAAATTATCTGAAATCAAGTACCATTAAAATTTAGTCAAAGTATCATCAAATCCTCCCCCCAACGGACTTTGATAATCTTTTTTTTCATTTCTAAATTTTTGGTGGTCATGTAAAGTGAAAAGTGCTATTTTTCACGAAAAATTCCGCCATTTTGGGGGTGGAAAACCCCCTCAATGTAAAAAAAACCTCGAATTAACCGTTGGGTGGGGGTATTTCATATGTAGAAAGTGTGTACCATGTTTGAAATAAATCGTTCATGTAGTTTTCAAATGGCAGTGAACACGGACTTTGAAAAAGTGGTTTCGAGAAAAACGCGTTTGAAGTTTTCGCGTTTGGTCAATAACTTCGAGAGTTTTGCTCCGATTGACTTGAAATTTTGGGATTATATTCTTGGAATGTTTAACTATAGGAAAAGACAAAAAAAAATCGATTTTTCAACAGTGCTAACCCTTACCCTCCCCTTGAACAATTTGCTGAGAGCATTCTTAACAAATGTATCTTTCAGAAGAAAAAAAATGACAATTTTTTTTTTGCCGCGGTGTAGTGGCTTAGATTACGAACTTGACGCAGAATCGTCCAAATATCGTGTTCCCTCGTTGTTCCTCTGGCTCTTCGACTTTTATTTCCTCCGAGCCCCGTCCCTCCACTCCTCTCGTAATCCGCGAGAATAATCCGACCATTTTCCCTTTCGCTGCGCTCTCGCGGCTGATGGAGGTGGAATATATACGAATGTAAATGTACACAAACGCGCGTGAGTACAAGTCGTTGAATTTCTAATGGTTTACACACGATTCAACGAGAAGACGAAGCTCTATGTGGGGCGCGCAGGCTTTCGGTGCAGAATAAGCCCAGCGGAGCTCCGAGCTCTTTGGTTACGAAAATAAGAAACTTTGCCCCCTCTTTGCTCTTTTTTTCTCCAGTCTCTCGCTAAGCTCACCCCATAGTGTTTTCTTTCATATATTTTTCGGTCTCTTTCTCATGCTACTTCTTCCTTCGTACGTCTCATTTGCCTACTCCTTTTTCTCGTCTCTGCAGTTTCTTTCTTTTTTTCTTTTTTATTCCTTGTCCTCTCGTCCATCTAAGACTCCTTATTTTTCTCTTCTTTTCCCTTCCTATACTCTCTTCTCTTGCCTTATCTCGGCCCCTCATTTTTCGGCTCCCTTCCTCTCCTCTGACAGATTGGACTTGGTCCCAAAATTTCCTGAGTCCTCAACTCCGTCGAAAATATCAGCTGCGAGAACAATTTGTCCACTCCCTGTAAAATCACCGAGGGCCGAAAAATATATTTGTCGTTTTTTTGTTGTTATTCTTTAGATAAGGGACTTTTCCGAAAAATGAGCCTAAATTTTTGCTGGGTTATAAATCATGATATCCAGTCGGGGGAAGGTGAAATTCATCCCATAAAAAGTTATGGGGTTTTGAGGTGCGCGGAAACACGTGATAGAATGGGGCATTTTTTTATTTCGACGCGTATGTTGCGTTTGTTTTGGTTTTTGAAAAATTCGAAATGATTTTTGACGATTTTTTGCTCGTAAAAAGTTAGTTTATGCAAAATTTCTGCTTCCCCCGACTGAATATCATAATTTATAACCCAATAAATGAGAAAATAGCAAACATTTTTTTTTTTTTTCAGAAACGTCACATATCTAAAGAATTACGGTTTTTTTAACCATCCACTCGCCCAAATCTTTTTTTTCTCGTACAATTTATTTTGAAAAAATATAATACTCTTGTTTGCATTTAAACGAGAGATAATTACTTTTAAGGTAAAGCAGAATTTTTGTTGCAGGGCGCAACAAACGATAATGTTTTTAGCGTTTTTTTTTTTAATTACTTGGCGTTCGGTTTATGAAGGTTGGAGCCGTTCAGTTGAGTCAAATGCCGGTCTATGAATTCTTTTGCAATAAACCTCAAAGAAATGCATACGAGGTATAGATTTATTCTGCACATGCTAATTTTTCATAAAATATATAATTAAAAGGCAAAATTATGCATTTCATTGTTTTCTATTACGTAAATAAGACACTTTTCTGTCACTACCAACTTGAAAAAGTATAACATCATCGATGATTATTATGAAAAAACTGCGTCAGCGACTGTTTTATGCAATTCAGAATAAAACTTACTGTCATTTATAATTATGCCTATTTATATTTATGTCACAAGATTATTTATCATTGCCGTTAATTAATATTGAGTGTTGCCGAGATACGGCAACTTCGCGGACATTGAGGTTGGTAGCAATGATCTTCATTCGCCAGCCAAGATTCGTGATCATTCATCAAACCTTGATAGTTCGATATTGAATATATATGGTTTACGCTAGGAAAAAAGGTTTTTTTTTTAAATATTTACGATGGTTTATTTTGCTTTGATCCGTTAAAAAATTGTTCATCTTGGTGCTGAATCGCCAAGAAAAATGAAATCACCCGTAGCGTGAACGTCTTGCCCATCTACCCGCAAGTAAAATTACAGACATTAAACTATTTTTGATCTCTGGTGTTGGGGGGGAGGGGAGGGGGGGGGGGTAAAAATCGCAAATTCAGTATAGTGTACACAATCACGTATATTGAAGAAAAAAAATTAATCTTGGATTGTGGCTAACGCTCCAACCGCTTTAACTTCTTTAAAGTTTAAAAAATCTATTTTTCTTGTATTTCGTCGTCAGTCCCGATACGTAATCTTTTCCCGCACGGTGAATAGTTCGTCTGTAGTCCGGGAGGACAAAGATTCCTTTTTGTCCGCTGACTCCGCGACTGTCGTGTTTAAAGCCCCTCCGAAATGTCGACCCTGAATTTTGCGGTGCTTTTTGGCCCTCCTACTCTGCGGGCTACAATGCTCTTTATTTTATTCTCTCCCTCTGTCCATTTCTCCCTTTCTCTCCCTCTTGTTCATTGTACCAAACCAACTTTCAACGGTTCAACAGTCCTCATTCACAGAGCATCACCACTTCCGGCAGCTCTTTTGTACTTTTAATGCGTAAGCCTCCCCCCCGACCCTCCGTTGTCCACTCCGCCCTTGCTCGCCCCGCTTACGATCGCTGTCCGGGCTTAATATTTCGCGATCATTCGCTCACGGGAGTTGAAATCGTCGCGTGCCGTCCATATGCTCCGCGAATCAAAAACTGGAGAACCCTCAAACGTCCGATATAGATCTCTGCGCGCGCGCGCGCGCGTGTGTGTGTGTGTGTGTGTGTGTGTGTGTGCGTGTATATACAGGGTGGACCATTTAACGTGACCACCCCAAATATCTCCGTTGCCTTTAGAGTGACGAAAAAAATGTCAGAAGGTTATTGATTGATTGATTTCAAAGGGTTTATACAGTGGTGAAAAATTAATTTTTGTCAAGGTCATAGTTTTAGCGTTCTCAAGGTCACCAATGGTTTTTCAAATGGTTTAATGAAATCGATTTCAATAAACAACAAATATTAATCTTACTAATGAAGAATAATAAATGTTAATTTGATCTATCATTTTATCATTCTTATTAGAAATAATTATTACTAATTTTATAATTCACTAATTTTTAATATTTTTTTAATTTCAATCATTTTCAAATTCCGTTGTTCAATTCTTATTTATTTCTTCCATCGTATAACGTTACGGCTTTTTACATGTCGATCCTTAGTTCTAATACTTATCTCTATTATCTTAGCTTTTATCATTTTTATAAGTCTATTAATGTTATATTATTATTATTGTTATTATTATTCTACCGTGAGATTCTATTGCACCGGGCAACATACTTCCTTCTTTTGCACTGGGAAACATTCCCCCCCCCCCCCCCCCCCCCCCCGGTGGGTTAGGCTCGATCTTCATCGAGACCGGAACGATAATACTTATTATTATTGTATAAGTTATATGCGGCACACTCTTTTTCACAGGGTGTACATTTTACAACCGGAAGCGAGTTGGGGTCGGTCGGCTACAATGGCGATGATTAGATTCGAGGCAGGTGGACGATAAAAATGGTGGAAGTCATGCCAGACTTCGTTGAAAAAGAAATCTGTGTTGGAATTTGTCATTGGTGCCGTCAAGAAAGTCGGCTCTATCGACATTCCCAGATTTTTCTCCAGCTCTGTACAATTTTCAATAAAACGGAGAATTCTGCGACAAAATATTTAGTTAAACATTTTTTTTTTTACGAAATAATCGATGACGTTGTAGTTTGCATTCATTTTTTTATTTTTCATTCCTCCTTTGTTATCTTCACTATTTTTATCTCCGTTATCCAGGGCCTTTTTATTGCAAAAAAAAATTAAAGCGAAAAATTGATCTTCGTTGCATTCCAACGATGCAAACTTGAATGCCATAGTAATCGTAATTATTAAAGCTTACATTTCAATGATTCTACAAATGAAAGTAATTATCATTACTAATGTGACATTAATCTCCAAAACGATAGTTATTTCGTGTACGAATATTGTTGATTTACCAAATGCCAATTGTTCGTGAATTATTTATTTCGGCTAAAAATGAACAAAAATCCGTAATATTTTCAGTATCAAAATGAAACATCAAAATTACAATGACAATTGTGATCAATCTAGGAAGAAGGATTGTTGCCATCTGCAAAAAGTTTATGTAATACTTTTATTTCAATTTTGGAAGAAAAGGGAAAGCCCTTTGCCAACGAAAGTTCTGCCGGAGTACGGTGAATCAATTTTTATCCGTATGCATGAAACCTGAAGGGGAGAAAAATGAAACAAGTGTATAACGTGGCCTTTGTGTCGCCCGGCCACTCGCGTTCCAATTCGAAACTCGGTGAGAAACATATGAAAGGAGCATATTAAAATGCGCTTGTGCAATGGAGGCGTTCGTATGACAACAAAAAAATGCGTCAAACGCGAACGTACGCGAGGACATGTTTTACTCGGTGCTTTTTAGTATTACTTTTTTCAAACGCTGCTCGGTTGAAGTACTCGGCTATTATTCCCTTGCTGGGTGCCATAGAATGGCGTTGAAGTTTGCATCGTTGGAACGCAATGAAAATTAACTTTTTTACTACGCAAATTTGCTTTTGCAGATTTAAGCTACGAAAATCACGTATACATTTTTCAGAATTATTATTCAGCGATCGACATATAAATGTAAATGTGCAAAATATGATTTGGGATAATAATGAAAATAAGAAAATTAAAAGAATTTTCGTTGCATTCCAACGTTGCAAATTTCTCTCTCTCTCTCTCTCTCTCTCTCTCTCTCTCTCTCTCTCTCTCTCTCTCTCCCTCTCCCTCTCCCTCTCCCTCTCCCTCTCCCTCTCCCTCCCCCCCCCCCCTAACCCTTGCTCTTTCACTCTTGTCATCTACTTGTTCATCTACTTTCCCAATAACGCTGGTTTTCCTTCCTTACCGATCAGTCCCTCATCACGCTCAACGAATGTAGCTCGCGCGGTCGCCCAAATGCGGAACGTTTTTACGAAAGGTCATGTCGTGAAAAAATGCAAGAGATCGAACAACGCGATAAAGCTACGAGGTTTTTCTTCTTCCAGCCGTTCGCGCAGTAAGCTGATTCCGCGTTTGCAGTTGAGTCTCGAAAACTTCTTCCGATAATTCAATCCTTTCGAAGTTCTCTCTTTTTCTTTCTCTCTCGAATATCTCGTCGACAATGCGGTGGAGGTCGCGCTCATGATTTTGTTGCTGCGACGATGGATCTGTGTACGGTATAGAAACCGCACGTTCTTTTATGTACCCACCTCGTTAAAACTCACCCCAAGGGCCGTTTCTATTTTTATTCTTATTTTCACTATCGCGGCCTTAGCGAGCGCTTTCGTAGTGTACGAAGCACACTTCTGTATGTGCTCGAGTGTCTCGGATACCTATATATATATATAGGTATCCGAGACACTCGATATATATATATGTGTGTGTGTGTGTGTGTGTGTGTGTGTGTGTGTGTGTGTGTGTGTGTGTGTGTGTGTGTGTGTGTGTGTGTGTGTGTGTGTGTGTGTGTGTGTGTGTGTGTGTGTGTGTGTGTGTGTGTGTGTGTGTGTGTGTGTGTGTGTGTGTGTGTGTGTGTGTGTGTGTGTGTGTGTGTGTGTGTGTGTGTGTGTGTGTGTGTGTGTGTGTGTGTGTGTGTGTGTGTGTGTGTGTGTGTGTGTGTGTGTGTGTGTGTGTGTGTGTGTGTGTGTGTGTGTGTGTGTGTGTGTGTGTGTGTGTGTGTGTGTGTGTGTGTGTGTGTGTGTGTGTGTGTGTGTGTGTGTGTGTGTGTGTGTGTGTGTGTGTGTGTGTGTGTGTGTGTGTGTGTGTGTGTGTGTGTGTGTGTGTGTGTGTGTGTGTGTGTGTGTGTGTGTGTGTGTGTGTGTGTGTGTGTGTGTGTGTGTGTGTGTGTGTGTGTGTGTGTGTGTGTGTGTGTGTGTGTGTGTGTGTGTGTGTGTGTGTGTGTGTGTGTGTGTGTGTGTGTGTGTGTGTGTGTGTGTGTGTGTGTGTGTGTGTGTGTGTGTGTGTGTGTGTGTGTGTGTGTGTGTGTGTGTGTGTGTGTGTGTGTGTGTGTGTGTGTGTGTGTGTGTGTGTGTGTGTGTGTGTATATATACACACACACACACAGGGTGTCCTGTTATGAATGGGTAATCCTGCAACTGCGGATGGGTCAGATGGTGTCCTACTATATGCTGGAATTTCAGTTTAGTAAAATCCCCACGATTTATGAGATTTTGAGATTTATGTTATTTTTTTAAAAGGAAAAATCATCTGCTTTTGGTTTTTCGCATGTCGTTTCTACAAATGACATGAATCAACAATAACTAAGCAACTTTTTAAAGTAATTGGCACGATATAGGTAGCACATTTTTTTTACACCTCAGGCTATCACAATCAGATGTTCGAATTGGTCGGTATGAAAATTCTACATCAGATCTTTCTTCATAAAGTTCACTTAAGATTTGAGGTTAAAAAGAAGACTTTTCTAGATAAAACAAATAGCCAAGAGTATTTTTTTTTAAACCGTAATCGAATGGACAAATTTTCTTTATATCGAGGACTTTGTTATATCGAGGCTCGACTGTACATCCCACCATATTGAAGTTTGCAACGTTGAAACGCAACGTAAGTTGCGTGGTACCATTTTTTTTGGCACATTTAGCCCTCCAAAATCCCTCAAACGTTTTTCAGGATCGTCATTGGAGATATTCAGCCTGAATATGTAAGAAAAGATTTTGGATGACAATGAAAATTAGGGAACGGTAAAATGAAAAAGAATTTTCGTTGCATTCCAACGATGCAAACTTCAACATGGTTACATCCCACCCTAATTGAACTTCATCTGGAACCAATTTTTAAAGTTTTTCCTTACCCGCAAGATCGAATACGTAAACTTCCTACTTCCAAACGGTCCATTAATCATCTTCGAAATCAAAATATCACAAAAAAATGGGTAAGTATCGGAACTTCAACGTTAGACTTTGAACGTAAATATCTCGGTCAATTTTTGTCGCGCGGTATAAAAAAAAAAGGGTTTCGCCAGACACACCTTCGATGCTCACCCAAGGAACCCCAATAATTGTGAATCACCCTGTATATGTAAGGTCGTGAAGAAACGAGGGGAACGCCCTCTTTCTTTTCGACCCTCGGCCACACGAATTCATCTTTCCGGGGCTCCATGAAAAAGAAAGAAGCCTTGCTGCGGGATGCATCTTTCCGAGTCATCTCTTTGGATAGCTTACACCCGTGGATGTGAAGACCGAGAGAAAGAGAGGGCAAGCGGGAGATGGAAGAAACGAAAGAAATAAATAAACAGTTGCGGCCCTTGGCGCGGGGCGGGGGGGGGCGGTTGTCTGAGCGAGAGGTAGACACAGCGAGAAAGACGAAGCGAGATGGGTATAGACCGAGATGGAGCGAGTGAGGGAGTGCCCCGAAGGCAAAAGTCGTTGAGGCGCGGGTGGTGTAGGATTCGGGGCTCGTGTTACGGAATAAAAACGTGCGCTACTCGCGATACGAACGATCAGGGAAAGCGAACCGGTAGGACCGCACAAATTTATTGCCTCGATAGTGAAAAAATAAAAGGGGAGAGGCGGAGCGAATGGACGCGAAAAAATAAATAAATAAAATAGGCAATTCCGTAGAAGTGTTTGCCGTATACGTCAAAGTGTGTTCATCCAGGCCTCTCCGTACCTCCGTTGGCCTGACTGATGACAGGACAATTAGAAATGGCGGCAAACCGGCAGCTTTTTTGTTTTACTTTTTATACGCGTTGGAAATTTGTAAAATAGACGTATTAAGGCGAGATATACATTTAGACAGGAAAAAAATAAGCAATATTGAGGGATTTTTTAAACTGAGAAATAATTATTTTACAATTGTCAAACTTTAGGTATGCTCTAATAGTATACGAAACAATTTCAAAAAATGAATTCATCGTCAAAATGACGGAGCTGCGGCAGAGTGTTACAGCAAGGACTTTGATTTGCAAAATAGTTCAAACATTTTTTCAGTCACTTGTATAGTCTCTATAGAATCTATGTGACGGTAATTAAAATGAAGAAAATGCAAATTTAAGAAAATGGCACGCTTTTGCAAAATAAATCAACATTTCACGCAACGTTTCTGTGAAATGTGCATTTAAAAAGTAGTTTTTTTTTTTTAATTTTTCGAAAACAATTCTCGTCAAGTAGAAGATACGTTTAGGCGGGGAAAAAAGTGCTGATTTTCATGATTTTTTTCAACAAAATTTTTCGTCACCATTTTTAGGGAAATTTGGATATTTCGTGTAGAATGTTGACCCAAAATCGAATATTGAGTTAGAAATTCAATTTAATTATTTTTCATGGGTGTCCCATGCACGAAAAAGGAAAAGAAAAGATAATTCTTATCCTGGCTTGTGGGGTGTCATTGTATGTAGCTCATTGAGTAGAGTACAAACATATTTTTTATTATCTTTTATCTTCAAAAATAAAGAAATGAGGGGCCGTCAAAGTTGTCAGCTAAGACCATTTTTGTTACGGGGTCTATCTCAAAAACTAAATTAGTTAGGAATTTCTGTATATTATGTACCATATACTGTATTTAAACAACAAATACTGAAAATGCCGATTCGTAATGTAGTATATTCAATTATGTATTGTATACATAATACGATAAATTTATAATGAAAATATATTAAATTATTGTCATTTAAATATTTACAATACCAAATGACTTATTTTTGGGGTCGGTGCCAGCCGAGAACGAGACATTGACGTCGATGCTGAAGTTTGCATCGTTGGACTGCAACGAATTTAACTTCTTTTGGCATATTTTGCCTACGAAAGTCCTTCAACCTTTTATAAGAAATTTATTTAGCGATCTACATTATAAATCTTTAAAAAAGATCGTCTATAATAATAATAATATGGAAAATAAAATGTAAAACGGCACTTTCGATGCGTTCCAACGATGCACTTGGCACGTTTTGAGACTTGGGGGTCTTTAAGATTAATAAAGAATTTTTAAAAAACCATCTAACAACCAAAAGTAGTACTGAAACATACCCCAAGTCTCAGAAATGGTGAAGAAATCTTTTGTTAAAAAAAAGTTCATGAAAATCAGCAAATTTTTTTCTTGCCTAGAGATATCTCAGGCGAGAGGTATCTAGGGGTGGGGAAACGTACATTGAAAGTCAACGGGAGTTACTTCGTGTAGGATTTTGTCATCAATACTCGGTAATTCCCCTGCGGATTAAACGGTGTCGTACGTGCGGCTCGATCACTTCCGGTATGAGTGTCGAAGCGGCAGAACGAGAGAGAGAGCGAGAGAGACAGACTTAGAGAGAGAGAGAGAGAAAGAGAAGGGGAGAGAGAGTAACGGAGCTGCGTGTGTGTATTATCAGAAAATCGTTCGTGAGCCTCGAAGACGCGAGGGAAGGCGCCAACGACGCTGAGTAAGCTTTACGTGGGCGTTACTAATGAATATCCTACTGTCCCGTCCTTTCTTCATAGTTCCTCGTTCTTCTGCTCGCTAGGGAATATCTTCCACGCACGAAAAAGGACTCATACGACTCGTTCGAGATTCGGATCGTCCTCGTATCATTCCACTATTATATATATTTATGGATGAGCTTTTTTTGGAGGGTCTTGTTTCGACTTAATTTTTTGGTTTTTCGAAAAAATGAGGTAATTTCGTCACAAAGTCATGACGTTGAAGTTTGCATCGTTGAGATGCAACGATTTTTCGTTTCTTTGTTTTTAAGCTTATCCAAAGTCTTTTTTTGTTGCAAATTGAGGTCGCCAATTTTTTATAACAATACGTAAATTACACACACTTTTTTTTTACACTCGTAAATTGCACACTATTTTTTTATAACAATAGTGTGGGTATTTTCGCAGCCAAAAATGATTCAAAAAATTAATAAGAATTCATTTTCGTTGCATACCAACGATGCAAACTTCAACATCATCATAAAGTGCATCGTTGTGACGGTGGCAGTTTAAAAAAATTCTTCAACTTTTATGAACGTGTATATTGCATATTAATCAATGAGTATGTAGATCAAATATCGATATATATATATAATATTCAATTTTATTCACGTAATATATTATTCAAGGACTGCACATTAATTTAAGGGGCTATACGAGTGTGAACGCTGAAAATTTGGGTAATTTTCGGGATTTTTTTGAAAGAAAAGTACTCACTTAAATGTTTCGCAAAATTAAGAATATATTTGGCTATATTTGACCTCTATTACATATTTTCATAGAAAAATATTGAGATCCGAGCGAATTATGCGCTGCCTTCGGAGGCGCACAAGTTCATTTATTACGTATATTTTTATCATTATCCAAAGCCTTTTTTTAGCAAATTGAGGTCGTAAGTTTCTGATAAGAAGACGTAGAAACGTTTGAGGGATTTTGACAGCCTATGTCGAGCAAAAAAAAAATGAGTTATTCAAAAGAATTCAATGTTCGTGCATCCCAACGATGCAACGTTCAACGTCATTAGAATAATCGATCGATTCTTATAGCCAAAGCCGACGATAATAATAATAATAATAATGGTAATAGGAGAAGTTTATGGTACGCATGGAACAGATTCAATGTGTCCATAACAGATCTGTAATTAAACGAAAAATTAATTTTCATCATAATAATAATAATGATGATGATGATGATGATGATGATGATGATGATATCGATATCAGTAATAATAATATATACGTCACATTCATAATATTCTTCTTATATTATTCTGTAATTTCCATTGAACTTTCATTAAAATTGAATAATTCATATGACGTTGAAGTTTGCATCCTTGGAATGCAACGATTTTTTGTTGTTAATTTCTGATTTCTTTATTTTTATCATTATCCAAAGCCTTCTTTTGCAAACTCAGGTTGGAAACCTATAATAAAATGAGTAAAAACGTTCGAGTGATTGTCCAGGCTGAATCGACAATAAAAATTTGCAGAAACAAAGGGATTTAATTTTCGTTGCATTCCAACTATGCAAATTTCAACATCATTAGAATATTTTGTAAATATGTTGTTCAAATTGAGGCAAATCAGTTATATATTTAAGGTCTTGTACCTAGTTGAAATTTTTGAAAATATTGATCTTCGGTTGTCGACGGATTTTCAAGGTATAACATTTCAAGAATATTCTCAAAAAAAATCAGTTGATAGGTAGTTGACAGGTAGGTCCCGAACTTTAAACGCGTTTTTCTCTCAAAATTACGTTTTTAAGATCGGTAACCACGATATCCCGAAAATCACTGCACCGATCAACTTCAAATTTTACAACCTTCTTTGACATTTAAAAAAGCAGTGCTTGATCGAACGATTTTTCTTTCTGTGCATAATTTTTTTTGGTTATCAATGAAAGTAGACGGTTTTGTTCATCGGAAATCGATACTTTCACTTTGGACTGCGATTATTTTTATCAAAAATCAATATTTTATTAAATCCTTTGTCCAATCACTAGATCATTTCATGCAAAAACTAAAAGCGTTTGGTTTTTTATTTTCATTTCGAATGATATTAACATGTTACTTATATTAATATTTTTCGATACAGAAATTGTAAAAGACACTTAAAATCGTACTGTATAATATGGAGAAAAAAAATGGTATTGAAGTTTGCATCGTTGGAACGCAACGAACGCTTCGTTTTGCATTTTCTTTTCCATATTTTTATTATTATAAGCGATCTTTTTTTATAGATTTATAATTCAGATCGCTAAATAAATACCTTGAAAAATAGTGGAAAGACTTTTGTAGGCGAAATATGCCAAAAGAAATTCAATTCGTCGCAGTCTACCGATGCAAACTTCAGTATCGCGAGAAAAATATCGAAAACCTACACACGGTTTCCCAGAAAAAATCACGAAACTTCCTGTAACCTGTTGATTATATAGTTTTTTTTGTAATTCCACATTACTCGTGCATGCACCTGTGTATACATATACATTGTATTCAAAGATATATAGCCCGTGTACGTATACATTTATATAAGGTGTAGTAAAAAGAAATCCATTGTTTTTGCATGAAATTGAAGACTTTATTTAGCATAGTTGGAATGATCCGATGTAGGGCAAATATGCAGCGTTTTGATCGATAACTTGTTGCCACTTTGAAGGTGATTTCATTATGCCTGTCTCATAGAAACCCTCGTTGCTATTGGCAAAACACTAGGACAGTCGATTTTCACAAGCTTCTCTTGAGGCGAATGTTTCACCAGCAAAATCATTCGCCATAGACAGGAACAGGTGGTAATCACTTGGTGCCAGATCCGGACTATAATGTGGATGCATAAGATGCTCCCAACCAAGCTCCCGGAGTTCTGACGAGTCACTATCGATGTGTATGGCCTGGCGTTGTCCTGATGGAACACAATTCCTCTCCTATTGGCCAAAGCTGGTCGCTTCTGGGCGATTGCTTCTTTCAGACGGTCCAATTGTTGACAGTACAGGTCCGAATTGAGAGTTTGGCCGCAGGGGAGCAGCTCATAGTAGATGATTCCCTGCCAATCCCACCAAACACACAGCAAAATCTTCCTGACCGTCAATCCTGGCTTGGCCACCGTTTGCGCCGGCTCACCGCGATTCGACCACGACCGTTTTCGCTTGACGTTGTCGTGAGTGACCCACTTTTCATCATCAGTCACCATCCGCTTCAGAAATGGGTCGATTTTGTTGCGATTCAGCAGCGATTCGCAGATGGAAATTCGGCCCACGAGGTTTTTTTGCGTTAACTCGTGTGGCACTCATACCCCGTGCGGAAATTGAGTTGGGGCTGTGATCGGCCCCCGATAATATTCCCCTAACTTTATTCGGGCCCTAATCTGGAAGCCACATGAGGGCCGTTAGCGGCCGGTCACACTTTGTCAACAAGGGCCATTGAAGGCGCAACCACCGGGGTCTTATAAGTTGCCTCAATGGCGCCTCATCAAAACCATTTTAGCGCCCTGAAAATGCCTCAACGGCGGCTCATCATAACCATTTCAGCGCCATAAAATATCCGTATCAGTGGATATACGTGTATGTTAAATGCGTCAGGGTATATCTGTATTTGTTTTTATGTAATTGTTCATGTGCATAGGTGTGGGCGTGAGTACATGTGTATGTATGTGTGCACGCGTAGAAATGTGATTGCGTATTTGCATGTGAGCCTTTATGACAAACTGCCGTGACAGAATTAATACAAAAAATAATCCATTCTAAGGAATGGATGTGTAGTAGAAATAAAAAAAATATATGGGTCTACTGAATCACTAGAATCTATTTCCATTGAGGGAAAGATCTGGAAAACAGACCAATTTATTTACTTATCCTACACAGTCAGATAAAGTTTTTGAATGGGAAATATCAGCGAAGTCTTCAGAAGAAATAATTTTCCCTATGATGAGTATTGAGCGGAAATTAGTTGCTATAAAAATGTCGAGAAAACCGGTTGGGACTGTTCACACTTATGCGCTAGCATTACTCCATGTATGAGTGAAACCACGAGTAATTGTTTGTATCTATGTAAAAGGTTTCTTTAATTTGATAAATAAATAATGTCTGATGTTTGTCTGCATATTTGTGTTCATCGTTGATTTTTTATTTGCTAATGCCCTTACGCTTTTTCCCAATTTGCGTTCGATAATATTATTCGATCGATGTATATAATCGATTTGAATAATTGAAATACCATCAACCATGTAGCCTAAGCTATTTATACTGGCTTATCGCTATAATAGTCAGATCTGGGCCTATTGTGGAAATCCCTACTTGTTTATCCCTATACTGGCCAAGTCTGGGCCTATTGTGGAAATCCCTACAGGTTTATCCCTATACTGGCCAAGTCTGGGCCTATTGTGGAAATCCCTACAGGTTTATCCCGATAATGGCCAAGTCTGGGCCCATTGTGGAAATCCCTACTAGGGAAAGCACAAGGGAAGCCCTGAAAGGCCCTTATTTTTATTATGAATGCCCTATCAGTTTTCCGCACGGGCTGGCTTGCGTTTTCGCCTTCATCGAAGAAAAACTGTAAAATATGGCGTATTTTCACTTGCCTGGTGGCCATCTCTGACGCGCGCTCAAACAATATTGAGTCAAGCACTCACAAAACTGCCTTAGATATTTATTTTAGTACGAGATCTTATCTTTCTAACGCCAACTAACCTAATCAGATCGCACTTATACAACGCGAGATACAGATTACCAAAGCCATCTGTTGCAAAAATAATGGATTCCTTTTTACTACACCTAATATATATAACACGTGCATGTCCGTATGTATGTATGTAATGAGTGCACACACATAATATTTGCACTTTTGCATGAGGATTAACGTTCCTTTCTCTTTCATCGAAGAGCCCTGAAAGAGTTTGAGAGTCTCGAGGAAAGGATTATACTTATACGTAATCTTTCTTCATGAGCCCACTCCGTGCTCGTATGTGCTCTGTCTTGCTCTCGAACCCCCGCCTCGTGTCGCAATCTTATTATTCTTCTTATGTATGTTCTTGTAAGCACCCTGAGTGTGTTTGCTCTCGTGCCTTCTGTCCTCTCTCTGTGCGCCGTGCTGATCCCTTATTGCAAAGATGTTTACTTTTATCCTTCACCTCCGCACTATCTGCCTGAAACGGATAGCTCGTTTGTTTCTTTTTTTTTGCTTGTATATCGTGCATCGCAATACAAGTGTAATTATAAAACCATTGTGGATGACGCATTGGTGCATAGGCTTCGGGTCGAAAAACCAGGTCGGTTTTCAATTTTTTTCCCTGCTGAGAGTATTGGAATGGCGCGGTCGGAATTTTATGTAAAATTAATAGATATGTCTGCCAAATTTGGGTATTTTTTAAATTGAAAAATATTGATAAACAATGAAGTTATTATTATTTGAACAAAGTGCCGCCGTTGCTGCAAGCACAATTGGTGTTGGTGGTTCTGGCCATTGGGATCATCCGAAATGGAAAATAAAAAATGTACTTTTAGGGGAATGATAAAACTTTCGTATGACTGGATACTTTTTTGGAATTTTGAAAATTACGATAATTGCAATGTCGAATGTAAAAGTTCGATTTCCGACAAAAAAAACAACTTTAGTGACTCGTTATTAATAATTGGATAAACACCAGGGAAACAGAAGAGGAAAAAAAAGTTTGATTTTTCACCCCGAGCAATTTTCGGATGAAATATCTCGGGAATTTGCGCCCTTTTTGGAGAAAAAAACGTAGTTACATTCTCTGTAGCAAATACCTTCTATAGGGTGTCTGAAAATGACCTGACATTTTAATTTATTAATAAAATGTATTATTTGAGACACTCTATATATTCGAGTATACAAAACAATTTTTTTAAATCCATTCCCAATAAAATGGCGGATCTGTAGAACACTCGAGTTTTCTTTAGATGATACTACTTGGAGGGAGGTTTCTACTGTATTGGGCCAAAAAATGTTCGATTTTTCAGCAATTTTTTATGCGAAAGATATCAAATATAGAATGTTGAAATTTGGTATGTTTACTAAACGGTCTTTATTGAACATATAATATTATAATATAATATTTTTTTTTTGACAAAACATGATGCTGGGAACATGATATTCTTCGCTTGCAGAATTCCTGAACAGGTGATCTGAAGTTAAAAAATCGAGCATGTTCTTACTTTGTACAATATTGAGTAAAGTCGAACTAGAATCAAGAGGAAAAATGGAAAAATAAAAAAATTGTGAGCGAACGAAGGGAAAGTTTAATTTTTAACCACAAAAAAATTGCAGTTTTTTCATAAAATTAAAAAATAAAGTTCTTAAAATCATAAATAATAAAGTTCATAAATTCATAAATAAAGTTCATAAAATCATAAATAATAAAGTATAAAGTACTAAAGTATAAATTATAAATAATAAAGTTCATAAATTCATAAATAAAGTCCATAAAATAAAAACACCCTTTACTTTGAGGCTGCACAGTTTAATTTCGACAAGGATAAAAAGCGTGCATTGGTAAATATGCTTGAATTCGAAACCGTACGAGGGTCTCAGTAGCAATGTTCGAGTCGTCCAGAGCGCGCGGTAAATGCTCAGTCTGACCCGTCTGCCCTCGAAGCGCCAATAATGAAGAAAAAAAGCCCCCCCCCCCAGCTGTTTCCTCGTCGTCTTCGGATTTAGCAAATTGGAATCGAAGAAAATGGATATTTACGAGGCGCGGCGAAGTGTCGCGGCATAACGCGAAAGGGTCAAGGGTCGCATGTCTGGCGGTGCTCTTCGACACGAGAAAAGGAGCTTAAACACCCGCGGAGTCTGGTACGGATCGTGTGTGTACGTGCGTGTGAGTCAGCGGTTCATTGTACCTCGCCGTTATTCTTTGTTTATCGAGTTATAGCTGGTGCCTCTTCCTCTGCGAGCCTCCACCTTCTCGTCTCGGGTGGCCATGTGGATACAAGCTCTCGCGACTGTGTGTGCAAACGTAAGCGTACCAACGAGGGTATTCTCGCGAGGCTTTTCACGATGTCTTCGAAATACATATTGTACATGTCCGAAGTAGACCCGAAGGTCGACCCTGCCGTGTATTTTGCATCGGAGCGATTCGATCATCGCTCGAGCTCGCTTGCACTGCGAAAGCAGAACAGATACGCGGCAGTACTTCGCACACCGAACCGCGAACGGTGGCACGGTCGATTGAGCCCGAAACTGATATTCCGAAGGTCCTGGATTCTGTTATCAACGCGGCGTTATTTAAGGTCCTTGAGGGGCTCAGTCAGGTGGCTCAAAAAGATCGATTTTTCAAGAATTTTTCTCGAGAAGACCTTTCGATCTATTGACGTGAAAATTTTTACACATTTTATGGTAACTTTTTAACTGTATTTTGACATTTTTTATTTGTAAAAATAATTATTTTGAAAGCTGTAATAGCCGATCTCCGGGAGCACCTGTGAAAAAAGGCGTCTTGCGGTGAGCACGATATCTCTGGACTGGATCATCTAAAATGAAGAAACCAAAAATATTTCGTTAATACAATGGATTATCTTGTAATTGGTCGAAGGAATAAGCAAAATAATAATTTTTGACACAATGCCGGCTTCTCAACAAAAAAGCGATTTTTGACAATAATGTAGGCCTTTAATTGTTTATAAAATGGAAAATATTTATCGGTGAGAAAAAACCTTCGATTAATTACTGAAAAATATACTTGAAAAGATTGTGTTAACCTTTGAGACTGATCGGTTCAGTAGTTTTCGAGAAATCTTGCTCACCGACTTTGAAAACACAGTTTTGAGAAAAACGCGTTTAAAGTTTCAAAAGCACTTTCGAACGCTCTGACACGTAATTACAAATGTGTGTACTCAAATATATGTACATTACGAAAAAAAAAATAATCAAAAAATCGATTTTTCGAAAATCTTAACTGTATATAACGCCTTAAGGCGGAATATACTTTTAAACTGAAAAAATAAAGTATTTTCGACGGTTTTTTAAAACTAAGAAACAATTATTCTACATTTATCAAACTGTAGGTATACTTTAATAGTAAAAGTTGTCTCGAAATTACCTGACAGTTTTACTTATTAAGGGGTTAGGCCAAAGTAACGGGTATAAAATCATGTGCGAATTTAACAAATTTTTTTTCGTATAAAAAAGTGATTCATTCATAATATTAATTATACATCTATTTAGTATGAATATCAAGCTGGCAGAAAATATTTTTTTTCCGATGCACAAAATGGCTGACTACTAATATTTTCTTTTGTTATTTTTTTTTAGGCGCTCCGCGGCGTGACATTTAGCATCAACAATTTTTTTTACCTAGAACAAAAAACAAAAATTCTCGTCGATCTACATTAGAATACCTAGAGAAGTACGTACGGGATTTAAAAAATATTGTTTTATTCACAAGTTCTAGGTATTTGAACTTGAGGGGCCAGTCCACTATGGAGCCACGAAAAAGGCTATTTTCGCGATTTTTTAAAACGATTTTATAAAAGATATGAATATAAAAGTTGTTGGGCTTGATAGATAAAGTCTTGAAATACATTTAAAAAAATGTTAACTCATTTTTATTCATTTTTAAGTACAAAAACTGTAGTTTAACGTAACGCCTCAAAAATAGGTGGGCTAAGTAGCTCCATCACAACTCGGCAACGGCTTGTCTGAAACAAAAAAATCAGTCCATTAGATTCAGTATGACACCAGCTACAAAATGACCCTGGGATATAAAGTTTGATCAAAAAATAAAAAAATGGCAGAAGAAAAAAGTTAAAAAAACGCGTTTTTTCGCAGTTTTTCGCAAAAAAGAGTAAAAATCAAAATTTTAAAACCATCGAGAGTCATCTTGTTGCGAATCATGTTTACAATATGTGGTTCAAATTTCAAGAGAATCGGTTTATTAGTTTTAGAGATACGATGGAGCTAGATTTTGAAAATGTTGTTTCGAGAAAAACGCGTTTGAAGTTTATACTACGAACAACTCTTACCTAAACTCAATCGGCAATTCCTGCACCGTACAAAATCCCTTCTGATTGCTCATCATCGTCGATTTCCCCAAGTCTTGCTTGCTTTCTATTTTTTGAATTTTTCAGTGGACTGGCCTCTTAAGGGGGGATTGTCTTTTTTTTCGCAAAATTTACCGCTTTTTGGGAATTTTTTTGTGAAGAAAGTATACAACGGAAAACTTGTGAAACTTAGCATATAGTTTTATTGATCTGTTTACTACATACAAAAAAATTTTTAAACAATTTCATAAAAAAATCCGCCTCCCACCCCCCTCGACGCGCGATGGTCCTTTTTTGATGGTGTGCACGATTACAGCCTTCACGTTCATCCTGCAACAAAAACCCAAAAAGCATTTTACTTTAGACACATATAGCTATCGTTCGATGAAGGGGGAAAAAAAAAATTGACGATTTGGTGACGTTTTGAACTTGAAGTATCGATTTTTCGAAAAAAATTGATCGATTTTTTGTTATAAATAAAAAACTATTAAACGTATTGCTTTTTTGCTTCATCAAACGATAAAAGGATGTCAGCTGAGCATTCTGTCCAAATTTGAAGGCAATCGGTTGAATAGTTTTTGAGAAATCGTGCACACCATCAAAAAAGGACCATCGCGCGTCGAGGGGGGTGGGAGGCGGATTTTTAGATGAAATTGTTTAAAATTTTTTTTGTATGTAGTAAACAGATCAATAAAACTATATGCCAAGTTTCACAAGTTTTCCGTTGTATACTTTCTTCACAAAAAAATTCCCAAAAAGCGGTAAATTTTGCGAAAAAAAAAGACAATCCCCCCTTAAGAAATGAATTTTCAGTGGAAAATTTCGTTATAACTGCTCATAAAATGAAAAGTTTTTGATTAATCAGAAATTCTGTACGTTCTTCTCTGCGAAATGCAATTGGGAACATAACTTTTAAATTTGAAGTAAATCGAGTGAAAATTGTTGAAGTTATTTGTCACGCGAATTGGAAAAAAGGTGTTTCGAAAAGTTTCAAGTAGTTGGCCATTTTGTACATCGAAAAAAAAAAATATTTTTTCTAACAGCTTGATATTCATACTAAATAGATGTGTAATTAATTTTATGAGTGAATCACTTTTTCATACAAAAAAAAAAGTTAAATTCGCACATGATTTTACACCCGTTGTTGTGGCCTAAGGCCTTAAATATGTTGAATAAAATGTGGAAAATTCAGTGAAAAAAACATTTCGTTGCATTCCAACGATGCAAACTTCAACATCTCCGTACACCATCGCAATCGCCCGCTGAAAACTTCGAAACTGCACTCCTCTCAAGAACGCTTCAAATTTCTCGTTATTTTTCCGTCGTTATTCCGTCGAGTGTTTCCGAAGCGATACTCACTCACGGATGTTTCCTCACCGTTGAACTTGTTTTTCCCTCGGGCTTCTTCTATCGCGCGATTTATTGAGCGAGAGACGAAAAAGTCTCGAAATCCGCCACACACCGCTACTCCGAGACGTCATCAACGCGGAATTTTTAATTCATTCGCGGGCTTCGCCACGCACCGCGACTCTTCCGCGAACCGGAAACGGAATTCGACGACCAACCGCAACGTCCGGTTTGATGGAGCGGAGAGAAAAAAAAAAGAAGAAACAAACGAACGAATACAAAAGAAACGTTTATCCGAGTTTCCGGCCACCCATCAAAAAGAGAGAAAAAAATTAATTCTTTCGGCACCCCGGCGCGTGTACGTCTTTTTTTTCTCTCTTCCCTCTCTCCGCGTCACGGGCTCATGAATTATTTACGACGAGTCGCCGAGCTGCGTTTCATAAGTACGTATGAAAACTCGTCGTATGGCGCCTATCGATACGCTTCGGCTGCCAATGTTGTTGTCCTCGTTGTTGTTGTCGTTACGTCGCTGCGCTGTGCATCGGCGAACAAACATCATCGTCCTCGACTCCGTGCGCAATCGCCGTCATGAGTTACTCTTCTCGAGGATTTGCGGGAAATTCTTCGCAAACAATTGCCCGAATGACAATCTCTCTAATACAATTTCCCGAAAGAGAAATATCTCGAATACAATTTCCCGAATGACACATGTTTTGTTTGGGTTTGTTTGGGTTAAATATAAATATAAAAAATGAAAATAATTTTCTCAAAATAAAATAAAAAGAAAAAAGAAATGAAATTTTTTTAAATAGGATTCAGAACCCACTACGTCCATGTCGTTGATTCTGGGTTATGCTAAGTGTGGGAATGTATATTTCTGGCGCCTGCTAATGCCGAAATCAACAAGAGGAAAATTAATGGGGCCGGGTTGAAATTTCGAACTTTGAATGATCAGAACGCTCAAAGCTCCGAAAATATACTACCCCGAAATATCAAAACTCCGAATGAGTTTTACACGAAAGACCAAAACTCCGAAAATCTCAACACCGTCAAAATAATTTGGCTATGGAAGTTTTAAAAGTTTCAAAATTTTCAATAAATCGTCGAATTATTTCAAGAATTTTTATTTATTAACGGAGACTTTGTCCTTGGAGTGCCATATTTCAGGTGCTTACATTTTATTTTTTTTAAAGGAAACGAGTAAAGCTTTTTGAGTGCGGTTTTTTTCTTGCTTTTGTTCATGATATACAGAACGTTAAAAAAAACCAAAATGGCGGCCGTTGCAGCTCCGCGAAAACAGGTCCTCAAATCGCGGGAGGTAAACGGCTGACCTCACTGCCCCCTCTTTGTTGATCTGAAACACAAATTCAAAGCATATTATCAATCTGTGACCCTTTGGTCATGGAATGACGGATGGGTTTTTCGTTTAGTACAAATTTCGGAAAATGGCGGCAATTTAAAAAAAAATCGAATTTTCGCGTTTTTTTTCGCATAAAAAGATAAATAATACATGCAAAAATGTATCTATCGAAAAAACGATCCGTCATTCCGTGAAGACATATTTTCTGAGTATGCTCTCCAAATTTCAGGTCGATATGTTCATTACAGCGGTCAGGAGAATGTCAGCCATTTTTAAAAACGTGTTTTCGAGAAAAACGCGTTTAAAGTTTTGTAATGTGTTTACACTAATGTGTTTATCATTACCGCTAATCGGCAATGCCTGGTCCATAGAGGCATCCCTCCTCTTCTTCTAGCTACTCATGTTGAGCCGCTAACATCTCCCGCCGATTTCAAGGACAAAGTCTCCCTTAAGAAGTTATTTTACGGCAATTTTGAAATTTATCTAGACAATGTTATACGTTCTACATCATTTACAGTCAACTGTGTAGACTTTCGCTGGCATAATCGTGACGAACCTTGTAATTTCGGAACATTAAAATTAGAAATTTTAAACCGCCGGCGCATTCAAAGTTCGTAATTTCAACCCGGCCCTCATGTCAAGATCATGCCAGCGAAAGTCTACACGGTTGACTGTAAATGATGTTGAACCGTATAACATTGCCTGCACAAATTTCAAAATTGACGAAAAACACTTGTTAATAAAAAAAATTCTTGAAATAATTCGTCGATTTATTGAAAATTTTTAAACTTTTTAAACTTTCATAGCCGAATTATTTTCACTCAGGAGTTTCGGTCTTTCGTGTAAAATTCTTTCGGAGTTTTGATCTTTCGGGGTACTATTCTTTCGGAGTCTTGAGCGTTCTGACCATTCAAAGTTCGGAATTTCAACCCGGCCCCCAAATAAATGCAAGAAAAATCCGACTCGAGAAAATTGGTTTCCCGAAAAAATCGTCGAAAATATTTCTTCGGGAAATGTTTCACTCGAGGAATTGTTAATTCGGAAAATTGTCCATTCGGGAAATCGAATTTCATAAATTGTTCATTTTGGAAATCGTTTACTCGGTCAATTGTTTCCGGCAAACTGTATTACAGAAATTGTCAATTCGGCCAATTGTTATCGATAAATTGTATTCCGAATATTGTCATTTGGGCAATTGTTTTTCGAGAAAGTTTTCCGCAAAGCCTTCTCGAGTCCGCACGGCGGAGGGAAAATTTGCTCGGAAGAGAGCGCAAGTGTCAGAGCGCGATGACGTTGAAGCTTGCACTGTCGGAATGCAACGAAAGTGATTTTTTTCCCCAAATTTCCTTTGGCAGATTTAACGTACGAAAATCACGTAAACATTTTTCGGGATGCTTATTTACCGATCCGCGATAAATTTGCAAAGTATAATTTCGGATAACAATGGAAATGAGAGATTGTAAAGAATTTTCGTTGCATCCCAACGATGCAAACTTCAACGCCATACAGCGCGAGAAGAGGCGAGTGGGGAACACGTGGTGGGGACGCTGAAAAAAGGGGGACGGGGGAGGGGAAGCAAACACGAATCATTGCTACTCAGAACTCGTTATACGTGAGCAGATGCTGGATACGACGTGACCGATACTCAAGAAAAGTTATCGGCCGATCACTCGTACAAAGAGAAAACTTCAGTCCCGGACGAACGGTCTCCCGAATAATTAAATTTCATTGTGTCGCGCTTCATTGTTCGATAAACACGCGCATGTATGCACAGCATGAAATTGTGTGAGCCACATTGCGATTGCCCTGATGGTGGACTGTAATATTGAGGATTGTAAAAAAAAGGGGGGTGAAACTAATTATGAAAGGTAATTAGTAGGGGAGAGTGGGGTACAATGTATCACGGGGGCACTGTGAGCAGATGCGATTTCTCGGAGGTTTGTAGCTCGCAAATTCCGAAATTTGTTGTGTTGGACCGCGATTTATATTTGGTTTCGTCAGGCCTAAAACAAATTCGATAGCAGCTCACGAAGAATTGTGGAAAATTAATAATTGATTTGAGGCTTGAAAAAATAAAACATTTCGCTCGCCGAAAAAAAGGTAAAATATAACGTAACTTTCTGTAGCGGCTCGGGTTTTCGATCCTCATCGATAGTTTTATTATTCATGATGAGCTCAGTGACTTGTTGTTTTTCCATTCGTCGTTCAATTAATAGTAATTTTCATCGATAATGAAATATTTGAGGGGCTATACTAGTGTGAACGCTGAAAACTTGGGTGTTTTTCGGGAATTTTCTGGAAGAAAAGTACTCAATTAAGGCGTTACCCCCACTTGTAGCGTAAAAAAGGCCTTTTTCATGAATTTTTTAAAAGAAAAGTACAAAACATTGTTAATCGATCAATATACCATCTTAAAGAACACATCTTGAAGAACTGTCAGTAATTTTTTTATCGGAAAATATTACATTGTTTAGTGGCAAATGGCCGTCAATGAAATAATGTTTTTATATACACGGTTTGCGGTGACCAACATTGCGGCGAAGTGGATCATCTGAAAAAAAAATGCGGATGGATTTAGTCAAATATAAGTATAAACTAGTCTTTAATCGAAGGATTTTAAAAAATATTCATTTTTGACAAAATGGCGGACAGTCAAAGTTAATGGTTCGATTTTAACGAAAAAAACGGCCGTTTTTTTGCTATAAAACGGCCATTTTTTCGAAAAAAAAAATCGAACGATTAAAGACTACATTTTTATGTATTAAATAGGTCTGCAAAATTTCAAGAAGATCGGTTCATTAGTGTTCGAGTAATCTTGGTCACCGACTTCAGAAATGCCATTTTGAGAAAAACGCGTTTAAAGTTTCTCTTTCAACGCTCTTTCAACGCGGATTCTTCTCTTTCAACGCTCATATCTCAGTCAATTTCGTTCGGATCGACTTGAAATTTTCAGGACATATTCTCAGATACTTATACTTCAAAAAAATGCAATTAAAAAAAATCGATTTTTCAAAATCGCAAGTGGGGGTAACCCCTTAAATGTTTCGGAAAAATAAGAATATATTTGGCTATATTTGACCTATATTACATAATGTTTTCGTAGAAAAATATCGAGATCCAAGCGACTTACGCGCTGCCTTCGCAGGCGCCAAAGAAAAGTACCTCCACTGCTGACATGATTCCGGCCGATTGAGTAGCTGAAACCGAAAAAGGAAAAAATGTCGTTAAACTGGAAGGTATTTCCTGTACAATGACGTAGGATTTTCGAAAAATATCAAAATCTAACAAAATGGCGTAGTTATGAAAAAAAGTATGTTTTCTTGCCTATAAAATGGTCGTTTTTGCAATGCCAAATCGTCAACTCAAAATCGCAAGTGGGGGTAACCCCTTAAATGTTTCGGAAAATTAAGAATATATTTGGCTATATTCGACCTATATTACATGTTTTCGTAGAAAAATATTGAGATCCAATCGACTTACGCGCTGCCTTCGCAGGCGCCAAAGAAAAGTTCCTCCACTGCTGACATGATTCCGGCCGATTGAGTAGCTGAAACCGAAAAAGGAAAAAATGTCGTTAAACTGGAAGGTATTTCCTGTACAATGACGTAGGATTTTCGAAAAATATCAAAGTCTAACAAAATGGCGTAGTTATGAAAAAAAAGTATGTTTTCTTGCCTATAAAATGGTCGTTTTTTCAATGCCAAATCGTCAACTTTCAACTCATCACAAATATCCTACGTCATTGTAGAGTAAGTGTATTCAAGAGTACTCAGTTCAAATTTCAAGTCAATCGGATAATTGCTCTTTGAGTTACAATGTCAGCAAATTTGAAAAATCTCATTTCGCGAAAAACGCGTTTAAAGATTTAACTATCGATTTTTGCAAGATAAAATGATATTGATATAAATGATATAAATTATAATGATATTCTTGAAAGTATAATCTGTCGAAAAAGGCAAAAGAAACATCGATTTTTTTTAAGTGTCACAATGGTATAGCCCCTTAACTAGTGGGGTACAATGTATCACCGAAATGTGGGGCACAATGCCTTGAGTCCCAATGAGGAAACAAAGAAGTGACGACGCTCCGAAGAACGGCAATGTGTCACGGGCTGCTGTCAACGACGTGCGATTTGTAAAAATAACACGTTCCTATGATATTACTGATTTTATACTGATACTGATATACTGATTTTGTTTGGGTTCGTACTGTTACGTGTAAAAATCTGTTATCTATTTTAGAAAAATATGAGTTTCAACTGCCTCATTGTACCCTACGTTTCGCAGTAGTTGACACACTGTACCCACCTATATGATACGTTGTACCCCACCCATGGGGTACCTACTTGACTGTTAAAGCAATCTAAGAAGCTACAATTAAAATTTCAAGCCCATTGGACGACAATTGTTCGAGATCTGCTGCGTGCCGATTTCAAAAGCATGGTTTTTAGAAAACCTTTTTTAAAATTATTTACGTGTAAATTTTTTTAAATAAATTTCTTCACCAAATAAGTTCATTTATGCTTAATAACATACCTTTTCTCCAAATCCCAAATAAATAATCCAGTAGACAGAAAAAATCGGTAAAAACGACCTTTTTCGGCCTGTCACAGTGGTGTCGTCCCTTAAGGGGATACGTGGGTTTCGAAGCCAAAAATAAGCACAATTTCTCTATTTTCTTTTGAATGTAATATATAAATTATTTTACTCAAAATGTTAAGCACATTAAAGAGCTACATTTCAACGACATTAAAAAAAAAAGTAATAAAAAAATTTGGGAAATTCAGCCGGTGGGACCTGGTTTCGGGAGACTCCTCAAAAAAGTGTCCTCGTGGTGATCAGGATAACTCATTATAGCTTCATCTGAAATTGAGAAACCAAATTTTTTCTGTTAGTAGATCAGTATAGCACGTGATTGAACGAAGCAGTTTGAAAAATTGAAATTTAATTTTTTGTCAGAGTTGTATGCAAAATTGTTCAATTTTTGGTACAATTTACACTACGTATAGCCTTGTAAAGTTAGTTGTAATCGAGAAAAACCTTCGTTCAATCACTAGTCAATGCTATTTTGAAGGAGTGTGCAAAATTTCAATAAGATTGGCGCATTAGTTTTTGAGAAATCGTGTCCACCGACTTCAAAAATAGTGTTTTGAGAAAAAATGCGATTAAAGTTTCGAGTAGAAATAAAACGAAGATTTCTTTTCAACCTACATAGAATCGTCGATTCCAGCTTCATAAAGCATAAAGATCCTGATGCAGCTGCGATGTCCAGGGCATCCTTTTGTTCCTGCCTTGATTTTTTGAAATATTCGAACCCACGTAATCCCTTAATAAAGATGACAATTTGATCGTGAAAAGTCGTTTGTTTTTTTAATTAAATTCCACGTATAATGCATAAAATATTTTCTTTTAAATCAAAATGATATCAAAGTAATCCTTAAACTTTTAGAAAAGTTGCATTTCAATGCCTTGTCAAACAAACCCCACACTCGAGGTTACGTTGACAATTAAAAAAAAAAAAAGAAGAAATTGTGGGGAGCTATTGGGCCTTGACTTTCTTATACATTTGATAGCCAAAGGACGCATTGTCCTATTGGAGCAAAAAAGGTGGAATTTAGAACGTTAGAAAAAGTTACCAACAAAAAACTTCCAAAACCTGTTCAAAGTAACTCCGCTTTACGGTAATTACCTATGGTGGTTGCATGTAAAACTACCCATTTTCGAGCGAAACGCAAGGTAGTAGTTCGGTGGCAAATCGATGTACTGGTTTATTCAAAGTATTGCCCATTGGAACAACCTTGACCAATCTTTTGGTCACAATCAGATTCCACGCAGGAAGAATTCTCGTTCTTTGGGAGCAATTCAGTCATCTAGCAATTCTTTCACGCCTTCGTACGAGGTGGACAGGGAACAAATGGTAATCGGAGGGAGCGACGCCTGGGAAATATGCCGAGTGGGGTAGGATTTCCCAGTTGACTTCTAAGTACTTCTTGGGGGAAGAGATACCTTTAGGCGACGAAAAAATGGCTTTTTTATGCATTTTTTTAAAGGGACGATTCCTTCACCGTTTTTGAGACCCAGGCTATGTTTTATTACTACTTTTGGCTGCTACGTGGTTTTTTTGTATTAATCTTTAAAATGGCAGAGGTATAGCCCGATCGTCTAAACGGGTTACAGCAGAAGATGTCAGACGCCGTGACACGTAGCGTCGACGGGCTTAATCTGAAAAAAAAAACCAACGTGGATTTTTATTTTAGTAACACTCATACGCAGAATATGAACTAAGAAAAAGTGACAAATGTTGAAAATCGACAAAACGGTACGCTTTAAAACAAAAAGATTGAATTTTCTGAAAAAAGTCTACATTTTGCAACAAAAAAATACGTTTTTTTTCTTAAATTTACTAAAACATTTAGGGTCGCGTTTTGAACAATGAGATTAGAAAGATTTATACCAAATTCCATCAGAATCGGTCGATTAGTTTTTTAGCTAACGTCACGCCAGTTTTAAAAATGCAGTTTAGAAGACCTCAGCCATTTTAAAAGATTAATCATTTTTAAAAATACCATGTAACAGCCACGAGTAGTAATAAAACCTCCTTAAGGCTAAAAAATGGTGAAAAAATCGTTTTTGAGACAGTTGAACAGTGTACTTAATGCCATCTGTTGCCAGCAGGCGGCTTAAGGGGGGTTTGTCTTTTTTTTTCGCAAAATTCACCGCTTTTTGGGAATTTTTTTGTGAAGAAAGTATACAACGGAAAACTTGTGAAACTTGGCATATAGTTTTATTGATCTGTTTACTACATACAAAAAAATTTTTGAACAATTTCATCAAAAAATCCGCCTCCCACCCCCCTCGACGCGCGATGGTCCTTTTTTGATGGTGTGCACGATTACAGCCTTCACGTTCATCCTGCAACAAAAACCCAAAAAGCATTTTACTTTAGACACATATAGCTATCGTTCGATGAAGGGAAAAAAAAAATTGACGATTTGGTGACGTTTTGAACTTGAAGTATCGATTTTTCGAAAAAAATTGATCGATTTTTTGTTATAAATAAAAAACTATTAAACGTATTGCTTTTTTGCTTCATCAAACGATAAAAGGATGTCAGCTGAGCATTCTGTCCAAATTTGAAGGCAATCGGTTGAATAGTTTTTGAGAAATCGTGCACACCATCAAAAAAGGACCATCGCGCGTCGAGGGGGGTGGGAGGCAGATTTTTTGATGAAAATGTTTAAAAATTTGTTTGTATGTAGTAAACAGATCAATAAAACTATATGCCAAGTTTCACAAGTTTTCCGTTGTATACTTTCTTCACAAAAAAATTCCCAAAAAGTGGTAAATTTTGCGAAAAAAAAGACAATCCCCCCTTAATGTGCAACCACTTAATATATATCGGTGGGTCTTTTACCATTTTCAACTATCGTTTACCGTTTCCTACTATCATTTACCATTTTTTTAACTACCAATCACCATCTTTTACTATATCGTACCATTCTTACTATCTTTTACCTTGTTCCTTACCTTTACCGTTACCTTTTGTTCCTATCTTTTACAATCTTTTTTTACTATCGTTCACCATGGTGAGTAACATCGTGATGGTAAACAAAACGGGACACGTAGAACAATAAAATACGTTGAAGGGTAAGTCGCCGTAGGTGACGTTAAATGTCACATGATGTCACATCACATTCGTAATTATTTTCAAGCAAACGATGAATGGAATTTTGTTTTATTAATACTCATAGTCAATATATAAATATAGAAGACTGTATACAAATGTTTGTACTCGAATCTAAAGTATAGCTTGCGGAGTACGCCGCTTCCAAGAGGACACTCCGACGACATTGCTGCTCGGCGGTTGACAGCGATTAAGCCATACGGTTCATCTGAAAAATAAAATAAAAATATATTTAGAAACTAGACATATAGGTTTACAGCATCACGTAGGGGAAATTCGATATCCAAAAAAAAAAAAATGGCGGACCAGCGAATTTTATTTCCGATTTTCATGGAAAATGTTCATCGTTAATGAAACAAAAATAGAAGAGGACTCTATAAGAAATCCCGACGTGGTGCCATAGAGACTGGATTTTCGAAAAGTTTAAGACTTGGCGTATACAAATCGGATGAATAGTTTTTTTTAATTTTCTGTCAACCAGCTGAAAACCAGCTGTCAACCAGTTGAAAAATGCTGTATCTCCGCCAATTTTACGAATTTCTTTAAAAAATTGGGTGAGAGCATTCTTAACAAGTGTATCTTTTGGAAAATGAAAAAAGAAAAAAAAATGACCAATTTTTTTACCGTGGTGTGGTGCCTTAATGCCATCTATCGCCAGCGAGCGGCTTAATATGCAATCACTTAATATATATCGGTGGATCTTTTACTATATTCAGTTATTTTTTACCATTTTTTACGATCTTGTACCTTTTCTTACTATCTTTTACCTCTTCTTCCTATCTTTTATCATAGTGAGTAACATGGTCATGTTAAAACAAACGAGACACGTATAACAATAAAATACGTTGAGGGGTAAGAGAGACCCTTTGATGATTATTACTTGCGTCTTATGCACCTGACTCTGTTGCACCGGCTCAACGAAACCATGAGACACCCCTCTCTCTCTCTCTCTCTCTCTCTCTCCTCTCTCTCTCTCTCTTTCTCTCTCTCTCTCTCTCTCTCTCGCTCTCTCTCTCTCTCCCTCTCTCTCTCTCTCTCTCTCTCTCTCTCCTCTCTCTCTCTCTCTCTCTCTCTCTCTCTCTCTCTCTCTCTCTCTCTCTCTCTCTCCCTTCCTTTCTCACTCTACCTTGTGTACTCCTCCTTTTTTTCTCATATTTCCTCCCCATCCCCCGTTTCGTTCTTCATCTTCTCGTTTCTTTGCCCTCCTGCCCTTCGCGTCAACCCCCGGAGTCCTCTCTCACACTTCCGCCTCTGACAATATACACGCTGTTCGATCGTATTACCGCGTGTAACACGTCTCCCTCGCCGTCGTTTATTTTTCCTGCATCCTCCCCTTGTCTCTCTTTTTTTTCCCGTTTTGTTTCTTCGTTGCAACATGATTTTTTTTCCCTCTTACTTATCGCGATTCTCTCGTCGTACGCACGCCGAAGGAGTGCAATGGCATTAGCACGTGAGCGCAAACCGCGCGCGTGACGTGACATTGTGCGGTATAGCAACCAAGCGATAAAAAAAAGTCAAAATGTTTTTTTGTTTTTCACACTGCCAATTTACCATTATCGAAAACCCATCGAAAGCTCGCACGACTCTTCCTCAAATCGTAAACGAAGTACATTTCGATTTTTTGTTGTTCACTTAGCCAGTATGTTTTCGGTATCTTCAATTATTGTTTGCTACGCGCGCTTCGCTTGCGTGCCGATTCGCGCTTTTATTCCATTTCGATTCTCGTCAGTCACGCGTCCGCGTAAGACGAAGGAATTGGGTTTGTTCGAGATTGTTGGTACAATTCGAGCATAGTGTGTGAAATTGAGATGTGTTTCTGCCACCTATGAATAACGGAACGAATGGTACGATGTATATACACTAAGCGCAACAATTAAGGGATCACTATTTTTTCGACGAAAAATAGCCCTTTTTCAAACCGCTGTAACTCGGTGAAAAATGGTCGGAGAAAAAAGAAAAAAAAAAGCATTTTGTAGTGTAAATCTTCGACTTTGATAATCTGATTATAAATAATTTTTTTCGTTTCGTTTAAATAAAGAAATTCGTTGTTAAACAAAACAAAACATAAAGTCAAAAAATTTGCTCGAGTTTGTCAAGGTACACGGGGAACAGAATTTTTTTTTTCGAAAATCTGTTTCGACCATTCGAAAGCTTGTATCTTTCCCAACAATTTGGTTTTTTTTTTCAATTTCTGTGCGATTTTTTTTAGCCAAGTTATCGCAGCTTTACGGAAAAATGCATTTTTCAACTTTGACCGGTCATAACTCTGGTCCAAATCATCGCACAGCATCCAAACCGGCATCGTTGAAAAGCTTGGATTTCTCCCTACAAAACTGTTTATTTTTCATATTTTTCAGAAGCCGTTTTCAACATTGTAAAACTGATTGTTTAAAAGTGTGTAAAATGCCCATTTTTACACTTTTTTGTTTATCATGTTATAACATTACAACAAATGCAGAGGCACCAAAGGTTTTTGCGTTTTTTTTAGTTCAGGGTATGTAGAAATACTCCACCAAATAGCAGATCGCTGCCTTTATTCTTTATTCGGGTTGCAACCCCGTTCTTTTGGAGAAAATCGAGATCCGTCAATTTTCACGAAAATCAAGGTTTCTCAGGTATCAGCGCGGGGTGAAATTTCTCGAAAAAAAAAAATCAGAAAATTACGAAATTTGGTAGTCAAGGGTTTTCGAGGTTGCTGATTGCGAATCTGGGATAAAAAATGGAAAAATTCTGGGGAAAAAAATGGAAATGAGAATCGTTTTCCTAATGTGGGCGTTAAATTAAAGTCTGGAATACTTTGACTCGCATTTAATGATAATAATATATGAATTACTTATAATAATAATATCGTAATTGATAATAACAATAATAACAAAAATAATTATTATTTCGAAATTCATTTCTCAGTTAGCGTCCCTAATGGGAACAGTATGACAATAGCATGACAGAGCCATATGTCGACGTAATGAGAATTGTTGAAATTCCGAACTTTGAATGCTCCGACAGTTTAAAATTCCGAATTTTAATGTGCCGAAATTCAAGATGGGGCCGGATTGAAATTCCGAACTTTGAATAGCCAGAACGCTCAAAACTCCGAAAGAATAGTACCCCGAAAGATCAAAACGCCGAATGAATTTTACTCGAAAGACCGAAACTCCGAAAATCTTAACACCGTTAAAATAATTCGGCTATGGAAGTTTTAAAAGTTTCAAAATTTTCAATAAATCGACGAATTATTTCAAGATTTTTTTTTAGTAAGTAGTGATTTTGCCTCAACTTTGAAATTTGTCTAGACAATGTTATACGTTCTACATCATTTACAGTCAACTGTGTAGACCTTCGCTGGCATGATCTTGACATGAAGGCCGGGTTGAAATTCCGAACGTTGAATGCGCCGACGGTTCAAAATTCCTAATTTTTATGTTCCGAAATTGCAAGGTTCGTCAAGATTATGCCAGCGAAAGTCTACACAGTTGACTGTAAATTATGTAGAACGTATAACATTGTCTAGACAAATTTCAAAACTGACGTAAAATCGCTCCTTAATAAAAAAAAATTCTTGAAATAATTCGTCGATTTATTGAACATTTTGAAACTTTTAAAACTTCCATAGCCGAATTATTTTAACGGTGTTCAGATTTTTTATCCTTCGGGGTAGTACATTTTCGGAGTTTTGAGCGTTATGACCATGCAAAGTTCAGAGTTTCAACCCGGCCCCACGAAATGTTACTTTGGACAAATTATAAAGTCAATGTAGAAATTAGAAACAAATACTATTGATTATCCATGTTAAAGAGGGGCGGAAAAATGTAACGAGGGCGAGATTCTCGAATGAGCAATACTTGAACATATAGCGCAGGCTTTCGACCCTCAACATCCGGTCGCAACGACGATGGCTATGAAGTGCTGGACATTGGCGGCAGAGAGACCTTCGACGAGAGAGAGAGAGGGAGAGAGAGAGAGAGGGGGTGGGGGAGAGAACCCTGCAACGATAGCTCCCTGCTCCCGTTCCATTATCATGCAAAGTATATAGACGTTATCGGAGCCGCTGGTTTCCTCCTTTCTCGTCGTCGCGGATGCGATCCCCTCTACTCGTCCACGGTCTCCGTGATCCTCTTCGATTCAATAAAAGAAAAAGTATATATGCATGCTTCGTTTATAATTCCACAGAGGGCTAAAGGCATAAAAAGACATATTTCGAAGTTGATACATTGGCTTCTTGGTTACTGCCAATACATAGGTATTTTAATTTAATACGAGACATTAAGGGGGGAGATCCCTTTATCACGAAAAGAAGAGCTTATGGCCAAAAATGAACTCGTCGAAAAAGCTGAGGGACTACTTCATGGCCCCGGAAACGCAGAATAATCGGTAGGTCATTTACTTACATTTTTGAGTCTTGGAACTTTGAACGCCCTCGCCTGAAAACCATTTTTTTTTTGCGTGAACCTCGTACAAGATAACTCAAAAACTATCCGATCGATAATTCATTAATTTTTCACACTTTTAGATAACATAATGACCGTCTATGTGAACCTGAGTTTCTAATAAATTATCATAAAAAACGACTTTTCCCTTAATGAATACTAGAGTAAAAAATTCATGAGAAATTGATCATTTTTCGAACATATATTATATTTTTTATTTTCACGTTTCGTCGGATTTTTTAGGCTCAGATAGAGCGTGTGAGTCTTAGGAATTAAAAACTTCTTGGCTCTGATGTTTCAGATCAATGCACCGGACGCTAGGTTGTACGCCGTGGAACAATTCAGGCGGCAACCGTCTCTGAAGCAAGTGTCGTACAGCCGTCATTTATAAAAATTGAAAAATAAATTGGAAACTTCGACGATGCACTTAAAAAGTACATAAAATTTTAATTACATAGAAGAAATAGTTTCGACACGAAATTTTTTGAAAATTCGCTTGATTTCGACTGGCTAAAAGAATCTCTCCCCTTAATTAAAAAGAAAGGGAATTACAAAACGTCAGGATTATTGAGAGGCGAGCTGGTACTTTGTTTTATTTCGTGACTGGAGTGTTTTAGGGGTTTTAGTGTTCTATGTCGTTTCGGAGGGTTGCCTCGAGCCATGTTTGCACTGGATGTGTGCGCGGATACGATCTCGTCTGGACGAAAAATCGTTGGTGCAGATAAAGAACTCCCTTTTTCCTTTCCCTCCTGTACTCCCTTTCCCCTCTCTCTCTCTCTCTCTCTCTCTCTCTCTCCCCCCCTCTCTGCCTCTCTCCATGTTTGACGAGATCTACTCTGCGCGTCTCGTTCTCCCTTCTGGGCTGCAGATCCTCGTCGATCGAAGCACCAAATATACATCCGAAGGATGATGGCGATATATATATTCGCTCGATGTGCATCCGCGAGAGTGCACGCGACATGCAAAGAAGGATGAGAAAGAAAGAAAAGCAGCAGGGGAGAAAGAGAAGATTGCGAAAAGAGCGAGGGCGGGAGGAGGGGAGAGAGTGAGAGAGAGAGAGGGAATGGGCGAGAGGGAGACCCACGCGGCTCTCACGCACCGACGAACTCGCACTAATGCGTGAGTTATATTGGGCGTGTGTCATCGCCCCACAGCTTTCGCAGATGAGCGAGACAGTTATACGTAAAGGGTGTCTCAAAATGACCTGACGTTTTAATTTATTAATAAAACGTATTATTCATTTGAAAAGTACGAATATTTTTATTTTAATATAAGGTACGAACATGGAGGTTATGTGTGGAATACATTTTCCGATAAATGGACGCCTCGTCCCTGTTTGCAAACGTTCACTCTTTTGACGAAATTTTCAATAACAGTTCGGCATAATTGCGGACTACTTTCATTAATGGTGGTTCCTTGAGCTCCGGAATGGTCTGTGGATCATTGGCATACACTTTTCCTTTTAGAAAACTGCAAAGAAAGAAGTCCAATGGCGTCCAATCGCACGATCTTGGTGGCCAATTCACTATGCAGTAACAATGCAGCAAATAACAATTTCTATGCGTTGCTCGATCGTGTCATTCTCCATGACTAAACCTCAATATTGCCTGATACCAGTTGTCATAGTACTCTATGTTCGCCATAAAAAAAACGGCGCACAATTTGTAATGTCAGGTCATTTTGAGACACCCTTTATATATATATATATATATATATATATATATATATATATATATATATACACACTATATATATATATATATATATATATATATATATCTGTATGTATGTATGGATGTGTGTGTTTGTATATATATATGCTTACATTTATCCAAACGTGATTTTAAAAGTATCTGATTGTACATAACGTTGAGTTTGGGAACAATCAGCCACTACGAGGACCGTTCTCGAACTCCGGTGTCCTCAAAATTGCCTCTTTCCATATTTACATATATGCATATATAAAGCGAGAGGCGGAGAGGCAGAGCGAGATAGTAAAAGAGAGAGAGAGAGAGAATGAGAGAATAAAAGCACGAGCACGATACTCTACGCGTTCCGAACACATGAGGGCTTCGCAATTTAAATCCCCATCGCACGCTCGTATACGAAATATACATACAGTACGAGCCCTCACAATTTAACACCTCGCGCGCGCGGGACTGGGTCATTCTCGTATTTAAATCGCCCCCTCCTGACTTTCCACTCCGCGATGGTTGCGCGAGTTATCGGCCCGCGTGCGCACAATCAATCGTCTGTATATGGCGATTCGGAAGAAAATGTCGCTGCATCGTTGTGTATGGGAGTTTGTTGGAAGATGGAGCGAGAGAGAGAGAGAGGGAGAGATTGTATTACATTATATTTATTAGTGCTTTAGAACCAGAACGTCCTCTGGCACACAATTCTCATTCTTCGTACGATACAAAGAAACAATACACAGAAACAAAAAGTGACTGGATACAAAAACAAAGAAAGATGACTCTGCAGATGTAAACAAAAGAAAAACAAATTTAAAAAACGAAAATGAAGTACGCAAGTTCAAAGAACGAAAATTATGCTAAAAATTAAAGAAATTCAATGCAAAAAGAAAAGAAATTAAAGATTTCATTCCTTCCGTTAATGTATTTCTTATTTCTTTGAAAAATACAATTTTTTAAAATTTCTTCGAAAAATACAAACGTTTTCATTTCTTTGAAAAACATATTTGTTTGGTCCTTTGAAAAATACAAAAGGTTTTGTTTTGTAATTTAAATACAATACTTTTTCATTTTTGTTTGTTTTTACATTGAGTTTGTTTCACTTTTTTGCATTTTTTGTACCATTTGCTTTCTTTAAATTTGCAGTTCCCTCTTTATTTGAGTATTTAATTCGCGTTTTTTCATTTTATTGCGATGTTTAAAGAGTTTTCGCTGTTTTGTTTCGTGATAATTAGTGCTTTATTTTAAAAAATAATAAGGATAACAGTAAGGACATCTGTTGGGAAACTTAGAGAATTTATTCAACGTCCTAATATGTTTATTTTTTTTATATAGAGACATCTTGTTTTTTATTTATTTGGGAACGACAAAGAAAGAGAGAGAGAGAGAGAGAGAGAGACTTCATAAGTTAAATTTATCGACAAGAAGAATTGAGATTAATGAATAAAAAATTATATTGAGACATTTTTTTCTTATCGAGTACGTTTTTTTTGCATTCGGGAATCGAAAGTCTTTTGGGAGGTTCGGTGAAACGTCGCCCCAAATCCGCGACGAATATAGGTACGATATCGCAGTGAGCCTCGGGATGCTTGCAATTTTCCTCTCGCCTTGCCAAGTCAGTAACGAAAGCGATTCTCGCGTACGAGTATATTTCCGGCATCCGTGACCTCGTCTCACTTCCTCCCTCCTCTCTTCTACTATACATTTTCTTTTTCCTCATTCTTTTTGTTGTTTTGTTCCATTTTTTTCTTGTTTCCCAAGATCCCCTCCTCTTTTCCCGCACATCCACCAGGAATTTTCATCGCTCGGCGGAGATACGAGCCCGTAAAAATGTGTTTTTTGCCTGCTTTTATTTCTTCGTCTTTTTTACGAGCGAGGACCGAAGGACTCTTCGTGACTCATATCGCAATAACGGGACCCTTGTAACGCCTTCGATTTCGAATTTCCTGGTCTCAAATTACATTTGCAGTGAATCACGAGGGTCAAATTTCTCGTACAGTGAATTCTCATTCGGACAAATGCTGGACTGCAAATTGAAATACAAATTGCCATCGAAATTCTATAGAAACGGACTTTAATGATGAGAACCGTGTAACTATGAATTACGAAGTGTCTCACTGTGAAAATATCTTAGTTACTATAGAGCCGCAGCCATGAATTTCTCCACATGATTAATTGGAACACTAAAAATTCTCCACGGAGTGAATTTACGTGTGAAAATTTTGTTGCAGTGAACTTCGAAGCTAGAATTTACATGGGTATAATGTTTGGTTCCTAGAATTCATGTCTTCATGTTCCTAGAACCATTGATACAATGGTAACCCTGCAATTTGTCGGGGAATAAATTTAAACCCTAGAAAGCCTTGTAAAATAAAATGCTAACCCTAGAATTCGCCGTGGACCAAATTTTAACCCTAGAATCCCCTATGATATGACTTTTAACCCTAGAATTTGTCATGGGCAAAATGTTAACCCTAGAATTCCCTATGATATGATCTTTAACCCTAGCATTTGCCGCGGACTAAATATTAACCCTAGAATTCCCTATGGTATTAATTTTATCTTTAAAATTTGTCATGGATAACATTTTAACCCTAGAATTCCCTACGGTATGAATTCTAACCCTAGAATTTGCCGTGGACGAAATTTCAACGCTTAAATTCCCCATGGTATTAATTTTAACCCTAGAATTTGCTACGGGCAAAATTTTAACCCCAGAATTCCCTATGGTATGAATTTTAACCCTAGGATTTGCCGTGGACCAAACTTCAACCCTAGAATTTGTTGTGGACCAAATTTTAACCCTAGAATGCCTTATGGTATGAGTTTGAACCCTACAATTTGCCATGGACCAAATTTTAACGCTAGAATTCCCTATGATATGACTTAACCCTAGAATTTGCTATAGACGAAATTTTAACCCTAGAATTCCCTATGATATCAACTATAACCCTAGAATTATCCGTGGACCAAATTTTAACCCTAGAATTTCCTATGGCATTAATTTTACCCTTAAATTTTGCCATGGAGAACATTTTAACCCTAGAATTCCCTACGGTATGAATTTTTGCCCTAGAATTTGCCGTGGATCAAATTTCAACCCTATAATATCAACCCCATATATTATACCCCAATATCAACCTTATGGTATTAATTTTAACCCTATAATTTGCCACGGGCAAAATTTTAACCCTAGAATTCCTTATGGTATGAATTTTAACCCTAGAATTTGCCGTGGACCAAACTTCAACCCTAGAATTTGTCGTGGAACAAATTTTAACCCTAGAATGCCTTATGGTATGAATTTCAACCCTAGAACTCCCTATGGTATGAATTTGAACCCTAGAATTTGCCGTGGAGCAACCTTTAGCCCTAGAATTTGCCGTGGACCAAATTCTAACCCTAGAATTCCCTATCGTATGAATTCTAACCCCAGAATTCATCGCAGAATAAAAGTCAACCCTGTAGTTCGCGTAAAATAAAACTTCAACCCTGAAATTCCCTATGGGATAAATTTTAACCCTAGAATTCATCGCGGAATAAATGTCGACCCTGAACTCCGGGTAAAAGAAATTTTTATCCTACAATTGGCCGCGGTATAAACTTCAAACCTGGAATTCCCTATGGGATGAATTTTAACCCTAAAATTCATTGCGGAACCAATGTAAACCCTGAAGTCCGCGTGAAATGAGTTTTCACCCTAGAATTTGCTGCGAAAAACCCTAGAAACCCCGAAATTTCCTATGGGATGAAATTAACCCTAGAATTTTGAAATGTCAACCCTAAAATTCCCTATGGGATGAATTTTGACCCTAGAATTCACTCCGGAATTAATGGTCAACCCTAGAACGCCCTATGGAATAAAATGTGTCTAGAATTTGTAACTAGAATGTCCACCGTGGAACAAACCGCAACCTACTAAACATTTCTACGCAACGAATTTTAACCTTAGAATTCCCTGAGAGCCAAATTTAAACGGTAGAATTCCCTATGACAAGCGGAGCAAATTTTACGACAAAAAGTTTTGTACTCGGCGAATTTTGGCACTGCAACTATCCGCACACGGAAATTACGGAGCACGTTCGTATGTCAATTCGGAGACGTGGATCGTCGCCGTTCCTAGACCAGCGGAATGTAGAACACGAGGGGTGAATCGAGCGCAACGTAGCCCTCTCTTTCTCTCTTCCTCTCGTGTGCTCTCGCTGACGCATCCCAGGCTTTTGCGCGAGATGAAATAGTTCAATTATTCCATTCGTCATACCACATTACACTTCTCATCGCTTCGTTCCCGCGTTCCACACCTAAATCATCCTCGTATTTCTCGTACCGTCGAATCCTCGACTGCTGCGATCCCGCAATAACAAAACGGGCATTGCGATAACGAAATAAAACTGCCCCGTTCCCGAAACAATATTCCTTCTCGTAAATTGAAGAGAAAAATATTAACCAGAATCCTCAATCATTTTTCACTGGTGAGAACAAATTTACGAGAATTGATACCATCGCTTTTTTTTTATTGAACTATAGATGAAAGGAAGGTAATTTGGAATACCATTTTGTTTTAGGCCTGCGACTTTTTTTCTGTGAGGTGTAAACAAATAAAACGTTCATGAAATTGGAGCAATATCCATATACTGTCAATCTGCAAGCTATCAAAAATAACTAAACATCGCTACTGTGTATAATTTTTGTTTGAACGCAAACTTGCAGAATTTCGTCATCGAGATGGGGTGCAGGTATGGTGGAATAGGAGTATTCCAAAGTATATTCACCGTGCTTATTTTTTATTCACCGTGATTATTATTGGGCCATTGTTTTAGAAGGAAATGTAAGACGTGATTATTTCTATAATCAGCTTTAATCAGTCTTCAATCAGTTTTAACAATTAAATAAATGGGTTATTCGCAAAAATCGCGAACATAGGATCCACCTTCATAGCCGGCACATTCAGCGTACTCCTCTCTTCACTATACTTCCCTTTACAGAAAATACACTTTGCATCAGCTGCAGAGGGTCCTCCACCAAATGAAATTTCTAGTTCTCCTGACGTATTTGACTTACGACTGTCATAAGATTTGGAAGATTCCAAACTTTCAGTCTCATCATCATCGCTTTCAATAAGTCTTCGTTTCTTGGTCTGTTTATCGTTTCTTTTTCCTATCTTGTCATATTTTGTCTTAGCCTTCTCCATTTGTTTTATAGTCATTGTCTTTTTCTTCATTTTGAGTGTTTTCTTTTGCCTGGCTTTTTAAGATTTTCTGATCTGACACCTTGTGTTTTTTTAGGTTCTGTTTTTTGTGTTTCGGCATAATCTGTAAATAAAATGAGGTCTCTAAGTTGTTGAAAAATACCAACATACCAACAGACAGACCTTCCCGTTTATATATTAGTGAGATAGACCTACATCTAGTTACAAAACTGATGGTAATTTGGAATATTCCAAATTATCATCAGATCGGGTATTCCAAATTAGCAACAAGACGTAGTCGGGCATAAGCTCTATTTTGGCTGTTTATAAATGTACAAATCTTTGAAATCAAAGCAATATACAAAGTTTATGGCCTATTTTACAGTACAAATAAAGCTAAACAACATAATCATATGGAAATTTAGCGATTTGAACTCATTGAAGACGTACCTCAAAAGCTTTCGAAAACTGTCCTTCACAATTCGAGCTCAGCTCCACAACTTAGAAAAATCGCGAACGAACCGGTGAACATATCGACAAGTGATGCCTTCTTTTAACATTTCCCATAAAACCGAGATGGCGCTACTAGTTTTCGTGAAATCCTGCTATTCCAAATTACCAGCAGTATTTCAAATATCCTTCCTTGCCTCTATTAAAAAATCATCAAATGAATAATCCTTTTTTACCAATATAAATAACGAATAAACAAAAAAATATCAAAACGTAATTTTTTTAAATAAAAAACAGGATTTTTCAAAAATCATACCTAAATTACAGTCCGACCTCCAAATAAGAAACCCGGCAATAAGAAACTTTCCCCAGTTTCTCACTCGAGCGCTTCCCCCACTCCGACTCGAACTCCGAGCTCGAGAATTTTGTGCGCGGAACCTCCGGTTAAGAAACCAGCCTGGGAGAGATTATTCGGGCAAAATAGAGTGAACGTTGTAGTGTAAATTGATGTGTGCATGCGTAAATGTGTATGTGTGTGTGCATGTGTGAATGTAACAAAAAAAATACAAGTTTATTAGAAATTTGTTGTGTTCATTGAAAAGATACATATATGTGTTGACAAGATTTCATATAAAATAAAAAACAATGACAAGGGCGTTTAAAGATTTTCATATAAAACAGCAAAAGTTTCCGAGACGTAAAGAAAAGCGTTTTCGTCTTGTTGCGTATTATTTTGACACTCAACTGACGGTGGAATATTTTCGAGAGAGTCGAACTCTGTCATTGAAGATGAATCCCCAGAGATATTGACTTCTTCTTTTATATAAATGGGATAAAACAATATGGACATAAAGCTCTTTGTTTAAATGATCACCTTGTGGCGCAGATTCTGTACTATTTTCTTCGACTTGTATACTACAGTCTGATCTCTTACGCTTCTTTACAGTTTCGGGCATCTTATAACAGTTAATGGTAATTCAGATACAGTAGTACACAATAATATTCAGTAGTATGTATATTAACGTGAAACAAAAATTCGCTAAATAAATGTCCACGCGCAGTCGAAAACGTTTTTGCATGGGCGATGTGAATACTAAGTTGCAACTCGGTTCGAGCGAGTTTCTTGTTGAGAGGATCGCATGCGGAAAAGAGCGAGAGAGACAGGCAGAGGTAGAGAGCGCGGAGGGCGCGCCTGGTGGGGGAATGCGATGTATAAGAAAAACTCTTCCCTTGGGGGCTTTTGGTTTCTTATTCGGAGGTCGGACTGTACTCGCCGACTTTTCTTCTCCCCTCAAAAAGGAAGAACGCCACAACGAAGGCAACAGAATCTAAAGTCCTTTCTTTCATTCCTCAGGTATCGGTAATCAGGTCCTAAAAGTAACATTTTTCCGACTCACTTAAAGTGTTATCTGTGTCTACAGAAATTCGAACCTTGAAGTCCGCGTACTGCGTCAGACAATTGTCTTTCTCGCTCTCTCTCTCTCTCTCTCTCTCTCTCTCTCTCTCTCTCTCTCTCTCTCTCTCTCTCTCTCTCTCTCTCTTATTCTACCCTGCTATTTCTCTCGTTGCAACCACATTTAGAAGAAAAACTTTCCGGAAATCCTGTGTGGCGAGGAAACACTCGCGCGAGTCGAGGCGGAATGTTCCTCGTTTCTCGAATGCGCTCTACAAAAGGGACCGTGCGATAAGTGCTGTGATAAGATACGGGCGAAGGAAACTTTACCGACGAGAGAACCCCTACTCTCGCGATATATGAAAATCTGTGAGTGCACGGCATATACGTGCATTCTCTCTATCTCACGAGTTTCGTTGATTCTTTTGTCGTACAATGCACACGCACCCACCCCCCCCCTGCCCCCCACACACAAATAATGATTATTATTGTAGAAAAAAAGTTATATACCATAAACCATAAATTTATTACGAAATATATATAATTTATATATATATATTTCGTATTAGTATATATATAATTATACTTTAGTATATATATAATTAGTATATATATAATTTATTGTAGAAAATATTTTTTTTATCATAATGATGATAGAAATAACAATAATGTACTATTTCTTCTCATTTGAGTTGCGAATTTCAAAGACTGTTCGAGAATGATATGAAAAGGACGATCTGCGAAGAGAAGTCGCACTGAAATTAATATAAAAAACTAAGGTAATTATGAAGTATGAGGACTTTTCCGAAAAACGACGGGAATATTTTTTTTTTCGACATGTTGTTTATTCCATTATAGTAACTGATATTCCGTCGGGGAAGGCTGACATTTCCCATTGATTCCATACGTTATGGGGTTTTGAAGTTTCCAGGAACAGGTAATATTTCGACGCCTCGCTAAACAGCTACGTGTTTCCTTATAGACAGTGTATTATGAAGGTAACGATGTATATATTTTGGAACGATGAGATATGTTTTGATTTCGGTGACCACAACTGCCCTCTCTCGCACTACTTGTATTTCTATTTCTTCCCGAAGGACCACAAAGGAAACATGAACAGCTGAGTCTCGATTATATCGCGAACAATCAAACACCTTTCTTTCGAAATGAATTGTACCAATTGCTCGTACGGAGTACGCCAATTTCATCGATTGTGTGAAAATTCTGAACAATTTATGCAATTCCTGCAAGCCCACGACGTTTTGTTTCGCACTGTGGAGTGTCAAACTTGGGGAGAACTAGCTCAGTGGAACGCGGCAGATTTGGGTTTGTTTGGGTTGAAGGAGCCACGAAGGAAGAATAGAAATTTCGACACTTTTGCACATCAGTCTTTTTCCAGATGTTCGTAGGCCCTTATTAGGGCCAGAACAATTACCAACGTAGTAGAACCAAGTGATAAAATTCCCTATTTTATCACTTGCTTCCGCGAACTTCAAAACCGGATAACTTATGGAAGTAGTGGAAAATGTCAGCCTCCCCCGACGGAATATCACCCAATATAATGGAATAAACAAGGTCACGGTAAAAAAAAATTCCCGTCGTTTTTCGGAAAAGTCCTCATACTGCATAATTACCGAAACTAATAACGGCATTAATAATAATAATAAGCTCTTCATTATACGCGTTTTGTTGATTCTTTTGTCGTACAATGCACTCGCACGCACACACACACATATATATTATAGAAAATAGTATTATGGAAAACATTTTTTTACGAAATGACTGTATATTTAGTAGTATAGGATGTCTCTAAATGACCCGACATTTAAACTTATTCATAAAACGTATTATTTATTCGAAAAGTACGAATATTTTTGTTTTGTGGAACACAATATGAGATAAATGGTCGCCTCGTCCCTGGTTGCAAACGTTCATTCTTTTCACGAAATTTTCAATAACATTTTGGCAAAATTGAGGACTCATTTCATTAATGGTGCGTCTAATTGCTTTCTTGAGCTTCGAAATGGTCGGTGGGTCATTGGCATACACTTTTCCCTATTTATATATGTGTGTGTGTATATATATATATATATATATATATATATATATATATATATATATATATATATATATATATATATAGTCATTTTGTAATATAGTTATGATTTGTTTAATCTAATAGTATACCTGGAACAATAAAACTACTGCTACTATATATATATATATATATATATATATATATATATATATATATATATATATATATATATATATATATATCTAGGAGTAGTAGTTTTATTGTTCCAGGTATACCCCTTTGAGGTGTTTATACAGAAGATCCCCCTTGCCCATATTTTTCCCCTTACAATATAATCTTATTTCTAAACTTATACTCCATCGTTGTTTTGCTTTTCGTTTCTTCTCGCATTCGTTTCCTCATTAAAATTTGTCTCCCAATTAATTTCTCGAATTGCTTAGTGAATATACACAGTTCAGTCACAGGCTCCTTTTTCAGCACCGTCTGTATCTTCCTATTGATTTATTCCCTCTCTTCGTATTCTCTCCATTTTTCCCGGTTTTCTACTATTTCTTTTTGGATTTTCTCCTCAGCCCTTTTGCACATACATATACAGTAGGTAAAAAAAGTATTTGTACCCGTCGTCTTTGTCAAATTATCCTACGAAAAAATAAAATGCTTTATTAAGTTTCTGTGTAAGCTTCTCCAAATATACATGGTATTTGTTTACGAAAATCTTGGGAAAACACGAATAAAAAAATTGAGTCAAATTAACAACAGTTTCGTGTGAAATGTACAAATACGTTTTTTTCAGTGTATGCACTAGGTTTTTCTACTTTTTTTTAGAAACCCTGCGCTTGTTATAACTGTACCCCTTATTCCCTTCTTTGCCCACATTTCCTCATCTCAATCTCGCCCAAGTTTCATTCGTTTCTCCAGTTACATTTATATCCTCCCAATACTTGTCTGTCTCTATGCTACTCTTCCTGCTTTTGTATTGAGCGCAATACGTTAATTTTTCAATTTTGTTCCAATCCTGTTGGATTTCTTGGTCGACTTTTCTTCTTCGTGCCCCTTTCTATTATTCTTTCCATTGTCCTTCTCGTCGTTTGCTATCGGTTTCCATATGTTTCCCTCTTCAACTTCCTCCATTACATTTTTCATTTTCACTCCTCACAAAGTGACTATACATAATTTATCATATAAAATATCTTTTTAATATAATGGCAAAACCGGAAATAACAATAATGTTCTTTCCTTCTATGGTCTTGAAGTTTCCATAGTTAGCATGCAAGGAAAATGTATTTTTTCCCCTTCATATTCTCGTATTTTATCACCTTATTGAAGCTACGAAAGGCAGAGAAACATTTTCGACAAGCCTCATTAAAAGTTAACAAACAAAAGCGACAAAAAATGTAGATAATAATAAAAGTAGAAAAATTGAAAAATCGCGAAGAATATTGGTTGCATTGCAACGATACAAACTGCAATACCATCTATTTCTTTTTATTTGATTCGCGAATTTCAAAGACCGTTCGAGAATCATATGAAAGGGACGATCTCCAAAGAGACGTCGTTCTGATTGAGAGATGAATAAAAAAAACCAATAACGACAATAATGATAATAATAATGATAAAATGAAAAAGATGCAGACACGCGATCTTGGATGCGAGCGATTCAGACGCGTTTCGAGAAGCGAGTATGTACGACGTTGAGAGACGAGACGACGAAAAGTGGTTTTGGTGCATCGAATAAGAAAAGGGGGGGGGAGGCAGTACACGTATGTGTATATCGCACGGGGAAACGCGATACCGCCACTTGACGCCTATTACGGTAATTAACCCGGCGAACGACGAATAAGATGACGATGAATAAAGTCGAAGAAGTATTTACGTTTGTGTGCGTGTGTGTATATTTATATATATGTGCCGCGAAGAGTAGCCGCTCGCGACGATAGCGAACTTGAACTCAGACTTTAATTCGATGGACGAACGACATACCGAGCTGTCTCTCTATACTCCCCCAAGGTACTCCGCTTTCTTTTATATATTTTTGTGCGCGCGTATGTGTGTGTGCCGTTTGTACCGGGTGTCGGAAAATCTGCACTGAAACGTTTCACAGTTAACCCTTTGAAGCATACATTTTTCTTTAGGTGCACGTTTTTTTTTTGCACTTTCGTTATTGACGACACCCGCTACGTGAAAAATAAAAATTTGATAGGTATGTTTTAGTAGTTATTGAAGTCCTAGGAACCTTGAAACGCATTTACAACCGCCATATTTAAGGGGCCGGTCCACTTTGGAGCTACGAAAAAAAGGCTATTTTCGCGATTTTTTAAAAGGATTTTATTAAAGATATGGATATAAAAGTTGTTGGGCTTGATAAATAAAGTCTTGAAATACACGAAAAAAATGTATTCATTTTTATTTATTTTTTAAGTACAAAAACCATAGTCAAGGGGAGGGTAGGGGTTTCAGCGTGAAAAAAAAAACACTTTTTTGCGATTTTTTTTCATCTATATGGATAGAGTAAATTTATTGAAACCTTTTGTACATTGTTAAGTGTCATTTCAAGAACATTCCGTGAAATTTGTACGCGAAAATATCCACAAACAAGCCGGTGACAAAGCTTTTCCAAGAACGCCTTTGGAAAAGCACGATTTGCGGAGTTCACTGTATCTCAGCTACACATTATCTGAAATCAAGTACCATTAAGATTTAGTCAAAGTATCATCAAATCCTCCCCCCAACGGTCTCTCATAATTTTTTTTTTTCATTTCAACATTTTTGGTAATCATGTAAAGTGAAAGTGAAATTTTTCCCGAAAAATTTCGCCATTTTGGGGGTGGAAAACCCCCTCAATGTAAAAAAAAAATCTTAAACTAACCGTTGGGGGGAGGTATTTTATATGTAGAAAATGTGTACCAAGTTTGAGATAAATCGGTCATGTAGTTTTCAAATGGCAGTGAACACGGACTTTCAAAAAGTGGTTTTGAGAAAAACGCAGCACCGGCTTGTTTGTGGATATTTTCGCGTACAAATTTCACGGAATGTTCTTGAAATGACACTTGAGGGATTACCCCCACGTGCAATTTTGAAAAAATCGATTTTTTTGTTATTGCATTTTTTTGAAGTATAGAATCTGAGAATATGACCTGAAAATTTCAAGTCGATCCGAACAAAATTGACTGAGATATGAACGTTGAAAGAGAAGAATCCGCGTTGAAAGAGCGTTGGAAAAGAAACTTTAAACGCGTTTTTCTCAAAATGGCATTTCTGAAGTCGGTGACCAAGATTACTCGAACACTAATGAACCGATCTACTTGAAATTTTGCAGGTTTATTTAATACATAAAAATGTAGTCTTTAATCGTTCGATTTTTTTTTTTCGAAAAAATTGGCCGTTTTATAGCCAAAAAACGGCCGTTTTTTTTTTCGTTAAAATCGAACCATTAACTTTGACTGTCCGCCATTTTGTGAGAAATGAATATTTTTTAAAATCCTTCGATCAAAGACTAATTTATACTTATATTTGACTAAATCCATCCGCATTTTTTTCTTCAGATGATCCGCTTCGCTGCAATGTTGGTCACCGCAAACCGTGTATATAAAAACATTATTTCATTGACGGCCATTTGCCACTAAACAATGTAATATTTTTCAATAAAAAAAATTGCCGAAAGTTCTTCAAGATGTGTTCTTTAAGATGGTATATGGATCGATTAAAAAAGTTTTGTAGTTTTCTTTAAAAAAATTCATGAAAAAGGCCTTTTTTCGCGCAACAAGTGGGGGTAACGCCTTGACAATGTACAAAAGGTTTCGATAAATTTACTCTATTCATATAGATGAAAAAAAATCGCAAAAAAGTGTTCGCAATATATCTTCCTTTCATCATTATTCAAAATCATATTTCGTGCATTTAGGTTGTAGATCGCTGAATGAGTTTTCTGAAAAGAAATGTTTGCATGATTTTCCGTAGCTAAAAGTTGCTGAAATTTGGGATATGAAAAATAATCTTTAGGTTGCATTCGAACAATGCAAGCTTCAACGTAATTAATAGAGTCTCGAGAATTTAACTCGGAAAGTAGTGCACACGTGCATCAATTCTCTTTAGCACGAGTAGAGGCGGACTGGTTGAGTGTTAATGAATCCATTAAAAGATGATGACGTTCGCAAAAGGGCAGTTTATGTTCCGGTGGAGGGAAAGGGAGAGAGAGAGTTTGGTCCAAAACGGAGTTAACTGCAAAATTGGATCGAGTATGGCCGACTGACTCTACGGTAATGTCCTCTCTTTTTTTTTTCTCCATGCCTATGAGAGGGCGACGAGTTTTTGCTGGATTCGAGAGAAGCCCATTGGGATTAAAGCTCCGGAATAAACCATTACGATTTCAACCCTCTCAAGCCCCACGCCAAATCCACATACATCTACATATACATGTATATCTTCACACACGCGCGGCTATTCCATCTGAATTCACGCAGATGGAATTCTCAACAACTGTGCCCAAGTGCATACACATACAGCGGGAATAATTGAAAGGGAATACGTGGGAGATATCGAGCAACGTGACATAATCGAATCAACGGAAACGAGGAGTCTAACGAAGGGAGAAAATAAATGGGCAGGAAGAAAAGGGAATGAACAAAAAAAATATTAAAAGGCCAGGCGAAACGGGATAACAGCGAGTTTTGTCGACTCCCGTATAGTAGCGGAGAAAGAAATCTCTCGATTAATATTCGTGATTGATCGGCTTGACCCCTGGCACAGTCTCGTTTTCACTCCGGTCGGAAAGTTCTCAATGTCTCTCAAGAATTCATTAATCTTGTGTGAGCTTCCAGTGCAGTCATTTTTATCATTTATTATTATTATTATTATTATTGTTAACTTAAGGGGTTAGGCTACTGCGACGACGCAGGGTCGTTAAAGAAAATTAAATAAAAAATTTAATAAATTAAAAATCAAATAAAGAAAAGCAGGGTTATTGAACAAAATTAATTTTGACGGAATAAGGAAGATGATTGAAAAATCGTTTGAACATTTATTTGTATGTAACAAAGTTGTGTGGCAAATTTCATGAAAAAATATCAATAATTAAAGAAGTTATAAACAATCTCGTAATGGACTTTTGAGCATGAGAGGCTCAACGGTGTACTTGATTTTGGCCACCCCGGTTGAAACAAAAACGGTTTTTTTTTTTTTTTTTCTTGAAATAGATAATATTGGCTAAGATCGATTGGCTTGATCGATCTTTTTTTTGTTATCGTGTTTCGATCAGCGAAAAAGAAATTCTGATTTTTGTTTGATTTTTCGAGGAATAATGACATCATTATTGTCAATAACTGATGAAAAAAATGTTGAAATGAAAAACGTCGGTCAAGACTAAACCACTATTACGCTGAATTAGTGTACCAAATTTCAAGTCAATCCGTTCATTAAATGTCGAGAAATCGTGTACACCGTTTGGAGAATAAAGTTACGAGAAAAACGCGTTCAAAGTTCTACTAGCGGTTCTATCGTTGTAATAATAAGTTTACCGTCAATCTGCGATTCCTGCGCGAAATGTTGGACTCTTCAATTTGAGTTGCCACAAGCAACGAACGGGTTTTCGTCATCTTCACAGTCGCCTAACCCCTATCTTAATTATTAATCAACTTGAACAATTATTAACTTACTATACGTGAATTATTATTACATTAATTGTTAGTACAAATATTTTATTTATAATTATTAATGATAATAATGATCATTTTTATACCATAATAATAATAATAATAATAATTCAAAATGGTATATAATCATAACTATTCTTAGAAAAGATATTTTATCAATAAATTAAATATCTATAATGATAGCAATAATTATATCAATCAATAAATAAAATCGAGGTTTATTTGCACAACTTTTAACAGTTTTTCCTACAAAACAATAACTTGCTGCTTACATATTCCTTTATTTATTTAGTACGCCACGGATTCTTGCACTTCGTTTTATCTAACCTAACTCTCTTTTTCTTCATTTATTCCTCCACTCCATCTCTTTCTCCTCCCTCTTCCTTCTTGTTCATCTTTCGGCAGACTTTCTCTATTTCCCTAAGGTACTCACATATCTATTTTTGTATTTTGCCGCCCAGCATATTTATAATTTCCCCCTTTATTGCCTGGCAATAGTTATATTGTTTTGATATTATCGTATAATAATATACTATTGTAATAATTACAATAAATTATAACAATACACATAGTAATAATTTCCACAGTTTCGTAATACGTTCATGATCATAACTGTTATTATTATAGTTACTTAAAAACAATATTACTTGGTGATCTTCAAGATTATCATCTTCATACGTTTTTACTCAATTATACGATGTTGGAGTTTGCATCGTTGGAATGCAATAATATTTTTGTTTGTTTGTTTTGTAAAAATGTTTGAGTGATCAACACATTCTAAATCGGCCAAAAAAATTGAACAATGGAAAAAAATTAGTTTTCCTTGCATTCCAACGATGCAAACTTCAACGTCATCTCAATTATGTTAAAACATTAATTAAATTAACACATTAATTACGTTAAAATATTTATTAAATTAAAACATTAATTACGATAAAACATTATTTAAATTCAAACATTAATTACGTTAAAACATTAAGTGAATTAAAAAATTAATTGCGTTAAAACATTATTTAAATTGAAACATTAATTACGTTAAAACATTAATTAAATTAAAACATTAATTACGTTAAAACATTGTTTAAAATTTGTGAATACGTGTCGAAAGAGTTTTCAATATCAAACGAATATGTATATACGTGGGTGTCAAAACGGTAGGATCTCTTTCTTCCACTGTATTATGCATCATCAACAAAATTTTCTGAAAGTCGGTACAGTGTCACTTGGAACTAAAGAACGCGGTTATTCACGTGGAAAACTCTTGAGTGCTAAAGGCGTCGCAATGCTCGTTTAGTATCGAACAAGGCGACTGCGCGTCATCGTACCTACTCCGAGTATCTTTTATCTTTATTACGAGCCTCGCTCGCCTTCATATACGCAGCCTGAAGACGGCCGAACGAGAGCACATCACGTGGAACATTCCGGTTTTATGCATTCTCCCTTTTTTTTCCTTCGAATTCACACTCTCGTTATTATCTACTCGTGACGGCAACTCCATACGAATTGCACGAGGACCTCGTACCAGGGGAAATTTCACATTTCGCCTCGGGTCGTTTTTATTTTCGGCCCTGCCTTACGATGATTCGTGTTTTTTTTTTAACGTAAACACATTATCTACGTTTGTTTCTCGTGTACTCGTTGATCATATCCGCATCCGCGTTGGATTATCATAAATCTTTCGGTGCGATGCGATCAGTCTGGGAAGAATAAAATATCGTCGAGTGGAAATCGAAGAATCTGTGAAGTAAGATAAAATTAACAGTATTGCAATTTTTTTATCTTGCAAATTGATAACAAAAATATATGTTCATGCTGGTCGTCAAGAGAAAAGAGAGAGAGAGAGAGAGAGAGAGAGAGAGAGAGAGAGAGAGAGAGAGAGAGAGAGAGAGAGAGAGAGAGAGAGAGAGAGAGAGAGAGAGAGAGAGAACGGCACCTTAAGGGGCTATACCGGTGTGAACGCTGAAAATTTGGGTGATTTTCGGGAATTTTTTGGAAGAAAAGTACTCAATTAAATGTTTCGGAAAATTAAGAATATATTTGGCTATATTTGACCTATATTACATAATTTTTTCATAGAAAAATATTGAGATCCAAGCGACTTATGCGCTGCCTTCGGAGGCACCAAAAAAAAAAGTTCCTCCACTGCTGACGTGATTCCGGCCGATTGAGTAGCTCAAACCGAAAAAGGAAAAAATCTCGTTAAACTGGAAGGTATTTCCTGTACAATGACGTAGGATTTTCGAAAAATATCAAAATCTAACAAAATGGCGTAGTTATGAAAAAAAAGTCTGTTTTCTTGCCTATAAAATGGTCGTTTTTTTCAATGCCAAATCGTCAATTTTCATCCAATCAAAAATATCCTACGTCATTGTAGAGTAAACATATTCATGAGTACTCAGTTCAAATTTCGAGTCAATCGAATAATTGCTCTGTGAGTTACAATGTCAGCAAATTTGAAACATCTCATTTAGAGAAAAACGCGTTTAAAGATTTAACTATCGATTTTTCCAAGATAAAATGATATTGATACAAATGATATAAATGATAATGATATTTTTCAAAGTATAAACTGTCGAAAGAGACAAAAAAAAATCGATTTTTTGAAAGTGTCACACTGTTATAGCCCCTTAATATTTCTGCGATCAGCACATGAAAAGGTCAAACATTATAGACGGTTTGGTGTATTGCTAGGGACGTGTCTCAAGAATCGCGGCAACATCCGGTGAGTCACGTTAAATCGCGCCTCTTTTGCATTTGCTGTTTCGTAGGAGACTGCACATATATATTAGCCGTTCTATAAATATAAGTATTTATACTTTCGTGTGTATGTGTGTGTGTGTGTGTGTATATATATATATATATATATATATATATATATATATATATATATATATATATATATATATATATATATATATATATATATATATATATATATAGCTAATAATAATGTAAGCGCACGCAGCCGTTGCTGCTGTAATTATGAAGTTTAATTGACTAACAAGGAAGGGTAGGGCACCACACACAGCAATGTGGGATAAATGGGCGGGATTCATCGGTTTACACACGTACTTTTGCTGAAAATTCAAGGCTCTCATAGATTCGTCGCTTTTTATTATCGTTGCAATGCGAATGAAATGTCAATTAAAAAAGACATCATTTTTCGTTTATACTAGCTAAATGGGTTGACAAAGGTAAAAGTAACACCAATGCAAATGATAATATTAATGAGTAATAACAATAATAATATATTGTGATCATTATAGAATCAGCATAGCTTTATTTCGACTATCCCCCACATATGTTAATGGTAATAATAAACGAAAGAATATCATAATGACTAATTTGTGAGGATCTGAGCCTACTTCAAAATAATCGAATGAAAAAATTATTACTATTATTATTATCCATGTATGTACAGGCACAATGGCGTACTCGACTGACCGGGCGATATTTTCAAGGCACCCCAATTGTCTTCATCTATATATAAGGTGTCTCAAAATGATGACATTTTTATTTATTAATAAAACGTATTATTTATTTGAAAAGTACGAATATTTTTACTTTAAGGGGTTAGGCTACTCTAGAATTTTCGAAAAATCGATATTTTTTTAAAATAGTCCCCTGGGACCTCAAAAATGATGTCCCAAAAGATTATGGCCGTGAGAAATCTCTAAGTACTCGGTTTTCGAATTTTAGTACAGAGCCGATCGATTTTTTTCGATTATATATAATAACTGCTATAGAAGTTCGTAGGATTTTTTCGACATATTGATTTTTTACCAAATGGCGCACTTCTAAAGTGGAACGTGAAAAATTTGCCTAAAGAATCTTCAGATAATTGTTAACAACAAATTAACTTTGCAATATGAAAAAAAAATCCTACGTACTTCCATAGAAAATGTATTTTTCAAGATATATTCAACATTTCAAGTGAATCGGCTGAAAATTGTCCGAGTTACATTTCCGGCCAACTTAAAAAAAGCAGTTTTGAGATAAACGCGTTTGAAGTTCAAAAGGAGCTCGCTGCGGACCAGGCGGCCCTGTACTAAAATTCGAAAACCGAGTACTTAGAGATTTTTCCCGGCCATAATTTTTTGGGACATTATTTTTGAGGTCCCAGGGGACTATTAAAAAAGATATTGATTTTTCGAAAATTCTAGAGTGGCCTAACCCCTTAAAGCAAAAATATTCGTACTTTTCAAATAAATAATACGTTTTATTAATAAATTTGAATCCTTTCGAGACACTCTATATATCATAAATGTAAAAGCAGAAACAAGATTGCAATACAATGTTACATTTTATTTCAAAGATGTGCACAAATTTTTCGTTTGCGTCATCTTTTGTGCCATCAACGAGCAAATGCCTTCCACAAACACGGCGCTCAAAGTATCGAGAGACGCGATTTTTTTTTTCTCGTCGATCTTGCGTTCTGTCATTGTCACCATTCCGAGTGCAAGATAAAACACACGCGTACAAAACAGATGGCGCAAAAACCAGGATGTTGAACGCTCCTTTGGCTGGGAACGAAAAATTCACGAACTCGTATGGCCGAAACACATGCCCCAACGAGGTCGAAGGACCCATGAAACCGAATTAGAGCTTATTACACGCTCAGTGAAATTTCCATCCAGACTACTGTGCGAACATCGACCCAAAGATAGCCCTTTCGCTGGTGAAAAATGTCTTCGTTGAAATTTTTCGTTCACCGAAGGAAGAAAAAGAAACAATCCTTCATTATTCGCACGTGCATGATTTATTCGACGGCAGGTCATTTTTTATATTGAGAAAAATAATTCCAATTGTGCGGAACTGTTAAGGGGAGGGTTGGGGTTTGCACTTTTGAAAAATCGATTTCTTTTTGTTGTCTTTTCTTATAGTTAAACATTTTGAGAAGATAATCCCAAAATTTCAAGTCAATCGGGGCAAAACTCTCGAAGTTATTGACTATTAAGTCCCGCCCCTCTAGCACTGTAGCTCCGACTTCTCTAAACTTCAAACGCGTTTTTCTCGAAACCACTTTTTCAAAGTCCGTGTTCACTGCCATTCGAAAACTACATGACCGATTTATTTCGAACTTGGTACACACTTTCTACATATGAAATACCTCCCCCCAACGGTTAGTTTGAGATTTTTTTTTACATTGAGCGGGTTTTCCACCCCCAAAATGGCGGAATTTTTCGTGAAAAACGGCACTTTTCACTTTACATGACCACCAAAATTTTAGAAATGAGAAAAAAAAATTATCAAAGACCGTTGGGGGGAGGATTTGATGATACTTTGACTAAATTTTAATGGGACTTGATTTCAGATAATTTCTAGCTGAGATACAGTGAACACCGCAAATCGTGTTTTTCCAAAGGCGTTCTTGGAAAAGCTTTGTCACCGGCTTGTTTGTGGATATTTTCGCGTACAAATTTCACGGAATGTTCTTGAAATGACACTTAACAATGTACAAAAGCTTTCGATAAATTTACTCTATCCATATAGGTGAAAAACAATCGCAAAAACGTGTTTTTTTTCACGCTGAAACCCCTACCCTTCCCTTAAGGAAAAAAAGAAGTGGATGTTGTATGCTCTGGGAAAATTTACAATTCTGAAAGTCGGTGTTTGTGAGGGATAAAAAAGTTTGAGGGAAAGGCGAAAAGTTTGGATTGAAGTGCGACGATAATTTTTCATGCAATTTAAGCGGGTCCAGTGTGCACTCGTGCATTTTCTGCGGACTTCTAATCGATTAAACCCCCTGGCGTTCTTCGTACTTCTCGCCCTCTCTCTCTCTCTCTCTCTCTCTCTCTCTTTTTTTTTGTCTCTCGCACGTATATGCACGTCGTGTAAAGCGGGGAAAACTTTACAAGCACTTTTCGCGAAAACTCCCGCACGAGCGAGAGAAGTTCGTTAATTAATTCGCTCCTGCGATAAACGCCTCTCGGCGATTTGAAACTGAATTTTGCTTCTCCCCCTCCATCTTCTTTTTTTTTCTACCGCGAGATTTCACGGGTAAACTATAATTGGAGGACTTAAGGACCATCGAAATGGCTGCGTCAATGTCGTGCGTTCACCGAACACGTAACACAAATAACTGTGGCTGGCTGCGCCATGGATTCGACAAACTTTCGAGCTCTCGACTATGACGTCGAGAGTACACCGTGGTCACAGTCAATGTATATACATACAGGCCCGTACTTTGTTAAAGTTCGAGTAACTTGTTGATCCATGTTTCGAAGTTGCCGCAAATCCAATTCACTCATGAAACCCCAATTGCATCCATTTTGATGATTACTTCGATTTCCATAATGAACCCATAATGAACAAGTTAGTCTGCTTGGGTTAATATTTTATTGTTAAAAAGCAACGCCGCATTGGTGCCTTTCGGTATGCTCATTGGAGATGTTTTTAATGCGATTGCTTTTTAAAAACTCAGGAGGCTCGGTGGACGTTTTTGATGTACGGTTTAAATGGATGATCGTAAACGAATTAATTCCTTTGGATGGTCGAAAAACAAGACTTTTATGGGCATTTTTTGTTTTTTGAAAATACTCATAATCCAATCAAATTAACGTTTGGAGAATTTATTTTACACATGTGTAGGACCTCAAAGCAATTTTATATTTTTCAAAATATAACAGTATGGCGGCCCAATGCTTGGTAGAAAGAGAACGCGTTTTTGAGGCTCCCACAGGCGGGCCCGTTGGAGACGCACATGAGCACCTAGAAGGGAGAATAATTTTTTTTGTAACCTATATGAATTTTTCTAGAAAATTAGGTACACACATTACAGAATATCGATTTTTGCTAATTTGGCACCATTTCGAAAAAAAAGTTCCAGTTTTTTTACTTGAAAAACGGTCTTAACTTGTTTGTAACAACCATATTTGTTGGTCTATCGAAAAAATCGTGTGTACTTCGCTAGAAGATCTATCTAAGAAGCTACTACTGAAATTTAAAGGCATTCGGTTGAAAATTTTAGGATCTACGAGTCCGCCCGATTTTGAAAACGTGGCTTCAAGAACAAAAGCGTCTAAAGTTTTAAAACCACCTTTCGGACCATGTAACTCTTGGGATGTTTATACATATCAACCATATCATTATAATACAAAAAATGACACGATTTTTTTTCAGGATATATGAGGTTTTAAATATGGTGTTAAAGTTTGCATCGTTGGAGAGCAACGAAAATCGTTCTTTATTTTTTCATTTCTCTATTTTCATTATCACTATCTCTTTGGCAGTTTTCGATTACGGATCCCCAATCGGGATCTTCAAAAATATTTCAAAGATATTAGCAAACTAAGTGTGTCCAAAAACAATTGGGCAACGTGAAAAAGAAAACCATTTTTTTAGCACTTCAACGATGCAAACTTTACTATCATAATCGAATGCATTTTTAGGCGTACTTTCGTCTTTTGATGTCCAGTCCATTCGGACCATTGATGTTAATTGCATTGGTGGAATAATTCGGCTCCGAGACTTTTGGACTTATAATAATAACTGTAGGGACCGATTAAAATTTCTTCTCGCTTCCCGGCGTATACTGCATGACGTCAGTCCCGGTTCCCGTTACCGTTCATCATATCCCAGATACCATGAAGCCGCTGAGAGCACGTGCAGCCTCGTGACGTACATATCCGCAGAGGGCTTACCAACACGTTTCTTCGGGGGCCATATTTTTATCGAAGACAAATGTGCTCGAGTGAAGAACGAAGAACGGAATTAACGTTTGCTTTTTTCTGATTTTCTTTTCTAGGTCCATCGGAGGAGTTTAGCGCGCATACGACAGTGAAGCCGAGGGTCTATCATGCGAGGAGCAAGAGAGCGATCACCAACACGAGGGAGAGCGATGTAAGTCATTTAAGGCCATCATCGGTTTTTTTAAATTCGTTTAACTTCGGATAACCCACTTTATTACGTTATGTATTAACTTTTGCAGGTTTTTAAATTTCGACTGCCATTTAATTGTGACACTAATTACGATATTCACCGCTCAAGATCATTCGAATAGTCGACGTCATCTTGGGGCCCCAAAAAATAGGTCGATGTTCAATATTTTGTTCTGACGAGAGTATTGGGATGGCGAGGTTGGGATTTTGCACACAATTGATACATAGTCGTGCAATGGTGGAGTTTTTTTTTTAAATCGAGACATATTGGTAAACAATGGAGTTATTATTATTTAAACAAAGGTAGGTGTCCTTGACAGGTAGCTCTGGCAATTAGGGCATCTAGAACGAAAAATAATAAATCTACTTTTAGTATAATAATTCTACTTTCGTATGACCGGATACGTTTGTAATTTTGAAAATTACGAAAATGCCAAAGCGTAGAAAGAGAAAGGCTCGATTTTTGGCCAAGACAACAACTTTAATCATTTGGTATTGACAAATGGACGAACATCTAAAAAAATCACCCGGTCTTACGGGAGAAAATATTATCATGTTCTGTCGGAAATTGAAATCGGACGAATTGATTTTGAGATACGGATTGCAAGCGACACGTACAGCGCAGAACCTCATCGAATATTACCACAAATGGGGGCTAAAATGCAACAGAGAAAAAACACAAGTGGTACCTTTGGGAAAAAAATACCACACTCGAGAACAACGATACCTTAAACTTACGGATCCTGTAGCGAGATAAGATACGTTTGTACCAATGAAAAACACCCGAGAATACCTTGGAGCAAAACTGACTAGAACCATGAGAGTACACACGTTATCGGCAAAGAGACTTAAGGCGTTACCCCCACTTGTAGCGCAAAAAAGGCCTTTTTCATGATTTTTTTAAAAGAAAACTACAAAACTTTTTTAATCGATCAATATACCATCTTTAAGAACACATCTTGAAGAACTTTCAGTAATTTTTTTATTGAAAAATATTACATTTTTTAGTGGCAAATGGCCGTCAATGAAATAATGTTTTTATATACACGGTTTGCGGTGACCAACATTGCGGCGAAGTGGATCATCTGAAAAAGAAATGCGGATGGATTTAGTCAAATATAAGTATAAACTAGTCTTTAATCGAAGGATTTTAAAAAATATTCATTTTTCACACAATGGCGGACAGTCAAAGTTAATGGTTCGATTTCAAAGAAAAAAAAACGGCCGTTTTTTGGCTATAAAACGGCCATTTTTTTTCGAAAAAAAAATGGAACGATTAAAGACTACATTTTTATGTATTAAATAAGCCTGCAAAATTTCAAGAAGATCGGTTCATTAGTGTTCGAGTAATCTTGGTCACCGACTTCAGAAATGCCATTTTGAGAAAAACGCGTTTAAAGTTTCTCTTTCAACGCTCTTTCAACGCGGATTCTTCTCTTTCAACGCTCATATCTCGGTCAATTTTGTTCGGATCGACTTGAAATTTTCAGGACATATTCTCGGATACTTATACTTCAAAAAAATGCAATTAAAACAAATCGATTTTTTCAAAATCGCAAGTGGGGGTAACCCCTTAACATTATCAATTACGTAATCAACTGCCTCCAGAGTATCATCGGGAGACAGAGCAACATTGACGTCCACGTCAAACAACGCATCATCCGAGCATGCATCCTATCATCCCTCGATTATGGGATCCCATGTCTGCTGCCGTTATACTATGAAACAAATCTCAAAAAACTCAAGGTGACATAAAAAAGCATTGAAAAACGCCACTGGCTTACCGATGAAATTCCTAACGGAGGATCTCTGGATAATATTAAACGAAAAACCATTCCGCGAGAGACTACGTGACCTACACCTAGCCAACATAGAAAAATTAAGTCCATACCTGGACTCGTTAAGGGGCCATACCAGTGTGAACGCTGAAAATTTGGGTGATTTTCGGGAATTTTTTGGAAGATAAGTACTCAATTATATGTTTCGGATAATTGAGAATAAATTTGGCTATATTCGACCTCTATTGCATATTTTTTTTCATAGAAAAACATTGAGATTCAAGCGAGTTATGCGCTGCCTTTGGAGGCGCAAAAAAAAAAAGTTTCTCCACTGCTGACGTGATTGCGGCCGATTGAGTTGCTGAAACCGAAAAAGGAAAAAATGTCGTTAAACTGGAAGGTATTTGCTGTACAATGACGTAGGATTTTCAAAAAATATCCAAATCTAACAAAATGGCGTAGTTATGAAAAAAGTCTGTTTTCTTGCCTATAAAATGGTCGTTTTTTAAAATGCCAAATCGTCAATTTTCATCGAATCAAAAATATCTTACGTCATTGTAGATTAAATATATTCAAGAGTACTCAGTTCAAATTTCAAGTCAATCGGATAATTGCTCTTTGAGTTACAATGTATTTGCTGACATTGTAACTCAAAGAGCAATGAAAAATCTCATTTCGAGAAAAACGCGTTTAAATATTTAACTATCGATTTTTGCAAGATAAAATCATAGAGATACGGCCTTGAAATTTTTACAGGATATTCTTGAAAGTATAAATTGTCGAAAAAGGCAAAACATCGATTTTTTTAAGTGTCACACTGGTATAGCCCCTTAACCAACGACGACAGACGTGAATTCCACACCAATCATGCGAAAATAAATATTCTACGCTCTGTCCCCGCGATAGGCTAGAAAAACTCTCGAATTGCACCGTTTCACCAACCCTTATACACTCTATCGTAACATCTCATCTCAAACTGGAATCACCTCTTAGAACATAACTGTAAAATAACAAACAAGCCGAAAGGCAAACAAAACACAAGATCGATTGAAACTCAAAAACAAAAATATTCTGAGTAATAATCAATGCTTTAGAGACCCAAGGGACAATGCTAATAACAATAACTTATGTGGAAAACAGTATGTGAATGAAAGATACCTGGAACTGATATGTATTGCACCGTTTCATAGAACATAATTTCGCGAAAAAAGCTGAAAAAAAGGGCAGGTCGCAGCGGTTCGCCGTTTTGCGATGGGCGATGTGACGCAGTACAAAAATCGTCATAACTTGGTCAATTTTTGTGATGTTTTCAAAATTTTTGGTAATTATAGTTAAGACCCTAGGCTATAAATTTGTGCAACAATGACCCCTTAATAATTCAAGGGTATTTTAAACCTGCTTTATTATTTTACAACGTTGAAGTTTGCATCGTTTGAATGCGACGATTTTTTTTTCTACATTTTTTATCCCTTCATTTTTATCATTATCCAAAGCCTTTTTTTTCTACGAATTGAGGTTATAAATCTTCAATAAAAATACGTGAAAACGTTCGAGTGAATTCTCACAGTATCAAACGGCAAAAAAAATTGAGCGATTAAAAATAATGAATTTTCGTTGCACTCCAACAATTCAAACAATGTTCGATTTTGACTATTTAAGAGTGGATATACCGTTAAGCGAGGAACAAATTTATGATTTTCATTATTTTTTTTTAAAGGATAGATTTTTTCACAATTTTTGAGACTCAGGGTATGTTTTATTACTACTTTTGGCTGTTACATGATTTTTATAATTGATCTCCAAAAATGGCGGATGTATGGCAGATCATCTAAACGGGGCGGATAATTCAGAATTAATCTGAACAATAAACGAACCAAGATTTTTCTCTTATTAATACTCATACGCAGAATATGAACCGAAAAAGCGGGAAATATCCAAAAAATCGATGAAATGATACGCTTTGAAACAAAAAGATAGAACTTTTCGAAAAAATGGCATTTTTCAATAACAAAATACTTAAAAAAAAATATTTTTTTAACATTTAGTGCCATTTTTTAGACAATACGGTTAGAAAGATTCATTCCAAAGTTCATCAGAATCGTTCGATTAGTTTTTTAGCTATACATCACGCCAGTTTTGAAAACGCAGCTTAGAAGACCGTGCCATTTGGGCGCGCATTTCGAAGTTCGGCAATTTCGCAACTCCGGAATTTCGGAACAAATTTTCCGATATTTCAACTCCGGGATTGAGCTGAGTAATATTGTAATTCTCATATTCACAAATTTTAGACATTGAGTGATATTTTGATTATTTACTTGCCTGAACGCGCCCAATGTAAGGCTGGCTTTCCACACTAGAGATGTGAGTTAAGGATGTGTATGAAACCAATCAATAGGATCGCTTCATATTCATAGCTCAGCACACCAAAAAGCAAATCAAGCGATCCTATTGGGGGGTTTCACACACATCCTTAGCTCACATCTCTGGTGGAAAGAGCAGCCTGAAGGTGGCGTTTCGATTCGAGACAGACAGCAGACCAAGAGTCTCGGTTTTCTGTCTCCCGTCTCGGTCTCTGACAGAATGTTAAATGCTTTATTGTTCCTGAAAACACATTATCAAGAACACTGATTCCTATTAAAAAAAATTGTACAAGTTGTCGATTTGATCTCAGTTTATTTCCAAATATTAATTATCCAGTGTTGTTTATTCTGCTAAGTTTATCCCATTTCATAATGAAAATTTGAAGACTATGGCGTGTGTAGATTTATAATTATCATATGTTTTTTATTCATATTTCAAGTTTCGTTTTAGTGTGCTGATTTTACTGCTCGAAATGTCCAATTAGAATGTTATGGAATCACTATGATGAAACATATTTAATCATAAATGATTAAAATACTGATGTAATAAATCTTGTTTGATATGTAACACAAACCTTCTTTCTTTTCCTAGAAACCAAAAACACTTATATAGTTGCCAGTTCCGGAATTAGGTCTCTAGTATCGGAACCCAGTTCCGGAATTGAAAACCTTCCGATATTGAGTCAAAACTTCATTGAAATAAAAACAAATTTCATTTTTCAAGATTAATAAATAAATAAAAATACCATGTAACAGCCAAAAGTAGTAAGAAAACCCTAAAAATGGGGAAGAAACCTTTGCTTTGAAAAAAAATTAAAATCGGCAAATTTTTGCCTCGCCTAAAGGTGTCTTCCCCCTTAAACTGCGAAGCTTTCAATACCGTATCTCCTCCATTTTTTTTTACTCTCTACGTCTTACAAAACTCGAAAGAAACATTTTCCAACCTCGCACACCGGAAATTCTATTTCAAAAAGCAACAAATTTTGAAAAACTTCGATTCATTTAAAACGCTACTCGTCCTTAGAAAACGATGGAGTCGTCGTATCCGTCCCGCACTCTAGTAGAATAGCGATATCTTCGTCGCAGTAGCTATAAAAAAAGAATCCTCGATCAGTGCGCACGAAAGCACGTGACGGAGACAGGACGATGCGGGAGCTGGAATTAACGAGCGAGCCTCTTGATTTATTGAAACATACATCAATCTAATCGTTCGACGTGTTTAACCTCTATTCTCGATACTTATTCGACCCACGATAATTGCGTAATTAGCTCGAACGAAATGAAAAGTAAAGAAAAAAACATGGAAAAATAACACACAGCATTATGAGTGAATAATAGAAGCGCAGTGCGGGGAAACAAGAAGAAGCGTTGTATCAATTGGCCTTCGAGAACAGTTACGAATCGATATATATATATATATATATATATATATATATATAAATGAAAGCGACGAGAAAAAGTGGCGTATTCGTTTCCCTAGAATAATGCAGTCTAGTGACATATGAATATAACTATATCAGTGTAAGGAAACACAGATGTGCTCGGGAAATCTCGAACGTCGTGACCTTGAGTTCTTTATTATTATTATCATTGTCGTATTATTATTTGAATTATTATAATTATTATTACGACTTTGCGCATTGAAATTCAATGGAAAATTCATTTTCTTTGGATACCCCAAAGTTTTTTGATGGGTTCAAGCTACTAAAGCGCAAATGTTTTTTTAAATCTCATTAAAGATCTTTCAACTAGATCGACATAAAAAATTTGGATTGAAATTTAAAAAAAAGATATATTTAGAAGATCAAAAGAAATTTCGTCGCATTCCAACGATGCAAACTTCAACCCCATGGGGGTGTATTTTGATTCGGGTTTTTTACTCGGCACGTAGCAGGTGCCGAACACGAAGTGCGTAGGAAACGTTTATTTAAAAATCTATAGACACGATCGTTGTATACGTGTATTCGGTTCCGATATGCAAAAGAACAATGCATTACTTAACCCTTCGTTGACGCACTTGTATTTGGCCACCATTTTGACACACTGGGTCAATTTGACCCGGATAGTACATCATCCACCTGCCATTAACAACCCTTTGGTCCATTTTTGTTGAAAAAACTCGGCCATACACTTTAAACATTTCTCAATATGTCTGCATAATTAAAATTCTAGAAAGGCCGAATTAAATCGTATAAAAAAATTATGGAAAATTTTCATTTTTGGAAAAGTGAGCGTTTTATTAAATATTCATCTCGGTCAAAATGACCCACCGTGTCAACGTAGGATTAATCATGATGGTGTTGAAGTTTGCGTCGTTGGAATGCAACGAAAATGTATTTTTTCCTCGTATTGCCGTATTTTTTTTGGCGTATTTGGGCTACGAAAGATCACAGAAACATTTTTGAGAATCCTCATGAAAATTTATAACCAAATGCTGCGAATAAAGATTTTAGATCATAATGAAAATAAAGAAATAAAAATATCAAGTAGAATTTACGTTGCATACCGATGATGCAAATTACAAAATCATTTTATCGTGTTACACATCGTTGTGCTTATATACCGATGTTGAAAAGTGTATGCATGATTACTGACTGTCATGATTGAATTTATCGAACTGTTCCAATGACGCATGTATATAAATATAAATATATGAGGGATATATTCGAACAATATTTTTACGAGGCTCCCAGTTTTGAATGCGCGCGGGCTTCGTCCACAAAAATAGTTGTTTCGGGATCGAATTTACGAGCACAAGTTTGCCGTTGCTTGCAGAGCTTGCCGATATGTGCGCCGCGGTTAAATATACCGATTTCCTCGAGCGAGAACATCGAGCCGAGAGAGAGAGAGCGAGACAGGGACAGCCGAGTTAGGTATAGACTGAGAGGGATAGAGAGAGAAACAGGCAGAGAGATAGAAAGAAAGGAATATAGCAAAAGCTCGCGAAGCTTTTTTTTCAGTTTGCTCGACGGTGCGTGCGGCCGATCTCTCTCGCAGCAAAGATCGCTCGTACGCGCTGGTGAACCACCTGCACGCTTCGACAGCGCTCCAATAAAAATATACATACTCGCGTTGATGGATATCCAGTCGCATCTATAGTACCACAAAGTTTATCATTATCATGCCCGAGCTGTCTGTGTATACATATAGATATTAAAGGTATAAACTAACAACTTAAGGGGCTATATCTACATAGGGGCCTGAAAAAGATGGCCAAATTCCGTTTTTTTCCCCTGGGAAACGGTTGGTGAAAAAGAAACGCATTTTTTAAACACAAAGGTACATATATTGTGGGCCTTAAAAAATCACCAATAAATACAGGAAGACAACAATGACATGGCCACCGGCAGATGATGACATTTTCTTCGCGACGTTTGGCGGTGGACACTCACTAGCTTAAAAATCTAAAATCTAATCCGTCGGAAATCTAAAAACCAAACTGGATATTCAAGTTAACAATAAAACCACACCGATTTTTAGATTTTCATCTCTTCTCTTTTAGCAGTTATATTTTTCAAAAATGTCGTTTTTGGAAGTTTTGGAAACGTTTAAACGCTGATAACTTCTGAACTGATTAAGGTATCGACAAATGTCATAATATAATTTTTTTCATTTTGAAGTATACTTTCGTTAAAAAATATGAAAAAATTATCAATGATCAATGTCAAGGTTTTTTTGCTTCTCAAGTGAAAACTATTGTTTTTAACGATTATTTCCGTTGTAAATTTTTTTTTTAATTAGTTAAAATAGAGTGACCCATTCTATGATTTTTAAGATTAATCTCATCGTGGGCCCATTTTTCCTTCTATTTTTTTCCAATTAATCTTTTTTTTTAAGAAGATTTTTATAATTTTAATCTCCAATAATGCTCTTAATGATGTTGTGTTTTCAAATTCGACTTTGTCAGGCCTGAAACGGTTAATTTTTATTTGTGCGGAATTTAACGAAAAAAAATGTTCCTTTTCGTTAAATGCAGAATCTTTTATTTCGTCCCAAAAGTAGTCCACTCTCAAAAAAATTGAAATTTTGTCAAATTATTTAATTATATGAAGAAACAACAGTGTAATTTTTTTCAAAATGTTTGGATCGCATTTTCTCGAGTTTTTCAAAAATTTTAAATGTTCAAAATACCGTTATATCTCGTGAGCATTTGATTTAACAGAAAAATGTTTAAGACAAAAATGTTGCAATTTTACATGAACTTTGTGAAAAAATTTTGTTTTGAATTTTTCGAGTTAAAAAAATGCCCATTTTCACCAAAATTATACAAAAATATTTTTTTTCGTTCGGTATGTCACTTTTGATTTTTCTAAAAAAATTCCAGAAAATACTCTGAAGTGTGTACAGTAACACCTATTTTTTCGGAGTAGCTCGATTCGTTGTTCTAAAGCTGTGCTTTGTTTATATATATATATACTGAATAGCCGACAATATGAATATTTTACTTTAAAATACCGGGGGATGATGTCGAAGAGACGAAAAATGAAGGATGAACCTCACAGAACAAAAAAATTCTAATACCAATGAGAAAGCTGTTCCCTCAAAATGATATGAAAGTTTATATCTTTGGAATGTAACGAACATAATTTATTTCTCTTAGCGAATTTTGTTTTGACATATCAAAGCTGAGCCAAACTTTTCTGACAGATCGAAGATACGGTAAGCTTTTTTTAAACATCCCCCCCAGAGGCCGACAACCTAAATCTAAAGAAAAATATTTCAGATAGTAATAAAAGTAGAGAAAAATAAAATAAAAACGTCTTTTGATTGCATTCCAACGATGCAAACTTCAACAGCGCCCCTTCAACATACATATGACTATTGAATGTTCGGTAACCAAAACTAAAATCGTTCAGCTTCGTATCACAGGCGTTTCAGCCTGAAACGCCTCGTAGTCGCGCGCGCACTGCTTTTGTATGGGCTCGCTGTTTCAAAAGCAAGCTTTCAGTTCGACTAGGAGAGCATGACGCGAACGTGCAGAAAGGGAGAGAAAGAGAAACAGGAGCGTCCGGGTATATCGGTGTAAGCCGGATGAAATTATCGTACGTACGCATCGCTCTCTGTGTGTACGTCGCGAAACAACAGAGAGTGAGAAAGAGAGAGAATAAGAGAGAGGGAACGGGAGATTGATAGATAAAGAGAGAGGGGCAGGGAAACGGGAGGAGGGAGGGAGCCTGACTTCGATCGGAAATAATAGGTTCGTTCGTAACACGAGAACCCATGATTATGTGGAGCAGAATTACAAAGGATGTTGCAAACTTCGCGTCGCTGTGAGAAATCGGACATGAAGAAATTATATAAAAATAATAATAATGACGAGGAAAAAAATTGAATTTCTGCTTATCCTATTTTTATACGTCTTGCGTTTTTATGTCGCTGAGTTCTGTATTATTACGATAAGGGTGGAAATGCCTTTAGACGCCCGAAAATCATTTTTCATGATTTTTTTCAAAGGTGATAAAATAATCGCATCGTTTTTAAATTTTCACGTTATCTTAATTACAACTAACAAGTGGTAACCTTTTTTCTATTTTCGGCTTTAGGCGTTTTTTGAAAAACTGCTTAGCTCAAAAAGTTATTGATCGATCTGAATGAAATTTTGGGAGGTTTTTCACTATAACATTATTGGAAGGATATACCCATAAAAATATTTAAAAAGTATCAAATTAAAAATTTAGCGGGCTTTGTAATAAAATTTTCATATTTTTTACAATTTTCTCGAAAATTTTTGCCCCGAAAAAGTAATTTATTTACGCGATGACCTTAAAACTTTGGGTATATTCTCCCAATAATGCTATAGTGAGAAACATTCCAAAATTTCAGCCAGATCGATCAATAACTTTTCGAACTGTAACATGAGCAGTTTTTTTTTTAAATACGCCTAATGAAATACCCTATAACGCCGCCATTTTGGTTCAGAAAAGAAAAAAAAAACAATTTTCAACACTTGAAAGTTGTCATAAGATAATGTCAACATTTTTAAATGATGCGATTATTCTATTACCTTTAATAAAAAATCATGAAAAATGTCTCATTTTCGGGCATTTAAGGGATTTCCCCACATAATGCGAAGTAGCAAGATAAAAATAATTTTGTGTAAATTATTATTCTGTCTATATTTTATTTCCTGAGTTCCAACGCATACCTGCCAAATAATAATGTGAAACGGGCCGAATAAAGAATTTTTAATCTGCCAAATAAAGGGGCAATTAAAAAAAGAACATTTTTATTGCATTCCAAAGATGGAGACTTCAATATCATGACCACCCATCCACCAGTGTCGGTTTTATTGTAAATCATTAGTATTATTTGAATAATTTGCACACCCTTGACATTTTATATTATTATTGTTATACTCGAAGCTTCTTGCCTCTCATCGTTATTATTATTTATCTATTTCCCGACCCATGCCGCTGGAGTTTGCATCATTGGAATGCAACGAAAATGATTGAAGTATTGTCTCGAAATTTTCCTGTGGCAGATTAAAGCTACGAAAATCACGAAAACAGTTTTTAGGATTTGGACTTAGCGATTTACAACAAATCTGCAAAATATGATTTTGGATAATAATGAAAATGAGAAATTAATAAGAATTTTTGTTGCGTTCCAACGATGCAAGCTTTAGCCCCATTCTAGACCGATTATATTTTGATCGCTCGTAACTTCAGCGGAATACTCGGGTCTCTCCAATTTTTTTTCGCACACCGACAAAAAACAGATTTTCTCTTCTATCGCTAGATACGTGACTATTTATGTCTACCTATTTTTTCCTTCAATCAATTAATTTCGTTGGTTCCAACACGAACGTTCTAAGAGAAGGGGGGGGGGAGAGAGAGTTGGGTGGAGTCACGTTACGAAAACCCGAGACGAAAAAGCATCAAATTCACGCGAAAGAAATTTATGCCACATATCCACCCTGCCCTGCGGCGATTAATCAATGTAATGGCGGTATCGCCTTTTCCCCCTTTACAGCGAACACGCAGCAAAGTATGTAGTTCATAAGGGGGATGGATCGGACAATCTAATTAGCGTATGCCAAAGATGGATAGATTTTTTTTACCGGCAGCAGCGAGATCGGTGCCCGACTAGGGTGATCTTTAACGTCAAGTAGGCCTGGGAAAATACTCGGATGGGTGAACGCTCGTTGCTAACGCTCTTGAAATTGAGTCAGCATATAGTCTCCTGTATCGATACGGATTTTCAGCAGTTTCTCTGTGTCCTCGTTCAAATGCGATACAATAGTGCATTAGGAAACGATTCGTGGTGGCCATCACGCCGAGGGGCTTCTAAAGAACCGGAAATATCGAGCTTGAGGGCGGACGTAAATGCAGGGGAGCGTGTACGGGGAATATTGAAAACTCAATCATTAGAATTGGATCGTGAACAATTCAATAATCAAAATAAAAACGTACATTAAGATGTGAAAACCTTAATAATTAAAATTAAGCCGGACAAACGCGTGAAAAATTCAATAATTAAAATTAAAACGTACAAAAACGTGAAAAATTGAAATATTCAAACTAAAACGTACAAAAACGTGAAAAATTTGATCATCGACATAAAAACGTTGGAAATTCCAATAATTAAAATTAGAACGTAGATTAGTCCGTGGTTACCACACAGGTGCAAATTTGCACCACCTAAATGTTTCTGTCGTCACTCTCTGTAAATGTTTGTTTTGATTTTCACGAATTTTCACGAAATAAATACTACTTTTCGCATTCAAGATAGCTACAATTGGATTTCTGGGACATTTTTACCCCAAGAAACACTGGTTATCGAATACTTTTGGATTTTTTATACGAAAATAATAGTACTTTGAAAATACCGGTGCGATGGTCTAGTGGTTAGCGTGCTCGCCATTAAACCAGCGGACCGGGAGGTCCCGGGTTCGAATCCCAGTCGCGTACATTTCGTCGTGAAATGTTTTTCTTCGGCATTTCGCGGCGAAATAAGACTAGTTCCACGACTGGGGGGCGAACTCGATGACCGGCTGTATTGGTATAGGTTTTCCGCAGTTTCCCTATACCCATGACAGAAATGTCATGATGAATATAATACAGAGGGGGAAGTCGGCTGCGGCCGCAAGAGGGGGGGGGGGGGAACAAGGAGAAAGATGGAGAAAAAAGGAGTAAACAGTAGAGGAAAGAAATGGGCACAATGAAGGGAAAGAATAGGTAACAAACGCGAAAAGCGTGTACCTAAGGAAAAAAAAAACAATAGTACTTTGAAAATGCAAAATCCCAAATTGCACCAGTGTGGTATGTATGTATCCTCAATCGAGGTGTCTTTATTACAGGTTAAAACGTGAAAAATTCAACAACAAAAAATGGAAACGTAAAAAATTAGGCATTAAAATTGAAACGTAGAAAAGCGTTAAAAGTGTAATCATCAAAATTCGAACGTACTTAAAAACGTAAACAATTAAATAATATAAATGAAACGTACATTAAAAGGTAAAAAATTCAATCATTAGAATTAAGGTAGACCGAGCGCGCAATCTTGATTTCTATAGATTTTGTTCAAATTTTAACCAGATATTGTTCACATCATTATGCATGTTTGAGCGGAATTTCAGAACAGTCGACTATTTAGATTGGGAGATAATGGGTTTCAAAATTGCAACTTTTAACGCTGCAGGGTCTGCATTGACCGAAAGTCAGGTCGCATAATTCGTCGCACCATTCTATTGTGTTTATAAATTTTGAATAAAAATTATGTTTAGATGGCAAACTAGTTAGGGGAAGAGTGAAAAAAGTTTGGATTGCCTCTACTATTCAGTTTTGCTAAAAACGTTCAGTAAAGACAGAATAATTATTCGTAAAAAATATTTGTCCCCTATAATAAGAAGACACATGGCAACACCGCAGAACAGTATTGTTCAATATTTCGAGAAAAAAATAATTATCGTTTTCCTAAATTTGAACATTTTGTCATAAAAAAATTTTTGCATTATTAATATTAGTATTTTATATTGTTTATGTTATCTTCATTAACAAATAAAAGTGTTGGTTCATTCATAACTAATTGAAAACTTTGTTCGATTAAAAATTCCTTCCAAATAAAAATTTGTGTTGCAGTATTATTTTAAATATGCCGCGCAAACTCACGTCATTTGATACGTGGAACGATGCGGTGTTGCCATATGTCTTCTTATTATAGGGGACAAATATTTTTTATGGAAAATTATTCTGTCTGAATTTCAGTGCAGACCCCGCAGTGTTAAAAGTTGCAATTTTAAAACCCATTATCTCCCAAGCTAAATAGCCGAATGTTCGAAAATTTCACTCATACATGCATAATATGAACAATGTCTGGTTATAATTTGAACAAAATCTAGAGAAATCAAGATTAATACGTACAAAAACGTAAACAATTACACAATTAAAATTAAAACCTACAAAAACGTGAAAAGTTTAATCATAAAAATTCAAACGTACTTTAAAACGTGAAAACTTCAATCATTCAAGAGCATACATCAAAACGTTAAAAAAACAATTAAAAAAAATCTTTTTTTTCCGCTATCCTTTCTTATTTAATAAACGAGTAATTAGTCAATTGTACCAAATAAATTTAAGTATTGGAGTTTTCTGGTATTTTTAATCGTTTATCAGCCCTACTTCGGATATTCCTTCTTCGATTGATCCTCGAACGACGGGGCCATCGGTATTTGAGGCTTTGAAAGTGTAGTGACATATCTCATACACGTATCTCAAGGACAGGTCTCAATAACTGTTGGAAATTTCGCCGAAACTCTTGACCAGCATTTTCCGCGCGAGGCTCGTAGCTCGTGAGTGGATCGCGTTGGAAAATCGTGGGGACGTGCTTGAAATTCGTTCCACCTCAATGGAAGCCAGTCGGAGATGAATTTATCAGATTCCAGGACAAACGCGCGGGTCGTTGGTCGAGCGTATGCCTGGCTTGCTTCGATGTTATGCATCGAACGTCGCGCTCTCTTTGCAGATGCACCAGCGGGGCTCTCTGCCAAGAGTACAAACAGAGACGGAGTATTCACGTAAATTGTTACCGCACAGTGCTGCCATCCGGGGTTACGTGCACCGAGACACGAAGATTCAGTTCCCGGAGGCTTAAGGGGGGAGATACCTTTAGGCGAGGAAAAAAATGCCAATTTTTATGATTTTTTTTTTTAAAGGAAAGATCTCTTCCTCCATTTTTGAGACTTAGGGTATGTTTTATTACTACTTTTGGCTGTTACGGGGTATTTTTGTGTTTTATCTATCTTGAAAAATGGCGGAGGTATGGCAGGGTCTTCTAAACTTTTGGGCACTTCTACTGTGACTGCCGAAAAAATGTGATCGTCGGGAATTTATTGAAAGAAAAGTATTGCATCGAATGTTTTGAAATTCCGAGGATATGTTTGTGTATAAATAATGTATATACAGTAATTTTTTCGTATGAAAATATTCGACTTTTAGCGACTTATGCGCCGTCTCCCGAGTCTCAAAAATAAAAGTTCTCCCACTACTGCAGTGATTGCGGCGTTCAGAATGTCTGGAATCAAAAGATAAAAAAAGTCCGTTAAACTAGAAGATATTGCCTGTACAATGATGCAGAATTGTGAAAAAAAAATCAAAATCCAACAAAATGGCGGAGTTTTGAAAAAAAAGCGTCCCAAATTACGCATAAAAATCTGATGGTTTTTTGGATGGCAAATTGATATTTTTTATCCAATCGAAAAACTGGAGAGTCAATGTATGAAGAAACAAATACTGAATACGCGAAAACAAGATTCAAGCCGATCGGATGATTTTCATTCGAGTAAAAATGGCAAATTTGAAAAATGTCGATTTGAGAAAAAAGCGGTAAAAGATAAAAATATTGATTTCATTGTTATGAATCAGCTGCTCTTCAGAAGGCTGTAGTTAAAAAACTATCTGAGATCCGCACTTGAAATTGTAGTATGTTATTCTTGAAGGTATAGGTAACGAAAAATGCAACAAAAAAAATTGATTTTTTGAAAGTGCCTCACTAATGGTGCCCCTTAATCCGAAAAAAGCAACAAATATTTGTCTTTCATTAACACTCATATGCAGAATATGAACAAAAAAAAAGTGAGAAATGTTGAAAATCGATTAAATGGAACGCTTCCAAACAAAAAGATTGAATTTTTCGAAAAAAATGGCTACATTTTGCAATAAAAGAATACTTTTTTTTAATTTTCGAAAACACTTAGGTTCATGTTTTAGACAATGAGGTTAGAAAGATTTATACGAAATTTCATCAGAATCGGTTGATTAGTTTTGTAGCTATACGTCACGCCAGTTTTGGAAATGCAGTTTAGAAGACCGTGCCATACCTCCGCCATTTATGAAGATTATTTTTTTAGAAAAACCGTGTAACAGCCGAAAGTAGTAATAAAACATACCCCAAATCTCAAAAATGGCGAAGAATTCGTTGCTTTGAAAAAAAATCGTGAAAATTGGCAAATTTTTGCCTCGCCTAAAGGTATCTTCCCTCTTGAAAATTCACTTTGTCAATATCGATAGTCGATGAGTGCTCCCGGGATGACTCAACCGACCGTTACCGATACTTAGTTCCTGAAATATGGTCCTTGTCCCCGGCCTGCTCGTACGTTGTCACGTAAATTCCGAAAAGGTGCAACGTGTTGGAAAAAAAACGTGACGACTTTTTTTTTTATCGCGCTCGCTACCTAATATGACCACTTTATGAGGCGATTTATAATTCCAGACTTGTTTTTAATCGCCTGTACGTGCTCTGCGCTGCAGTGGTGTATCAATGTCATATACATTTTTATCAACCACCCAGGATTGTCCCGATGTCCATTTTTCCATGTCATCGTCAGTTATTTCAATTTAAGGCGGGATATACATTTAGACAGGAAAAAAGTAAGCAATATTGAGGGATTTTTTAAACTAAGAAATAATTATACTACAATTATCAAACTTTAGGTATACTTTGATAGTATATTTAAGTATACGAAGCAATTTTTTTAAATTAATTCATCGTCAAAATGACGAAGCTGTGGCAGAGTGTTACAGCAAGGTCGCCGCGGGAGTTGCGAATCGGCGCGCAGTCTAGCTTCCCGTAGATTTTGGTTTGCCAAAAAGTTCAAACCTTTTTTCACTTAGAAGACGTATAGTTTCTACGTGACGGTAATTAAAATGAAGAAAAATCAAATGTGAGAAAATGGCACGCATTTACAAAAAAAAATCAACATTTTACGCAACATTTCTGTAAAATGTGGATTAAAAAAGTAGTTTTTTTCCAATTTTTCAAAAACAATTCTCGCCAAGTAGAAGGTACTCATATTATCAATATTTCTACCAAGTTTCAACTCAATGGGCTTGATAGTTTTTGTGTAATCTTACACGCCAATTTCGATAATGCAGTTTTGAGAAAAACGCGTTTGAAGTTCCCGCTCGCTCCGAATCCGAGCGGTGAGTCACGGCGTTGACGGGCTGTAACTTTTGAAGTTTTTCGAATTTCGCTTTGAAACTTTGGAAAAATATTCTACATATATAGTTCTATCGTTTAAGAAGAAAAAAAATTGATTTTTTGATCGGTGTAAATGTATATCTATCGCGTTAAAAAAAAACCACGAGTCGCGTCGTTCATTCATTCGAACGAATTCACTTTCAGGATCTTCGACACGCGGAGGTGCTGACCGTGGGCTTCGAGGTGGACGGTGTCGAGAGAATATTGGATCTTCGGCTCAATACCGATCTCGTTCCGGTCGGATACAAGCAACGCCATCAGCATCGGGGTAAATACAAAACCGAGACACCCGAGATCGTCGTAAGTACAGTGATTTTGTTCTTCTTCGAAAATTGCCAACAAAAGCTCGTTCTTATTTTTAACGAGATGTACTAATTTGCAATAGCGAAAATGCGTCGGTACATGCAAAAAAAAATCTTAAAGGATCATCACAGTGTAACGGGTCGAAACATAGCTGATTTTCGCGATTTTTTTTTCGATGGTTATAATACGCTAATCAGTCTGATTTTTTTATGTCAAATCAAAGCACTTATGAAGGACAGAAAATTAATTTTTAAACGTTTATTTTTATTTTTTTATCACATTTTTTCAACGCTTGAAAATGTCTTCGAAAAAAAGGAGTCCTCACGGCCACCACCCTGTCCACGGTCGTGGTCGTAAAAATGATCTGAAACAAAATTTGTAAAAAGATTATTTATCAGTATCAAAGCCGCTATCTTGCTATGATGGTTTTTTTAAAATGAAAATTGACAAAATGGTGGTGATTAAAAAAAAAAGTATCGAATTTAGCGTATTTTTTCGACATTTTTTCGTTAAAAAAATATGAACTTAAAAAAAAACTTGTAAAGCAAGATAAATAATGGCCTGAAGAATGTTGTGTCAAAATTTGAGACGGATAGCTTGAAAATTCTTTCTTCGAGAGTGTACACCGTTTTGAAAAACGACATTTCGAGAAAAACGCGTTTAAAGTTTCAAGTCACAAGTTTTGCTGTTCGAATTACTTTCACTAAGAAGGGCTGTAGCGACCGAAATTATTCGAGATTCGCCCTAAAAATCGAACAGCATATTTATAACCGTCTATACTTTCGGATAATGCCAAAAAATCGATTTTTTGAAAATTTTACACTGCGATGATCCCTTAAATGTCGAGAATTATTTTGAGAATTTTCTCTCAGGAGCGTTGCCAATTAGGAACTGGGGACGACGCTGGGCCAAAAATTGATATGAGGTCTTTGAAGTTGAATTAATTAAAATTAATTAACTGTATCGAAGAGCTACGTTTGGTCTCACAAAATGTACACAAAAAAGAGTACACCATTTTAAAAATTTTCTTTCAATACAAAATGCCGGCACACCAGCAGTTCCTGCGAAGCTATTTTTTTCGCTGCAGCCCACCACGGTGGATTTTTTCCAATTAAAAAAAATTGCAACCGGAGCAGAGTACCAAAGCGTTTCTTGTTGTGGATATAAAACCCTAGGGCAGTACCAACGACTTTTGCGAAATATTGAGAAATCTCTCTGCAAATGGCATTTATAAAAAAAAAAAAAACAATCCCAAAAATGACGAGTGAGGTCTTTTTTAAAAAAATCCTTGGTACATGTATCTTTTATTATTATGAATCTACATTATATACTTGTATATCTTTATTATTTGCATATTTTTATATTTTTACATCTACATTATCGCATTTTATATCTACATTTGACTCTGATACTCTGCTCTAGGTTCAGCCTTAAGGTGCTAGGCTATTATGACGACGCGAGGCTATTATGACTGACGAGCCAGGGTTATTTAAACAAATGTATTTTAAAGGAATAAGTAGGATGATTGCAAAATGGTTTCGACATTCATTTGTATGTACATTAACAAAGTTGTGCACCAAATTTCAATGGTGTTGAAGTTCGCATCGTCGGAATGCAACGAAAGTTCTTGATTTTTTTCATTTCTTTATTTTCATTATTATCAAAAACCTTTTTTCGCAACTTCTGGTTATAAATTTTGAATAAGGATATACAAAAATGTTTTTGTGACTTACGGAGCCTGAATGTGCGAAAAAAAATTCGTTGCTTTCCAACGACGCAAACTTCAATACCATAAATTTCATTTGAAAATATTAATAATGAAATAAGTTATAAACAATCTCGTTCAGGATCTTTGAACGTGAGGGGCTCGACGGTGCACTTGATTTTGGCCATCCGGTTGGTCTGAAACGAGAAAAACGAGTTTTTTTTTCTTCTTAAAATAGATTATATTGGCTAAGACTTGACCGAGATTTTTTGTTATCGTGTTTTAATCAGTAAAAAAATGTTCATTTTTTTTGTTTTCGAGAAAAAATGACATTATTTTCAATAGCTGATGAAAAAAAACGTTGAGAAGAAAAACGTCGGTCAAAACTAAACTACTATTACACTGAATAAGTGAACCAAACTTCAAGTCAATCCGTTCATTAGATGTCGAGAAAACGTGTACACCGTTTTGAAAAACATAATTTCGAGAAAAACGGATTTAAAGATTCACTAGCAGTTCTAACGTTGTAATCACAAGTTTACCTTTGATCTGCGATTACTGCACCACATGTTAGAGCTTCCTCTTCAAATTGAGTTGCCTCAAGCCACGAGTGTTCGTCATTTTCACAGTAGCCTAACCCCTTAACCATTAGAAAAATTCCACCGTGGAATTTTTCGGCAGAAAAAAGTAGAGTTTCGAACAAACTGAATGTGCGACCATTTTGTATCGAAAAAAAAAAAAAAAATTTTCGTGTATATTTCGATTATAGTACAGTCGTGCTGTATATTGGAATCGGAAAAAATTAGAAGAAGGCTAGTTTTTTTACAGGTGATTTTGTAGGCGCCGCGGGTGCTAAATCCAAGTTTGCCTAAAAATCAGCGTGTAGGGTTTTCTTTAGGGGATGAAAGGAGATGGGGGTGGATTAAGGGGGGATTGTCTTTTTTTTTCGCAAAATTTACCGCTTTTTGGGAATTTTTTTGTGAAGAAAGTATACAACGGAAAACTTGTGAAACTTGGCATATAGTTTTATTGATCTGTTTACTACATGCAAAAAATTTTTTAAACAATTTCATCAAAAAATCCGCCTCCCACCCCCCTCGACGCGCGATGGTCCTTTTTTGATGGTGTGCACGATTACAGCCTTCACGTTCATCCTGCAACAAAAACCCAAAAAGCATTTTACTTTAGACACATATAGCTATCGTTTGATGAAGGGAAAAAAAAATTGACGATTTGGTGACGTTTTGAACTTGAAGTATCGATTTTTCGAAAAAAATTGATCGATTTTTTGTTATAAATAAAAAACTATTAAACGTATTGCTTTTTTGCTTCATCAAACGATAAAAAGATGTCAGCTGAGCATTCTGTCCAAATTTGAAGGCAATCGGTTGAATAGTTTTTGAGAAATCATGCACACCATCAAAAAAGGACCATCGCGCGTCGAGGGGGGTGGGAGGCGGATTTTTTGATGAAATTGTTTTAACATTTTTTTGTATGTAGTAAACAGATCAATAAAACTATATGCCAAGTTTCACAAGTTTTCCGTTGTATACTTTCTTCACAAAAAAATTCCCAAAAAGCGGTAAATTTTGCGAAAAAAAAAGACAATCCCCCCTTAAGGGGGGATTGTCATGCCAAACTGCAACTCCCACGAGGTCGGCACTGGAAGACAAAATGTTAAGAAAAATCCGGGCTTTATTTTTGTCCACAGCGCGAAAGTCGTGGAAGTTCATTTTGAGGGTGAAAAAGAAGGGTGAAATTTTGAAAAATCAATTTTTGCGTGATAACTCTGTAGGAAAAATTAATAAAATTTTTGTTCAAATGGGGACGTTGTAGCCCTTGAAAAGACGCGTCGATCGAGTATTTGATCATCCCTCTCTAATAATATATTCACCCCCAAAAGAATTGTTGCAGTATGAAAAAAAATTGTTTATTGTATAACTCAAAAACAATCGATTTTTCGAGGATCGTTTAAATGTACGAAATGTAGAGAATAATTTTCTCTATATATTCGTTCCTATGGACCACCCTTGAATTTTGCTTTTTCGAACCCCTCTCACGGATTGAAAATTCAAAATGAAATTCCGGGAAAGCTATTGACCGAAAATAAAGAGATACGAGTTTGACGCTGTGGAAAAAAATGTAGCTGAAGGTTCAAGTTACAAATCGTTCCACGGCAGCGAATTCGTGCGGTCAATAGTTTTCCCAGAATTTCATTTTGAATTTTCAACCCCAAGAGGGGTTCGAAAAAGCAAAATTCAAGGGTGGTCCATAGGAACGAAGATATAGAGAAAATTATTCCCTACATTTCGTCCATTTAAACCATCCCCGAAAAATCGATTGTTTTTGAGTTATTCAGTCACCAATTTTTTTTTATACTGTTACAAATCTTTTTCGAGTGAAGATATTAATCAAATACTTGACCGTCGCGTCTTTTCAAGGGCTACAACGTTCCCATTTGAACAAAAAGTGTACACATTTTTTCTAAACAGTAATTGAATAAAAATGATTTTTTCAAAATTTCACCCCACTTTTTCACCCTCAAAATAAACATTCACGCCTTCGGCGCTGTGGACAAAATTAAAGACTGGATTTTTCTGCACATTTTGTCTTACGGCGCCGCCCTCGTAGGGGTCGAGTTAGGCATTAATCCACCCCCATCCTCTTTCATCATCTAAAAAAATCCCACACTCCGATTTTTAGGCAAACTTGGATTTAGCAACCGCGGCACCTACAAAATCACCTGTCAAAAAACTAGCCATCTTCTAATTTTTTCCGAATACGGGGGTTTTCGGCGACAGCACGACTGTACTATTAATACATTTCGACAAAGTGAACTAATTTCATTCAAAATTCACTTCGAATTCCCCATATCCGTTGTAGCCTGACACGGCGGTGTTGTCCCTTAATTTACGCGACAATTCGTTCGAATTAAGCTCTTTTATTCGTCAGTAGCTTGCACTCCATTTTATCGCTGCTTGCTACAAGAACAAAGCAGAGCTTACACTTGTACACACCGAGAGGCGGCAGTTCGTCCGAATCGATTTTTCAACAAAGACAATGCATCCGAGCGCTTCACTCGCATCGAAACAACCTCCAGAATCGATTCTTCAACCCCATTTCCACTTTGCCTCGTACTTGTCTCCCCGGCCCCTTAAGATTGCTCGCTCAGCCCTATCCTTCACCTCGGTTTCATTGCCAACCTCGTCATCCCTTTCGCAAGGCAAATGCGTGCCTCGTAATTTCTCTCGTATCGACTCAACCGCCTCTCACTACCGTCACTAACCCTCTTTCCTCTTCCTCAAACTGTTTCGTTACGATTGGCGAAAATTCCCAGTAGAAAGCTCGTCGCACGCTCGTCGAGGGTGTTCACACCATCGCGTTTTACCCGTTATTCCCAATTGTCACAATTATTCGAAATTCTTCACGTCCGTTTGCACACCGGAAATAATTGTACGTGGCGGAGCGATTCCCTTCCGACGCTCGGCTGCTCCATTGCAATACGCGTTTTCCAAAAAGGCCGTGAAATGGAACAAAAAAATCAAACGTTCGAGAATCGTTTCTCAACTTTCGAACTGATATTGGAAATCATGAAAAATTTCTACTTGTTTCGTTTTTTAAATGTTTCGTTTTTTTCTATTTTTCTTGTCTCTGTATCGAGAACGATGACGACGTTTCTCATCTTATTGTCTCATTGGGAATCTCAGAAATAATGGTTTGAAAAAATGATTTTCCATCAGGTTTTCACGGGTCTCCTTTTGCAATACTTTGACAAAAATAATTCTTCGAATAAAAGTTATTAGTTTGGCTGATTATTTTGTGATTGGTATATGCTGGAATTTCCGGAAGAAGACTTTTCTAGATAAAACAAATAACCAAGAGTATTTTTTTCTCAAACCGGGTCAAAAAAAGTTACCATTTGTAGAAATGACACGCGAAAAACCAAAAGCAGATGATTTTTGTCTCGAAAATTGTGGGACTTTTACTAAACTGAAATTCCAGCATATAGTAGGACATGATCTGAGCTATCGATAGTTGCAGGATTATCCACTCATAACAGGACACCCTGTATGTATATATATTCCGTACGACATGTTTGCTCTGACGAAGTTGCTCAATGGCTCATTTTTGTTTTCAGGAATTGTGTCACTATCAGGGGAGCGTTCGCGGGATACCGGATTCGTGGGTCGCCGTATCAACGTGCAAGGGCCTCAAAGGCATCGTATTCGATGGCCAAGAACTTCATCATATACAACCCGATAAGGAATCGCTC